>OX940809.1:7406777-8149178 GCA_954870605.1 Acer campestre
TAAAAAATTGTTTGCGACTCAAATGTGTAAAACTAATTCCAAATAGTATTAAATATGTACCAATCAATTTATAAATATATAGAATTGATTTTTTTGTAACTTTGTACCGACATTCCAAATAAAAGAATCTCAAAATTATTTGTGCAAAACGTGTAAAAATAATCAAATTGTTTGTTTGTTTGTTTGTTTGTTTTTTTTTTTTTTTTGAGTTTTGAGTAGAGAATCTAAAGTACTCAAATATTTTTATCAAAAAATAAAATATAAAATAAATAAGAACGCAATTATTTGGTATGGCCCGTATGGTAGAGAATCATAATGATAGAATTTTGAAAAATAGTGTGGTAGAGAATCATAATGATAGTCTTTTGAAAAAAAAAAGACAAATTTGAAACAATTATTTACCAGTGATGCATGGGCTACAAATCGATTGAGTCGAACAGTAAATGGAAAAAGAATAGGACGGCGTATTTTAGATGTGGAGTTTTGGGATAATGGGGTTTCTGTAGTTAAAATATATAAGTCATTGTACCAAGTTCTGAGATTCGTTGATACAGAAGTTGTACCCACTATGCCTATCGTGTATAAGTTAATGCGTGTGATGAAAGATACAGTAAAACAAAAAAGAGGGAGTAAATGGGTTCTAAAAATTATACAAGACCGATGGGATAAAATGCTCAATCACCCACTACATGCTGCAGGTAAATTTTATTTTAGATTGTTTGTCATTCATAATTAAAATTTAGTATAGCATTTATACTAAAATTATTCTATTATTATTATTATTATCCTAGCTTATTATTTGAACCCAAAGTACCAATATAGAGACAATATTGAGGATAATTCGGATCTTTTGAAAGCTGTACATAATGTCTATGCGCAATTAGACACTGAAGCTGCAGGAATTGCTAATTTTGGAAATGAGGTAAAAAGTTACAATTTACAACCAATTTTATAATTCCAGTATTATTAATTCTTTGCATGAGAGTATTGTGTCATATACTCATATTAATATATATTATATACATATTGATCTCATGAATGTAGCTCACATACTTTAAGGATGGAAGGAAAAGTTTTGGTGAACGAGCAACCATTGCAAAATGCAACCAGGTATATAACTTTTATTACAAAAATTTACATATTAATAATAAATAATAATATCATTGAAATAATATTCATACTTATAATACTTAATAATTTTTATTACAGCTGATTGGTGGGTAATGTATGGAAATTGTGCTCCATCATTGAGTGCAATAGCAGTTCGCATACTATCACAAACATCATCATCTTCTGCATGTGAAAGAAATTGGTCCACATTTGCTTTAATCCACACAAAACAAAGGAATCGTCTTGCTTATTTTAAGCTTGAACAACTTGTTTATTGTTATTATCATATGAAGTTGAAACTTAGGGATATGACAGCTGAAAAAGATAAAGTAAATGAATAGGATTTTATGGATCTACTTCAAGTAGCTGCTGAAGCTAGAGACGATAATGAAAATCCTATTTTTAACTGGGTTAGACATGCCTCCTTGGATGATGACGAGGGAAATCATGATTCACATATTGCTTCGCATGCTCGAGAAATGGGAATAAATGTTGAACAAGTGATTAGAGATGAAGTTGGTGTAGATCGTGAAGTTATTGTTACCAGCTCTTCCAATGACCAACATACCTCTGATGTAAATAGTGGAGGAAAAAATGATGGAGATGATAGAGATGACGGGGATGGTAGGGATGAGGCAAAAGGCTGGGATTTTGGTGCAGGAGGTTGGAATGCTGGTGCAACAAGTTGGGATGTTCGTGCTAGAGGTTTGGAAGCTGGTGCAACAGGTTGGAATGCTAGTGTGACGGGTTGGGATGCTCATGCAGGTAATTTTGATCAAACTCGTGGCAGACAGCATGTAGGAACAAGTCAAAATGATGAAGATTCTTTGAATATGACTCTTTCCTCAATGACTATAGACACAGAACATAGTTCTTGGGGTGATTCGCAGATAATGTCAAGTTCTCATGTACCATATTATGGTAGTTATGGTGGCTGCAATATATTTGATTATCCTTCTCCACAAATTCCATATGCAATACCTATGCATGCAGATCAACAATATCCATCAAATTGGGTAAATCCAAACTACCCAATTCATGGATCAGTTGGAAGAGATCAAGCAGCATACGTGTAGCATATTAATAACTACATTGAAAACTATGCAAGCACGTTTTCTTGGGAATTTATTGTTCGAATCAAGATAGAAATGTATCTTATGTATTTGAACCAGCAAGGAATTCATTTTGGTTTTAAATTTCAGACACGCAATGTATTATTATGTATGAATTATGATTTATGGTAGAATCTTGGAAGTGTGGAACTATTATTATATATATATTTTTAATGATAATTTTGTTTATTAAATATTTAATCTCTTTATATTGTATATAATATTGTAAAAGTGAAACAAGATATTATTCTATTAAATACTTAATTTTAAAAATTATATACAGACTCTATTTAAGTTATAATTTATATTAAACTCATAACTATGCTAATTTATCTTTGAAATATGATTCATTTGATGTATAATTACTTGTTTAAGTTTATCCTAAAATTTCACCAAAAAAATCTAACTTTAGATGTAAATATCCATCATTTTTTTAATTTTTGACAGAATATCTACAGATATCAATAATATCCCCGAAATATCCGTAAATTTAGAAGCCCGACATTGATGCCGATACCGATATTAAGTTCCTTGGTTATAACTGTAAAAGAAATGAAAGGAAACAATTCTTATTTGGAGGAGAGTAATAAATAAATTCATTTTATTCTATTTACGAAAATATCATTCTTTCAACAATATGAATACCCAATAATAATATGATTAGTTTTGGGATATTGAAAAATTCATTAATTTATTATGAAGCATTACAAAAATGGGTGAATCATACCAAAAATTAAAACAAAAAAAATTGAGTTTTAGGTCACTCAACGTTAAGAAGATTATTAATCTTGTTCAACCACATTGAACTTGTTCATTAAGATTTAAATTGACTTGTTCATTGAACAGATTTTACATTGAGAGGAACGTTAAACTCATTCAACCTACGTTGAACTTGTTTATGAAAGTTTACGTCAATTTGTTCACTGAACAAGTTTAACGTTGATATAAACGTTAAACTCGTTCAACCTACGTAGAACTTGTTCATGAAAATTTGCGTTAACTTGTTCACCGAACGAGTTTAATGTTCATTCTAACGTGGATGAACATTAAACTCGTTCAATCTACGTTAAACTTGTTCATGAAGATTTTTGTTCACCGAATAAGTTCGTTGACTTATTCACCGAACAAGTTTAACATTGAGAGGAACGTTAAACTCGTTCAACCTACGTTAAACTTGTTCATGAAGATTTACATTGACTTGTTCATAAATATTTACATTGACTTGTTCACTGAACGTTAAACTCGTTCGACCTACCTTGAACTCGTTTTTAAAATTTAAATTTTCAAAATTTTTATTTTATTTTATTTATTCTATATAATAAAATTTATAATTTTATGTATTTTAAATGAATTTTTTATTACATTATTATATAATATAATATAATATAATATAATAAAAAACTTTAAAAAGTGTAGCAACCGGTTGGAACCGGTTGCTTTTAGTGGCTGTCAACCACTTTCTGTTTTTTTATTATTTGTTTTATACTTTTTTTTTTTATTTGTATGGTACACACATAAGGGTGGTTTGTACTCTAGCCAACTCAATTTATTATCATTAGTACTTTTTTTATTTCTGAATTTTTCATCCAGAAATTGACTTTTTTTGCCGGCTCTATGTATATAATCTTATTTTTGTTTTCTGTTTCAGGTCACATTCAAAATGGTTTGTCCTTACGTCATTGCTGATTGATATTATTTTTGTCTTCTTTTGTTCTTTAGCATTATTGCTGAAAATTTCTGCTAGCAACCAACCTATCAATTTCTGACATTATACTAATTGAAAACAAAATAATGTCGAAATCACATGATACTATTGCTAGATACACTTCTCTTCATGGGGTGTTATAGAGCTCTCTGTATCTTGAAACTGTTTGTGATATTCGATCTCTTCGGTTCACTTCATGCATCAGAGACAATAACTGGAACCCAGTTCATAGCTGATGATGAAAACGGAAGCCTTGTATCATCTGATGGAAACTTCAAACTAGGGTTCTTCAGCCCTGGCAAGTCTCAAGCTCGTTACGTTGGAATATGGTTCAATAAAATCTCAGAACAAACAGTTGTTTGGGTCGCCAACAGAGAAACTCCAATTAGGAACTCTTCAGGTATTTTCAAGATTGGTGGAGATGGAAATCTTGCAGTTTTTTGTTGTAATCAGAGCAGTCCTCTTTGGTCTACCAATGTTTCGGTGCCTGCACAAACCTCTGCTGCCAAGCTCTTTGATTCAGGAAATCTGGTTCTGGTAGCAAAAGAGACAATTATATGGCAGAGCTTTGATTACCCTACAGACACCATTCTTCCTGGTATGAAATTTGGATGGAACCGGAAAACTGGCCTCAACCACATCCTAACTTCATGGAAGTCGATTGATGATCCCACGCCCGGGGAATTCTCTTCAGGTTTTGATCCTCACAGCATACCTCAGTTCTTTTTGTACAAGAACTCAGTTCCACACTGGCGCAGTGGCCCTTGGAATGGTCGCATCCTGAATGGCTTGCCAGACATCAGAAGCCGCAAAGATTATTTCACTTACCAGATTGATTTTCTCAATGTCACATTTGTAAGTAATGACAATGAAATCTATATTAAATTTTCACCGAGAAAGGTTGATGTTTTCTCCATAATTGTTCTGGAGTCAATAGGACTTCTGAAGAGACGAATCTGGCACGAGAGCCAGAGATGGGTAAAACTCCAGGTCATTCTCGAGGACGTGTGTGATGAGTACATGCGATGTGGTGCAAACACAATTTGCAGTGAGGAAACGTTTGCACATTGTGCATGCCTACCCGGGTTTGAATCGTTTGATAGGTTGTATCCTCAGGACTGGTACCTAAAATGTCAGGAAACAAGGAAGGAAGCCTGTGGCAAAGGAGACGGGGAGGGTTTTGTGAGACTGAATGGTGTGAAGTTTCCAGATGCCAAAAATTCTACTCTTTATAGTAACATGAGTTTAGAGGAGTGTGAGAGAGAGTGCTTGAAGAGTTGTAATTGTACAGGGTATGCTAATGTATATGTCGATGAAAGGGAACGAGGTTGCATTGTGTGGTATGGTGAGTTACGAGACATGAGACGCTTTAAAAGTGGACAGGATTTTTACCTAAGAGTAGATGTTGTGGAGCTAGGTATGTACTGTCTATTTTTCCATAATAGTGGCCTAAATTCTATGTTATTTGATATATTATTCAGTAAGTTTCATTACAACAGTAGGTTGACACCACCAGTTTTGTCGTCTGTCAGCAGCAAAAGATTCTTATAAATTAGGGAGAATCGCAAATACCCCCCGACTTTTAAGCTAATGGCAAATCAAACCCTTTGGTTTGAACAATCAGCAAACAACCCCCTACCGTTAAGTAACCCTTACATTATTTGCTGATTTGTAGGGGGTTATTTGCTGATTGTTCAAACCAGAGGGTTTGATTTGCCATTAGCATAAAAGTCGGGGGGGGGGTGTGGTGGGGTATTTGCGATTCTCCCTATAAATTAAGTTTATCAATTTTAAATTTCTTGAGCCTGAAAAAAATCTTAAATTTGCAGCTATGGATGCCCAAAAAAAAGCAAAAGTACACGTTCTAGCAACAAAAAGTACACTTGTATTTATTATTGTTCCCCTTGTTGAAACACTTCTAGCAGCCCTATGTTTTTACTACTTGTGGAGAAGGAATGCGAAGAGGAATAAAGGTGATTCAAAGGACTCATAACTATACATCTTAATCTATTGTTTCTTCTCAAATTGCTAAAATTCATTGGTCTACCTTTACTACAGGGAAGAAGCAGAAACAACAACGTCGTCAAAGGTTAGTTTTGGATTCGGCAAGAAGTTTGTCTAACCTCCATAAGGACTCTCCAAATAGCAGCGGTGAAAGTGGGAATACAGAATTGACATTGTTCGAACTAAGTACTGTGATAGCAGCAACAGATCAATTTTCCTCTGCTAATAAGCTTGGACTTGGAGGCTTTGGTCCAGTTTACAAGGTAATTATTTCTTAGTTAAGACAAGTTTTCCACTGCAATAGATATTAATGTTCAAAGCAATGTTGATAACTTGTTGGAACTAATAGAATACAACTCCAATTGAATTTTCAGGGTCAATTACCAAATGGACAAGATATAGCTGTCAAAAGATTATCAACAAATTCCAGACAAGGAATCCAGGAGTTCAAAAATGAGGTCTTATTGATTGCAAAACTTCAACATAGAAATCTTGTTAGACTCTTGGGTTATTGCATAGAAAAAGATGAGAAGATTTTAATCTATGAATTTATGCCTAACAAAAGCTTGGACTACTTCATTTTCGGTATGTTTACTCCTTAGTTTTGCACTTGTTCTGAGTGTGAATTGTTTACTCCTTACTCTCTAATATTGATTATATGTGATGCAATGTTGATTATATGTGATACGATGTAATTGAAGCAGATGAATCAAGAAAGCAATTGTTAGATTGGAAAACACGCTTTGATATAATTTTAGGAATTGCTCGAGGGATCCTTTATCTTCATCAAGATTCCAGATTAAAAATTATCCATAGAGACTTAAAAGTTAGTAATATTCTTCTTGATCGAGAGATGCAACCCAAAATATCAGATTTTGGTACTGCAAGAATATTTGATGCGGATGAAACCCAAGCGAATACAAAAAGAGTTGTTGGAACTTAGTAAGTCAATGCAAGACACAATGAACACAAAATTAACTTATTTTCCTAATTGTAGGAAAGTTAGTATTAAATTACTAATAATATCTTCATAACATGCAGTGGTTATATGTCACTAGAATATGTACTAGACGGCATCTTCTCTATGAAATCAGATGTTTTCAGTTTTGGAGTCATACTATTAGAGATCATTAGTGGCAAGAAAAACAGGGGTTTTTTCCATGACGATCCATACTCAAATTTGATACAATATGTAAGTTGTTGCCTATCTTTTTTGCGTGAGTAAATGTTTGTTCGATCCATTCATCAGTGTTGGCTTGAACTTACATTGATCTTTTTTATTCTCATGTACTGCTGGAAATAAGATGTGGGAACTCTGGAGAGATGGTAAGGCCCTGGAGATAGTTGACTCATGCATAAATGATTCATGTCCTACAAATGAAGTTATGAGGTGCATCCAAGTTGGGCTCTTATGCGTGCAAGATAACGCAAAAGACAGACCAAGCATGTCGAATGTAGTTTTTATGTTAAGCAATGAAGCAATACTTCCTTCTCCTAAGAAATCTTCATTTCCGGTCAGGAATAGTGAACCAGATTCATCGACTGCAGGAACAAAGTGTTCCATTAATAACGTGACGAATACAACATTTGACGGTAGATGAATTTGCTAGGTTTCCCCATAGTGTTGTATGAAATTACAGTTAAAATATTTGTATATAAATTAAACTTTCTTAAAACGCATCATTTCACTTTTAACAAGTCATCACATGGTTTTTTTTCTTTAGCTTCACTTTTGGCTGTTTTTTTTTTTTTTTTTTTTTTTTTTTTTTTGAACAGTGAGTTTTTTCATAAAGGCCAAACAGGCCGAAGCACATACAAGAAACACGAAAGGCTACTAAACAGCCAAACGCAAACACGACAGCCACACCAAGCCGACAAAAACAGCACACAGCAGAAAACAATACCTCACAAAACAGAACAAAAGCATCCGCACAAAACAAAAACAAAGGATAACAGGGGAAGAAAACAGAGGAGAGACAACTCCAGGCACCAAACAGCTAATGATAACTCTTATTTCTACACGAAGTGTAGCCCCCTTATTTGTATCTTTTATGCTCAAATCCCGGGTAAAACCGTGTATTTAACGGATTTAATAAGCGTTTCAGGATTCCTTCCAGAAGAGGGGCTTTTGTGCAAAGATTCAGGAATTCTGGGGCAAATGTGCAATTTCTGGAAGTTTGTTCTGCGCCCTTAGTGGTTTTGCGGTTAGGGGCCGCAGAAAAGGGACCAGAAGGTCCCATTTTTGTCACAAATTCTGCGCCCCTGATTCTGCGCCCTTGGCCGCAGAACAGGGCGCATTTTGGTTTCCAATAGGAACAATTTTTGGAATTATGCTCCCAAGGGCGCAGAACAGGGCGCAAAACAGGGCGCATTTTTCTCCCGATGCTGTCAACTTCAGTTGCCCAATTTCAGGTCCTTGGGCCCCCAACTTTCAGCAATCCAGGATCTTGTCTCTGACCATTGCCTTGGCAGAAAATAGGGAGGTAATAATGAGGAATCCTTGGTGGGCCCTCTTCAATTATGAAGCATGATGGTGTTTGTTGTCATTAAGAGAGGGGAGAGAAAGACCTTGGGAGAGGATTCTTCTTCTTTCCAGCAGAAGGCACGACCACAACATCTCTCTCTGCAGAAAACTCTCTCTTCTCTCTCTGTTTGGGTGGTTCTTCATCAACCTTTGAGCTTGGAGGAGTGATTCTTGGAGAAGGAAGCCATTGGAGATCAAGCATTACAAGAAGGAGATCATCATCTTAGTTTATCTCTTAAACTCTACCTTTTATCTTCTTGTAATTGTTATGATCTGTATTTATTTGAGACTTTGTATGGTTTCTATGTGTAATATGAGCTAAATACTCTTGTGCTAGAACAATGATGAAACCAAACCCTTAATCTATTGTTAATGATTCCTTAGTTTCTCTACAAGTGTTTGTGTAGTTATATGAATGTTTTGTATGCTTAATGCTTTTGTCTTGATTGGCCATCTTGTTGAATGATCACTAGATGAACAAACCATTCACTATATATGACTAGAAAGTGAGAGATACACTAGGCTAGCATATAGGGTTCATGTATGTGTTCCACCATTCTTAATGAGTTCATCCATATTTTGTATGTTTGGATACAATCTCTAAGACATCGAGAGAGATTAGAGATTGATTTAAGGGAATACGAACCTATAATCTATACTTGCACAAATGAGGGATTAAGTGAGTCAAGAGTTAATTGAAGGGTTAGGTGGATTCATGTTCTAGCACACTTTTCTCATATCATCACATTCACTTTAGTTGTGGTTAGTGTTTTAATTGCTTTAGATTTAATCTTTATATTGTTAGATGTTAAAAACTATCATTTTCAATTGTCCAAATAGTATATAAGCTGATAAAAGCCGGTAATCAATCCTTAGTCCTCGTGGGAACGATCCCTACTCGGTCATTATATTACACCCCGACCTCGTACACTTGCGAGAGTCTTTACCGTGTGAGTTTGGACCGATCAATTTTTGGCGCCGCTGCCGGGGACTAAGCGGAAAATTGATATTGGTATTAGTTGGTTTTAACTAGTTTGGACTTGTTACTTTCGTTTCCTTTTGTGTGTATTTTCAGGCAGGTTGCTCTTGTATGCACCAACGTACAAGGAGTAACAGTTCACAGGACCTACAGTTCGATCCGGATATTGAAGGTACCGCAAGGAGGAATCGCCGGAATCGAAGAAGAGCTAGGGCGACAGCTATGGGAGATCAAAATCCCATTCTAAATCCAGCTCCGGTTCCAAATCCCGTTCAAAATCCAAATCCGGTTGGTGACGGTGCCAATATGGCGGCTGAGAGGGTCTTACAAGACTACTTTATGCCAAGGGTGGACATCAATCTATCCTCCATCCAAAGACCTACAGCAAATGCAAACAATTATGAGATCAAGCCGGGTTTGATTTCAATGATAGCCGCCACAGTGCAGTTTTCAGGCGCAGCTCATGAAGATCCAAATGTCCACCTACAGAGTTTCAATGACATTTGTGACACATTTCGATTCAATGGAGTTTCAGATAACTTTATCAAGTTGAAGTTGTTCCCGTTCTCCTTAATAGGCGATGCTAGGGGGTGGCTTCAGAGACTACCTCCAAACTCCATAATCACCTTTGAGCAACTAGCCCAAGAGTTTCTCAACAAGTACTTTCCACCTGGGAGAGCGGCTCGCCTCAGAAATGAGATTACAAACTTTGCCCAATATGAGAATGAGAGCCTTTACGATGGATGGGAAAGGTTCAAGGAACTTGTGAGGAAATGCCCTCACCATGGACTAGCAAGGTGGCAACTTGTAGAGTCATTCTATACCGGCATCAGTAACGCCACAAGAACATTGATAGATGCGGCAGCCGGTGGTTCTCTCATGAAGAAGTCGGAAGAGGCAGCTTGGAGCATTTTGGAAGAGCTTTCTTCCACAAATAGTCATTGGGGGAATGATAGGCAAATAAAGAAAGCCCCGGGGATGATTGAAGTGAGTGATGTTACCGCATTGAAAGCCCAAGTGGAAGCCTTGACCAAGCATGTGAGTAGAATGGGAGCTTCATCAAGTCAAGCTAGTGTTGCATGTTGTGAGTTGTGTTGTGGACCTCATGAAAGCCTAGAGTGTGATCTTGCAAATCCCACATCCAATGACCAAGTGGCATTTGTGAACTACAACAGAAATTATCCTAACCAAAACCCTCAAAACAACCCATTCTCAAACACATATAACCCGGCATGGAGACAAAACCCCGCACTCTCTTGGAAAGATAACACAAATACCCTCCAACCACCTCAACCCCTCAACCAAAGACGACCTCCCGGCTTCCAAGCTCAACAACAACCTCAAGCCTATAACCGCCAAAATCCGGGCTTTCAAAACCAATTTGTCAACAACCAAGCCGAAAAGAAACCATCTCTAGAGGAAATGTTCTCTACTTACATGGGGAGAATGGACACCCGTATGGAAGTCCAAGATGCGGCCCTAAAGAAGCTTGACAACAAAATAGACCAACTAGCTCAACACTCCCAAGCCGCCATACAAAACCTTGAAGTACAAGTGGGTCAACTAGCAAGAAGTGCCCAAGCAAGACAACAAGGGACCTTACCTAGTGACACAATCATAAACCCAAAGGAGCAATGTAAAGCTATTGCTTTGAGGAGCGGAAAAGAGGTTGAGCTACCTAAAGGTTTTGGAGTGAGAGAAGGAGTTGTAGTTGAGGAGGAAGTTGACCTTGAAGTTGACATTGATGAGAAAGTTGATGAGGAAGAGAGAGTTGAGAAGAAGAAGGTTGAAGAAGAAGTTGTTGGGGAAGATGAGCAAGCTAGTGCACAACCCCTACCATCAAGTGATATACCACCACCTCCACAAGTCAAAGCTTTTGTTCCACAAATTCCATATCCGCAAAGATTGAAGAAGTACAAGGAGGCTCAAAGTTTTGCCAAGTTCTTAGAAGTGTTCAAGAAACTACACATCAACATTCCGTTTGCGGAGGCTCTAGCTCAAATGCCCACCTATGTGAAGTTCTTAAAGGAGCTTCTATCAAACAAAAGGAAGCTAGAGGAGTTTGAAACGGTGGCTCTAACGGAAGAGTGTAGTGCAATCTTGCAGAACAAGCTTCCTCCCAAACTAAAAGATCCGGGCAAGTTTACTATCCCTTGCGCCATTGGTACTTCCAACTTTAGTAGAGCACTTATTGATTCGGGAGCTAGCATCAACTTGATGCCTTTCTCGGTATTTGAGAAACTTGGTGTGGGAGAGGTGAAGCCCACAAATGTTACCCTCCAACTTGCGGATAGATCCATCAAGTATCCAAGAGGAGTGATGGAGGATGTGCTAGTAAAGGTGGAGAATCTATATTTTCCGGTTGACTTTGTAATCCTTGAAATGGAGGAAGATGTGGAGATTCCACTCCTTTTGGGGAGGCCATTTTTGAAGACAGCAGGGGCACTAATAGATGTGAGGGAAGACAAAATGACTTTGAGAGTTGGTGATGATCAAGTAGTCTTTCACATGTACAAGGCCATGAAGAAACCGGTGGATATTGAGAATTGCATGAGATTGGAGGTAATTGAGCCTCTAGTGAAAGATTTCTTCAAAAAGACAATTCCAAAAGACCCCTTGCAAGTGTGCATTAGAGAGAGTGCAACCAAAGAAGACGAAGATAGTGAAGTGGCCAAGCATGCTTTGTACTTGGACACCTTTCCATTGACGAACTTTAGAAAAAGATGGCACTTTGAAGAGTTAGGTGTGGGAAAACCAAGACTTCCACCATCCGTGGAGAAGCCTCCCGTTCTAGAGTTGAAGCAATTGCCTTCAAATTTGCGATATGCATTTCTTGGAGAGGCATCATCCCTCCCGGTCATAATTTCATCATCCTTGTCAAAGCTTGAGGAAGAGAAGTTAGTGAGAGTCTTGAGAAAGCACATAAGGGCGATTGGATGGACCATTTCCGACATCAAAGGTCTAAGCCAATCAATATGTATGCATAAGATACTTATGGAGGATGATTTCAAGCCATCAATTGAACACCAAAGAAGACTAAACCCGAACATGAAGGAAGTAGTGAGAGCGGAGATTCTAAAGTTGCTTGATGCGGGTATTATTTACCCAATTTCGGATAGCTCATGGGTGAGCCCGGTGCAATGTGTGCCAAAGAAAGGTGGGATAACCGTGGTCCCAAATGAAAACAATGAGCTCATTCCAACAAGAACGGTGACCGGTTGGAGAGTTTGTATAGATTATAGGAAGCTCAATGCCGCCACAAGGAAGGACCACTTTCCATTGCCATTCATTGACCAAATGTTGGAGCGCCTAGCCGGTCATAACTACTACTGCTTCCTAGATGGATATTCGGGTTATAATCAGATTGCTATAGATCCGGAGGACCAAGAGAAGACTACTTTCACATGTCCCTATGGGACTTTTGCTTATAGGAGGATGCCTTTTGGTTTGTGTAATGCTCCGGCAACCTTTCAACGGTGTATGATGGCCATTTTCTCCGATATGGTCGAGAAGTTCATTGAGGTGTTTATGGATGACTTCTCAGTTTTTGGGTCCTCATTTGACGGGTGCCTTCACAATTTGGGTTTGGTTCTTCAAAGATGTGAAGATACAAACTTGGTTTTGAATTGGGAAAAATGCCATTTTATGGTAAAGGAAGGCATTGTGCTAGGCCATAAGATTTCAGAAAAGGGGATTGAGGTTGACAAGGCCAAGATTGAAGTAATTGAGAAGCTTCCTCCACCACTTTCGGTTAGGGGAATTCGAAGCTTTTTGGGGCATGCGGGTTTCTACAGAAGGTTCATCAAAGATTTTTCCAAGATCACGAAGCCACTTTGCTCCTTACTCATGAAAGATGTGCCTTTTGTGTTTGATGAGGAGTGTTTGAGAGCTTTTGAGTTGTTGAAGAAGGAGTTAACCTCGGCTCCGATCATTTCCACTCCGGATTGGAATTTGCCATTTGAACTTATGTGTGACGCAAGTGACTATGCGGTGGGCGCCGTATTGGGTCAACGGAAAGAAAAGCGTCTACATGTCATCTATTACGCTAGTCAAACCTTGAATGAAGCTCAGATCAATTATGCTACTACAGAGAAAGAGTTGCTAGCCATAGTATTTGCATTTGATAAGTTCAGATCGTATCTAGTGGGATCCAAGGTGATAGTCTACACGGATCATTCGGCAATCAAGTACTTGATGGCCAAGAAAGATGCCAAGCCGAGATTGATAAGATGGGTTCTATTGCTTCAAGAATTTGATTTAGAGATCAAGGATAAAAAGGGAACCGAGAACTTAGTTGCCGACCACCTCTCAAGATTGGAAAGAGATGGAGTAGCGGTTGATGTGCCCATAAATGAAAACTTTCCGGATGAGCAGTTGTTTGTGGTTGAGAGGAGTCAAGTTCCTTGGTTTGCCGACTTCGTAAACTTCTTGGTGAGCAATGTGGTGCCAATGGAGTTGAATCATCATCAAAGAAAGAAGTTCTTTTCAGAGTTGAAGCATTACTTTTGGGATGAACCACTGTTATTCAGAGTTTGTAGTGATGGGATCATTCGGCGGTGTGTGCCCGATGACGAAATGGAAGAGATTCTGAGCCATTGCCACTCCAAGGAGTGTGGAGGCCATTTCGGTGCATCAAGGACAGCAAGAAAAGTCCTCCAGTCAGGTTTTTGGTGGCCAACCCTATTCAAGGATTCTCGAAGCTATGTAGAGGCATGTGACCGGTGTCAAAGAACCGGAAACATAACAAAAAGGGATGAAATGCCAATGCACATAATGCTTGAAGTCGAGGTCTTTGACGTTTGGGGAGTGGATTTCATGGGTCCTTTTCCAATGTCCTGTGGAAATAGGTATATTCTAGTGGCGGTAGATTATGTGTCCAAATGGGTGGAAGCCATACCCACCCGAACATGTGGAGCTAATGAAGTCACCAAGTTCTTGAAGAGAAATATTTTCACAAGGTTTGGGACACCGAGAGCCGTTGTAAGTGATGGGGGATCCCATTTTTGCAACAGAAGATTCGAGGCATTGTTAAAGAAGTATGGGGTAAAGCACAAGATAACCACCCCGTACCATCCGCAAGCTAATGGCCAAGTTGAGATTTCAAACAGAGAGCTTAAGGGAATTCTTGAGAAAACAGTGGGGATCAAGAGAAAAGATTGGGCTCTTAAGTTGGAGGATGCTCTATGGGCGTATCGCACCGCTTATAAGACTCCTATAGGCATGTCACCATTCCGGCTTGTCTATGGGAAGGCATGCCATCTTCCTTTTGAGTTGGAGCATAAGGCTTGGTGGGCGATAAAAGCTTTAAATTTCGAAATGAAGGAAGCCGGAGCGAAAAGGTTGTTGCAACTCAGTGAATTGGAAGAAATAAGGTTGGAAGCTTATGAGAACTCCAGAATTTACAAGGAAAAGACGAAGAGGTGGCATGATAAGAGATTGGCTTACAAGGAACTAAGGGTTGGAAATAGAGTTCTTTTGTTCAACTCAAGGCTGAGACTATTCCCTGGAAAGCTCAAGAGCAGATGGACCGGGCCGTTTACTGTGAAGCAAGTCTTTCCGCACGGAGCCGTAGAGATTGAGAACGATGCTAAGGAAAGCTTCAAGGTGAATGGGCAACGGTTGAAGCTCTACTGGGAGCAGGAAACGGAGGACAGTAGGGAAGTGATCCTCCTCAACGAACCAAGCCAGTGAAGGGAAGTGTCACTTTGTACATAGTTATCTACTATTTTTGCATGTTTGAACATTTTAGCTTTGCTTTGTGTTTTTATATTTTGGGTAAGTTTAGTTGCTTCCAAGTTGTTTGTTTTTGTTTTTCCAAGCAGGTATTGATGACTTTTAGGTATTTGAGTGAGTTGGGAGAAGATGGTGTGAAAAATTGAAAAAATCAGAATTCAGGGGAATTCTGCGGCCCATGCCCGCAAAAATGAGGGGCGCAGAACTGATATGGATCCTCTGGACCAATTCTGCGCCCTTGGTTTTGCGGCCCCTAAACGCAAAAAAGGGGCGCAGAATCCCCAATTGAAACGGTGCGTTTTATTCAGAAAAGGGTGTTTTGCGCCCTTATTCTGCGGGCAAGGGCGCAAAACAGGGCGCAAAATGGTGCGTTTCTGCACAAAAACGAGGGCTGCTGTCATAACAGGTATTGCCCTAAATTTTCCCCCAAATTGATTTCCTCTCTTCTCCAAGGTGATCTCCACCGCCATTCTCGCGCAATCAAGGTAAATCCCTCTCCCTCTCTTCATTATTCTTGCTCGAATTCACCATTTCTTCTTCATTTCTTCTTAATCTTCGAATACAAAACTTAAATTTTTGAATTTAGGGCATAGATTTCGATCTATTTGAGTGGGATTGTGTATTGTTGATAGATTGGCATGCTTTAGGTGTGGGTTTTGTGATTGGTGGTGGTTTGCATGTGGGCTCTTGGTTTAATTTCGTTCCTCTTGGTCTTTGGTTGATTGAGAGTGATTTTGTGAGCCAATTTTGTGCTTGGTTGCTTGGAAGCATAATTTTCTTGATTTTTGGTTAATTTCATCTTTGATTTTCGGATTATGTAAGATTTAGTTAGTTTGAAAGAATTATTCTTGCTTATTATAGATAATTTTAGCCTTGTTTATGTTAATTTTTGCTTAATGTAGTTTATGTAGTAAGTATTTTTCGAGTTATATTTTGCCTATTTACTTATAGTAGTTAATATTTGATTATTATATTATTTGCTTATTTTCTTGTAATTATTTTCTTATTTTTCTTGCTCTAGTCTAAGGGTGGTGCTTTTGTGTGGCTTGGCATGGATTTGTGTATATACGTTTGTTTTGCAGGTGCCAGCAGGTTTGTGCAAGCATGCCTCGGGCCACTAGTAAGAAATCTAAAGGCAAGGGTGCTTCTTCGAGTGGGTCACGTGTTGGGGTCCGGAATCCGGACTATGTCGTCAGGATGGAAAATTGTTTGGGTAGAGCACTGTTGAGTGAGCGGTGTATAGACCTCAACAATCTTATTGGGTCTAACATCCCGCAGCAGGTTGATGATATGGGTTGGCGCCAGTTTGTGACCACCGCGCATCGAATCAATGAACGGGTAGTCAGGGAGTTCTACGCCGCCATGGTTCCAGCTGAGTTTGAGAAGGGTACGCCGGTCAAAGTGAGGGGGGTTGATGTAGAGTTCAATATTCAGGACATCAACAGGTATTACGGTACCAGGCCATACAGAGAGCTAGATACCGGGGTCCCCAAGCTCAGCATTTTCTCGAGGTACAATGAGGACCTTGCTAGGGAGCTACGTATGCCACATGTGGAGGGGCCATGGGACAGTGCTGACCATCAACTGCTTCAGCATGATCTAGAGTTGGATTGGGCCTTCTGGGTCATTTTTTTGTCGTCCTCTTTGAAGCCTTCCAGTCAGATCACCATCACTGTTTTTGAGCTCGCCAAGCTCCTGTACTGTATCAAGCATCATGAGGGATTGGATGTAGGAAAGCTAATCATGCGAGCAATCATCCGTGCGGGAAAAGCTGACGACTTAGTCCTACCTTTCCCTGCCTTGATCACTCATTTCTGCGAGCAGGCTGGCGTAGAAGATGAGCAGGGGGACCGGATTGCACTGATGGATGGGCCGCTGAACTCCAGGACGTTCAATGATATCTCAGCTCAGAGGCGTGAGGCAGGCCTGCGACCAGTTGCCACCAGAAAGAGGCGTAGGAGGGATGAGGCTGCCCGAGCTGCCGCTGCTGCTGCTGCTGCTGAGGCCGATGCTGCTGCTACTGAAGAAGACCCGGGTGCAGTTCCAGCAGGGGACCGTAGACCGGATTGGATGGATGATATGATGCAGAGGCCAGCATGGGTGGATGAGATTGTGCAGAGGCCAGCGTGGGTTGATGAAATCTTCAAGAGGCAGGATGCTATAGAGACGAGGCAGGCTTCTTTTGAGAGCGAGGTGGCCAGATTGACGAGAGCTATCCAGGAGAGCCGCTTTAGTGCCTCAGAGCGTCATGGTGGAGCAGGCCCGAGTTCACAGCATGATGGCTAGGATGATCCTCTATCCAGTCATACTCAGGGTTATCTTTTCACTTTTTGGATTTTCGGATATTTTATATTATCGGATGCTTTATGTTTGCTTACTTGTTGGATTTTAGTTTAATTTTTACATTGCTTTTAGTGGAAGTTATAACTTTTTGGAATTTTATGGAACTCTGTCCAATTTTTTCAAACCTTTGAGGACAAAGTTTGGTTTAAGTTTGGGGGTACGACCTCAGAATAAAGTTTTTGTTTTTCTGCAAAAATGAGCAAATTTTCAAAAATTTTTCAAGCATTTTTGTTGAGATGCATGTGTGATGTTCCGTGGGTCGGATTTCATTGTATGCTTTGTTTCACTGAGTCCGGGCTTGGGTAGCATTAGTCAAAGCTACACCACATTGCTTGCACACATCTTACCAGACTGTAATGTGTCTTGGCAAATGAGGTATCGCGCTTAAGATGTTGAGATCATTAGTAGAGACTACCCGTGTGAGGCCAGAACCTTAAATTGCGTCCTTATGAGTGTGAATTTTCTTTTAAAAATCATAAACACTCTTCTTTTAGATAAATAAGCATGAAATTTTAAGGACCTCACTCCTTGCATTGGGCATTAAAGAACATCCATTTAAGGGCATCACCTTTGTTCCGCCTTGCTTGCTTGCTTTATCCGTGCCTTAAGAGATGACGTAGGCAAATTGTGTTAAGTCACTTAAAAATGGCCCAAACACAATCCCATGACCTTGTGTGTGTATGCTGTATTGTTCTATCATTGATAACCCACACTCTTTAACCATTCACTAAATCATTCCATCCCATATCACCTAAACACTAAACCAACCCTTAGCGGCGATTATAGTTGAAGATCATTGAGAAGTAAGCTCGAAAAGTGCAATTTGGAAAAGAGTTGTATTTAGGCTAATTTTGTAAATTGTGATTTTGTAAATAATGAGTTTCAAAAAAAAAAAAAAAAAAAAAAAAAAAAAAAAAAAAAAAAAAAAAAGAGAGGAATTATGAAGAATAAATGTTTGTTTATTTGTAATTATGTTGAGAATAAGTTGTTGTGCCTAGAACACTCATAAAAAGGAGAAAAGTGTGTTAAATGAAAATCTTTTCCATAATCGCTAGCTTGCCTATGATACCATATCCGCCTAGCCTCTCCATAGCCGAAAATTCCATCGCCTTACTTGTGCTTTAAAAGAAGTCCTAATTGATCTTTAGGAGGGATTTTGCTTGCTTGCAAGGTATTCTTTGGTGTTTGCCCTGCTCTTAATGTTCGATTCCGTTCTAGTGGTCCTATTGCATTCTAACTCTAGCGGTCTTTTGAGAAATATCATGCGTGTAATTTGATAATCTTTTTGTGCATAACTTCCAACCGCATGAGTTTGTTGAGTGAGCTTAGGTTCTGTGTGGTAAAATAAGAGAGTACCGGAAAGGTTTAGAGTCGAAGCGAAATGCTATCTTACGACTCTTGTGTTCGATGCTTTTGAAGCTTAGTCCACTATCAAGTATGGAATTGCAATCTCTCTTGTTGTAGCATCTTGACTTTTGAAATTCTTGCCCTATCTCAGTGGTCTTAGCATTATTTTCGGATGCCCAATCTTGGTTACACTCATGTTGCATCTCTTTTTCTTTATAGGCTCAGCAGAATTATTTTATTTTGGTATGTTTTTATTTTGATCTTTGTAGGTTTTTCTTTGTTTCGGTTTGCTCGGGACGAGCAAAAGATAAGTTTGGGGGTGTTGATAACTCTTATTTCTACACGAAGTGTAGCCCCCTTATTTGTATCTTTTATGCTCAAATCCCGGGTAAAACCGTGTATTTAACGGATTTAATAAGCGTTTCAGGATTCCTTCCAGAAGAGGGGCTTTTGTGCAAAGATTCAGGAATTCTGGGGCAAATGTGCAATTTCTGGAAGTTTGTTCTGCGCCCTTAGTGGTTTTGCGGTTAGGGGCCGCAGAAAAGGGACCAGAAGGTCCCATTTTTGTCACAAATTCTGCGCCCCTGATTCTGCGCCCTTGGCCGCAGAACAGGGCGCATTTTGGTTTCCAATAGGAACAATTTTTGGAATTATGCTCCCAAGGGCGCAGAACAGGGCGCAAAACAGGGCGCATTTTTCTCCCGATGCTGTCAACTTCAGTTGCCCAATTTCAGGTCCTTGGGCCCCCAACTTTCAGCAATCCAGGATCTTGTCTCTGACCATTGCCTTGGCAGAAAATAGGGAGGTAATAATGAGGAATCCTTGGTGGGCCCTCTTCAATTATGAAGCATGATGGTGTTTGTTGTCATTAAGAGAGGGGAGAGAAAGACCTTGGGAGAGGATTCTTCTTCTTTCCAGCAGAAGGCACGACCACAACATCTCTCTCTGCAGAAAACTCTCTCTTCTCTCTCTGTTTGGGTGGTTCTTCATCAACCTTTGAGCTTGGAGGAGTGATTCTTGGAGAAGGAAGCCATTGGAGATCAAGCATTACAAGAAGGAGATCATCATCTTAGTTTATCTCTTAAACTCTACCTTTTATCTTCTTGTAATTGTTATGATCTGTATTTATTTGAGACTTTGTATGGTTTCTATGTGTAATATGAGCTAAATACTCTTGTGCTAGAACAATGATGAAACCAAACCCTTAATCTATTGTTAATGATTCCTTAGTTTCTCTACAAGTGTTTGTGTAGTTATATGAATGTTTTGTATGCTTAATGCTTTTGTCTTGATTGGCCATCTTGTTGAATGATCACTAGATGAACAAACCATTCACTATATATGACTAGAAAGTGAGAGATACACTAGGCTAGCATATAGGGTTCATGTATGTGTTCCACCATTCTTAATGAGTTCATCCATATTTTGTATGTTTGGATACAATCTCTAAGACATCGAGAGAGATTAGAGATTGATTTAAGGGAATACGAACCTATAATCTATACTTGCACAAATGAGGGATTAAGTGAGTCAAGAGTTAATTGAAGGGTTAGGTGGATTCATGTTCTAGCACACTTTTCTCATATCATCACATTCACTTTAGTTGTGGTTAGTGTTTTAATTGCTTTAGATTTAATCTTTATATTGTTAGATGTTAAAAACTATCATTTTCAATTGTCCAAATAGTATATAAGCTGATAAAAGCCGGTAATCAATCCTTAGTCCTCGTGGGAACGATCCCTACTCGGTCATTATATTACACCCCGACCTCGTACACTTGCGAGAGTCTTTACCGTGTGAGTTTGGACCGATCAGCTAACACCCAAACAACAAAAAAAACAGAACCAGACTGAAGAACATCAATCGAATAACTCAAGACACAATGGATCAATGTTTAGACACCAAAATTTTCACTAGCAGACGAAATCTAGTCATTTTTGACATCCCTTCTAGCAATTAGCTCTGAAATCTCTTTCTTTCTTCCATTGAAATCAAGACCAAGGACCAAACCTCTCTCAAAAACCTTCACAATCTCATCTTCAAGGTTCCACACCTCCTTCTCTTCAAGCTTATTATGCAGCCTTGTTTCGCCAACGCTAATGCTCCTAGTTTTCATGTTGTGGATCCTCATCAAGTTAGAACTTGTACTCCTTTTCTTCGATATGCTTGATGAAGTTACTGCTAAATTTCGGACCAGCTCTCTGCCTATAAAACACCCATCTTTGTTCCTCTTCTTAATGTTCCAATTTACCATTGGAGAGTCTGATGAGCCAAAGAACCCACTTTAAGCTAGAAGAGGATCTGATGGACCTTTCAGATTACCCTTTTCAAGAGCCAAAGAACTGCCCAACGTCTCTTTCGAATAACCTAAAGTTGGTTCAATATCAGCAACTACACCCACCTTGAAGCCCAACTAAACATTTTCGGATGTGCTTCCCATCTTTGCCACCTTTGAAACTCCCTCTTGGCCCAATAAAGTTTAATCCCCTTTCACCTTATTAGAATTTTCACCCCTAAAACTTGTGCATTCAAAAACGTCCCCTCCCTACAATCTGAAACAGACAAAGACTTGCTAGTCCCAACATCATAAGTCAAGCTGGTCATTTCTTCAGGATTATGCTTAATAAGGGAAAGGTTGACTCTCCCTTTTCTCCTAACTTCTGAACCTTTCCTTTCCTTCCAAAAACACTGCACTCCAGCTATGTTTATTTGATCCAAATCTCGACTAAAGAGCTGCACTCTAACCCCATCACCAACCTTATCTGACTTTATTTTAGATCTGTTACCAGAAAGGAAATCCTTCTTGGTGGTTCTTTCAATTTAACTACAATATATGGTATATATGATCTTTGTTGTAGCCTCAAAATTAATTAACTTTAATCTTTGATCATCCATGCAGAGACATTGATGACTTCTCTTCTTGTTTGTCGCAAACTTCTTAATTTTAAATTCAAACCACATTGTTACCCGACCTCTGAATATATTCACACTCTAGTTTCTTTCAGATTTATCTACCAAACCAGTTACTTTACTATTAACACATATTATAAATTCTTCATCAAAGTCACTACTCGCATGGAGCTTCAAGTGCCAATGGAACCAAAACAAAAACTCCAAATAAATACTCTCCTTTTAGCCTCAAGAATGAAGAAAAGAAAACTAATTCAAAGGAAGCAGAAAAGACAACTGATATTGTCTTTCCCGGGTGCCTGGTATACATTTATTGTCTGCATGAATACAAAAACAGTAACAGATATGAAGCATGAATTTTTTTTTTTTTTTTCTTTTTTAAAGATAATCTTATAATTCAATATTGATGAAAAAGATGTTACCCTTAATAGGTTTTTAGAATTATATAACTTTAGTTTCTCCAATGCCTGGTCTAGATCTCCCCTCTTACGTATGGTAGGCAATTTATGCTTTCCTGTATTGTCGAAAATGCCCTTGTATAATAATAAAAAATAAATGTTTTTTTACTCTAACACCCAAGGGCATTTTGGACCTTACCATGGTCAAATAGGGGTGTGAGTGTAGAATAACTAAACTTTTCCATCTAAGTGTCTTTGCCTCAAACCTTAACGGTGTGAGTGTAATCTACCCTATTGTTTTTAGGCTCATCTAATTGTAATATCTATAGTTTGAGGTAATCGTCATTTTACACCATCTAGTTTCAGAAAGGGTATTTTTCGCCCTATCATTAACTTCAGTTAACTTTTTAACCAAAAAATAATAATAATACAATACCCTTCTATCTCTTTTCTCAATTTTTAATTTAAAAGTATATAAAAAACTTATTCAAAAAAATTCGAGACCCAATCTGGATCTCCACCTACTCCAAAGAACAAAAAATAAAAATAAAATTGAGTAATGGTAGATATCACATTCACAATCACACAATACATGTGGCAGTTGAGGTGTCAATTGGTGAGTAGATACATGAGTAAGTGAAATAAATCATTATTAATGTGCTTTAAAAAAAAAAAAATCATTATTAATATGTATCTACTCACTAATTGACACATCAACTGACACATGTGTTGTGATTAAAAATGTGTCACAGAGATTGAATGGTTGCTGAATCGTTCATGTTAGAGCTATAGAAAAAGGGCTAGAATGTCAGGTAAACTAAGGTTAATCGAAGGAATACATACTGAAATTTGTGTTGATTTGCATACATCATTTTACACTCATTTTGGTTTCCTTGTGAAGCCCCAGTCATTCAATCGTTCATTCCTTGACTTGAGCTTAGGAGAGAGAACACAGGTCCCCACCTGCATTGCCTTGAATATATATATATATATATGGGAGAATCGCAAATACCCCCCGACTTTTAACCAAATGGCAAATCAAACCCTCTGGTTTGAACAATCAGCAAACAACCCCCTACCGTTAAGTAACCCTTGCATTATTTGCTGCATGTAGGGGGTTATTTGCTGATTGTTCAAACCAGAGGGTTTGATTTGCCATTAGCTTAAAAGTCGGGGGGGTATTTGCGATTCTCCCTATATATATATTACCCCATTTCCCCCAAATATATATATATATATATAGACATTTATTTTTAATTTTATTTCCTTACTAATATCAAAATATAACCCTAGTCTAACTATTTATTTTGGATAAAATTAAACCAATTATTTATTTTAGATTGGATATGTATATATTATTTTTTGGATTGTATATTGAAACATAATGAAATGGGAGACTGAGATTATCAAATTTCAAATTTTGAATTGGGGAATGGGATTGGAAATGGGGAAATGGATGGGGGTGGGCGAAGGGGTAGGGGAATGGGGGAGGTGGTGGGGGGACCTCCCCCGACCCCATTAGCCTCCACGTCCATCCAATGAAATTTCTCGACCATACATATTGGTTACTATAGAGCAAATAATTAACTAATTAATTAGATACAGTATATGGGGATTTTGAATTTGGCTACTTTAATCTTAAACATGATTTGATTCTGAGACATGTTGGTTTTCCGTTCTGTTAGTAACTAACGGATCAAAAAGTTTAAGTTAATAGATTAAAGCTCAAGTTCTCAATTATATGTTCTTTTTAAGCCAATTTGTTTAATAATCAGTATAGGACGTGCCTTTCATCAAAAAAATCTAAATGTACTCCATACTCGAAATCAATTTTCGAAGATGATTGCATATTTGCATAGGTGGTTCTTTCAATTTAACTATAATAATGGTATATATGATCTTTGTTGTAGCCTCAAAATTAATTAACTTTAATCTTTGATCATACATGCAGAGATATTGATGACTTCTCTTCTTGTTTGTCACAAACTGCTTAATTTTAAATTCGAACCACATTGTTACCCGACATCTAAATATGTTCACACCCTGGATTCTTCCAGACTTATCTTCCAAACTAGTTGCTGTACTGTTAACACATTATAAATTCTTCATCAAGGTCACTACTCGCAGTGGAGCTTCAAGTGCCAATGGAACCAAAACACAAACTCCAAATAAATACTCTCCTTTTAGACTCAAGAGTGAAGAAAAGAAAAATAATTCAAAGGAAGCAGAAAAGACACAATTGAAGGAAAAAGTAGAACAAGATACTAAGGTCATGTTTGGTTAGATGGAATGGATTGGAAAGAAAGCCCATGTTGGCTGGATTCGGTTTGTAGTGCCAGCATTTCTCATTTTATTGTGACTGTGTGGTTAATTTGGAATTACATAAATCAATCTGTTCATGGTGGCCATTGTAAGGTTTTTGGGGATTTCTGGAAGAGAGCTAGGTCTCTTGACTCTTCTTGATGAATTCAATTCTGCTAGTTGCACATTCATGACGTACAAAAACCACATGATGGTTCTTTATCATTAAAAAGGTCAAATTGACTTTTTTTTTCCTTCTGCTCTATGTATATAATCTTATTTTTGTTTTCTAAGTATTGATATTATCTGTTTCATGTCAACATTCAAAATGGTTTGTCCTTACGTCATTGCTGATTGATATTGTTTTCCTCTTCTTTTGTTCTTTGACATTATTGATTCCGTGTATGAGTGTATGACTGAAAATTTCTGCTAGCAACCAATCAATGAATTACGTTAGCAATTTCTGCTACCAACCAACCAACCAACCATTTCATCTTCTTAATGTTCCAATTTACCATTGGAGAGTCTGATGAGCCAAAGAACTCATGGAGAGTCTGATGAGCCGAAGAACTCACTTTCAGCTAGAAGAGGATCCGATGTACCTCTCAGATTACCTCTTTCGAGAACCAAAGAACTGCCCAACATCTCTTTCAAATAACCTAAAGTTTGACCAGTATCAGCAACTACACCAACCTTGAAGCCCAACTTAACATTTTCAGATGTGCTTCCTATCTTTGCCACCTTTGAAACTTCCTCTTGGCCCAATAAAGTTTTATCCCCTTTCACCTTATTAGAATTTTCACCCCTAAAACTTTTGCATTCAAAAACGTCCCCTGGATGCTAGTCCCAACATCATAAGTCAAGCTGAAACAGACAAAGACTTGCTAGTCCCAACATCATAAGTCAAGCTGGTTCCGTGTATGACTGAATTTCTGCTAGCAACCAATCAATGAATTACGTTAGCAATTTCTGCTAGCAACCAACCAATCAATTTCTGAGATTATTGAGAAAACAAAATAAATAATGTCGAAATCACATGAAACAAGTGGATACTATTGCTGGATGCTCATCCGAGAAATACAGTCCAAACACTTCTCTTCATGGGGTGTTATAGAGCTCTCTGTATCTTGATACTGTTTGTGATATTCGATCTCTTCGGTTCACTTCATGCATCACAGACAATAACTGGAACCCAGTTCATAGCTGATGATGAAAACGGAAGCCTTGTATCATCTGATGGAAACTTCAAACTGGGGTTCTTCAGCCCTGTCAAGTCTCAAGCTCGATACGTTGGAATATGGTTCAATAAAATCTCAGAACAAACAGTTGTTTGGGTCGCCAACAGAGAAACTCCAATTAGGAACTCTTCAGGTATTTTCAAGATTGGTGGAGATGGAAATCTTGCAGTTTTTTGTTGTAATCAGAGCAGTCCTCTTTGGTCTACCAATGTTTCGGTGCCTGCACAAACCTCTGCTGCCAAGCTCTTTGATTCAGGAAATCTGGTTCTGGTAGCAAAAGAGACAATTATATGGCAGAGCTTTGATTATCCTACAGACACCGTTCTTCCTGGTATGAAATTTGGATGGAACCGGAAAACTAGCCTCAACCATATCCTAACTTCATGGAAGTCGATTGATGATCCCACGCCCGGGGAATTCTCTTCAGGTTTTGACCTTCACAGCATACCTCAGTACTTTGTGTACAAGAACTCAATTCCACACTGGCGCAGTGGCCCTTGGAAAGGTCGCATCCTGAATGGCTTGCCTGAAGTTGGAGGCCACAAAGATTATTTCTCTGACCAGATTGATCTTATCAATATCACATTTGTGAGCAATGACAATGAAATCTATCTTAAATATTCACCGAAAAAAGGTGCTGTTTTCTCCATAGTCGTTCTGGAGACAATGGGAATTTTTAAAAGACTAGTCTGGCATGGGAGCCAAAGATGGGTAAAAGTCCAGATCGTGCTCCAGGACTTGTGTGATGAGTACATGCGATGTGGTGCAAACGCAATTTGCAATGAGGTTACGTTGGCACATTGTGCATGCCTACCTGGGTTTGATAGGTTGTATCCTCAGGATTGGTACCTAAAATGTCAGGAAAGAAGGAAGGAAGCCTGTGGCAAAGGAGACGGGGAGGGCTTTGTGAGATTGAATGGTGTGAAGTTTCCAGATGCCAGAAATTTTACTCTTTATAGTAACATGAGTTTAGAGGAGTGTGAGAGAGAGTGCTTGAAGAGTTGTAATTGTACAGGGTATGCTAATGTATATGTCGATGAAATGGGACGAGGTTGCATTGTGTGGTATGGTGAGTTACGAGATATGAGACGCTATGAAAGTGGACAGGATTTTTACCTAAGAGTGGATGCTGTGGAGCTAGGTATGTATTGTCTCTTTTTCCATAATAGTGGCTTAAATTCTATGTTGTTTGATATATTATTCAATAGGTTTCATTACAACAGTACCAATTTTGTCATTTGTCAATAGCAAAATGATCTTATAAATTAAGTTCATCGGTTTCAAATTTCTTGAGCCTGAAAGAAATCTTAAATTTGCAGCTGCGGATGCTCAGAAAAACGCAAAAGTACATGTTCTAGCAACAAAAAGTACACTTGTATTTATTATTGTTCCCCTTGTTGAAACAATTCTGGCAGCCCTGTGTTTTTACTACTTGTGGAGAAGGAATGCGAAAAGGAATAAAGGTGATTCAAAGGACTCGTAACTATACATCTTAATCTATTGTTTCTTCTCAAATTGCTAAAATTCATCGGTCTACCTTTACTACAGGGAAGAAGCAGAAACAACAACGTCGTCAAAGGTTAGTTTTGGACTCGGCAAGAAGTTTGTCTAACCTCCATAAGGACTCTCTAAATAGCAGTGGTGAAAGTGGGAATACAGAATTGACATTGTTCGAACTAAGTACTGTGATAGCTGCAACAGCTCAATTTTCCTCTGATAATAAGCTTGGACTTGGAGGCTTTGGTCCAGTTTACAAGGTAATTAGACAAGTTTTCCACTGCAATAGATAAAATGTTCAAAGCAACATTGATAACTTTTTGGAACTAATAGAATACAACTCCAATTGAATTTTCAGGGTCAATTACCAAATGGACAAGATATAGCTGTCAAAAGGTTATCAACGAATTCCAAACAAGGAATCCAAGAATTCAAAAATGAGGTCTTAGTGATTGCAAAACTTCAACATAGAAATCTTGTTAGACTCTTGGGTTATTGCATAGAAAAGGATGAGAGGATTTTAATCTATGAATTTATGCCTAACAAAAGCTTGGCTTACTTCATTTTTGGTATGTTTACTCCTTAATTTTGCACTTGTGAGTGTGAATTGTTTATTCCTTACTCTAATATTGATTATATGTGATACGATGTAATTGAAGCAGATGAATCAAGAAAGCAATTGTTAGATTGGAAAACACGCTTTGATATAATTTTAGGAATTGCTCGAGGGATCCTTTATCTTCATCAAGATTCCAGATTAAAAATTATCCATAGAGACCTAAAAGTAAGTAATATTCTTCTTGATCGAGAGATGCAACCCAAAATATCAGATTTTGGTACTGCAAGAATATTTGCTGCGGATGAAACCCAAGCGAATACAAAAAGAGTTGTTGGAACTTAGTAAGTCGATGCAAGACACAATGAACACAAAATTAACTTATTTTCCTAATTGTTGGAAAGTTAGTATTAAATTATTAACTATATCTTCATAACATGCAGTGGTTATATGTCACCGGAATATGCACTAGACGGCATCTTCTCTATGAAATCAGACGTTTTCAGTTTTGGAGTCATGCTATTAGAGATCATTAGTGGCAAGAAGAATAGGGGTTTTTTCCATGACGATCCATACTCAAATTTGATACAATATGTAAGTTGTTGCCTATCTTTTTTGTGTGAGTACATGTTTGTTCGATCCATTCATCGGTGTTGGCATGAACTTACATTGATCTTTTATATTCTCATGTAATGCTGGAAATAAGATGTGGGAACTCTGGAGAGATGGTAAGGTCCTGGAGATAGTTGACTCATGCATAAATGATTCGTGTCCTACAAATGAAGTTATGAGGTGCATCCAAATCGGGCTCTTATGCGTGCAAGATAACGTGAAAGACAGGCCAAGCATGTCAAATGTAGTTTTTATGTTAAGCAATGAAATAGTACTTCCTTCTCCTAAGAAATCTTCATTTTCAGTCAGGAATAGTGAACCAGATTCATCGACTGCTGGAACGAAGGGTTCCATTAATGACATGACAAATACAACATTTGATGGTAGATGAATTTGTTAGGTTTCCCCATGGTGTTGTATGAAATTACAGTTAAAATATTTGTTATAAATTAAACTTTCTTAAAACGCATCATTTCACTTTAACATGTCATCTCATGTTTTTTTTTTTCTTTAGCTTCACTTTTGACTGCTTTTTTTTAACAGCAAGTTTATTCAAAAAGGCCAAACAGGCCAAAGCAAAAACAAGAATCGCGAAAGACTAAACAAGCCAAATGCAACCACGACAGCCACACCAAGCTTACAAAAACAGCACACAGCAGAAAACAATACCTCACAAAACAGAACAAAAACACCCGCACAAAACAAAAACAAAGGAAAACAGGGGAAGAAAACAGAGGAGAGACAACTCCAGGCACCAAACAGCTAACACCAAAACAACAAAAAAACAGAACCTGACTGAAGAACAGCAATCGAATAACTCAAGACACAATGGATCTATGTTTAGCCACCAAAGTTTTTGATGCGGCAGCAGTGGACCAACTGGCATTAGATTATTTGGAGGGGTGCGATTTGAAACAAGCCAAGTAAGACCAAACTCGGGCGACGGAATCAGATTGATTTGAAATTTTGACAGCTGATGCGTGTCGACGTTTCCGAAACTACTACACAGCTTTGCTGTGTAAGCACGTCACTTTTTAGGCAAATTCCGTCGTTTAGGCCTTTAAATTAGTGTTTTTGCTATTTTAGGAAAGTTTTGTTTTTGCTTTAATTTGAGTTTCCCAATTCCGAATCGACTTCCGTCAATTCTGGAGTGTTTAGGATTCTCAGTAGAATCAGTTTTTGCTTTAATCTCGTTTTTGCCTTTTTTGGTAATTTTCCGTTTTTAATTCGTTTTTCTTGCTTTCCAAGGAATTCGATTAGGTTTAGGTTTTGCTTGCTTTAAATAAAAATGTAGGCCGAATTGGCCATTCAGTTTTTGATTAATAAAATTTGAGAGTTTTCTCTAATTATTCCAATTTCGGTATTCTTCGTGAATCAACGAATTGAAGCCTAATTGTCCGGTATTTGTACGCAAATCAACGGATCGTTAGTAGGTTGTTTCTAATCGTTTTACGTAGGTTTTTCTCGAAAGAGCTTCCGCTACATCAGTTTGGTATCAGAGCTAGGTTCGTTCGGGACATTATCATGCCGCCAAGAAGACGACCAAACCAGGTACTCGTAGAAGAAGCCATCGAACGTGACCGCGTGGCACAATTGGAGCGACAGGTTGAGCAATTAACGGAGCAGCTTGCGACTATGAGAGCCAACCAAAACCCTTTTCAGAATTTAAATCCTGAAACGGGAGGTGACAGTGACGGAGAGGAAGAAATCCCGCAACCACAACGCAGACAGCGTCCACCTGAAGCTGATGATAGGGCAGGTGACAGATTTGAAGATATCAGGCGATGGGAGACAGGGATGCGGACTGAAGTTCCAGAATTTCAGGGTAGTATGCTGCCAGAGGAGTTTCTTGAGTGGATAGGAATTGTGGAAGAAATCCTCGAATTCAAGAGGGTTCCGGAAAGAGAGAAGGTGGCGTTGGTAGCCACAAGACTTCGGGGCAGAGCAGCGGCATGGTGGCAACAACTCAAACTCAACAGGAATCGTTCGGGAAAGCAAAAAATTGCTGAATGGGAAAAGATGAAACGGAAGTTGCGTGCTGAATTCTTACCACACAATTTTCAGAGGTTGATGTACCAGAGGTTACAGAATCTGCGACAAGGTATGAGATCAGTGGAGGAATATACCACGGAGTTCTATCAACTGTTGGTGCGAAACGAGATTCAGGAGACGCAAGATCAATTGGTGTCTCGCTACTGTGGAGGGTTGCGAACGCAAATCCTTGATATGGTTAACCTATTTGATCCCGTAACGGTGACAGAAGCGCATCAGAGGGCTTTACAATTGGAGAAGACACTGTCGCGAAATTCAACTAGTGGGCTGATTTCGAATTTCGGAGGAGGAGTGCGCAATCGAAACAGAGCAAGTAGTTCCGGTGAAAATACTGGAACTCGACCGGGTGCTGGTGCTAGTGGCAGTTCGAATTCTGGTCAGCGAAACCCGACAAATAGCGTCCAAACTCCCAGGACAACCACGGGCGGATTTCGGTGTTTCGGGTGTGGAGAAACGGGTCACAGATTATCGGAATGTCAGAGGCCAGCCAAGAAGGTGTTATTTATTGACCCTACAGAATTTAATGAGGAGGATGCGGAAATAGGTGATGATTCATCGTCCGGTGCAGAGGAAGTAAGTGAAGAATTGGTAGATGGTGACATTGGAACGATGTTAATGGTGCGACGTACCTGCCTGGCACCACGGACTGAAGAAAGGGATTGGCTCCGAAATAACATCTTTCAATCAACTTGTACCATTCTTGGTAAAGTGTGTCGATTCGTCATCGATGGGGGAAGTTGTGAGAATATTGTATCAGCCGAGGCGGTGCGAAAATTAGGAGTGAAGACGGAAAAACATCCAAAACCCTATAGACTAGCTTGGCTGCAAAAGGGAGGAGAAGTGACCGTGTCTCAGAGGGCACTAATTTCGTTTTCTATGGGGTCCAACTACAAGGATCAGATGTGGTGCGATGTGGTGGACATGGACGCATGCCACCTACTATTAGGGAGGCCATGGCAATATGACAGGAAGGTTCATCATGATGGTTTCAAAAATACATATTCTTTCGTTTTCCATGAAACCAAAATTGTGCTACTGCCAAGCAGTCCGACTGAAAAGATGAGGGCGCATGGTGATAATACTAACCTGTTATCCTATGCAAAATTCGAGCTGGAGGTAAAGGAAATGGATACAGTATATGTGTTGGTAGGAAAAGAAACAACGGCTGATCTGGAGGTACCTAAAGCGGCAGCTCCTCTGATTTCGGAGTTTGCTGAAGTGTTCCCGGATGAATTACCTGAAGGACTACCACCTCTGCGTGACATTCAGCATCAAATCGACTTAGAGCCAGGAGCTGTATTGCCAAACAAACCACATTACCGGATGAGTCCCACTGAGCATGAAGAGTTACGGAGACAGGTAGAAGAGCTACAGTCCAAGGGGCATATTCGAGAGAGTTTAAGTCCATGTGCTGTCCCCGCCTTATTAATTCCAAAGAAAGACGGAACCTGGAGGATGTGTGTCGATAGTCGAGCAATTAATAAGATCACTGTAAGGTATCGCTTTCCAATCCCAAGACTAGATGACTTGTTAGATTAGTTGAGTGGTGCACATGTGTTCACAAAATTGGACTTGAAGAGTGGGTATCATCAGATTCGGATCCGACCTGGTGATGAATGGAAGACAGCGTTCAAGACGCGAGAGGGATTATATGAGTGGCTAGTCATGCCGTTTGGGTTGTCAAACGCGCCCAGCACCTTTATGAGAGTAATGAACCAAGCCCTTCGACCATTTATCGGTAAGTCTGTCGTTGTCTATTTCGATGATATTTTAATTTACAGTGCCAACCCCGTGCTGCACATTCAGCACATTCGGGAAGTGTTATGTGTGCTTCGTAGAGAGAAATTTGTGGCTGCAGCTAAAAAGTGCGTTTTTATGACGCCAAAGGTGTTATTTTTGGGATATGTTATTTCTGGTGAGGGACTACAGGTGGATCAGTCCAAGATAGAGGCGGTGAGGCAGTGGCCGCAGCCGAAAACAATTACTGAGGTACGGAGCTTCCATGGGTTAGCATCATTCTATCGCAGGTTCATCCCGCACTTTAGTAGCATCATGGCACCTGTTACGGAGTGTATGAAAGGAGTCAAGTTTCAGTGGACGACTGAAGCAGAGGAAGGATTCCAACAAATCAAGGAGAAATTGACAACAGCCCCTGTACTCGTTTTACCTGATTTTTCTCAACCTTTTGAGTTGCATAGTGACGCCTCCAAGGTGGGAATCGGAGCTGTTTTGAGTCAAGGGGGGAAACCAGTGGCATATTTCAGTGAGAAGCTTTCAGGATCTCGGGTAAGATATAGCACCTATGACATAGAGTTTTATGCTGTGGTCCAAGCAGTGAGGCATTGGCGACATTACTTATTCCACCGTGAGTTCATTCTATACACCGATCATGATTCGTTGCGACATCTCCATAGTCAAGAAAAAATTTCGGCCCGACATGCTTCATGGTCAGCTTACCTTCAACAATTCACCTTTGTTCTGAAGCACAAAGCAGGAATTACGAACCGGGTGGCTGATGCCCTGAGTCGACGAACCACTATGTTATCAACAATGACTGTCCAGGTACCAGGTTTTCACTCTTTTCGTGATTTATTGGATTCGGACCCACATTTTTCTGAGGTAGTAGCTGCTGTTCGGGAGAAAAAAATATCAGATTTTGTGCTGGTAGACGGGTTCTTGTTTCGGGGAAATCAGCTTTGTATTCCCGATTGTAGTTTGCGTCTGCAAATTATTAAGGAAATACATGGGGAGGGTCATGTGGGCAGAGATCGCACTCTTCAATTAGTCAAGGCATCGTACTTTTGGCCCACGATTCGGAAAGAGGTAGAGAGATATGTGGAAAGATGTCGGATTTGCCAGGTGTCCAAAGGGAAGGCGACTAATGCCGGTCTGTACATGCCATTACCTATTCCTACCCAACCATGGACGGATTTGAGTATGGATTTTGTTTTGGGACTGCCAAGAACCCAGCGAGGATGGGACTCCATCTATGTCGTGGTTGACCGATTTTCCAAGATGGTTCACTTTATTCCGTGCAAAAAAACTACTGATGCGGTCAAGGTCGCCCAATTGTTCTTTCGAGAGATATACCGCCTTCATGGACTACCTTCTTCGATTGTTTCAGATAGGGACACTCGGTTCCTCAGCCACTTCTGGCGAAGTCTGTGGAAAATGGTCAATACAAGGTTGGATTTTAGTAGTGCATATCATCCACAAACAGATGGGCAGACGGAGGTAGTGAACCGAGCGCTCGGAGATTTGCTGAGATGTCTGGTGGGAGAAAACATTCGGTCGTGGGATCTGAAGCTGAGCCAAGCAGAATTTGCCCACAACCATGCTGTCAATAAGAGTACCGGGTTCAGTCCTTTTCAGGTTGTGTATTCAATGGTTCCACGAGGCCCTATAGACCTGATTCCGCTACCTAGCAAAACGAGAGTTCATGGGAAGGCTGAAGATTTCGTTTATGGGTTACAGGAGGTTCATAAGCAGGTGCAGGATAATCTGTTGCAATCGGCAGAGAAATACAAGCTAGCTGCAGACAAGAAGAGGCGACATTTAGAGTTTGATGTGGGTGATTTTGTGTGGGCTGTACTCACAAAAGACAGGTTTGCGGTGGGAGATTATAACAAACTGGCTGCCAGGAAAATAGGACCGCTCGAAATTGTGGAGAAAATTAATCCAAATGCTTATCGCCTGAAACTTCCCAGCCATATTCGAACTCATGATGTTTTTAATGTCAAGCATTTGATTCCATTTCATGGTGACTCCTCTGATGATGATACCGTGGTAAATTCGAGGTCGAATTTTCTCCAACCTGGGGAGAATGATGCGGCAGCAGTGGACCAACTGGCATTAGATTATTTGGAGGGGTGGGATTTGAAACAAGCCAAGTAAGACCAAACTCGGGCGACGGAATCAGATTGATTTGAAATTTTGACAGCTGATGCGTGTCGACGTTTCCGAAACTACTACATAGCTTTGCTATGTAAGCACGTCACTTTTTAGGCAAATTCCGTCGTTTAGGCCTTTAAATTAGTGTTTTTGCTATTTTAGGAAAGTTTTGTTTTTGCTTTAATTTGAGTTTCCCAATTCCGAATCGACTTCCGTCAATTCTGGAGTGTTTAGGATTCTCAGTAGAATCAGTTTTTGCTTTAATCTCGTTTTTGCCTTTTTTGGTAATTTTCCGTTTTTAATTCGTTTTTCTTGCTTTCCAAGGAATTCGATTAGGTTTAGGTTTTGCTTGCTTTAAATAAAGATGTAGGCCGAATTGGCCATTCAGTTTTTGATTAATAAAATTTGAGAGTTTTCTCTAATTATTCCAATTTCGGTATTCTTCGTGAATCAACGAATTGAAGCCTAATTGTCCGGTATTTGTGCGCAAATCAACGGATCGTTAGTAGGTTGTTTCTAATCGTTTTACGTAGGTTTTTCTCGAAAGAGCTTCCGCTACATCAGTTTTCACTAGCACACGAAATCTATTGTCATTTTTGACATCCCTTCTAGCGATTAGCTCTGAAATCTTTCTTTCTTCCATTGAAATCAAGACCAAGGGCCAAACCTCTCTCAAAAACCTTCACAATCTCATCATCAAGGTTCCACACCTCCTTCTCTTCAAGCTTATGATGCAGCCTTGTTTCGCCAACACTAATGCTCCTAGTTTTCATGTTGTGGATCCTCATCAAGTTAGAACTTGTACTCCTTTTCTTCGATATGCTTGATGAAGTTACTGCTAAATTTCGGACCAGCTCTCTGCCTATAAAACACCCATCTTTGTTCCTCTTCTTAATGTTCCAATTTACCATTGGAGAGTCTGATGAGCCAAAGAACTCACTTTCAGCTAGAAGAGGATCTGATGGACCTCTCAGATTACCCCTTTCGAGAGCCAAAGAACTGCCCAACGTCTCTTTCGAAGAACCTAAAGTTGGTCCAATATCAGCAACTACACCAACCTTGAAGCCCAACTTAACATTTTCAGATGTGCTTCCCATCTTTGCCACCTTTGAAACTCCCTCTTGGCCCAATAAAGTTTTATCCCCTTTCACCTTATTAGAATTTTCACCCCTAAAACTTGTGCATTCAAAAACGTCCCCTCCCTACAATCTGAACCAGACAAAGACTTGCTAGTCCCAACATCATAAGTCAAGCTGGTCATTTCTTCAGGATTATGCTTAATAAGGGAAAGGTCGACTCTCCCTTTTCTCCTAACTTCTGAACCTTTCCTTTCCTTCCAAAAACACTGCCCTCCAGCTATGTTTCTTTGATCCAAATCTCGACTAAAGAGCTGCACTCTAACCCCATCACCAACCTTATCTGACTTTATTTGAAATCTGTCACCAGAAAGGAAATCTCCCTCCTTTTTTTCCATCAACAGATCACCTTTTTCCATAACCGGAAAAACATCCCCATCATCCATTAGATCCACCGTAGACAGCCCCAAGAACCCTTCTAACCATGACCTTGTCACCGGAAAAACGGTCCTCCTCCACCACTATAGAGAACTCGCTCCCACCTTCCTCAACACTGGGATTTGATAACCAAAAGGAATCAAAACCAAAACCTTATCAAGGCACACTCTTCTTGGTGGTTCTTTCAATTTAACTACAATATAATAATGGTATATATGATCTTTGTTGTAGCCTCAAAATTAATTAACTTTAATCTTTGATCATCCATGTAGAGACATTGATGACTTCTCTTCTTGTTTGTCGCAAACTGCTTAATTTTAAATTCAAACCACATTGTTACCCGACCTCTGAATATGTTCACACTCAGGTTTCTTTCAGATTTATCTACCAAACTAGTTACTTTACTATTAACACATATTATAAATTCTTCATCAAAGTCACTACTCGCATGGAGCTTCAAGTGCCAATGGAACCAAAACAAAAACTCCAAATAAATACTCTCCTTTTTGCCTCAAGAGTAAAGAAAAGAAAAATAATTCAAAGGAAGCAGAAAAGACACAACTGAAGGAAAAAGCAGAACAAGATACTAAGGGTGTTTCTTGTTCAAACACCCTCAGTATATGAAAATAGATTGCAGGATAAAGCAATGCATGAAATTGAATGCTTTTGCAAACATCCAGAGTTGAGTTTCCACAGAAGGGTGTTTTTAGTATACGAGCATGGGCATAGAAATTCTTTCGAACTGCTATTGACCACAGAACTACATTTCTATATTACAAATTATGAAAATGGAGCATAATCTTTGTGCAATGTGCTAGTGATGACCACATAACTACATTTGTATATCATAATCTTTGTCACTTGTGAACATCTATGAATATATATACGAGTTCTGCAATGACACTTGGTCTAGTTAAAAAAAAGGTCAACAAATTTTGGGAAGAATGCTCTTTTTTTGGCGAGTTAAATAAGCTGAAAGTAAGAGATTTTCTGGATAGACCATGTTGGCTTGATTCGGTTTGTAGTGCCTGCATTTCTCATTTTATTGTGACTGTGTGGTTAATTTGGAATTCCATAAATCAATCTGTTCATGGTGGCCATTGTAAGGTTTTTGGGGATTTCTGGAAGAGAGCTAGGTCTCTTGACTCTTCTTGATGAATTCAATTATGCTAGTTGCACAGTCATGCCGGACAAAAACCTTGTCCGGTTGTCAACAAAATCTAAGCAATTCATAAAATAGAAGTACAATCAACTATCTAACCTAAGGAAGACCATTACATAAACACATACTTGCACATTGTTGCCATACTATACATAGTTGCTCCTTGCCATTAACCATTTTAAATTCTTCTAAAAAAATAGTCACAAATAATAATAGTACCTCAGAGTATATCAACATCTATGTGTTGAAATGCCTTAAAACTGGATAGCATTCTTGAATCTCCTCATTAGACATTATTACACTGTCTTTCCCGGGTGCCTGGTATACATTTATTGTCTGCATGAATACAAAAACAGTAACATATATGAAGCATGAAATTTTTCTTTTTTTCTTTTTTAAAGATAATCTTATAATTCAATATTGATGAAAAAGATGTTACCCTTAATAGGTTTTTAGAATTATATAACTTTAGTTTCTCCAATGCCTGGTCTAGATCTCCCCTTTTACATATGGTAGGCAATTTATGCTTTCCATCAAGAGCCACCATGAGTGTCAACTAGAAATAAAGAGAATATGGTCAAAACAAACACATAATAATAACAATAATAATAATAATAATTAGAAAGTCACATTTTGACTCCCATTGGTGACAAAAAGTATAATTTTCTATAAATGTATCTAACATTTCATCTCAAGTGACAAGATAAACCAATTTGATAATATTGTATTATTTACAACATCATCATCAGTTAAGATGCCAATTGCCATGAAAATTTGGAATATAAATTTAAGAAAAATAATATTACTTCATTCCAATATCTTAATGATCAAGTTTAAATGACCACTTGGAAGTATAGCAAAAATTGTAATCAATAGTCATAAATAGCACCTCCTGAACATCAACTTTAAATGTTCAGTTGCATAATGATCAGACTTATATGACCAATTGGAATAACAGCAAACATGTAATTGATAACCATACTGCCTTGGAATCAAAGGTTTAAGAGATTTGATCTTACCGCCATGTATTTATCTTTGAATTCATCAACCTGTAGTCGATAACTTGTTGAGCCTTCTCTATCCATTTTTCTTAAATTACAAGGCATTTCTTTATCAATTCTTCTCTGTTCTTCATATCAAATTTTCTCCAAATATTTGTTTCCATCACACCGACATACAACATTCACCTGCAAGATAGACATTTAACCTTATAATATATTGAACAAGAATCCCACAATATAAAATGAACAAAGCATGCAAGCTAATTTATCTAATATAAAACTTGAGCTTCTCTTGAAACCAAAATGAATTTAAACATAATATTTGATGAAGCCAACAACAGAATAGTTTGACCAATATAACTAATTATACTCGGTACTTGAATTCAAATGTAATAGTAAAAAGTTTAAGGGTAGATATTTGACATACAGAAGAATTTCCGGATACCCAGTTGCTGCGATGCCAATCCAAAGATTCTATTGTATCTTCAACAACAAAGTAAATAGAATATATATAAGTTGTATTATACAAATAGACTCAAAACGAGAAAAGCTTGATAGGTTGCATTAAGGAGATCTTTTAGAAGTTGATCTTCTACAAGTAGAGTTTTAAAGGAAAGTTCCAAAAGATCTACTTGGAAAAACTATAAATTTGGGCTTATGTAAACCAAACCAGCCATTTTTAATCGTCGACAACCAAACGGGCGCTTAGTAAAAAAGAAATATTAAATAAGTAGAAGATAAAATTGTGGAATTTGTGACCATGAGAGAGAGGGAGGATGAGGAGAGAGTGGAGGAGTAAGGTGTCCGTTTTTTTTTCTGGGTGTGGTCTTTTATTTTTTCCAATGTTTGCTCTTTCTTGGAACGTGAGAGGCTTGGGGAAGCCTGTTAAGAGAAGCAGAGTTAGAAAGTTTGTTTTTTGGCATAAACCGGCTGTCTTTTTTATTCAAGAGTTGAAGCTTAGTTCTGTTGATAGTAGGATCATCAAAGGTCTGGGGGGGTCTGTTCTTACTAGAGGTATTAGTGTGGATGCTGAAGGATCAGCTGGTGGGTTAGTTACTATGTGGAATGAGGAGCTGGTTACCATAAGAGATTGTATGTCTAGTAAGTGCTGTATCATTTTGGTAGGGGTTCTGAATAAATTTAATAAAGAGGTGGTGTTGTGTAATGTTTATGCGCCGAATTCGGAGAAGGAGAGAAGAGATTTGTGGGGGTATATTCTCAGTGTGCAGCAATCTTTCCCTCTTCCTTGGTGTATGGGAGGGGATTTTAATACTGTTCTCTTGGAGTCTGAGAGGAATGGTGGTGTTTTCAATAAGTGGTCAATGAAGGCTTTTAATAATTTTGTGCTTCAAGCAAAGGTTGTTGATCTGGTCTAATAACAGGAGTGGGATGAAAGGTATGTGGGCGAGGTTAGATAGATTTTTGGTGTCGCCAATCATCTTATCTTGGTTCAAAAATCTGGAACAATTTAAATTTCATCGTTCTATATCGGACCATTGTGCTATTTCTTTGGGTGAATCGAATGAGAATTAGGGTCCTAGGCCTTTTAAATTCAACAATTCTTGGTTGGAAGATAAAGATCTTATGGGGGAGATTAAGAGGGATTGGAAGAGGAGAATTAACAAGGGGACCAGCGGCTGTGTTTTACACTCGAAACTTAGGAGGGCTAGGGGTAGAATTAAGATTTGGGCTGCTGCCCACCTAAACGAAAGAGTTTCCAGTGTTAAGTTGGAGAAAAGGTTGGGTAAAATCGATGGTAGTGCAGCTGTCTTGGGTTGGTCAGATGCTTTGAGAAATGAGAGATTGGAGGCGATTTCAGAATTATGGAAGGTGTGGAAACGCGAGGAACAACAGTGGAGACAGTCCTCGAGAGTGAAATGGCTCCTTGAAGGGGATAGGAACACTCGCTTCTTCCATTGTGTGGCTAGTGGGCGTCGTAGGAATAATAAGATCGATAACATTTCTTTTGATGGGGTGATTCTAGTTAGGCCTGACGATGTCATGAATGGGGCTGCAGATTTTTTTGAAAATCAGTTTAAAAAAGTTAGTTGGCGTCGTCCTAGAATTAATGGGCTTCCATTAAAGAGGTTACCGGTGGCGGATAGGGATTCTTTAGAAGAGAGTTTTAGTGAAGGTGAAGTGTTGGAAGCGCTTAATAGTTGTGACGGAAATAAAGCTCCAGGGCCGGATGGCTTTAATCTTAGTTTTATTAAAGAGAATTGGACGGTTATCAAGGATGATTTTATGAACTTCATGGTGGAATTTCATCATCATGGGGATGTAGTTAAAGATCTCAATAGGTCTTTTATAGCTCTCATTCCTAAGTATGGTAAACCTAAGACTATGAAAGAGTTTAGGCCGATTAGTTTGGTTGGGTCCTTGTATAAAATTTTAGCTAAGGTTCTAGCTAATAGGATGAGAAAGATTATGGAGATTGTAATGGGAGACACTCAGATGGCGTTTGTGCGGAACCATCACATTCTGGATGGTTTTGTGGTAGCTGATGAAATCATAAACCATTGGAAAAATAGTAAACAATGAGGCTTGCTAGTGAAGTTGGATTTTGAGAAGGCGTACGATAGCCTTGATCATTCCTTCTTGGACAATATTTTATGCGATATGGGATTTGGTAGAAAGTGGAGGAAATGGGTTAGTTGTTGTATTTCTTCGCCTTCGATTTCGGTTTTGGTTAATGGAAGCCCTACGAGACAGTTTGGGGTGGAGAGGGGTTTAAGGCAAAGGGACCCCTTATCCCCATTTTTGTTTAATGTGGCGGTGGAGGGTTTGAGCGCTCTCTTCAAGAAAGCGGAGGCTTTGGATTTGATGAAAGGGGTGATGTTTGGTTCTGGGGATGCTAAGGTGTCGCATTTGCAATTTGCAGATGACACAATCATTTTCCTCCAACCTAGAGTGGAGTACTTGGTGAATGTCAAAAGACTAATGAGATGTTTCGAGATTGCTTCGGGTTTGAGAATTAATTCGAGTAAGTCTTGTGTGGTTCAAGTTGGTGATTGCGGTGGTAGGGAGGAGAATTGGGCTAGAATTTTCAAATGTTCCAAGGGAGTGCTTCCCATTTCGTATTTAGGGATTCCGCTTGGGGGTAGGCCTATTGCAAAGATTTTTTGGAATAGTTTAATTCAACGTATTGAAAATAGGTTGGCGTCGTGGAAGAAAATGTTTCTTAATAAGGGAGGTAGATTGGTGTTGATTAAAGCGGTGATGTCTTCCATTCTGATTTATTTTATATTGGTTTTTAAGATTCCGATAAGTGTGGCTAAGAGGATTGAAAAATTGCAACGGGATTTTTTTTTGGGGTGACGGTATAGCTAAGCGTAAGTTGCACTCTATCAATTGGGATACATTATGCAAGAGCAAGGAAAATGGGGGCCTTGGGATAGGGTCTATTTTGGATAAAAATAAAGGTTTATTGGCGAAATGGGTGTGGAGATTTGGGAAGGAAGGGTCGTCCTTGTGGAGAAGGGTTTTATGTGCTAAATAAGGTATCCCCTTAGACTCTTTGAGTTGGGACTGGAAAGGGGGTACAGCTGGTTCGTTTTTTGTTAAGGCTGTGAGGGGTTGCTTGGTGGAGGGTTCGCCTATTGCTAAGGTCTTGGAGGAAGGTGTTAAGGTTGTGGTAGGGAGAGGTGATAGAGTTAGGTTTTGGGATGAGATTAGATGCGAGGGAACGAAGTTGAAGGAGGCTTTTCCCAGGATTTTTGCTTTAGCTTCTAAGAATGAGGGTTGCATCAAGGAGTTTGGTAAGTGGATTGGCAATAGATGGATATGGAACATTATGTTGAGAAGGAATTGTTTTGATTGGGAATTGGAGCAATGGGAGGCGTTTGTGAATTTTGTTAATAGTATCAAGATTAGGGAGCATATTTCGGATACTATTGGGTGGTCTTTGAGTACTGATGGCCAGTTTTCTATTAAGTCGGTGTGGAAAAATCTTGAGGTTAGAATTTCCGGGGACTCGACGTTGTTTAAGAGCATTTGGAAAAGTTTTGTCCCCCCGAAGGTTGAGACTTTTGTGTGGCAACTTTTGCATGGGAAATTGTTGGTGAGGGAAGTGTTGTTCCGGCGTGGCCTCAATGTGGTGGATAATTTGGAGTGTCCATTGTGTGGTGATTGTGGTGAATCCATTGATCACCTCTTTTTGCATTGTAAGTGGTCTTGGAATCTTTGGACTGGTGGGATGAGCCAGTGGGAGGTGCACAGCTGTCCATCGAGAACTTTGGTTGACTGGTGGCAGGGATGGTTGGCTTTTTGTCCTAGCAGTGGCGCGGTCAGAGCCTGGTGCTCTCTGTTCTTTGCGATGGTCTGGACCATTTGGGAATTCAGGAATGAGAAGGTGTTTAGGGATGTAAGGGTGGATTGTGTGCAAGCTTTAGATATGGTTAAGTTTAGGGTGGCTTGGTGGTTCAAAAACATTGGGAAAGGGACTAAGGACCCAATTACCATCATTTTGCTTAATGTGGCTGAAAGGTGTATATTTAGTAAGAAGGTTAGGCTTCCTTGTGTTATAAATCGGGTTCCACCAGCCTCGAATTTTCTAAAATTTAACGTTGATGGTTCAGTTAGGAGGAGTTTCGGTCAAGCTGGTATAGGGGAGGTGCTGCGTGATTATGATGGCAGAGTCTTGTGCATTTTTTCTGAAAATGTGGGGAATCATGATATTATATCAGCTGAGCTTTTGGCAATTGGAAGGGCCTGTCAGCTGTGTGTGTCGAACCCGTTTTTTTAAGGATAAATGTATTGTGGTGGTTAGCGATTCTATGACGGCAGTGTCGTGGATCAATGGTAGCGGAGTGGGCAGCTGGCTTCATCTTCATCTCATCTTGGAAATTCGTAATTTACTGGGTGTTTTGGCCAATTCTCATGTGGAGTTTTGCTATAGAGATTGTAACACTTTTACGGATTCTTTGGCGAAAAAAGGTGTTGCCAATGTTAAAGATGTGCTTGAGTGGAGCCTTAGCTGATGTGGGTCGTGTTTGGGGTGTTTTCCTTTTCTTCTTGTTGCGGGTGCTTTAGTTTTGTCTGCTGTGCTGGGGTGTGTGTGTTGGGTTAGTGTGTGGCTTCCCTTTTGTTTCGTTTGTGTGTTTTTGCGTGTGTTTTTTGTGTTGCCTTCTGTTGTGCGTGGCTGTGGGGCTGGTTTGCTCTGCCTGTTTTCGGTTGTGGGTGCTCTGCTTTAATAAAGTTTAATTTTCAAAAAAAAAAAGTAGAAGATAAACTAACCTTCCAATACATTTCCCCAACCATTAGAGCTAGCTTTTGTTATTTGATAAAGATCACTTTGAAGAGTTTGATCAAACAATAACCCACCTAAAAAGCAAATATATAAGTATAAATAAACTATTTCTACAATCAAAAAAATATTACCATGTGGTCATAGACATAGTCTGGTGGTACCTGGATTTTGTAAATGCTTACTGAATTGGCATCATTGAATTTCACCGAAAACACCACACTCGCAACAAACCCACATAGCACTATATACACCGGTACTAAATCAAGCTTCACAGGTTCAGGTTGGGTCTCTGACTCGGCAAAGGAGAAGGAGGAGGATGATGACAATGAATGTTTATCTGGAAAATCCAACGCTGGTTTGCGATGGTTGATCATATTCATCATCAACGCCAAAGATAAGGCCGAACCTATCACAGCAACAGGAATTAACAACTTGAGAGTTTTAATCACGACGGCCTCAATATAATGAATTAAGTCAATTAACCGCGTTCTGCTTGTGGGTTGCTGCGCTTCAGAATATAAAGAGGCTGCTGCAACAACATTGTTGTTCTTGATTGTCGCTGAAGTCGATTTTCCGACAAAGCTTTCAACTTTAAACCTGGAAAAATTGGAGATTGCCCTAAATTTGACAGATTTGAAGCCACATAAGTTGCTACGATGGTTTTGAATTCCCTTCGACGACAACAACAGCGCCGCATTTTCGATTAATTTTGAACTGGTTGCCATGACAAGAGAAGCAGGATTTTCCCCCTTTTTTTTCTTTTTCAAAATTAGGGTTTATGTGACACGAAAAAGATTGACATTTATATAAGAAAAAGAGAAAGCAGAAATTATCAACATTAACCTTATAAAATTATGATATTTTGTTTCTAGACACATGTCACACATCTAATGTGATATTATTACAAATCCTCCTATAGTTTGAGGTAATAGTCATCTTGAACCATCTAGTTTCAGAAAGAGTCATTTTCCGCCATGTTGTTAACTTTACGCTGTGTTTGGTATGAGGGAAAAATGGAGGGAGGGAGAGGGTTGGAGGGAGAGGATAAGGGAGGGAGAGCAAGTCCCTTGTTTGGTTGGAGAGAGAAGTGAAAGGAGAGGATGAGAGGAGGGAGAGCTTCTCCCTCTAGACCCACAAAAATGAATCCCCCCAATTTAGGAGGATGAGAGAAAGGAGAGAGAGTGATGGAGGGCAAAGACAAAAATGCTCTCCCTTTTTATACTACCCTCCAATTTTTTTAAAGGGCAACATTATAATTTTACAAATTAAATATCAATCCATCCATTTAACTCTCCTTTCAATACCAAACAACATAGAGGATTGATGTTATCCTCTCCATCCCTCCTACTCTCTCTCCCTCTTAATTCATCCATCCCTCATACTCTCCCTCCCTCTTACCAAACATAGCCTTAGATAACTTTTTTAACAAAAAAAAAAATACAATACTCTCCCATAGGTGTGGCAAAAATCCCCGACCCGCCCTAAACCTGCGGGGCTCCGATCCATTTGAGGCAGGTTTAGAGCATTTAAAACAGGGTTCGGGTTGGGTTTGGGGCAAACTTTTTTGACCCGGTTTTTTATCGAGTCGGGTATGGATCAACCCCCTTTGTCCCGACCCGCCCCATTTGACCTGGTATTTATATAATTAGTTTTTAAAATATAAGAATATAAAAGGAAAAACAAATCCCTTATCTTTTTGTCTCTTTACCTAATCATATTTTATGTTTGAATTTAAAGATTATTAAACTTAGATGTTGTGTTCTATTAAATTTAAGTTTATGTCACTACAAAAAAAGTGACCTACAGTGACAAATTTTTTTGTGACAAATTTTGATTGTGTCACTATTGGTATTATGTTGTGACAAATTTTACTATTTGTCATTATGTTTTGTTCAATTGAAACTTTTTAAAAATAATTGTCACAATTAGTTACAAAACTTGATAATTTGTGACAAATAATATAATTAGTCACAAAATTACCTTTTTAAAAGGAAAGATTTTATTTTATAAATAATTAGGTTTTTAAAAGGCATTAGAATCAATTAATATTTACATTAAAAAAATCAATTAATATTTCCTTTTTAAAAAAAAATGCCACAACCATGTTGTTTTTTTTTTTTCCTCTTTAACTTAAAAAAACTTTTTAGGTTTGAAACAGTGTTTCATCAGATGAAGTACCAAGATTATAGAGAAACTTTTGCCCGGATAAAAATGTAAGCTTATCTTGTTTTTTTTTTTTTTTTTTAGGGTTTGTTTTCTTATACTTGTTTTTCAGGGTCGGAATCTTAAATTCGAGTTTCATATATTGAAACTGTCTTTGAATAAGGTATGATTTTTTTTTTTTTTGAATATAGAATTGTATATAGCTATTTAGAGATGTTTTTTTAACTTTAATTTGTTTTCAATTTTTTTAAGGAACCTATTATTATTATTTCATGATTTATAGTTGTTTATTCTTAGATTTCCACAGTATATGTCAATATTAGTTTATGTGCTTACTAACTGTTTGATAAAATGATTCTTATGGAAAAATCAATTGTTTGATGCAGCATTGAAATAAAACTCTTAAGCTTCTCTTTTTTCTTGATTTCATTTTTTTAGGGTTTGTTTTTTGGTACTTGTTTTTTCAAGGTCAGAATCTCAAATTTGAGTTTTATATATTTAAAGTATCTTCGAATAAGGTATGTTTTTTTTTTTTTGTATGTAGGATTATATATACGTTTAGGGATGTTTTTTTTTAACTTTAATTTGTTTTCAAATTTTTTAAGGAATCATTATTATTATTTCATGATTTATAGTTTTTTGTTCTTAAATTTTCACAATATATGTCAATTTAGTTTATATGCATACTAACTGTTTGATAAAATAATTCTTATTAAACAACTAATTTTTATATGCATACCAATTGTTTGATAAAATAATTCAAACACTCAATAAGATATTTGATATTTGGTTGGATGAATAGATTAGCATTATAGAGGACTTTCTATAAAGATAAATAAATTAGCAGTTCCAATAAGTTTTATACTTGGAAAACTTATAGAATTTATTTTATACTTTTTTTTTTTTTTTTTTGAACAATACTTCATTGAAAGAGAGCCAAATTTAAAAACACAGAAGCAAACAACAGCTGCAGAAAAGCAGCGACAACAGAGCAAAAAAACAACCCAGCCCAAGAGACGAAAGAGAAAGAAAAGCAGCCTAACCCATGATGTTACTTGTACTAAGTTTTGTGAGTATTGTTGCATTTTTCATCGATTTTATTTTGGTGACTTTAATTTGTTCTCACTTTTTTTTTTCTTCATGTCTTCATGTCTTCATGTATATAGGTTTCTCTTGCAAACCCTAAAGATTCTTTAGCTACCTGACAACTGACAGTGGATCATTGACTTCTAATATTTCACAATCAAAACCTCGGAAGTTTCAATTTTTTGGTTATGCAATTAGAAGTTATTGTGTGTGACCTAACACTTATGTTAACTTAGACTAGCCGGCTTACATGTGTTATTTAGTAGTAGACTTTGAAAGATGTTGGATTACTTTTATATCAATTCGATATTATGTTAATTTTTGAATATTTTTTAATGGAATGATTATTTATGGAACTCAATGTCATTCAATGAGTGACATGTTTTATTTGATATATTTTTATATATATTTTTTATACAATTTAAATCTATATTAAATTTTAACAATTGATTAAATTGTTACTATGTATCAATATAGTGACTTAATATTCATATTGTTAATTGTCACTAATTCTGCGTTGTAGTGACAATTATTATATGGTTAACTTAATTGTCACTAAATTTGTCTGTAGTGACATAATTTTAAGATGATTATTTGTCACTAGATTTGTGAATAGTGACACTTTTTAAACAATAAATTGTCACTAAGAATATATATAGTGACAAAATCTTCAAACGGTTAATTGTCACTAAATACTAATATAGTGACACAATTTTTATTTTGTCACTAATTAAGGTCAAGTGATAATGTGTCACTAAAAGTTATGATTTGTGACAAGTACCAAAAAATTGTCACAAATACTTTTAGTGACGGGGGCAAAAGTGACGAATTGTTAGCAACACTTTTTTTGTCACAATATTGAATTTGTGACAATTTCTTCACTTATAGTGACAAATATTTTTTGTCACTGTAGGTCAATTTTCTTGTAGTGTGTATGAATTTTAAATGTATGTTAAAATATTTTTCTATGGTATGTTTGTATCTCTTGTATTTAAGTGTATATTTAAATTTCCAATAAAAAAGAAAAAAAATTGTATATACATATTTAAACTTAATGGTAAACTTTAAGTCAATGTCCTAAAATTCAATCATATAGTAAAATAAAATTTTGTATATTTAGTGGTTTGAGATTTTTTTTTTTTTTAAAGATAAAACGAATCAGATCATTCGGGTCAGGTTTGGAGCACCCTTGCTCCAATTGGATCAGGTTTGGGGCAGAAATCGAAAACACGTTCAGGTCACGGGTCAGGTTTGGGGTAACCTGTAAAAAACAGGTTTCGGGTTTGGGGCGGCCTGATCCGGTCCCGATCCGACCCGTTGCCACCCCTAGTCTTCCATCTCTTTTTTCAATTTTTAATTATTTATTTTTAAAAAAATTGAAGATCCAATCTAGATCTCCACCAATTCCAAAGAACAATAAATAAATAAATAAATAAATAAAATAAGTAATGGTAGATATCAAATTCACAATCACACATTTTTCAATCATAATATATGTGGCAGCTCATGTGTCAATTAGTGAGTGGATACATGAGTAAGTGACATAAATCATTATTAATATGCTCTTAAAAAATGATTATTAATGTGTATCTAGTCACCAATTGACACATACATCAACTGCCACATGTGTTGTGAATGAAAATTTGTCACAACGATAGAACGGTTGCTGAATTGTTCATGTCAAAGCTATATAAAAAATGACAAGAGTGTCATGGTAAACTAAGGTTAATCGAAGGAATACATACTGAAATCTGGGTTGATTTGCATACATCATTTTACACTCATTTTGTGTCCAGATGGTTTCCATGTGAAACCCAAGTCATTCAATCTTTCATTCCTTGACTTGAGTTTCGGAGAGAGAACGTATGTCCTAACTTGTATTGTCCTGACAATGAGTTCATTTTGTAGGTCACCTAGAATTAACCTCGAATTCGTATAATATCGGATTAGACCGTATTTAAAACACACAAACATGGATCGGATCGAATTCTATCTGATTTGTTTGACCCCCTAGCCATCGGCCTCCGTCATTGATGCAAAAAGAGGCATATTGGCCTCCTCTAGAGGAATCGGCGCAACTCCTTCATCTTTGGTTTGTTTTTTTAATTTATATTATCATGATCACATTAAATTCTGTTAACTATTTTCATTTATTGATTTTTGGCTTTCTTCCTTTTATTTCCATTTCAATTTGTTATTGAATATTCACTTTTTACCGTTGTCATTCTTATTTAAATTAATGTTTTGTTTTTTCAATGGGTGTTAAATTTTGTTTATTTAATTTATATTATCATGACCACAATTATGATACTATCCTTTCCAATCCTCAAATATCTCATTAGCAAAACCTTTTATTAATATTCTATAACTAGAGACTTTGGATCCATTAATGTCTATGCTACTATTTATTGCGGTTCTATTTTCACTTTCAATCCAAAAAAAAAAAAATTCATTAGATATATTAATTTGCATATAGATATAATTAATAATAGTTATTATTAGAGTCAGTTTAAGAAACATACACTTAGATGTCCAGTTCCATTAATAACCCGACTTTCTATTTCCACCGTTAATAATGGATTCAATGGTTTTAAATGGGTTCAAAAATTAAATAGCACTTTTTGGGGGAGGGTTTGTGCAAATAGCACCACATTAATAAGTCATGTTTTAATAGCACCAAAATAGGTGATGAGACCAAAATACCCCCACTTACTCTTTTCCTTTTTATTTTTTTTTCTCGAAAATTCGAGACTTATTTATGATTTTTTCGAGACTTATTCATGCGTTTTCGAGATTTATTCATGCGTTTTTCGAGACTTATTCTGTCGACCTCCATTAATGGCGACAGTGATGATCCGACGACGGTGCTAATTGACTCCGGAGATAGTTGGATCTGGAAGATTGAACGATGCCGAGTTCGTTGGCGCTATCGGTTTCATCAGATTCATGACGGATCGTCATAAATCGGATGATGAAGATTCGCGATGGTTTGGGTTTTGCTTCGTTTCTCTCTCTACACAACTCGAAAATGAAAACGAACACTTTGGTTACAATGATTGGCACTCGACAAACGTTTTCCCGGTGGTTTTACCGGTCAACTCGTCGGTCGGCGATGACACCTCCATTGAAGCTCCATCAATGGAGGTTTGGGAAAAAGGAAGAAGAAGGTGAAGGACACCCAAGAGAAAAGAAAAGAAGCTGGGGGTATTTTTGTCCAAATTCCATTTTTAGTGCTAATAAAACATGAGTTAGTAATGTGGTGATAGTTGCACAACTTCAAATTTCAAAAGTGCTATTTTGCCCCATTTCCTCGGTTTTAAATTCTCCATTTCCACAGTTACTAATAGATTCAATGGTTTTAATTAATTAGACAAACCCTTCTTCCTTAGATGTCAGCCGAAAGATCTTAAAAGGCTACAAAATGACAAGAAAAAAAAAAAAAAAAAAGAATTCTCTTATTGTTTAGGAAGGGGTGTAGTGGTATACCTCCATTGCTTCTCACACTCGGGTTAGTGTCTTATTTACTGTTCTCTTTCGAAATATGACTAATTGTTTTTTTTGTTTTTGTTTTTTCAGAAGGTGAAAAAAGATGATAGAATGGTTAATACAGTTGAAGAAAGCATTTTGAGTTCTCTTTTATGTGGCTTATTTACTTGATTAATTACTTCACTCCAGGTAAAAATTTCAACAAATTTTTGCCACAATTTTCATCCTCTGAAGACGGAAATGTACTCATGTACCTTAACTAGCTGTTTGCTGTTGGTAGATATGATTTCGCAGATTGTTATAGTTTTGTATAGAGTTGTGTGAGTGTTTATTGTGGCGATTTTTCGGTCTGCTGATGAGGGAAGGTATGTATAGCCCTTAGATTTGTGGGAATAATTTAGATGGAAAAAAAACGACGATTTTAACATGACGATACGATACACATTCCTGCACAAGTTCAATCAAAATGGTTTAACAATTTTTCTATAGCTTAGTGATGAAAGTGCCCCGGTCATCTCTGTAGCAATTGAAAGTTGTCATGGAGTCTGCAATTTATAATTTTGAATCTCCATTATGTTTTTGTGCAGACAATATACTGATGTGAAACGGTCCACATAGTTTAATTGTGTGAACTTTGCATTTCTTTTAATTTTGTAGAATTTGGAATTTAGAAACCATAACAGATTGTTTTGTTAAATCTTGATAGCAGGTGAGGACAGGGGCAAAACTAGAATATTTTTTTAAGATAGGTTGTTATGAAAAAAAATATATATTGACAAAGTATGTCTCAATTTCATTAATTAAAAAAAAAGACGTAGGTATTGACAGGCGTCGTTTTGCGTGTCAAAAAATTTATATTTAAAGCTCACCTTGTTAGTGCAAGTGACTAGAGACTAGTATAGCAACAAGCAAGGGTATCGTCCACAGGGAGGTGTGATCTGTCAATCGTCTCGAGTTCTAGTGTTTATTGGAAGCATGTAAATAGAATGTGGATGTGGTGAGAATGGTGTGTGTGTGGTGTATGCATATTGCGGTGTGGTGTGTGTGGAAATGTAAAATAAAGAATGCAAATAAAAACAAAGAGAATATGAAGAGGTGAGAATGGTGTTTAAAGAGACAAATAATAAAAGGGTGGTTTGGAGAGATGCATGATTGTGGTCATACAAGGTACTTATTAGTTCACCAAATACAAGTGCACACCTAGTTGATTGTTAGGCATTAAACTCATCCAATTCAAGTTATGGGCTCGTTCTCACGATTAAGGAGTTCCGAAACCAAATCATCTATTATTACGAATCATTCGTTGATTAAGGAAACCAAAATCTATTCTTGCTCCCCAAAGGTCATGGAAGAGCATGTGTCTTAAGGTCAAAGACCCATTAAGCACCAGAACATTGAGCCAAAACCTATTCTAGCACGGTCATGCATAAAACAAGTTTCATCCATTCTTTAGAGCTAAGTGATTAAGACTATACTCGGAAGGTCATCCATGGAGGTACAATCCCAACCCACATACACTCAAACCCATCAAAACAAAGCATTTCGACCTTCCAAAGACATATATACATAAATGAGATATTTGATTACAACTACTCCTAAATCTAAGTTAATCTACTCCTAATCCTATCCATGAACACATATCAATTTCCAATCTCCACACACATGCATATCAAGATAAGAGATTATGCAATAATAACAAGAATAAATCAAAACCCAAATGAATATAAAAAACAACCAACATATATTGAGCACAAATATAGGTTTACAATATTTCCCAAGTGGGGATTACACATAAGAGAAAACAAGAAATACAAAGAGAAGAGTTTAAAGGAGACAACCCTTGAAGAAATCCCTCCAAGTTCTCCATGAATCCCTAGCTTGAAATTGGTCCAAGACCTCTCCTTTCTCCTTGCAATCTACTCCCAAATGTGGTGGAGGATGTGTAGAAAGTGGTGGTGGTGAGCTTCCCATGGAGGAGAACCTCCATGGGAGCTTGGAAGCTTCTCTCTCTCTTGATTTGGGGAAGAAGATGAAGTGCAGCAGCTGTGATTGAAGTGCAGCTGCTGTGATTGTTCTTTTGTGTGTTCTTGGTGTGTTCTTGGTGTGTTCTTCTTTTTGGTGGCTGCTTCTTGGTGTCTTCTTCTTGTGTTCTTGATGTGTAGAAGAGAGGAAAGTGGTGTTTATATAGTTAGGGAAAGTTTGGGGATGAATTGGGGTGTGAAAGGACACATTTACCCTTCAAAAATGGCTGAAAAACAAACCTGACAACGGAAGGTCGCCTCCAAAGTCGCTGTCGGTGGCGGCGACCAGCATGACAGCCAACATCTCTGCCCTTTTGATGCTGAAGAGGTCGCTGGCATGTTGGCTGTTGATGGGGGCGACCTTGGCAGCGACCGTGAACTTTTCCAGCCTCGCGCACCGTTACGGAAACACGTATATCTTCCTCTAGAAAACCCGGAATCGCGATCCGTTAAAACCACTGGAAAGAAGACTTCCGGGGCTTTCTGAATATATGTAGAGCTTGACGTGGTTCAATCTGAGGAGAGAGATATGCCCCCCGAAAATTGGGTGTTCTGCACCACGTCTCTGCTGCGGTCATGTTTCTAGTCTCGCGCACCGTTACGGAAACGGCCATAACTCCCTCTAGAAAGCCCGGAATCGCGATCCGTAAAAACCGCTGGAAAGAAGACTTCCAGAGATTTCCGAAAATATATGGTAGGAAACTCAGTTCAATAGGAGAAGGGAGATATAGACCCCGAAATATGTATGTTCTGCATGGGCATTTTACAATGTCAGCCCATCAACCTTTGGAAAACAGAGTTGACCAGTGCCACGGTCTCAGTGTCGCGTTCTAGTTCAACGGCGGATCCACCACGGAAACATGGTTTTGCTTGCCGTGGTTGACCATGAATCACGCCGCGGTTTGGGTCAACGGCGAGGCCGCGACAACTCTGAATGGCTTCCAATTCTTCATTGTTTGCTTGGTTTCGTTTCCCAATCTTAACTTTAAGATCAAAACCTTATTGTAGGGAATATGTACCTACATATGGCTCACAAAACCTATTATATACAAAAACATGCTCGAAAACGAGAACAAACGATAGAAAATGGGGACCTCAAATAGGTATATAAATCGTCCGATCAGGTATAGTTGAAATTGACAAATTAATAATAAATTTTTAAAAATGATTATGAGTCAATTATTTACTTTAAAATCAAAAATTAACAGACAAGGGGATAAATAGATTTTTTTTTTTTTTTTTAAGTAATTAAGTTTGAATTAAACATTGGAAATACTTACATACATTTTTTTTTTTGAAACAGGAATTTATTAAGAGCCACAGAGAGCACAAAGGCAACAAAAATACTTACATACATAAAAGAGGAAAAAAAAAAAAAACTTGATCATATAGTGTATTTTATCTTCACTAAAAGATAATCTTAACTTAAAGGGTTCATTTGGTGTGCCGTACTATATTGTATTAGGAGTTTAAAATGTATTAGAATAATACCAATACAATGTTTGGTTTATTTTGTACTGTTTACTGTATTGTATTAGCTAATACATTTTAATTAGTCTAATACGGTGGATATCGTATTATCTAATACAGAATAGAAGGTTGTATTAGTTAATACAGCATAATAAAATCTAATACAAAATATCACCAAACACATGATTGTATAAGAATAATACAGTCCAATACAATACAATCCAATTCAATACAATCCAATACAATCCATTCCAATACAATCCAATACAATATAATGCAGCGTACCAAACGAGCCCTAAGGGCATGTTTGGTGGCCTGTATTGTATTGTATTAAGGCTTTAAAATGTATTAATTTAATACAATACCATGTTTGGTGCTCATTTGGTTCCTTTGTATTGTATTAATTTAATACATCCTAATACACCATTCACTGTATTATCTAATACATAATATCATATGGTATTATGATGTATTAGAACCCAACCTCATCTTCATCTTCCCAAACCAGAAACATCCAACATAATTTTTTTTTTGTTGAATTTCTGGGTTAATACGGTCTAAAACGAAAAATCACCAAACACAGGATTGTATAATAATAATACAGCTCATTGCAATACTATACAATCCAACCTAATCCAATCCAATCCAATACAATACAATACCGCGTACCAAAAATGGATATATATATATAATATTTGAAAGGATTAATATATATATATATTCAAATGCTTCGGTGGGCCCACCCAAGCCAGGGCTGTTTCCGTCATTTGGTGAGGCATAGGGTATTCACGATGTGGCAAGGTAAAAAATCATAATGAATATATACTTATGATTATTTTGATGCACATCTCACCCCACTTGGCCAGCAGTAGGTAATAATCTGTCACTAAATGTTGTCTAATTATCGATATGATCGTTTTAAGTATTTTCATGGTATAAGTCTATAATATTTTTGATACTAGATTTGTGATTGTATTTGTCAATCTAATTAAGCTTGGTAAAATAATTATTAATGAATAATCTTATTGTTTATTGATCTAGGACACCAAAATTGCAGTTTAGGAAGAAGTACACCTCCATTGCTTCTCACACTCAGGTAATTAGTATCTTCTTTACTACTCTCTTTCGAAATATAATTAATTCCCGTCAAATGTCACTAGGGTTTTGCTTTAATTGCTAATAGAAAATCTCATCTTTTGTTTTTTCTTTAATTCTTTACCGTACTAAACATGACAGTATGAGACGTATGTAAATTTTGGTAAGTTAATTTATGGTATGTGTCCTATATTTTTTTTGAGTTCACTATTTATATTCTTTGCTCGGAGACTATTTGGTTGGGTTGCTAATGTATTTTTTTTCAGTTTCCATGTATCGCTTTTGAAAAATTTATTTCATTTTCTTGATTCATGTAATGTATAACAATTTTTTTTTTTTGAAAAGCTAAATTTTATTCAAGAGGCCAAAGAAACCCCACAAGTCAAAAAACCACGACAGAGGCCAAAAACCCTATCGCCGAGCTTTGACAGGGCCACAACACAGGGAAACCAAACCACCCCAAAAGCTGCACAACAGCAGCAGCAAAAGAAAGAAACAAAAAAACGCAAGCAAAACAGAGACCAACAGCAGGAGGCACAAGAACACCGGAAAACTGCAGCAAGAACAACAAAAGAAAAGCACAGCAGGAGGCACACATAACAATTGACAAGAACTCACTTTTTAGATGACTGATGTTTAAAATTATAATATGACTACTAGAAATTACATTTGTTATCTTCCTTTTAAGATAATTTACATTCTAAAAACGTTAATTTTAGTTTAAGAATAATACAGTACCACTTTTAGTTTAAGAATAATTTACATTCTCATGTATGTAATCCAATTTCATACACCATTGCCGGAAGATTGTTGGTCTTCTTATGTATCAGTATTTTTTATTTTATTTTATCTTAACAATAATATTTTTCTTGATAAGAAAAACTTTAAAAATATGATTTTCAACTTATATTTTATGATACCCACACATCATGCGGATTGCAAACTAGTTATTATAATACCGATAGAAAACATAAACGTACAAAACTAAAATTAAATACTATAGACAACTAAATTCAATTTACATTGATGTCCATGGAGAGAATCTGATGCATTAACACACACAATGGAATGTCCCACACAGGCACTTCAGATTAATAATGAGATCAAAACCAATTTACATATATATATATACATATAATTAAAATAATATGAAAATTTTAATAAACATAAGAAATAGAGGGAAGAAAGTAATTATATATTATATGCATATTTATCTAATGAGTAATACCAGATAATGGACATGATAAGGTTGGTCGATGGTATATCCCCCACACATGCATCATGAGGCTGTGGATTCAAGTCCTCTCTCTTCTAAAAAAAACTCGAATTTATGTAATACTTCGAAAAAAAAAATACTAGATAATTGATTTCCAAATGTTTTGCTCAAATTCATGCTTAAATAGTGTGGCACTTGAGTTGTAACTTCAATATTAATCATATGTTAATGTGGTGGATGATGTGTAAAAATTTGGGGAGTCTTAATAATTATTAAAAAAAAAAAAATCGAACGCCAATTAGTTCAAAGGTCTACCAAGACTTGACAAGATCAACTGTACAAATATGACTCGGATTATAACTTTCATTACAGATGATGGGTCTTTTTACACTTTTACGATTTAAAAAGTAAATATGATACTCGAACTCCTATCACATAATTGAATGGGAAGTGTCTAACTATTTTGCTAAGAGTGGTTTTGTTAATTTTATGTCAGACATTGTTATATTCAAATATTACGTATTGTCTTGGAATACTTTTGCATTTATTAAAAGACTAATTGCACAAATGTTCCCTAAGTTTAGGCATAATTACATGCAATATGCATATGAAACTTTTTCCCATAATTGCACAAACATCCCCTACCGTTAGTTGACTTCCGTTAACTCTAAGCGTTGACCACAATTTTAAACCACAATGACTAAAGTACCCCTAGTTACCTATTTAATTATTTAAATTAATAATTAAAAAAACAAAATAGAAAAGACAAAGAAAAGAAAAAAACAAAATCATGTTGTAATTTACTGACAATACAGGTGGCTTTCCACTATCTCCCCTTTCTTATCTTCTTGGGTATCACCCACTTAGTTTACTTCGTGGCTAAGTAAAATAGTTGGAATATTACCACATTGGTCATTCTCTTATGAGCCTATATATATATGTAATCCATTTCTTTATAAAAGGTTGATCAATTGAAGCTTCAATACAAAAGAATACTCTCTCGTTTCACTCTCGCATCTCTCTTCTCTATTTGTTATTGATATGTCTCATCTCTCCTAGCTCATCTCTCTTTATTATTTATTTCATCTTTTATTCAATTCTTTTACAACACGTTATCAGCACGATCGTATGTAAGTAAAAAGTATATTCAGGTGAGTGATTTACTTACGGCTTGATATTCGTGTATGTAAGTAAAAGGGATCCCTAATAGGTGATTTACTTACATCTCAATATTTTAGATCTATATATATTTCCGTATACAAAATGGCTTATGCCGTCAACGGAACATATATATATAGTTCTGGATTTATTCATTTATTCTTTTTACATCTCAATATTCTTGATCTATATATATTTCCGTATACAAAATGGCTTATACCGTCAACGGAACATATATATATAGTTCTGGATTTATTCATTTATTCTTTTTACATATTAATATTCTGGATCTGTTTATAGTTTTGTATACAATATGGCTTTTGCCGTCAACGGATCCTCTATATATAGTTTTGGATTTATTTATATTGTTTAAATATCTGCATTTAATTATTTGCAATATATGAGACTGGCTTATGTTGTGTCTTGGGACTGCCTTATGCTGTGTCTTAAGACTGGCTTTATGTTGTGTCTCTAGATAAACTGTTTAAATATTCAGTATTTATTTTTTATGCAATTTATGAGACTGGTTTATGCTGTGTCTCGGGACTGGCTTATGCTGTGTCTCGGGACTGGCTTATGCTGTGTCTCGGGACTGGCTTTATGCTGTGTCTCCAGATAAACTGTTTAAATATTCAGTATTTATTTTTATGCAATATATGAGACTGGCTTATGCTGTGTCTCAGGACTGGCTTATGTTGTGTCTCCAGATAAACCGTTTAAATATTCAGCATTTATTTTTACACAATATATGAGATGGCTAGACCGACTAACCAGAACTTAAAGTTTCTGGAATTATGATATTTAAGTCGGCACCATTTTGAAAACCGATGAAAGCCTGGAGTTCTGAATCCAGTGTTATATTCATGAATGCCATACTTCATTATTTGGAACCTGGGGTTTCAAATCCATTTTGAATCTGAAATTTTCTAAATTTTATATATGAACTTACAGTTCATGATTGAACCGGAAGTTCGAAAAATTAATATGATCTATGATTTTATTTTATCACATATATAAAGTGATATGTTTACATATCATTCATTTGAGAAAAAAGATTTACACATCCAACAGGATGTTGTGGCTATCGTAAAAGAGATTTAAAGATCCTAACGTATTATGAAATTGGAAATAATATTTTATCCATTTCATACACATCAAACAGGATAATGTGAGTATCACAAAAGGAATTTAAGATCCTAAACGTATAATGAAATTGAAAATAATATTTTATTCATTTCATACATGCTTGATGCTCAAGAAGAGCAATATTCAGAGAATAATCTCCACATCCAACAGGATGTTGTGAGTATCATAAAAGGGATTAAAAATCCTAACATATCATTCATTTGAGACAAGGGGGGTGTTATAAATAAAATGGATTTCCACCACCTCTCCTTTGTTGCCTTGTTCCACCGCCTAAGTGCCAAAGTACTTTTTACTTGATCCCCTTGCTTTTGTCATGATTATCACCCACGTGGGAGCTTGGTTTGATTTTGCTTAATCTCAAGTAAATTCCTCATTTTCTCTTATTTATTTTGTTACTGATATTTTTACCAACTCTCATCTCACTCATATTTTATTTAAATTATTTGTTACTTCATTTCATCTCATTTACAATACGTATTTGTGATTTTGACAAAATTTTGGGTCAATTTCTAATTACCAAAAACTTATTGGTCCAGTTTACAATTTTCAAAGTGTTTTGGGGTGATTTATAATTAATAAAAAAAAATTGAGGGACCTTTCCATAATTTTATAAAATTGGGAGCAGTTTTATAATTTCTCTTTAAAAAAAAAAAAAAAAAAAAAAAGGGAGGGGGGATTATTATCATTTCAGATGAGATATAGAATGACATTACAAATAATGTCAATAAAATTCCCATTAGGAATAATATATGTCTTGCCCAAAGTGCAACATCTCATATAATTCTGCGGAGTCGGAAATATTTTATGGATTTGACTTTGTTGAGAACAAATGTTAATACTATATCAGATCCAACGGATTTGATAGAAAGCTCGGGAAGAACCATGATATTGTTATCAAACAATACTAAATTATATATCAATGGTACTTGATATTATTCAAGCAGAACATAAAGAAATATATATGCTTAGTTCAAGGGCATTTAAAGTTAATATCATATTAGATTCAGCGGATCTGATGGATCTGATTAAAGGCTCTAAAAGAGCCACAATCTTTTTACCAGATGGTATTAAATTGTGTAACAATGATACTTTATATCATTCAAGCAAAACATAAAGAAATATGCTTAGATCAAAGGCATATAATTTTATTAATGTCATATTAAAACTATGAATAATAAGAATATTGAATATCTGTGCGTAATTCAGGCCAGAAGCTGATTATAGAAAAAGCTGAGTTCTTTATCATCCGGATTATATTGCTGATCAGAAAAGGGATGTATGTGGATATATTCATCCACCAATAAACCATCTCATTCTCAAGTTGGTTTTGAATCCCTATCATTCAAATGAATATATGTGGACATATTCATCCACCAAAAGAATCCTTCCATTATTTCATGGTAATGATTGATGCATCTATGTGATGGTCACATGTTTGTGTATTATCAAACGTCTCCAGTTGAGATCGACATTCAACATCCAGTTTTTCGCATGTACTCATAATCAAAATGGATCAATGGAATCACTTATCAAACGTTTCCAGGTAATTACGAGAACTTTATTATTTCAATTCAATTACCAATTTCTATATGAGACATTCTATTACATGTTGATATATTCATCTATGATCACTACTTATCATCATTATTTACCATTACAACTTGTAATTAGTCATTGACTTGCTTACGTTTTTAAAATATTTGATTGTGTAGTATATCTCCTTATTTCATCTCTGGCATGATCTAAGATAAGAATTTTATATCATTATGAAATTAATATTGATTTTGATTAATCTCTATTAGATCATTTAAACTTCTGAGAGTTTATATTTTTACACACAATCTGTATATTATTATATTGATTAATTTCCAAATGGAAAGTTTCTCCAGAAAGAGTAAATGAAAAGTTACTCTTATACGACATAAAGATACAAGTTCGGTTCTCTATATATAAATGTGTCTCATTTCAATCTTTGTATCACTCAAATACGAAAGATAATTGATCATCATATGATTATTAATCTGTTACCTGATATATTAAAGGTAACACGATTTTATAAGTTGCCAACTCATAAACCCCGGCCGGGTGATTGGTCTCAAAGAATGATCAAAGTGAATGACAACAAATAAATCATTTGATATATATCATAAGCTTATGAACCTTCTTGAAAGGTATTATTATCAGGATCCAAAAGTAAACAAAACTCGAGTTACAAATAAAACCACTTTCTCTAAATCAACTCTATAAGAGTCTGATATATCTAAAGAGACACGAGTATATGAAATGACTAAATCCATTGAAATGGAAGAAATCTCAACAGAGATACAATATATTGAAATTGAGAAAATTTATATACGAGTCTATGAAATGACTAAATCCATTGAAATGGAAAGAAATCTCAACAGAGATACAACTATATTGAAATTAAGAAAATTTCTATAAAGTCCGTAAAGTAACTAAATCCATTGAAATGGAAGAAATCTCAACAGAGATTCAAGTATATTGAAAATTGAGAAAATTTATATAAATCATATGAGATAAATGTGGAATCATAAAGAAACAATCATTGATGATATATTTTTATACACAGTAGCGCTACTGAAATCATAAATGATAATTATTTATAATGTCAATGATTGTATACAAAAGACATGATTGGCCTAAGTGAAAAGAAGCAATTTAAGAAGAATTGACTTCATATGCCAAACATAAAGTATTTAGACCAATAGTACTCTAGACACCTGGAGATGTCAAACTAGTTGGATACTAATGGATCTTTATACAAAAAATGTAATGAGAAAAAACGAGATCGTGAGATATGAGGCACGACTTGTAGTACAAGGTTTCTCGTAAAAAATTGGTATTCAATAGTGACGAATACAATTACGTTTCAAATTTTTGATAAATTTGGCTGCCTTTACAAGGCTTGAAATATGTCATCTAGGCGTAGTAATCATTTATCTATATGATTCACTCAATGTAGATATTTATAATCCCTGAAGGATTTAAAATGCTAGAAGCATGTAAATCGAGATCTCGTAATCTGTATTTGATGAACATACAAAAATCCATTTCAAAAAAAAAATAAAAAATCCTTATATGGATTAAGAACAATCTGAACGGATGTGGTATAATCGTTCAGTGAATATCTGATAAAATAAGGGTATAATAATTATATTATATACCCAAGTGTCTTCGCAAAGAAATCAGAATCCGAATTTATTATATTCACAACATTTGTTGATGATATGAATTTAATTGGAGCTTCTGGAGAGCTCTTGAAAACTCTTGAATTTTTGGTAAATGAGTTTAAAAATGAAAGACATGGAAAAGGAAATATTGTCTCGACCTGAAGGTCGAGCATGGATCAAATGGAATGTTTGACCATCAATCATAATATATTTAAAAGATTCTAAAAGGATTCTATATGGATATTACTCCATAAAGCAAGTCCTTGCTTATACTCCTCTCCAATCATTTATGATATTATTTCATTTCATGAAATAAACATCTATATACTCCAGTTTAGTAATCTAGAAGATTGCTTTAAAAGAACTTTTATCAGGGGGAGCGTCCCATCAGGGGGAGCATATTAAATGAAATATATTAATTATATTGAGGCATATGTGCATTGTACTCTTTTCCCTTCCAATCAGGTTTTTTTATCCCATTGGGTTGTCCTGATAAGGTTTTAATGAGGCAATTCTCTAAGCACATCCAAAAATCTTTTGATTCATAAAGATCATCATAAATATTACATTAATCCAGTTGATCATCGTATATATGTAGTCTTGATAAAAAAGATCATTGTAAATATTACTTTGATCTTGCAAATCATCGTATATATATTACCTTGATCCAGAAAATCATCATAAATGTTACTTTGATCTAACAGATTAGTGGATATCATTGCTATGATTTTTATCCCACTGGGTTTTTCTAAGCAAAGTATAAATGTGAACACGGTTTTAAAGAAAACATTAATCCTGGACATATGTACACTGTACTTTTTTTCCCTTCGATCAGGTTTTGTCCCACTGGGTTTTCCTGGTAAGGTTTTTAATGAGACAGTTTTGAAAACGTCCAACACTACAAGATCCAGAAAATCGTTGTATATATATATTACTAAGGTTTTGTCCCACTGGGTTTTCCTTAACAAATTAAAAATACAAGTAGTGGAAATCCAAGGGGGAGTGTTGTAATTTAATGACAATACAGGTGGTTTTCCACTATCTCCCCTTTCTTATCTTCTTGGGTATCACCCACTTAGTTTACTTCGTGGCTAAGTAAAATAGTTGGAATATTACCACATTGGTCATTCTCTTATGAGCCTATATATATGTAATCCATTTCTTTATAAAAGGTTGATCAATTGAAGCTTCAATACAAAAGAATACTCTCTCGTTTCACTCTCGCATCTCTCTTCTCTATTTGTTATTGATATGTCTCATCTCTCCCAACTCATCTCTCTTTATTATTTATTTCATCTTTTATTCAATTCTTTTACAACAAATCAATCATTTTTTTCTCTCTTTCATTTTCTCAACCCCCAAACATAATCCAAAAAAACTTAAACTCAATCCCACAAATCAAAACCAAAACTCAAATCCTCAAACAACATCCAAAAATCAAATCTACAAATAAAAACTCAAATCCATCAATTTCATAACCAGTTAACCACATCCATTTAAAAAATAAATAAATAAATTAGAACTTCAACTATGGATTTTTTAACTTTCTAGATTGAAGTTCTAATTTATTTTTATTTTTAAAAAATGGATGTGGTTAACTAGTTATGGTATTGATGGATTTAGGTTTTTATTTGTGGATTCGATTTTTGGTTGTTATTTGAGGATTTGAGTTTTGGTTTTAATTTGTGGAATTGAGTTTTGGTTTTTGTTTGTTAAGTTTATTTTTGGATTGTGTTTGGGGGTTAAGAAAATGAAAGAGAAAAAAAAATGATTGATTTTGTTTTTTGTTTTCTTTGTCTTTTCTGTTTCATTTTTAATTATTAATTTAAATAATAAAATAGGTAACTAGGGGTATTTTAGTATTTGTGGGTTAAAATTGTGGTCAACAGTTAAAGTTAACAGAAGTCAACTAATGGCAGAGGACGTTTGTGCAATTATGGATAAAAGTTCCATATGCATATAATTATGCCTAAACCTAGGGGACGTTTGTGCAATTAGTCCTTTATTAAAGGTATATTATAATAAAACTCCCTTTAGTATCAGTAATTGTCATTTTATACTGTAATTAATGTTCACTTATTAATAAATAATTATATTAAGTTAATAAGGGTACAAATGTACACCGATAAATAAATGGGTAAAATTAATAAATATTATTCAATTAAATTGTACAAAAAATAAAATAAAAATTAAATATCTCCCTTATTAGTATACCCATTTTTATAAGTCAACACATGTCTAAATTTTTTTAAAAAATATTACTATAAGCACCCATCCTAATGACAATAGTATCCTCATTAAAATAAATATATTCATTTTAATACATATTATTTATAAACTCCGATCTTAAATTATTACTTTTGGAAATATCTCGAATATAGAAACCTTATAAAAGAGAATATGTAGAACCGTATATGGGGTCAAGAGATTTTCAATATGGAATTCTCTTATTAATACAGCTATCTAAAAAAAAAAAAAAACTTATTAGTATATACGGCTATCTTAAAAATAAAATAAAATAATTGTTGCTATCTATAGCTATCGTTTAAAAATAAAAAATAACAAATTTGTTTAATGATAGAGTTCATAACTATATATAAAAGAAAAACAAAACAATATTATAATCGTATGATGATGAGAAAGTTTGATACTGGAAATAAAAGTTGAGTTTAACTAGGATTTATCATAAAATTTAGGGTTTACTATAAGTTTTTTTTTTTTTTTTTTTAATGTAATTAATGAGTGTATATAGTATTTGGTTTATTTTTAGTTAAAGTAATTTGTCCATATTAGTAAATTTTTATTGGCATATTTTAATTTTTTTTTAATAAAATATAGGTGTATTAATAAGTTTTATGGGTATCAATATTGGCACCCAAAAGTAACCACGAATCGGTAATTATGCTATCTTTCTCTCATTAGGATTCTTGATTAGTAAATATGCTCATAAGATGATTTGAATAAATTATTAATCCCTCCCACAAATTTACAAATTATTAAATATATATTTATTAATCAAATATATTATTTGGAATATAAAAATATAAAGATTAAACATTAACACTATGTTTGGATTGATGGAAAATAAGAGAGAGGAAAGATAAATGAGGAAAGGAAAGGAAAGAAAAAAAAAGTTTTTATTGATCGTTGTTTGGATGGTTATAACTGTAAAAGAAATGAAAGGAAACGATTCTTATTTGGAGGGGAGTAATAAATAAATTCATTTTATTATATTTAAGAAAATATCATTCTTTCAACAATATGAATACCCAATATTAATATGATTAGTTTTGGGATATTGAAAAATTTATTAATTTATTATGAAGCATTACAAAAATGGGTGAATCATATCAAAAATTAAAACAAACAAAAATTGAGTTTTAGGTCACTCAACATTAAGAAGATTATTAATCTTGTTCAACCACATTGAACTTGTTCATTAAGATTTAAATTGACTTGTTTATTGAACAAATTTTACGTTGAGAGGAACATTAAACTCATTCAACCTACGTTGAACTTGTTCATGAAAGTTTACGTCAACTTGTTCACTGAACAAGTTTAACGTTGATATAAACGTTAAACTCGTTCAACCTACGTAGAACTTGTTCATGAAAATTTGCGTTAACTTGTTCACCGAACGAGTTTAATGTTCATCCTAACGTGGATAAACATTAAACTCGTTCAACCTACGTTGAACTTGTTCATGAAGATTTTTGTTCACCGAATAATTTCGTTGACTTATTCACCGAACAAGTGTAGGGAAAAATAACGTACCCGCAGCGGAAGCGAGACTAAAAAATAGTTTGAGTAACTTTTAAAATTTTTCCAATTATGAACCTTAAACCCTTTTAATCAATTAAAGATATATAATATATAACAAAAGAAGAATACCTTTTGTCGCGTGATCCGATTGACTTACGTCGATGGTAATCCGCAAGATCTTCCAATCCGATCACGAACGTGAATCACCTAGGAGCGTGGTCTCCCTTCTCTTTGAATTGTATACCTGAGAATGGACAACAAAACTTTTCTGATTCTGTTAGTCACTATAATCTCCAAAAGGTTGCTAAGAATGTTCCGGTCACTTTTGAATTCACAATCGTAAGATTGAAATTCGCGTGAACCTAATTCGAAAGTGTGTACAAAATCTCTTGATGTTAAGATCACTAGTACACTATCGAAACAAGAACAATTCTTCTCTCACAAACCTCTAGGCCAAATCACTCACTAGTCTTAGAGTTGGATCTTATTTTTCTCTAGCAAAAGAAAAAGCTCAATTGCAAAAAACTAGGGTTCTTAAAAAATATAAAGAATATATATATATATATATCTTTATTGTCGCCGACCATATACCAAATAAAATAAAATTCTTACTTTTTGTGGCCTAATATATATATATATATATGTATATCAATTAATGCACACCTATAATATATGTATATCAAACTTGCACGCAACTCAAATACATATATATTCTGTTTTTTTTTCGTTCAAAAAACTGCATGCATTTTTAATATATATATATTCTGTTTTTTTCGTTCAAAAAACTGCATGCATTTTTAATATATTTATGTTGTGCACCGGCCATATATATATCTTTATTTTGCATGCATATATGTATGTCTAATTCATATATCCGCATGCATGTATATAATCTCTATATATTCCGCATGCATATATGTTATATACCACCTATATATTCCACATGCATATATATTATATACAAACCCTAATCCAACTCTTTAGTGTATTTGTGACTATATAAAAGACTTCCTTATTTGACTAAACAAATAAAGTCTTTTATATTCAGTATAATACTAATAGTAGTATACTACTAGGAAACATATTTCCTAATCAGAAAAAGATTTGATTTTTAATTAAATAATTAATTAACATATTAATTAATTTCCATTTAATTAAATAATAAAATAAAACAATATAATGGGCTTATTATTACCCATTGCCGCCCATGACAAGAGACTTGGGCCTACATATTGTTTTCTTATTTTATTTAATCCATTTGGACTTTAATAAAAAGCCCACATGTGAACTAGACTCATTCTTATTAAAAGAAACAAGCCCACATGTTTTTCATTAATATATTAATATAATTAAACAGCCCATTAAATAAATAATGTGCAAATTATATTCTTAATATATTAAATACAATTCTAAATGGACTCACAAATAGTCCGGTAGAATATATCAAGTGATTCATGCAAGTCCGTGCGGATTGGGGATCTTGGCGGGCTATCTAAATTTAAGCTTCAATAGACATAACCTAATCACAATCAACAAATGATTCACTTAGGTCCGATCCATTAATTTTAACTCATTCCACTAAAGAGCTAAAATTGAACTCTTAAATAAAGACAGAAAAGGAAGATGTTTCTCATTCATACCCTAGACAATCATGTTGGAGATAGTGTATCCTCGTGATTAATATCAGTAATCGCCAAGAGTTCATAGACCGCCTATAACTCTCCAAGTTACCATATTTACTCATATGACCACGTTTTGAACTTGGATATTTTGACTTGTCCAGAAGCCATGTTTTCAATAGACACTATCGAAAACTCAACGTTGAGATTTAATATCCAATTACCTCAAAACATCCATATGATGATATTATACTCTCATTTAATAAATGGAGCCACGATGTCCATATCTATAAATGAAGTCCTTTATCGATTAACAAATGAATATCACCAAACTATCGAGGATAGACTATGCGATATAATCGTACTCATTGATAACTCAAATGATATCACTTGCAACCATAAGTCTATCATTTATCTCAGGATTAAGATAGACTCTCCGATTGTCCTGATAATGAAATTACTTTTATCTACTGACGGTTATAGATAAAGTATTTCATTGTGATCCAGTTCAATGCACCCAGTGCACTAGATTCTTTTGCTCGAAGACACTCCGATGATTTTAGACTCATCATATCTCATTTGATCCCACTCAATTGCAGCAAAAGAATTCTACAACTTTAACAAGATAAAGGTGCCCAACCTTTAACTTAAGTTGTGAACAATATTCAAGACTAACTAAAGAATTGTGTCTACCACATACATATCCAGATGTACGAACAATTCTTCTTTTCTCATAGTCTTTAGACCTTATGATTATTTACTTTGACAATTATTAAACTATAAATGCTATAAGATTTGTTTAAAACAGAAATCACTTTATTAATATGAAAAAGATTGTTAATTACACTATTACACTCTTGCTATTGAGCATAATCCTAACAACAAGTTTAACATTGAGAGGAACGTTAAACTCGTTCAACCTTCGTTAAACTTGTTCATTAAGATTTACATTGACTTATTCACTGAACAAGTTTAACGTTCAGATGAACGTTAAACTCGTTCGACCTACCTTGAACTCGTTTTTGAAATTTAAATTTTCAAAATTTTTATTTTATTTTATTTATTCTATATAATAAAATTTATAATTTTTATGTATTTTAAATGAATTTTTTATTACATTATTATATAATATAATATAATATAATTATTAATATATATATAATATATAATAAAAAAACTTTAAAAAGTGTAGCAACTACTTTCTGTTTTTTTATTAGGCTAATTGGCAAGAATACCCCCTGAACTATACCCGAATTTGCAACTTACCCCCTGAACTTTTTTTTTCGGCATTAAACCCCCTAAACTCAACGAAATTTGCAATTGTTAACGGAAATCCAACGGAACCCTAATTCCGTCCAGGAAAATTACACTAAGCTCCCCTGATTATATATATAATTGTATTAAACCCCAAAAAATATAATAATATTACCCGAATACCCCTCTGACCAAATTTTAAAAGTAAAAATTTGAAATTTAAAATTTAAATAATGGTTAAATAATAATAAAATTCTGAATTTTATTATAAAGATAATTAAATAAATAGAGAATGAAAAAAATAAATTGATTTAAAAATTATTAAATTATCTTTTTTATTTAAATGTCACTAAATATAAAATCCATATAAATATTTAAATTATTAATGAAAAATAAAATAATGGTTAAATAATAATGCAATCCCCTTTCAATAATAATAATAATAATAATAATAATAATAATAATAAAATTCTTATTTTTTTTATAAAGACAATTAAATAAATAGAGAAATGAAAAAAATCTCTATTTATTTAATTGTCTTTATAAAATAATAATAATAATAATAATAATTATTATTATTATTATTATTATTATTATTATTATTATTATTATTTAAATTTTAGAATTTAAATAATGGTTAAATAATAATAAAATTCTGAATTTTATTATAAAGATAATTAAATAAATAGAGAATGAAAAAAATAAATTGATTTAACAATTATTTAAATTATCTTTTTATTTAAATATCCCTAAATATAAAAACCTAGATAAATATATAAATTATTTAAGAAAAATAAAAATAATGGTTAAATAATAATACAATTCTCTTTCAAAAAAAAATAAATAAATAAAAAAATCTGATTTTTTGAATAAAGAAGATTTAAAAAAATTAAAACATCTTTAAAATCTCAATCATCCATCTCATAGATAGACGGTGGAGAAATATTTATTAAAACAAATTCAAATAAAAAAAAAACATTTTTTGAAATAGATTGATTTATCTCAATTACTAAATAATTATACTAATACAAATACAAAATTAAAAAAATTGAACATCAATCCAATTAAAAGCACATATAGAAGAATTAAAAATTAAATTTTTTATTTTAAATTTTATGGGTGTTGGAAATTTAAATTTTTTATTTTCTTTAGAGAAGGAAAATTTTTAAGGATTGGATGGAGAAATAGGTGTTCATTTAATTAGATGGATCGAAGTTCATTTAAAAATATTTATTCGAAATTTTTTATTTTAAGGATTTCTCTTCTCTATGTTTATTAAGTTAAAAAATTAATTTAAAAAACACATTTCACAAACCAATAAATGAAATCTAATTATAAAAAAAAAATTAAAAAAAAAAAAAAAAGAAGAAGAAGAAGAACATTGATGGATCTTCATATCTTCATTAATGGAGAAACTTATTATTTTATTTTATTTTATTGTAATTGAGATCAATCAATCTATTTAAAAAATGTTTTTTTTTTTAATTTGAATTTTTTTTAATAAATATTTCTTCACCATCCATCTATGAGATGGATGGTAAAGATTTTAAAGATGTTTTAATTTCTTAAAGATTTTATTTTCTTTTTAAAAAAAATAAGAATTGTATTATTATTATTATTATTATATTATTATTATTATTATTATTATTATTATTATTACTATTATTATTATTATTGAAAGGGGATTGTATTATTATTTAACCATTATTTTTATTTTTCTTAAATAATTTAAATATTTATATGGGTTTTATATTTAGTGACATTTAAATAAAAAAGATAATTTAATAATTTTTAAATCAATTTATTTTTTTCATTCTCTATTTATTTAATTATCTTTATAATAAAATTCAGAATTTTATTATTATTTAACCATTATTTAAATTTTAAATTTTAAATTTTTATTTTTAAAATTTGGTCAGAGGGGTATTCGGGTAATATTATTATATTTTTTGGGGTTTAATACAATTATATATATAATCAGGGGAGCTTAGTGTAATTTTCCTGGACGGAATTAGGGTTCCGTTGGATTTCCGTTAACAATTGCAAATTTCGTTGAGTTTAGGGGGTTTAATGCCGAAAAAAAAAGTTCAAGGGGTAAGTTGCAAATTCGGGTATAGTTCAGGGGTATTCTTGCCAATTAGCCTTTTTATTATTTGTTTTTTATTTGTATGGTACACACATAAGGGTGGTTTGTACTCTAGCGAACTCAATTTATTATCATTGGTACTTTTTTTATTTCTGAATTTTTTATCCAGAAATTGACTTTTTTTGCCGGCTCTATGTATATAATCTTATTTTTGTTTTCTGTTTCAGGTCACATTCAAAATGGTTTGTCCTTACGTCATTGCTGATTGATATTATTTTTGTATTCTTTTGTTCTTTGGCATTATTGCTGAAAATTTCTGCTAGCAACCAAACAACGAATTACGTTATCAATTTCTGCTAGCAACCAACCAATCAATTTCTGACATTATACTAATTGAAAACAAAATAATGTTGAAATCACATGATACTATTGCTGGATACACTTCTCTTCATGGGGTGTTATAGAGCTCTCTGTATCTTGAAACTGTTTGTGATATTCGATCTCTTCGGTTCACTTCATGCATCAGAGACAATAACTGGAACCCAGTTCATAGCTGATGATGAAAACGGAAGCCTTGTATCATCTGATGGAAACTTCAAACTGGGGTTCTTCAGCCCTGGCAAGTCTCAAGCTCGTTACGTTGGAATATGGTTCAATAAAATCTCAGAACAAACAGTTGTTTGGGTCGCCAACAGAGAAACTCCAATTAGGAACTCTTCAGGTATTTTCAAGATTGGTGGAGGTGGAAATCTTGCAGTTTTTTGTTGTAATCAGAGCAGTCCTCTTTGGTCTACCAATGTTTCAGTGCCTGCACAAACCTCTGCTGCCAAGCTCTTTGATTCAGGAAATCTGGTTCTGGTAGCAAAAGAGACAATTTTATGGCAGAGCTTTGATTACCCTACAGACACCATTCTTCCTGGTATGAAATTTGGATGGAACCGGAAAACTGGCCTCAACCACATCCTAACTTCATGGAAGTCGATTGATGATCCCACGCCCGGGGAATTCTCTTCAGGTTTTGATCCTCACAACATACCTCAGTTCTTTGTGTACAAGAACTCAGTTCCACACTGGCGCAGTGGCCCTTGGAATGGTCGCATCCTGAATGGCTTGCCTGAAGTTGGAGGCCACAAAGATTATTTCTCTGACCAGATTGATCTTATCAATATCACATTTGTGAGCAATGACAATGAAATCTATGTTAAATATTCACCGAAAAACGGTGCTGTTTTCTCCATAGTTGTTCTGGAGACAATGGGACTTTTGAAAAGACTAGTCTGGCATGGGAGCCAAAGATGGGTAAAAGTCCAGATCGTGGTCCAGGACTTGTGTGATGAGTACATGCGATGTGGTGCAAACGCGATTTGCAATGAGGTTATGTTGGCACATTGTGCATGCCTACCTGGCTTTGATAGGTTGTATCCTCAGGACTGGTACCTAAAATGTCAGGAAACAAGGAAGGAAGCCTGTGGCAAAGGAGACGGGGAGGGTTTTGTAAGACTGAATGGTGTGAAGTTTCCAGATGCCAGAAATTCTACTCTTTATAGTAACATGAGTTTAGAGGAGTGTGAGAGAGAGTGCTTGAAGAGTTGTAATTGTACAGGGTATGCTAATGTATATGTCGATGAAATGGGACGAGGTTGCATTGTGTGGTATGGTGAGTTACGAGATATGAGACGCTATGAAAGTGGACAGAATTTTTACCTAAGAGTAGATGCTGTGGAGCTAGGTATATATTGTCTCTTTTTCCATAATAATGGCCTAAATTCTATGTTGTTTGGTATATTATTCAATAGGTTTCATTACAACAATAGGTTGACACCACCAGTTTTGTCATCTGTCAGCAGCAAAATATTCTTATAAATTAAGTTCATCAATTTCAAATTTCTTGAGCCTGAAAGAATTCTTAAATTTGCAGCTGCGGATGCCCAGAAAAACGCAAAAGAACATGTTCTAGCAACAAAAAGTACACTTGTATTTATTATTGTTCCCCTTGTTGAAACACTTCTAGCAGCCCTGTGTTTTTACTACTTGTGGAGAAGGAATGCGAAGAGGAATAAAGGTGATTCAAAGGACTCATAACTATACATCTTAATCTATTGTTTCTTCTCAAATCACTAAAATTCATCGGTCTACCTTTACCACAGGGAAGAAGAAAAAACAACAACATCGTCAAAGGTTAGTTTTGGAATCAGCAAGAAGTTTGTCTAACCTCCATAAGGACTCTCCAAATAACAGCAATGAAAGTGGGAATACAGAATTGACATTGTTTGAAATAAGTACTGTGATAGCTGCAACAGATCAATTTTCCTCTGCTAATAAGCTTGGATTTGGAGGCTTTGGTCCAGTTTACAAGGTAATTATTTCTTAGTTAAGACAAGTTTTCCACTGCAATATATATTAATGTTCAAAGCAATGTTGATAACTTTCTGGGACTAATAGAATACAACTCCAATTGAATTTTCAGGGTCAATTACCAAATGGACAAGATATAGCTGTCAAAAGATTATCAATGAATTCCAGACAAGGAATCCAAGAATTCAAAAATGAGGTCTTATTGATTGCAAAACTTCAACATAGAAATCTTGTTAGACTCTTGGGTTATTGCATAGAAAAGGATGAGAGGATTTTAATCTATGAATTTATGCCTAACAAAAGCTTGGACTACTTTATTTTCGGTATGTTTACTCCTTAGTTTTGCACTTGTGAGTGTGAATTGTTTACTCCTTACTCTAATGTTGATTATATGTGATACGATGTAATTGAAGCAGATGAATCAAGAAAGCAATTGTTAGATTGGAAAACACGCTTTGATATAATTTTAGGAATTGCTCGAGGGATACTTTATCTTCATCAAGATTCCAGATTAAAAATTATCCATAGAGACCTAAAAGTTAGTAATATTCTTCTTGATCAAGAGATGCAACCCAAAATATCGGATTTTGGTACTGCAAGAATATTTGCTGCGGATGAAACCCAAGCGAATACAAAAAGAGTTGTTGGCACTTAGTAAGTCGATGCAAGACACAATGAACACAAAATTAACTTATTTTCCTAATTGTTGGAAAGTTAGTATTAAATTACTAACAATATCTTCACAACATGCAGTGGTTATATGTCACCAGAATATGCACTAGACGGCATCTTCTCTATGAAATCAGACGTTTTCAGTTTTGGAGTCACGCTATTAGAGATCATTAGTGGCAAGAAGAACAGGGGTTTTTTCCATGACGATCCATACTCAAATTTGATACAATATGTAAGTTGTTGCCTATCTTTTTTGTGTGAGTACATGTTTGTTCGATCCATTCATCAGTGTTGGCTTGAACTTACATTGATCTTTTATATTGTCATGTAATGCTGGAAATAAGATGTGGGAACTCTGGAGAGATGGTAAGGTCCTGGAGATAGTTGACTCATGCATAAATGATTCATGTCCTACAAATGAAGTTATGAGGTGCATCCAAGTCGGGCTCTTATGCGTGCAAGATAACGTGAAAGACAGGCCAAGCATATCGAATGTAGTTTTTATGTTAAGCAATGAAACAGTACTTCCTTCTCCTAAGAAATCTTCATTTTCAGTCAAGAATAGTGAACCAGATTCATCGACTGCAGGAACAAAGTGTTCCATTAATGACGTGACAAATACAACATTTGATGGTAGATGAATTTATTAGGTTTCCCCATGGTGTTGTATGAAATTACAGTTAAAATATTTGTTATAAATTAAACTTTCTTAAAACGCACCATTTTACTTTAACATGTCATCACATGTTTTTTTTTTCTTTAGCTTCACTTTTGACTGCTTTTTTTTTTTTTAACAGCAAGTTTATTCAAAATGGCCAAACGGGCCAAAGCACAAACAAGAAATGCAAAAGACTAAACAGCCAAACGCAACCACGACAGCCACACCAAGCCTACAAAACAGCACACAGCAGAAAACAATACCTCACAAAACAGAACAAAAACACCCGCACAAAACAAAAACAAAGGAAAACAGGGGAAGAAAACAGAGGAGAGACAACTCCAGGCACCAAACAGCTAACACAAAAACAACAAAAAAACAGAACCTGACTGAAGAACAGCAATCGAATAACTCAAGACATAATGGATCTGTTTTTAGCCACCAAAGTTTTCACTAGCACACGAAATCTATTGTCATTTTGACATCCCTTCTAGCGATTAGCTCTGAAATCTCTTTCTTTCTTCCATTGAAATCAAGACCAAGGGCCAAACCTCTCTCAAAAACCTTCACAATCTCATCATCAAGGTTCCACACCTCCTTCTCTTCAAGCTTATGATGCAGCCTTGTTTCGCCAACACTAATGCTCCTAGTTTTCATGTTGTGGATCCTCATCAAGTTAGAACTTGTACTCCTTTTCTTCGATATGCTTGATGAAGTTACTGCTAAATTTCGGACCAGCTCTCTGCCTATAAAACACCCATCATTGTTCCTCTTCTTAATGTTCCAATTTACTATTGGAGAGTCTGATGAGCCAAAGAACTCACTTTCAGCTAGAAGAGGATCTGATGGACCTCTCAGATTACCCCTTTCGAGAGCCAGAGAACTGCCTAACGTCTCTTTCGAAGAACCTAAAGTTGGTCCAATATCAGCAACTACACCAACCTTGAAGCCCAACTTAACATTTTCAGATGTGCTTCCCATCTTTGCCACCTTTGAAACTCCCTCTTGGCCCAATAAAGTTTTATCCCCTTTCACCTTATTAGAATTTTCACCCCTAAAACTTGTGCATTCAAAAACGTCCCCTCCCTACAATCTGAAACAGACAAAGACTTTCTAGTCCCAACATCATAAGTCAATCTGGTCATTTCTTCATGATTATGCTTAATAAGGGAAAGGATGACTCTCCCATTTCTCCTGACTTCTGAACCTTTCCTTTCCTTCCCTTCCCTTCCAAAAACACTACCCTCCAGCAATGTTTCTTTGATCCAAATCTTGACTAAAGAGCTGCACTCTAACCCCATCACCAACCTTATCTGACTTTATTTGAAATCTGTCACCAGAAAGGAAATCTCCCTCCTTTTTTTCCACCAACTGATCACCTTTTTCCATAACTGGAAAAACATCTCCACCATCCATTAGATCCACCATAGACAGCCCCAAGAACCCTTCTAACCATGATCTTTTCACCGGAAAACGGTCCTCCTCCACCACTATAGAGAACTCGCTCCCACCTTCCTCAACACTGATCTTGTTTGAGATTTGATAACCAAAAGGAATCAAAACCAAAACCTTACCTTTGTTGTAGCCTTATCAAAACCAAAACCAAAACCTTATCAAGGCACACTCTTCTTGGTGGTTCTTTCAATTTAACGACAATAATGGCATATATGATAGTATATATGATAGTATATATGATCTTTGTTGTAGCCTCAAAATTAATTAACTTTAATCTTTGATCATCTATGCAGAGACATTGATGACTTCTCTTCTTGTTTGTTGCAAACTGCTTAATATTAAATTTAAACCACATTGTTACCCGACCTCTGAATATGTTACTTTACGATTAACACATATTATAAACCACTCTGGTTTCTATCAGATTTATCTACCAAACTAGTTACTTTACGATTAACACATATTATAAATTCTTCATCAAAGTCATCACTCGCATGGAGCTTCAAGTGCCAATGGAACCAAAACACAAACTCCAAATAAATACTCTCCTTTTAGCCTCAAGAGTGAAGAAAAGAAAAATAATTCGAAGGAAGCAGAAAAGACACAACTGAAGGAAAAAGCAGAACAAGATACTAAGGGTGTTTCTTGTTCAAACACCCTTAGTATATGAAAATAGATTGCAGGATAAAGCAATGCATGAAATTGAATGCTTCTACAAACATCCAGAGTTGAGTTTCCACATAAGGGTGTTTTTAGTATATGAGCATGGGCATGGAAATTCTTTCGAACTGCTATTGACCACAGAACTACATTTCTATATTACAAATTATGAAAATGGAGCATAATCTTTGTGCAATGTGATAGTGACCACATAACTACATTTGTATATCATAATCTTTGTCACTTGTGAACATCTATGAATATATATATACGAGTTCTGCAATGACACTTGGTCTAGTAAAAAAAAAGGTCAGCAAATTTTGGGAAGAAAGCTCTTTTTTTGGCGAGTTAAATAAGCTGAAAGTAAGAGATTTTCTGGATAGACCATGTTGGCTGGATTCGGTTTGTAGTGCCTGCATTTCTCATTTTATTGTGACTGTGTGGTTAATTTGGAATTCCATAAATCAATCTGTTCATGGTGGGCATTGTAAGGTTTTTGGGGATTTCTGGAAGAGAGCTAGGTCTCTTGACTCTTCTTGATGAATTCAATTCTGCTAGTTGCACAGTCATGCCGGACAAAAACCTTGTCCGGCTGTCAACAAAATCTAAGCAATTCAAAAAATAGAAGTACAATCAACTATCTAACCTAAGGAAGACCATTACATAAACACATACTTGCACATTGTTGCCATACAATACATAGTTGCTCTTTGCCATTATCCAATTTAAATTCTTCTAAAAAAATAGTCACAAATAATAATAGTACCTCAGAGTATATCGACATCTATGTGTTGAAATGCCTTAAAACTAGATAGCATTCTTGAATTTCCTCACGAGACATTATTGCACTGTCTTTCCCGGGTGCTTGGTATACATTTATTGTCTGCATGAATACAAAAACAGTAACAGATATGAGGCATGAATTTTTTTTTTTTCTTTTTTAAAGATAATCTTATAATTCAATATTGATGAAAAAGATGTTACCCTTAATAGGTTTTTAGAATTATATAACTTTTGTTTCTCCAATGCCTGGCCTAGATCTCCCCTTTTACGTATGGTAGGCAATTTATGCTTTCCGTCAAGAGCCACCATGACTGTCAACTAGAAATAAAGAGAATATCGTCTGAACAAACACATAATAATAATAAAATAATAATTAGTAAGTCGCATTTTGACTCCCATTGGTGACAAAAAGTATAATTTTCTATAAATGTATCTAACATTTCATCTCAAGTGACAAGATAAACCAATTTGGTAATATTGTATTATTTACAACACCATCATCAGTTAAGATGCCAATTGCCATGAAAATTTGGAATATAAATTTAAGAAAAATAATATTACTTCATTCCAATATCATCATGATCAAGTTTAAATGACCAATTGGAAGTATAGCAAAAATTGAAATCAGTAGTCATAAATAGCACTGCGTGATCATCAACTTTAAATGTTCAATTGCATAATGATCAGATTTAAATGACCAATTGGAATAACAGCAAAAATGTAATCAATAGCCATACCGCCTTGGAATCAAAGGTTTAAGAGATTTGATCTTACCGCCATGTATTTATCTTTGAATTCATCAACTTGTAGTCGATAACTAGTTGAGCTTTCTCTATCCATTTTTCTTAAATTACAAGGCCTTTCTTTATCAAATCTTCTCTGTTCTTCATATGAAATTTTGTTTCCATCACACCGACATACAACATTCACCTGCAAGATAGACATTTAACCTTATAATATATTGAACAAGAATCCCACAACATAAAATGAACAAAGCATGCAAGCTAATTTATCGAATATAAAACTTGAGCTTCTTTTGAAACCAAAACGAATTTAAACATATTATTTGATGAATCCAACAACAGAATAGTTTGACCAATATAACTAATTATACTCAGTACTTGAATTCAAATGTAATAGTAAAATGTTTAAGGGTAGATATTTGACTTACAGAAGAATTTCCGGATACCCAGTTGCTGCGATGCCAATCCAAAGATTCTATTGTATCTTCAACAACAAAGTAAATAGAATATTTATAAGTTGTATTATACAAATAGACTCAAAATGAGAAAAGCTTGATAGGTTGCATTAGGGAGATCTTCTAGAAGTTGATCTTCTACAAGTAGAGTTTTAAAGGAAAGTTCCAAAAGATCTACTTGGAAAAACTATAAATTTGGGCTTATGTAAACCAAACCAGCCATTTTTAACCGTAGACAACCAAACGGGCGCTTAGTAACAAAGAAATATTAAATAAGCAGAAGATAAACTAACCTTCCAATACATTTCCCCAACCATTAGAGCTAGCTTTTGTTATTTGATAAAGATCACTTTGAAGAGTTTGATCAAACAATAACCCACCTAAAAAGCAAATATATAAATATAAATAAACTATTTCTACAATCAAAAAATTATTACGATGTGGTCACAGACATATTCTGGTGGTACCTGGATTTTGTAAATGCTTACTGAATTGGCATCATTGAATTTCACCGAAAACACCACAATCGCCACAACCCCACATAGCACTATATACACCGGTACTAAAGGCTCCTTTGGGATAGCTTTTACTTTTAGCTTTTGACAGTAGAAGAAGAAAAGTAAAAGCTTGAGCTCTTAATAACTGTTTGGATAGTATTTTTCAAAAGAGCTTTTGTATTTAAAAGAGCTTCTGAAACTGTTTGGTTGAAATATTTTAAAAGTTCTTCCAACTATAAAATGACAATTTTATCCTTTTAGAAAAGCTTTTGAATATGTTTGGTTGAAAACATTTTAACATTTGTACCTTAATTTAAATAATTCATATTAAAAGTTTTTAATAAAAGTTTGTTAAATGAAATAATATAATATTTGTATATTATATTTTCCTTGAAAAATAAATAAAATCAAATCAGGATTTGTTGTAAATGGAGATTGGATTATTTTATTTACTACTAACCAAAATAAATACAAATTAAAAAAATAAAAATAAATAAACAAATAAACAAACAAATACAAAAATTCAATATAAATCCAAAACTTTTTCACCCAAAAATCCAGCGTATTTACTTACAAATCCAAAACAGATTCACATTAAAAATATAAAAAAAAAATTTAAAAAATAAAATAAAATCTTTTGGGGATGTTTCTCTCAATCTTATTATTTTAAGAATCCAAAATGGATTTGAATTTTTTTTTTCTTCTCTTGCTTGGTTTCTCTTCTTTTCCTCTTCTGCTTCTGGTTTGTCTATTTTTTCTATGCTTTCAATTCAATTGAAATCTGTATTTTACACAAAGAATCCTAGAAACACAGTGAAAAACCAACAATTCTGGAATTTGAAACCAGACCCACCACTTATTCAATTACACAAACCAAAACCCTAATTAAAGTATCACACAAATTTGTTTTACATCTCTGTCTTCAAATACACAGAACCCATAAACCCAGTACCCATAACTTGTTACATTTGTATCAAAATTTCAATAGAAGCTAGAGAGAGAGAGGAGGTTGACAAGATTGGTGCTGGATTGGGAGGTTGACGAAGATCTTTGCGGCGGCGATGACCTTTGTAGCAAGCTTAATGGAATTCATAACATACAGAATGAGTTGACTGCAATGAAGAGAAAGCAATGGTGAAAAGTATTAAAAGGATTTGAGGAGATTTTAGATGAAATTTTCAGCTAGGGTTCATGTGAAAGAGGGGAAAAACGTGTTCTGTGTAAATGGGTGTGTGGGATACAAATGAAAATTTTAATTTGTTATTTATACCAAGAAGGGTAAAAACGGAAATATGAACAATTCATTAAACAAAAATTTTAGCTTCCCGGTCTTTTGGAAAGCTCTTCTAATAGAAGCATGTTGGACTTGGCTTTTGGCAAAAGAGCTTTCAACACTCATAAGCTCTTTTGGCAAATCATCCAAACAGACTCTAAAGCCACTTTTAGGCTCCAAAAGAGCTTCTAAGCTCTCCAAAAGCTTAGCCAAACAGGCCCTAAATCAAGCTTCACAGGTTCAGGTTTGGTCTCTGACTCGGCAAAGGAGAAGGAGGAGGATGCTGACAATGAATGTTTATCCGGAAAATCCAACGCTGGTTTGCGATGGTTGATCATATTCATCATCAACGCCAAAGATAAGGCCGAACCCATCACAGCAACAGGAATTAACAACTTGAGAGTTTTAATCATGACGGCCTCAATATAATGAATTAAGTCAATTAACCGCATTCTGCTTGTGGGTTACTGCGTTTCAGAATATAAAGAGGCTGCTGCAACAACATTGCTGTTCTTGATTGTCGCTGAAGTCGATTTTCCGATAAAGCTTTCAACTTAAAACTTGGAAAAATTTGAGGTTGCCCTAAATTAACAAATTTGAAGCCACATAAGTTGCTACGATGGTTTTAAATTCCCTTTGACGACGACAACATCGCCGTATTTTCGATTAATTTTGAACTAGTTGCCATGACAAGAGAAACAGGAGTTTCCCCCCCTTTTTTTTTTCTTTTCCAAAATTAGGGTTTATGTGACACAAAAAAGATTGACAGTTATATAAGAAAAAGAGAAGGCAGAAATTATCAACATTAACCTTATAAAATTATGATATTTTGTTTCTAGACACATCTAATGTGATATTATTACAAATCCTCCTATAGTTTGAGGTAATAGTCATCTTGAACCATTGTAGGTGGTCGAATTACGGTTGATGTGAATCGGGTCGGGTCAATTTAAGCCCAAAGCAACTTAATTGGGTTTGTCTGCTGAGGTTTGTCGAATCTTCTATAAGCCTGCAAAAAAGGTTAGTCGGTCGACCTAAGGTGGATACCTTCTTCGTTGAACCTGTGAACAAAATAAAAACAGAAACGCATAAATAAAAGAACGATGAATGTGGGAGTCTGATTCTTAGCCTTAGGTATACTTGGGCTGAGCCTTAGGTATGCTTGGGCTGAGCAAATGTCAACAATAATCGTGAATCAAATCGAATCCTGGTCACCAGAGAGATTCAGCAGAATTTTGACTAGCTTGATAGCTTATTTCAGTTTAGAATTTTTTTCGAGAGTCTTTCTGTAGAAAAAACCTTGTTATTTATAGGAGTTTATTTGTTTAATGTTCACTTGATCATGATTTGATTGTGGGCGAGATTTCAGGAGAAAATCTCTCCCACAACCCTCTACTTGACTAATTGACCACTGACTTGGTCCCTTCATGATCAAGTTCTGCAATTGACCTTTATATTGGGTCATTCTATTATTATGGGCTTAGATAGTCTATAAAAAAGGTCTGAGCTTTTTTACTTTGGGCCTCTTGACCATTTTTGGCTAACACAGTTTGTCCTCCACTCTCTAAAGAGTTTTTAATGAAGTAGAGAGTGATTTCCGTTGAATTGACCATTGTCGAGCGCACCAACTTGAGTCGTCTTGATTAATAACCAGTCGATTTAACTATATCGGGTACTAAAGGTCATTCGATGAACGTTTTGAGTAATGAAGTTGGCTTGATCAAAGGTCAAATCAAAAAGACGTCTTTCGTTTCAGTACCCTAGGATGACGTCAGATGCATTTAATTCAAGCATGCTTGCTTTGTTCAAGATAAAGTGTTTTCAAATTTCAAACCTTAAACCATCACCATGGATGGTTATCTTGGTTACCTTGGTTAACTGATAACTGAAGGGGTGCTAACACGTCACAAGAGAGGTTAAAGAAGTTGGTTTATAAATAAACCATTCCACTTCCTCAAGTCACTTTCACATCGACCCTTCAAAACCCTTCAAAACACTTCGCTTTTGCCTTCTTTCCTTCACATCTTCTCTTTTAGAGGTTTTAGTAGGTATTGCCATTTTCGTGGATTTCTGAAGCTTCTTCTTCAAAAAACTATTCTTCAAGGTTAGTAAAAGACATTGTTTTTCCTTTCTTTTCCGCATGAAATTTATTTTTTCGATTTCATTTCAAGTTTATAGGGAATAGACAAAAACTACCTGGAATTTGTGTTTTTTATTGCCTCTGTTGTTCTTCGTTGTTCTTGATGATGTTCTCTACTGCATTTGGATTATATATGTAGTGTTTGATCTGTTGTTTATAATTGACTGTGCACATGATGCGGCCATCGTTTTATCATGAGTAGTTTAATTGATCTACTTTAGGGCAGTAGAAAAAACTGTAGGACTAGGTCGGCCTCTAAGGTGTTTGATTTTTTCTATTGAAACCCCTAAGTTTTGATCTTAGAAACCCCTAGATTTTGATCTTAGAAACCCTAGGTTATGATTGTAGCGCATTAGTTTCTAACTTGTGCATTTTTGCATCTGTCAGCTTTATGACGATACTATTTCCGACCCACACTTTGAATGGACTCCGAGCGAGGGGGAAAATGACAATGACAGAGTCGATAGCAAGACACTAGATGTAGATCGATATGTCACCATAGAGGATCCATCGAACGTCGTCACCATAAATACGAGAGGTATACTTGAACAGGGTGGCATACGTGCCGTTGCGTCGATAGTCGAACATCCTGAATATGTAGACATAGCAGAGGCTACTACTTCTGGTCGCCCATTAGGCGTCCTTAAAGAAAATCCAGCTAGTTTGGTCACATATGAAAATCTGTGTAGATTGAGGGAGATTTATGGCATCCTTGATGATGTCGAACTACGTGCACCAAGAGAAGGCGAGCGGGCAGACTGGGATATACCAAGGTGGATGTATTTTTATGAATATACCCTTCGCTTAGGGTTTAGATTTCCAGTTCCACAACTGGTGTGTCGAATGCTATTATATTACAACGTTGCTCCTAGCCAATTGATGCCAAATACTTGGATAATACTATTAAGCCTGGGTGTACTTAGTGAGAGACACAACGTGAAGTTTGGGTTAGGGTGTCTCCTTCATAATTATTATTTGAAGGAACATGTATACGACCAAGGTCGTTACATGTTGGTACCTAGGAATAGGGAGCATCAACTCATCACCGATACTACGACGAATGACCGTCATTGGAAGGATACTTATTTTTTTGCTAAAGGTCCTCCGATCGATGGTCCTTGGGGGGAGTCGCGGTACCAATATCATCGAACTTAGAATCGGTATGGTGAGTATTACTTGACAGTTGTCGTCTATTATATATATATATTTTAACAAAATTACTCGTGTTGATGAGTAATTGTTTTTGTAGAAACTAAGGGTGTGGAACCTAAGCCGTCGTGCAACGTAGCTACCGGGCGCACTAATATTTTGTTGAACCTTCCAGTTAAAGAAAGGAGCTATAAAGTACTGCTTTTAGAAGGTAAACTTAAGTCTAGCAGTTTATGGAGATGGTCGACCTTGAATAGGTCGCGAGCACCCTATCCTCACGTGAGAGACTTCGTGTTGTATGCATGCATTATGAGGATTTTCGAAATTCTTCAATATCATATGAAATTCTTGTCACCTGTATCTGATAATGAACGTCGTTTCGCAGTGACGTCGATGTCGAGTGCAAAGCTAAACTTGCCGAATGAAGCCGACACTTTGAAGCGTTTTAGGGATGATCTGGCCAAGAAGCGGGCAGCAGCTACCAAAAAGAAGCAGGCGACCGACAAGTTGAAGGAGGGCACTTCTGTGTCATCCAAGCATGTGTACATTTCATCTCTTGTGCAGTCTTCTAAGAAGAAGAAATAGAGGAGAGATTCGACTGTCAACCGTGGGAAAAGAGTCGAGTCGAGCTCGAGGAAGCAGACTGCTGCCTCTAAACCTGATTCGTCAATGCTTTCCTCTTGGCTGTCTTCGTTTAATGAGCCGACTGATTTTTTGAAGAAGTCGAATGAATATCTCCTTTCAGCCAACAAGGAATTTTTGAAAGGAAAAAAGACTGAGGAAGTTTTTGATACAGGAATCCTTTCGACTTTCCAAATGATTACACGATTTCTGATCTTTTGGATTTAAGAGTTTATATTGTTCCAGTTTTTTATGACTTCAGAAAAAAAAAATTTGTGTAGGCTCTGCGGGCACAGCTGCATCTTCATGGTAGGTATAAAGTAGTCAGTGACATGTGTGGGAAGTTAAGGAAAATGAACGACATTATCAAAGTGAAAAAAGTTAAGGTCGACAAGACTGTGGAGGAGCTATAGCGAAAAAACTTGGCTCTTGAAAAAGAACTGCGGGAGGTGATAGCAGAGAGGGATCGACATTCCGAGGAGTCGACCAAGGCTTATGCGGCCACTGTTGAGCAGCAGCATCTTGTTACTGACTTAAAGTAACAGTTGTCGTCGATTGCATCTGCCGCGACATGCAAAGAAAAGGCAGAACTTTACAAAGAATATCTATCAGGTGAGCATGCAAAGTGGAACAGCGTCAACATGCAGGAGATGATCAACGCTTATGAGGAAATGTTGAGACTGGAAGAGTCCTCGTCTGGAGAAGCTGGAGAACAAACTCTTAAAGGTGCAATCGTCGACAATGTCGAAGAAATGAATGTTGGTGCTGTCGATCCACCTGTTGCTGATCCACCTATTGCTGATCCACCTATCGCTGACTCACCCCTGGATTGATGCTTTTTCATTCTTTATCTTGCCATCTTATCATATATATGTATTTTTTTTATTATGTAACCGTGGATGATTTGGTCGTCTCGACCTTTGAATATTTGTTGTGAACGATTTTGGTCGACTCGACCTTTAAATATTTTGTTTCATGCTTTGCTGTCGGTAATTTTGGATTGAGTGACTTAATTTAATGTGGAAACAACACGACCATCATATAATGGGGTTTGCACGAAAGATTGAACAGTCAAATGAGATAAGTCTGTAAACTTATGCTCATACATAAGTTGGCTAATACGACCGCATAGAAGTTTTTATCGAGAATTTAGCCAAAGAAATGTTCATTTTTATAGGAACATGGTCGACATATTACATAGAATATCGCGTACATGCGTTAAGTCGACAAAATACATTGAAAACCCGCGTACATGCGTTCAGTCGACAATAGATATTCCCTCGACTCTTAATATTTTTTATCAATTAGGAATGTTGAGAGCAGATACTCATTTCGTAGATGTTGGAGTACGACCTGTCAACCTGTAGCAGTAATATAATGTGTCGAAGTCGACAAAAGAGTAGATGAATTTTGTGAGCTCAGTTTTCAACTTAGTACTAAGTTTTTCATCATTGCTCTTTGTGCGTCGTTTCGTTAATATATAAAAAGACATTTGTGCAAATGAAAAATGAAAAGTTTAGAATTGATACTGTTTTAGATGTAAGGCATTCCAGCTGTTGTGTATTTCACGACCGTTGAGTCCTCACAATTTGTATGCTCCTCGACCTACAATCTATGTTATTTGATAAGGTCCTTCCCACGTTGGTCCCAACTTTCCTGCTCCTCCTTCTCTAGTATTTTGGAAGACACGTCGTAGTACCCAGTTGTTCACCTTGAATACTCTCATTCGCACCTTCTTCTTATAGTGTCGTGCGACCTGCTGCTGATACGACTGTACTCTTAGGGCAGCCCGATCACGTCGTTCATCTAAGTGATCTAATTCGAACGCAAGCTCAAGGCTGTTTTGGACCTCATTTGGATTTTCGCTTTGTGCAGTTGCAAGTCGTGTCTCGATAGAGATTATTGCTTCTGATCCGTATGCAAGGGAGAATGAAGTTTCCCCTGTCGATCGACGAGGTGTAGTTCTATACGACCATACGATTTCTGGGAGTTTTTCGACCCATTCTCTTTTTTCTGCTTCTAATCGCTTTTTCAATGTGTTGATAATGGTCTTATTTGTCGACTCTGCTTGTCCGTTTGCCTAGGGATAATGTGGCGTGAAAAAGCTTAGCTTTATCCCATATTTATCGTAGAAGTTCTTGAAGTCGTATGAGATGAACTGGAATCCGTTGTCAGTCACTATTTCCCATGGGACTCCAAACCTACAGATAATATTTTCCCAAACGAAGTTGCATACCTCGATGTTGCGTATTTGCTGAAATGCTCCGACTTCGACCCATTTGGTGAAGTAGTCTGTTAGTACCAACATGTAGACGACACCACCGGGTGTCGCAGGAAGCTTTCCTACAATATCCATTCCCCATTTCATAAAGGGCCAAGGGGTCGAAATTGAATTTAACATACCTAGGGGAAGATGAGATACAGGTGCGAATCTTTGGCATTTGTCGCACGACTTCACATGATTCTGGGAATCAGAATGCATCGTCGACCAGTAATATCCTGCCGTGATAACTCTGTTCGACAAACTCTGTGCTCCAGAATGGTTCCCACATTCCTCATAATGAAGACTTTTGAGAACGTCGTATGCTTCTCGTGGAGTCACGCACCTCAAGTAGGGACCTGTAAAGGATTTTTTATTTAGCTTACCATATAAGATGTAGAATTTCACAGCCTTTGTTTTGATCTTCCTTGCTTCAGTTCTGTCCCCAGGTAGGATGTCGGCTCGCAGATAATCTAGTAAAGGATCCATCCAACTTCTTCCGTGGTTGACAGGAGCGACTATTTCGATGTCTTTGATGGTCGGTGATGTAAGATGTAGGACAGGTATTGAATTCGATCTGGTGGTCGTTGTCGATCCCAGATTTGTTAATGCATCTGCTCAGGAATTCTCCGACCTTGGTATTTGTTGTATAGTAAATTCATCGAACATCGACTACAATACTTTGACTTTAGCCAAGTAGGCGGTCATCCTTTGATCCCTCGCTTCATACGACCCGTTCATCTGTCGAACGACAAGTTGTGAATCGCTGTATACTTGAAGATTTTTACATTCAAACCCTTGGCAAGGTCTAATCCAGCAATCAATGCTTCATATTCTACTTCATTATTCGTCGCATGGAATTCACAATGGACTGATTGCTCTAATATATCTCCGTGAGGGGATTTGAGCACCAATCCTAGTCCGCTACCTTTGATGTTGCTAGAACCGTTGACCAACAGGGTCCATTTTTCGATACTTGTAGTCTCCGTTAGAGCTATCATTTCCTCTTCAGCCTGTAAATTCTCATTAGGGGAAAAATCTGTAATAAAATTGGCTAATACTTGTGATTTCAATGTTGTTCGCAGGTGAAAGTTGATGTCATATTCGCTTAATTCGACAGCCCACTTCATCAGTCAACCTGAAAGTTCCAGTTTATACAGAATATTTTTAAGAGGATAAGTAGTTAATACCTTGATGGAGTGGCATTGAAAGTATGGCCTTAATTTTTGTGCGGCAACGACGAGGGCTAAAGCCAACTTTTCTAGTCGACTATATCTAGTTTCTACGTCGAGCAGTGCTTTGCTAACGTAATACACCGGGTGTTGTACGTTGTTTTCTTTTCTGACCAATACGGCACTAACTGCAGTATCTGATACTGCTAGGTATATGAGCAAAGTTTCATTGTCTTTTGGTTTCGACAACAGTGGAGGAGAGGTCAAATATGCCTTCAAATCTAGCAAGGCTTTCTCATAGTCGTCGCTCCATTCGAATGCTTTGTTTTTTCTTAAGGTATTGAAAAACTGATGGCATCGTTCGGACGACTTTGAAATGAATCTATTTAGTGTTGCTACACGACCAGTGAGCTTCTGTACATCTTTGATGCATCTGGGCGATTCGATTCCACGGATTGATTGGATCTGGTCTGGGTTGGCTTCGACGCCTCTTTGGTTGACCAATTACCCTAAGAACTTCCCTGACGACACACCAAAAGAGCATTTAGTAGGGTTTAGTTTCATACCATATTTGTCGAGGACGTCAAACGATAGTCTTAGGTGGTCGATATGTTGTTGAGCCATCAATGATTTGACTAGCATATTGTCGATGTACACCTCCATTGTCGAACCGAGCATTTCGATGAACATTTTGTTCACCAGTCGTTGGTAGGTTGCACCTGCATTTTTCAAACCAAAAGGCATTACTTTATAACAAAAAATACCTCGCTCTGTTACAAATGCGGTTTTTTCTTAGTCGTCTGGATGCATCAGGATCTGGTTGTAGCCAGAGTAGGCATCCATGAAACTGAGTAGTTCGTGACTTGCCATAGCGTCGACAAGCATGTCGATGTGTGGTAGTGGAAATGAATCCTTGGGACATGCTTTGTTAAGATCTATAAAATCGATGCATACTCGCCACTTGTCGTTTTTCTTTTTAACCACCACGACATTTGTCAGCCAATCAAGATACTTTACTTCTTTCACTGAGCCGATGTCGAATAGTATCTGGATCTCTTCGTTAATTATTTTGTTCCTTTCTGGAGAAAATTTCCTTCATTTTTGTTTCACAGGCTGGTAATCAGGGTCGACCTACAATTGATGAACTATTACCTCTGGGTCTATACCAACCATGTCCGAATGCAACCAGGCAAAACTGCTCTGTCGTTCCTTTAAGAACTTGATCAACTGTTCGCTGATGTCTTTCGGTAGTCTAGACTCGACAAACACTTTTCGTTCCGGTCGTTCTGGGTCGATCGACACTTCATCAAGCTCTTCCATTTTAGGCGCATCAGGGGTCAACTCGACCTTGGAATTCTGTAATTGTTACAATTCTTCTTTCTTCTTTCTTCTTTCTTCTTCTTCATTGCGTTTTAGTAGCATTCCCTTGCTGCCCTTTGTTCTCCTTTGATTTTGCGCACTCCCCATCTAATTGGGAACTTTATCATCTGATGGTAAGTCGACAAGATCTCCTTCATTTCATGTATCCATGGCCCTCCCAAGATCGCGTTGTATGGCGACTGACAGTCAAGAACTAAGAAATTGATGTAAAGGTTCAACCCTTCGGCGTAAACGGGTAGCACTATCTCGCCTAAAGTGCTTTTTTGTTCCCCACTGAAGCCTATCAGTAGTGTCGTTCGACGGCTGAGTTTGGATTCATCGACCTGCATCTCTCTTAAAGCACTGTTAAACAAAATATTGCATGAACTACCGTTATTGATTAAAATGTGTTTAGTTAAACAATTTGCAATATGTAAGGAAATAACAAGTGCATCATGATAAGGGGAAAACAAATCTGCTTTGTCTGTAGACTTAAAGGTGACTATTTCTTCGATAGTCAACGGATGCTCCCGACTGGGTCGGATCTCGGCGTTCGACACTTGCCGTGTGTGCCTTTTTGCTGCAGAATAGCTCACTCCACTGACTTCAGATCCTCATGCAATAAAATTGATCACCTTGTTTTGCCGGGGTGGCTCTGGCGGACTGTTGTTTGCATTGGTTGGCCCTTTGTCGTTTCGCCTAGCCAAAGTTTGTTTCCCCTTGTCCATCAGGAACTCATGTAGATGCCCTTGCTTTAAAAGTTTTGTCACTTCAAACTTAAGGGCGACACAATCTTCTGTTCAATGGCCATAGTCTTCATGAAATTTGCATCTTAACTTCGCATCTCGATATTCTGAAGGTGCATTCATTTTTCGTGGTCATTTGATGATTTTACCCATTTCCCTCATTATTGCCACGAGGTCGACTTGCTCGATGCTGAGGTTATACTATGGCGCATCGATGCGTGGTCAGCTCGTCCTTGGGTAATCTCGTCTATAAGGTCGATTGTCATTCGAACCTTCTCCCCGTTGTACGTTTCTCCTATCGCTTATCGAGTAAGGTTCTGTTCGTCTGTCGGTCAACCTTCTATCCACTCAATCGACTCTCCGATTCGTATTATTGTTGACTTTACTGACGAAATTGGCTTTGTCTTTCTCCCACTTAATTTAGGCCCATGCTTTCACTAATACATCTTCCATCGTCCTGCATGAATATTTGGTAAGTTCTTTATAAAGATTAGAGTCAAACCTGAGGCCCTTTCTAAAGGCATATATTGCGGTCGCCTGGTTGCAATGTGGGATATGCACTTTTTCTCTATTGAAACGTTCGACAAAGGTTCTGAGATTCTCCCCGTGTCTTTGTGTTATTGTATATAGGTCGTTCGACTATTTTTCAAGTTTGCGACTGCTGGCAAATTGCTCCACGAATGTATCTATAAGCTACGCAAATGAATTAATCGAATTATTAGGTAAATTAGTATACCATTGTAAAGCTATGCCATTAAGGCTGGACTCGAAGGCTTTGCACATGCACGCTTCTTGTAGGTCGCATGGTATCGCTACAGTGAACATTCTCTGCTTGTACTGTGCTATATGGTCATCTGGATCAGTAGTGCCCTCATATTGTTTCATATTTGGGAAACTAAACTTTCTGGGCATCTCGACCAAAGCTATTGCATCGACGAATGGTGAGTCGGCAAAGCTATTCGCATTACTTCTTTTAATAAGGGTTGGAACTCTTGGAATCCTTTGTATAAGGGCTTCCATTTCTGCAAACCTACGGGAAAATTCTAAGTTAGCGGTTATAGATGAGTCAGGTCCAGATTTTACCAATCCTTGTGTCGACTAGAGCGACATTGGTGTCCTTAAGACGTTCTCAGGTAGCTTGCCCATAATCGGATCTTGCTCGTTTTCATTTCGGACTGGTAAATTATTGAGGTTGATTTCTACTAGGGTGTCTGTTGGGGTTGCCCGACGTTAGGATTTATGTCTGGGATCCATGGTCCTGTTGGGGCGACCGGAGCTGTTCGGTCGACTTCTTGTTCAACGTTTGGGATCAGATTTGGGCGCTCTGTATCTTCGTTATCGGGCACCACGCCGTCGATCAAGGCTTGTAGTTCACTGTTAGTCGCTCAGATTACATTGTTCTCAACTTTTAGTGCCCGTAATCTCTCTGCGTTTACTGCCATCTAAGCAGTCAACACAGTGATCTGTTCTTCGACGGTTGGGATGACTCATTCCCTAGACATCATTGTTGTTAGTTTGAAAGCTTTGACTAGATGGCTTGGAAAGTTATGATGGTTAGGTGGTCGAACTACGGTTGATGTGAATCGGGTCGGGTCAATTCAAGCCCAAAGCAACTTAATTGGGTTTGTCTGCTGAGGTTTGTCGAATCTTCTATAAGCTTGCAAAAAAGGTTAGTCAGTAGACCTAAGGTGGATACCTTCTTCGTTGAACCTGTGAACAAAATAAAAACAGAAACGCATAAATAAAAGAACAATGAATGTGGGGGTCTAATTCTTAGCCTTAAGTATGCTTGGGCTGAGCAAATGTTAATAATAATCGTGAATCAAATCGAATCCCGGTCACCGGAGAGATTCAACAGAATTTTGACTAGCTTGATAGCTTGTTTCAGTTTAGAATTTTTTCAAGTCTTTCTGTAGAAAAAACCTTGTTATTTATAGGGGTTCATTTGTTTAATGTTCTACTTGACATAACTGACCACTGACTTGGTCCCTTCAAGATCAAGTTCTGCAGTTGACCTTTATATTGGGTCGTTCTGTTATTATGGGCTTAGATAGTCTATAAAAAAGGCCTGGGCTTTTTTACTTTGGGCCTCTTGACCATTTTTGGCTACCACAACCATCTAGTTTCAGAAAAAGTCATTTTCCGCCCTGTCGTTAACTTTAGATAATTTTTTTAACAAAAAAAATAATACAATACTCTTCCATCTCTTTTTTCAATTTTCAATTATTTATTTTTAAAAAAATTGAAGATCCAATCTGGATCTCCATCAATTCCAAAGAACAAAAAATAAAAATAAAAATAAGTAATGGTAGATATCACATTCACTATCACACATTTTTCAATCATAATATATGTGGTAGCTTATGTGTCAATTAGTGAGTGGATTACTATTTAGTGAGTGGATACATGAGTAAGTAAGATAAATCATTATTAATATGCTCTTAAAAAAATGATTATTTATGTGTATTTAGTCACCAATTGACACATCAACTGCCACATGTGTTGTGAATGAAAATGTGTCACAACAATTGAACGGTTGCTGAATCGTTCATGTCAAAGCTATATAAAAAAAGACAAGAGTGTCATTGTAAACTAAGGTTAATCGAAGGAACACATACTAAAATCTGTGTTGATTTGCATACATCATTTTACACTCATTTTGTGTCTAGATGGTTTCCATGTGAAACCATAATCATTCAATCTCTCATTCCTTGACTTGAGCTTCAGAGAGAGAACACATGTCCCCACCTGCATTGCCCTGACAATGAGTTCATTTTGTAGGTCACCTATAATTAACCTCGAATTCATATAATATCATATTAGACCGTATTTAAAACACACAAACACAGATCGGATCGAATTCTATCTAATCTATTTCACCCCTAACCATCGGCCTCCGTCATTGATGCAAAAAGAGGCATCTTGGCCTCCTCTAGAGGAATCGGTGCAATTCCTTCGTCTTTGGTTTGTCTTTTTTTTTTTTAATAAATAAATTATTTTATTTAAATAAAATATTAAAAACTATTTTTTATTTTAATAACGTAATTTAATTGTTATCATTATTTATTTAAAATAATAAATAATTAAATAAAGGGTATAGTGTTAGGTTTTTGGTTGTTGTTGGCATATATTCCATATCAAAACGTGTTTATCTTGTAAATGTTTATGTGGTCATGTTGATGATGATACAAAGCTTCAAAGAAAGATTTGACTACGGTACATTCAAGATGATGGCTTGCTAAGAGGAAATAAGCTTCATTGCTCATCAAAGGTAAAATCGACCTCATTCCTCTTACAAGGCATAGGCACACACACACAAATCATTCATGAGTGTCCCTGCATTGTTGTGCACCATTTTTATAACACATTCACATGATTTTGTATGCTCATGCATTGAACTCAAATGCTCATACATTTTAGAGTTGCATGTTCTAGGACTATGTCTAGGAAATGGCATTCATATGTGAACTTGTGTTTGTATGTTTGTGTTTCTTGTGTTTTGGACTTTTAATAGTGCTTAATTTATTCCTTATTGAGTCCCGGTCATTTCGGTTACTCATACGTTAAGTTTCGAGTCCAAACGATGTAGCTACGCTACTTTTCGTTCTCATTCGTTGAGTTGTGTTCGTCGTCGTTTTCCGAGATGAATTCTCAACCATTTTTCAAAGTTTCATAGTCATCGTCATGTGTGAGGGAGTCACGGTTTGTAATCCGAAAACGGATTCGAATTCGGAGTTCGGATGCCCGAATACGGCTGAAGAACGTGAGAGGTGCGCGAGGAGGACGCTTGGCAAAAAGCCAAGCAAAGGGTGGCCACGTGTGGACCACGTGTGCCACACGGCCAGAGAGCTCTGGCCGTGTGGCACACGCTGGCCACACGTGGACTTGCAAAAGTCCCCCCAAAATTTTGGACAATTTTGCCCCTCCTTTCATTCTTTTTAAATCCCTCCATTTCCCTCCATTCTCTTTTAAGAAGAAAAAGTGTGAAATCCCGTCTATGATTTTCTCCCAAATTTTCTCAACTTCCAAACACCATAACTTTCTCATACGGAGTCGGAATTGAGTGATTCAAGTTGGAGATTGTTCGTATTCGAGTCCTCTACCTTTTCCAAGTGGTTGTGCAGCTGTTTGATCGATTTTCTGACAGATCTCCTCAGAAAAACGAACCAGCTCTTGTAATTGAGGTAGAGTTCATAACTTTGTGATTTCATCTTTTTTAACCTCCAATTTGCTTGGGGTTTCTTCTTCTATATGTATATGTTTGTTTAGTGAATGCTATAGAGAAAGATAGCTTCATAATCAATCTAATTGAATAGTCTAATTAGAGACACATGTTGACTAGAATCTTTGATTCTTTGTTTTTAACATGATTGAGAGTTGTATTGTGATTAGATTGATATCTAGGATTGTTTGAGACTTGATTGATCAAGTTTATGATTAATAATCCTTTCTATGTGACTTTGATCCATGATTGATGAAATCTAGGATTAGAGCCTTTTATGTGTTTTTAGAGATATATAGGATTGATTTGTTTTTAACATGTCTCCTATCTCTAAATCTTTGGCTAGAATAATTGTTGAATACATTTTATGATTCTAGCATTTTTGATGTATGTTTATGACATCTTGAACTTGTGCCTTATGAATATGAAATTGTTCAAGTGTTGTTTTGTATGAATGAATCTAGATGTTTTATGTGTTAATTGTATTCACATGCTCTAGGTTTTCATTCATGTTTTTGCATCTAGATTTCTATTGCTTGTGTTTTCACATCTCTAGATCTAGTTGTTCCATGGAATGTATTGATCACATGTTCTATGTTGTTTTGATTGATTGCATCACTTGCATTCACATGATCACACTAGGAAGTCCTTGTAAAAGGCATGAAGTCTTGGCTAGAGTTGGGATGACTCGGATAGCCAAGCAAGAAGTCTTGCCTAGAGTCGGGAGGACTCGGATAGGTAAGCAAGAAGTCTTGTCTAGAGTCGGGAGGACTTGGATAGACAAGCAAGAAGTCATGGCTAGAGTCGGGAGGACTTGGATAGTCATGCATGGGAGGCTTTCTAGAGGCACGTGTGCCTTATATAGAGAGTTGGCTTATATATTGGTAGGCCCGGGTGTTTGGTTAGACATAGAGTCCGATAGAGAGGGGTACATGGGATGTGTATGCACTCTTGAGGAATTTCTAATCTTCCAACGATGTTGGTTTTGGTATGAGTTCCAATATGTGGTGGTTTACATCATTGAGGGATTTTGTATCTTCCAATAGGGATTGGGTAAACATAGACTCCACATGGGTTGGTGACTAGGATTGGTCATTTTATGGAATTTCTAATTTACTTTCCAAGCATATATATAAGTACCCAATGGTTGTAATTCAACCCGTGGATGTTTCCTCCTTGGAGGTTTTACCACGTTAAAAAAATCCCTTGTGTTAATTCTTCCTATCTCTCTCTTTTATATTTGTTCATGTATATGTTGTTATCTTGTGACACATCAATTACTTGTGAAGTATATTGATACAAGATTTTGTATAGTGTGATTTGTAAATATATTCTCTTGATCATTTTTGTAAATACATTCTCTTTTGTATATTGTTTAGAATTTTATGTATAGCAATATTTGTATATACTTGTAATGATTGAACATATATTCATATACAAGTATTCTTGCTAATTGTTTTTGTATTTTCTTTATACCTCATACAACATATTGATACTTAGACAATGTATGAATGAACATATGATAACTTGTCTTAGTATGATTCCGTGATGTTTATGTTGTATGTAAGGCTACCTTGAGGGACAAACGTAAGTTTGTTCAAGGGATTGAAATTAGGCGAAAAACCTATTCACACCCCCCCCCCCCCCCCCCCCCCCCTCCTAGGTACGTCTTAAGCAATTTAACCTTGTTTGTATACTTTCATATGTTTATGTTGTATGTAAGGCTACCTTGAGGGACAAACGTAAGTTTGTTCAAGGGATTGAAATTAGGCGAAAAACCTATTCACACCCCCCCCCCCCCCCCCCCCCCCCCCCCCTCCTAGGTACGTCTTAAGCAATTTAACCTTGTTTGTATACTTTCATATAGTAATAAAAAGAAAACCACCTGATATTTAAGTGAGAAAAAAAGAGTGGAAACTCTTAATGATTAAAACCTATTAAACAATGACTATAAATATTTAAATTAAAAAAAACAAACAGCACTTTAGGCAACTTACATATTAACGTTAAAATCCAAACAATCATAGCTGAGGATCGGACAAAAGACAATTAGCTAAATGAAAAACTTAAAAAATTTAAATTATTTAATCCATTAGGCTGCGTTTGTTGCGCAGGATTGGATTGGATAAGATTGGACTATTTTTATGGGATTTGATTGGATTGGATTGGACTGGATTAAATTAGTACTATGATGTGTTTGGTGTAGTACGGATTGGACTAAATAAATTTAATATTTTAAATATAAATAATATAATTTTGATATTATATTATATATTCAACAAAAAATCTGGAAATCTGCTACCTATCCAAAATATTCAATACACATCTCTGCTTTTATATAAACAAAATATATATATATATATATCTCAAATCAATCCAACGATTTTCCCAAAATAAAAACCGGAAATCTGCAATTTTCTTCCCAAAATGGAGATCTGCACATCTCTTCTTGAACATATTATAAATATATTCATTTTAATACATATTATTTATAAACACCGATCTTAAATTATTACTTTTGGAAATATCTCGAATATAGGAACCTTATAAAAGAGAATATGTATAACCGTAAATGGGATCAAGAGATTTTCAATTTGAAATTCTCTTATTTATATAGCTATCTAAAAATTAAAAAAAAAAAAAAAAAAAAAAACTTATTAGTATATACGGCTATCTTAAAAATAAAATAAAATAATTGTTGCTATCTATAGCTATCGTTAAAAAAAATTAAAAATTAAAAATTAAATTAAAAAAAATTAAAAAAAAAAATTGTTTAATGATAGAGTTCATAACTATATATAAAAGAAAGACAAAACCAATATTATAATCGTATGATGATGAGAAAGTTTGATACTTGAAATAAAAGTTGAGTTTAACTAGGATTTATCATAAAAATTAGGGTTTACTATAATTTTTTTTTTTTTTTTAAAGAAAGGTAAGTTTTTTTTTTTTAATGTAATTAATGAGTGTATATAGTATTTGGTTTATTTTTAATTAAAGTAATTTGTCCATATTAGTAAATTTTTATTGGGATATTTTTGTAATTAATTTTTTAATAAAATATAGGTGTATTAATAAGTTTTATGAGTATCAATATTGGCACCCAAAAGTAATCACAAATCAGTAATTATGTTATCTTTCTCTCATTAGGATTCTTGATTAGTAAGTGTACTCATAAGATGATTTGAATAAATTATTAATCCCTCCCATGGATTTACAAATTATTAAATATATATTTATTAATCAAATATTTTATTTGGAATATAAAAATATAAAGATTAAACATTAAAACTATGTTTGGATTGATGGAAAATAAGAGTGAGGAAAGATAAATGAGGAAAGGAAAGGAAAGAAAAAAAAATGTATTTATTGATTGTTGTTTGGATGGTTATAACCGTAAAAGAAAGAAATGAAACGATTCTTATTTGGAGGGGAGTAATAAATAAATTCATTTTATTCTATTTACGAAAATATCATTCTTTCAACAATATGAATACCCAATATTAATATGATTAGTTTTGGGATACTGAAAAAATTCATTAATTTATTATGAAGCATTACAAAAATGGGTGAATCATATCAAAAATTAAAAGAAAAAAAATTGAGTTTTAGGTCACTCAATGTTAAGAAGATTATTAAACTTGTTCAACCACATTGAAATTGTTCATTAAGATTTAAATTGACTTGTTCATTGAACAAATTTTACGTTGAGAGGAACGTTAAACTCATTCAACCTACATTGAACTTGTTTATGAAAGTTTACGTCAACTTGTTCACTGAACAAGTTTAACGTTGACATAATCGTTAAACTCATTCAACCTACGTAGAACTTGTTCATGAAAATTTGCGTTAACTTGTTCACCGAACGAGTTTAATGTTCATCCAGTTTAATGTTCATCCTAACATGGATGAACATTAAACTCGTTCAACCTACGTTGAACTTGTTCATGAAAGTTTTTGTTCACCGAACAAGTTCGTTGACTTGTTCACCGAACGAGTTTAAGTTTAACATTGAGAGGAACGTTAAACTGGTTCAACCTATGTTAAACTTGTTCATGAAGATTTACATTGACTTGTTGAACATTAAACTCGTTCGACCTACCTTGAACTTGTTTTTGAAATTCAAATTTTCAAAATTTTTATTTTATTTTATTTATTCTATATAATAAAATTTATATTTTTTATGTATTTTAAATGAATTTTTTATTAAATTATTATATTATATATATCATATCATATATATATATATAATAACAGAGTTTCATAGCGCCACATGTCGCCGTGAAAGAGTTTTGGCTTTAAATTCTTCTATAATTCTCATTTCTCAATTTATATCATTCACCTATTTAATTGAAGAAAATGAAAGACCATTCTATATCTATATATACATTGAATCTATATAATAACAATTCAATTAGCCTTATTAATTAGTTATTGAAAGTTATGATCCAAATCATGTCATGAATGCATAGAGAATGGGGAAAGACAATAATTCAACTATTTAAACTCTTGATATCACACATACATGGATCACTCAACATAATAACCTGCCTAGGTATTCATAATAACCTGCCTAGGTATTCTTCCCTTTCTTTTCTTCTTCTACATTCGATTTTTGCTTATTAAGTGTTTGATTATTGAACTGAGGTTAATCTGCTCTATTTATTTTTTCTTTGCATGATATTTTAAATGTTTTAGTTTCCCATTATATTAAATCTTTACTTAGAATGTCCTATTAAAATATTAATGTCTTGAAGATTCACACTATTTCTTTTTCTACAACAGAAGTTGGTAAAGTTGTTTTCTTCATATCTGCTATTGAAATTACAATTTTTTGAAAACAGATTTTTGTAAATTAATATTTTTTTTTCTATTTTCTTTTTCTCAGTAATCTTTTATAATTATATGTTGTTTAATTTGTTATATTAGAAAATTTTGTTACATTCCATTGATTCTACTGTAAACATACGAGTTCTCAACTAATAAGATCATAATACATGCATATAAATGGTTCAGTATTAAGAATTTTAATAAGAATAATTAATTGTTAATATCTTTTATATACATATAACTTCATTTGAATTTACTATATATTATATATAATTAATTAACTAAGTTCAAACGACATTATTTAATTAAATATTTAATTATTCTTAATTATTTCATATTATCAAATTAACTAATCTATATATATATAATTTATAATCTATTCAAATGGTTAATTTCATTCCTACAAACTTTCTCAAACACTTCATCGAAACCTTATATATATATATATATATATGATTTTGTGTTTTTAGATATTATTTTATCTGTTTAATTATATATATTTTTAATTTGTTGAATTTTTTTTTGATATGTATACATATGTATCATTACATTATTATTTTGTTTAAAAAGTATCATTACATTATTAAGTTAATTAAAAGTGAATTAATTAGTTAATTTGTTTTTTATTTGTTATTTGATAAGTTGAATACTCATTAATCAATCAGTAGTTGTTGTATAACTTAAGTTACTTTTCCCCTTTCCACACCATTTCATTAAATTATATATATATATATATATTATATAAATATGATTGGCCTTATATTCTTATTAATTAGTTATTAATATATTTATATATATATATATTCTATAGAAATAGAGTCATTACTCCTATTATTATTCCAAGCCAAGAGCCAAGCGGATTTTCATAAATTTAATTTTAATAAATTCATGCATTTATTAATTTTTGCAAGGTATGAAAAGTTAAAACGTTTTGAATTTATTTTATTACATTTATTATTGCAAACCAAAAGTAAGATGAGTTTTAATAAATTCATCTACTTACAACTTACAAGGCACATGACACTCAAATTTTATTTATTTAATTATTTATTTTGGTGTTTGTGTTTGTGTGAGTTTTTTTTTATATATATAAATATTTATAACACGTGGTCATCAATAATAATCTCACAAATATACTCAAATCCATAACATGCTTCAGCAGAAGAAAAAGAGTTTTATTATTTAGATTACCGATCAAACATACCCAAATAACGATTTTTTTATATTAATAATACTAAATATATTTATTGATCATATATTAAATAGATTGAGTAAGAGGAATGTCTAAAAAAAATTAAATGATAAAAGAAAATGAATAGATTAAATAGGAGGAATGCCAAAAGAATATGAAAAAAATTAACTTAATAAACTTAAATATTTATTAATAATATTAAATGTATCTATATATTAATCTACAAGGAATGTCAAAAGAATATGAAAATTACATATTTATTAATAATATTAATTAATATTAAAATTTTAATATATCATTGTATTATTTTAATCATTATATTTATTAAAATAAAAACTCATAAATCAATTTATATTTTACAATACCCGCACATCATGTGGGCTGCATTGATAATTTGGAAGGTAATACGTTTTTTTATACATATTTTTTTCAATATATGGAGATTTGATTTTGATTTGTTCGTTTATTTTTTTAATTTTTGAGTATTGTTTGTTTGATGAGATATGATTGTTCTTATTTTACCATAGTACATGGTTATGTGGTTATGGAAATAATTGTCATTTCAATAATCATACTTATGCATTATAAGTAATTAAGATTTCTTACTTTGAAATAAGTTCTTTTTTTTACATGATTTTATCAGATTTAATATTTTACATGAGTGAATTTGATTTAATATTTTATCATAACAGGAAAAAAGTTTATTTTATTTAGTTTTTTTGTTAAAATTTTATTATTCAATGAATTTTTAAATAATTTTTTTAACAAAACCCGTGCATCGCCGGGTTGGCACACTAGTATATATATAATAATAGAGTTTCACAGCGCCACATGTCGCCGTGAGAGAAATTTAATATTAAATATGGTTAATTATTATTATTCTAAAGAAGGAAACTTTAGTATTTATATTTATATATTCATTTAAATTATTCTATTAAAAAAATTCATATGGCATTTTAATTAATGCTTATAAAATATCATATATACTTTAGTATTTATATTTATATATTCATTTGATCATTTCAATTATTCTATTAAAAAAATTCATGTGGCATTTTAATTAATGCTTATAAAATATCATATATACTTTAGTATTTATATTTATATATTCATTTGATCATTTCAATTATTCTATTAAAAAAATTCATGTGGCATTTTAATTAATGCTTATAAAATATCATATATATATATATATGATATCATATATAATAATAGACTTTTTTCTATTTTTGATGTGGCTAAATGTTATTAATAATTTTTTTTATTTTTTAAAACTATATAATATAATAATAATCATATTTATATCCATATCTATATATTATACTAAAGTTGAACCTCAAGTCGTCATATGTCACCATGAGGGAGCTTTGGATTTAAATTCTTATTAATATTATCATCATCAATAATACATACACCTATTGCTCTACTCGATCACACTTAAATTTATTTGAGAATATTATTAAATATTTAAAATTCTTTTGGCATTCTTTTTTAAAAAATAAAAAAAAAATAAAAAAAAAAAACATGCACTTATTGCTCTATTCACACTTAAATTTATTCACGCTGAATTCTTTGGAGCTTTAATTAATTAACAAAACCAAACAATTGTGAAAATTTAATAGTCATGTGTTGAAAAATGAAGATGTAGACCGGAGAGGCCTTTACTAATACATGCATCTAGGTATTTGTTTAATATTATTAATTAGTTAAAGATATTAATTTTTATTTTTTTTAATAATTATTATCTGAATCCGTTAAAGAACTCTTAGGTGTCTGATGTCATTATTAATCAGACTCTCCATTTCTATCCTTGCTAATAGATTCAATGGTTCTTCTTAATTAGACAAATCAACATTTATATATATATATATATATATTTCAGCCATGACCGTGAGATAGTCCCAAGTCCCCAACCAGCTAACTCCAAAGTTTGCCATACAACATCTCATGTACAACCTCTGTAAAAGTGTAAACCCCTCATTATAAGTCTGTGAGAGTAAAGGCTCCAGTACAGCAACACTCCTCAGCATACTCTGGATTAGCAGTTTATAAACCATTTGATAGAGGTACATCAAGGCTGCTGAAAGAGCTTCCTGACTAGGCACTGCCAGCTGGAGGATGCATCAAGATAGCCTAAATTATTTCCCGCCAATAGAGAAATTCAGTTAGGATTGGCGGGAAAACTAGTTTGTTAGAAGAGTGATGTCACTCTCTGTATAAAAGGCACACTCTCTCTCTTATTGATTCACCGAATCATTTTCTGTAAAGAATTCTTTTCTCAATGAAGATATTTTCCTTCCATTAAAGTGTTCTTAGTATTCTTTCAAGATTCCATTTAAGTTCTTCACATAAACATTTAATCAAACACCTGTAGTGTTAAATCTTCATCTTCTCTGTTTTCTGCAAATTCACAAAGTCTATAACCCCTCTTATTTCATTGCCTCCTCCTCTTCTTTCTTCTTTCTTACGCCTTATTCTTTCTTGTTTCTTTTTGCGTAATTATGCTTTGATGTATCTAATTGTTTCGTTAATTTGTTTTCATATATCATGTTGTGTGTGATCTGTATAATATTTGTAGGAATGATAAGCTAACTACATATGTGTGAAACAGTTCCATCCGCGTGCATGTGACAAACTTGAGTGGGCAAAGTGGACATATTTTGGATAGATCAATCTCTTATCTTTGCTTCAGCAGCTATTTCTAAAAGGGTTGATGGTAGTTTTCCTAAACCTAACTTGAAAATGGACCTATATCACATCCATCTATTTACAGTTGACGCCATGCTTTTTTTTTTCTTTTCAATATAATGTATTATTATATGCATCTATAAAAACCATTTTCGATCTGGTGGTGGCGGCCCTGGTGGGGGCATTTCTGTCAAATGATTGCCTAAAACCTAACTTGAAAATGGACCATTATATTTAACTGGTATTTTTTTTTTCAATAGTGGTGACAGAATCTAAACAAGGTGTTTATCAGGGTTAGAAATTCCTGTCCATTTTAATACTACAAAATTAATTTTGTGCGTTGTTTGTTAACTTTAGAAGTGTCTCTTATTTAATTTTTATCTGGTGCAGATATAGGAAGAAAATCATGCACAAATTGACAGGAAAGCAATTGAGAAGAAGATGGATGTTGTCGTGAATGATTTAAAGGAGGAAGAAAAAAATGCAAGAAATGGAAGAGCTGATTAAAGCTCTTATTGTTAAGCGGTGCAAACTTGATCATAAAGAATTGAAACGCTCACAAAGTGATTAACATGTAGTTGTTAAGCTCTTTCCGTGTATTTTTTTTTAAACAAAAATGAAATTCCACAAGAAATAAGTATTCATAGTACTGTAAGTACTATTTTATTGATACAAAGCATTTTTTTTCTTATTGTGTAGATGGTGCAAAATATTCACACGATGGAAGATTTAAGAAAAATGACACAGAATAGATAAATTGATAAATTTAAGTTGCAATTGGCAAAGCAAGCATAGAAGATAAAACTTCAAGAAGAAGCTCGAATCAAGATTTTACAAGTTGTTTATTTTTTATTTTTAGATTGCACTACACACCACTGTATTGTAGGTTCCTATTATATATGCTTGCAATAATTTTATTATATAATTTTGGGTTTCACTTTTTAATTTTTCATTACCAAATATTTATGTCAAGTTTGAAAATAGTACTCTTGTGACTTATATTTACTTAGAAAATAGTTTTTTTTTTTTTTTTTAATAAGACCGTGCATCGCACGGGTCATCACACTAGTATATATAATAATAGAGTTTCAAAGTGCCACATGTCAGCGTAAGAGAGCTTTGAATTTAAATGCTACATCATATTATTAATTTTTTTTATTTCTATTTTCCTATTTATTGATTAATCAAATTAAACAATTTGATAAATATTAATTAGATAATATCAAGTGTTGCAACTCTATATCTTCATTCATGTATATTATATTTTTTAATAGTATTAATATATATTTAATCAAAGTTAAATGAAAGGCTATCTTATTTATCCATTGAACTCCTTCTAATTAATGACCCACTTATTTAATTGTATGATAGTATTAATGATCCACCTAAATAATATAAATAAAATGAAAGGTCCCTATATTCTATATATACATCGAACCCTCTCTGTTTCTTTTCCTTTTTGTTGTATTAATGATTAAGAATGTATATGTTTATGGGTTTGAAGTTTGATATCAAATTTTTGAATTTTCTCATGTCTATTTTGCAGGTATTTTCTAATACTTTCTTCAAGGAAGTAGGTGACAAGAGCGATGTAAAATATCGATAATGGAGTTCATATATTTGTATGTATTATTTAATCAATTAGTTATTAACTTATTTAATAATGATTAGAAATGTATGTATTTATAGGTTTGAAGTTTGAAATCAGATTGTTGAATTTTTATTAATTCACAGTTAATTTTTTAGTTTGGGAAATATATATTTTGAGGAGAATTTGAAGACTTGGATCATCAAAATGACGAACGCCATCTTTTATTCTCCACAACTTTACAACTTTGGTGGATACATGTTTTTTTTTTTTTTTTTTTTTTTTTTTTTGGAAAAAAAAAATTAAAAATAGGTTTTGAAATACAATGGAGAAATATTTGGTGATCTTTTTTAATTTAATATGTTTCTTTTGTTTCGTGAGATAATGAAATTCAAAATTTTAATTTAATATTTTTCTTTTGTTCCGTGAAATAATGAAATTCAAATGTTAACATGACTTAGATAACCGAAGGTAAAACTATATGTTCATTATGTTTAAATATGTTTGCAGGGACGGAACATATCAGAGGCCAGCAGGGGCCAGGGCCCCCCCAAGAATTTTTTTAAAAAATTTCAAGTTATTATTTTATTATTATTAATAACTTAATAAACACTCTGCTCTCTAATCACTCTAGGTCTCTACTCTCTAGTCACTCTATAGTCTATACATTGCTTTTTTAATAAAAAAACAAATTATAATATCTCTGACTCTCTTATTTCTTTGTCTCCAAAGATCATTGACTTTTTTAATAACAAATTATTATCCCTCTCCGACTCTCCCCCAATTATTTGTCTTTAGTCTTTACTTTGACTTTTTTAATAAAAAAAATTATAATCCCTCCCAATTCCTTTCTCGTCTGAAAGACTGAAACCCACCCCAATTTTCAATCTTAAGAAAACTTTCTCTAAGTTCTCTGCCATTTGTCTCCTCTGCTTGTTGCGCCTCTTCTTGTTGTTTTTAGCTTAACAACTCAATTAATCAAGACTAAACACTCAACTAAAGGAATAAAGGATGTAAGGTTAGATTTTATTTCAATTTTTCATCAAAATTTATTATTTCTCCTTTTCAATCACCAATTAATTGTTGTTTATTTGTTTTGACAGAGATAAAAAGAATGTTGTAGTCTTGTAGAAATATCAATTAGTTACAAGGTCTTGGAAGTTCTTGCTAACTTGCTTAACAACTCAATTTAGTCAAGTACTCAACTCAACTACTCAAGGACCAAGGTTAGATTTTATTTCACTTTTCCATCAAATTTTTTTTTTTTTTTGAAACATCAATTAGTTATTGTTTATTTGATTTGATAGAGAAAATGTTGTGGAAACATGAATTAGTTATTGAGCCTTGGAATTGTGATGTTGATTGAGTTTATGCTTTTTTCTGTTTGTGGATTGTGGAAACATTATTTAGTTGATTTCAATGACAGTATATTAGTATTTATGTATAATTGTATATGATTTTAGTTTCTAAAATTTACATTTAATCTTACAATCAGTCCAAAATCCAAATGAAATAATATTGCTTAGTTGCTTACAATGACATATATCTGGAATCTAGATGTGATTTGGGTATCTAAAATTTACATTTAATCTTGCTTAGTTGATTTCCATGCCAATAATCTTGATTTTGGTATCTAAATCGTGTGTATATTTTTGACGATTATTGTATTTTTGTATTGTTTTTACAAAGTTTTATGAGGTGTTAATTGTATTTTACATTGTCATTTTCTCTAGTTGAAAATTTATATAAACATGTTAAATGGTTTTCAGGTTTATGCTTCATAATAGTCTCGATTCTTAACAATCATAGCTAGTACCATGGTTAAGAAACTTAAAACTATTGATTCGTTCTTTAAACAACAAAATTTGTCTGATAGTGACAAACCTCCAGAATCATCAGCGGATGAGTTACGCCCTTTTAAAGTTCCTAGAGTTGAATCAAAAGAAGTTGACAACAATGAAGGGGGCATGCCACTAGTATCTTTAGTGGACGATCAACGTCCATCTGAAACTCCTAGAGTTGAATCAAAAGGAGTTGATGGCAATGGAAATTATTTAGAACGTGATCCTGGATTACGTCGTCAAATTTGGGAATATCCAAGCAATGAGCGCGATGAAATTCGACGAGCTTACATCAAAGCTGGACCATATCAATTTCTTCTTTTTGAATATCCATTTTCCGGGCCAGAATATCATCCTCGTAGATTTCAGTCTTCTTGGTTCAAACAGTTTTCTTGGTTAGAATATTCCCCTTCCAAGGATGCGGCATTTTGCTTCCATTGTTTTCTTTTTGCAAAGCAACATGCCAAACGATATGGATCAAATGCATTTACTAGGGATGGTTTTAAAAATTGGAAGAAAGTTAATGATGGGAAAAGGTGTCCATTAAGAAATCATGTGGGTGAAGATTTTACACCTCACAAGGATTGTGTGCAAGCTTGTGAAGATTTAATTAATCAAGCTTGCCATATTGACAAGGTTATTAATCGTCAAACTTCTAAACAAGTTGCAAATAATCGCTTACGGCTCAAGGCTTCTATTGATTCCATTAGATGGCTTACATTTCAAGGATGTTCTTTTAGAGGCAATGATGAATCTTTGGAATCAAAAAATCGAGGTAATTTCATTGAGTTGCTAAATGTTTTGGCAACTTACAATGATGATGTTGCCAAAGTTGTATTAGAGAATGCTCCCAAAAATGCAAAATATACCTCACCAAAAATTCAAAAAGAACTTTTGCAAATTCTCTCTAACAAAGTGAGAATGCACATCCGTGAGGAAATTGGAGATGCTAAATTTTGCATCCTAGTTGATGAGGCTAGAGATGTAGCTAAGAAGGAACAAATGGCTCTTGTATTGAGATTTGTTGATAAAGAGGGTTTTATACGAGAGCGTTTTCTTGACATTGTGTATGTCAAAGATACCATAGCAACAACTCTTAAAAAAGAGCTATCTCTAGTTCTCTCTCATCATGCTCTTGATATTCAAAATATTAGAGGCCAAGGATACGACGGAGCTAGTAACATGCGTGGTGAGTGGAAGGGGTTGCAAGCATTATTTCTCAATGAGTGTCCATATGCTTATTATATTCATTGTATGGCTCACCGACTGATAACGTCTATTTCTACACCTAGCGTAGCCCCATCTCCTATCCTTTTGCATCCGTTTTCCGAGTAAAACTATGTATTTTACTGTTTAATAAGCTTGTGCAGGCTTCCTATAGCATTCCTAAGGAGATCAAGCTTGTTGGGCGTTATTGGAGCGAAAAAGGGAGTGAAAGCGGGATCCGGAGGCAGGGCAGTGCTGGCCACCAGCGCAAGCCACCAATGCTGCCACCAGCGCACATCGGGCAGTGATGCAGCGCTGGTCGTGCGCTGGTGGACCAGCGCCAGACACACCAGCGCTATGTTGGCAGAGAAGTGGCGCTGGTCCAGCGCTGGTGCCAAGCGCTGGTGACCAGCGCCAATCACACCAGCGCCAAGGCTTCCAGCTCAACTGTTTTTAGGATTTCGTGCCCTAACTCCACACCCTATAAATACCTCCCTTCAGCTCGTTTTCTAAGACCTCTACCACGACCCTTGAAGTTCCAAACACCCAATTTTCATTCCAAACCTCCCAAGAACACATTTTTAACCCAATTCCTTCACCAAATCACTCAACTCTTCCATCAATCCACCATCTAAACACAAATCCCTCTTCACCACTTCATTCCTTCACATCCATCTACCATAAAAATCCCATCTTGGAGCTAAAGGAGTCAAGGAGAGAAGAAGCCAAGCACATCCAAGCAAGAGAGGAGGAGATCTTCACAATAGTTTCTTCTAATCCTTTCTCTCTTTGTTTTTACTTGTTCTTACTCATGACTTATACTCATGTCATATATTTTGTAGTCTTTACTTGTAATATGAACTAAATCCATCTTGGCTAAGGCCAAGATAAGACCTTTTCCATGAATTAATAGTAAAGGCCACATTTTTATCTTCATTGCTTGTGTTATGTATGTGTATTTCGATTGCTTAATGCTTCTAGGTGTCTAGCTAACACTTGGTTGATGTTTGGTTGTTGTGTGAAGTACCGAGAGGAGAAGCACACAACGTGCTCGACGAAATGCCCGATACAAGTCTAATAAGATAGAAATATGCGATGCTAGCTTGTAGGATTCCATTTGTGTGCCATTATGCTTAATGAATTTGTGTGTAGTTCGGATAACCATTGAGAAATAGGTTATTGGTGCATATGAATGTTGTCTTTATCACTTGAGAGAGGTTAGAGACTAATTAAGGGCATACGAATCTACATAATCACTTGCATACTTTACTTATATGGTGTGCCTAAAATTGTTAAGGATTGGATAGGTGGAGTCTTGGTCTTAGTCTAATTTCTCATACATATTACAATCACTTGCTTGTGTTTGGTTTAGCCTTATTTACTTACATTGTCTTGTTTTATTACTTGCATTAGTGGTAGTTTAATCTAGTAATTTTGAGTAGTGTAATTTCATTATCAAAAATTGGCTTGTCTAAATAGTAACCAAATCAATCAATTGTGGTAATCGATTTCATCAATCCTCGTGGGACGAATCTTATTCACCATTGTACTACTCTTTCGGCTCCGTGCTATTGCGGACACTCGTTTAAGAGTGGTCACCGACTACAATTAGCATTAGTTGCTGCATCTAGAGAAGTAATTCTGGTGCATCAATTCTTTTCAAAGCTAACTTTTGTTGTGAATATAATTGGTGCCTCTTGCAAAAGAAATAGTGAACTACAATGTGCTCAAGCAGATGCAATTGCACATATGATATCTATTGATGAACTTGAAACCGATAAGGGAGCAAATCAACTTGGAGCTTTGCAAAGAGCGGGAGATACTCGTTGGGGTTCTCATTTTCATTCTGTTTGTAGTTTATTGAGGCTTTTTGGGCCAACATGTGTTGTTCTTCAAAATATCATAAATGAGGGATCCAATTATTCTCAACGTGGAGATGCAGATGCTGCTTATGATGCTATTACATCATTTGAATTTGTATTTATCTTACATTTGATGAAGGAAGTCATGGGGCTCACAAATATTCTTTGTCAATCTTTGCAACAAAAGTCTCAAGATATTTCAAATGCTATGTATCTTGTTTCAACAACAAAGTCACTTATCCAAAATATAAGAGAAGATGGTTGGGATGCTTTACTTGAAGATGTGCTACCATTTTGTGCAAGGTATGAAATTAATATTCCTGATATGAGTGCTCGTTACTTAATGGGTCGTGGTCGTTCTTGTCAACAAAGAGATCACATTACAATTGAGCATCACTATCGAGTTGATGTATTCACAGCTGCAATTGATTCTCAATTACAGGAATTAAATATTAGGTTCAATGAGCAAGCAATGGAACTACTTACTCTTAGCTCAGCTCTAGATCCTAGAGATGGTTTTAAGTCATTCAGTGTTGATAACATTTGCAAGTTGGCAAACAAATTTTATCCTCAAGATTTTACACAACATGAGAGAGATCTTTTGGCATTTGAGTTGAAACATTTTAAGTTATATATGTCTCGCCATCAAAAGTTTCAGAAAATGACTATAATATCTGAATTATGTCGAGGATTAGTGGAAACAAGAAACTCATATCAGTTTCCTCTAATTGATAGATTGATTCGTCTTGTATTGACTCTTCCGGTTTCCACAGCAACTACAGAGAGAACATTTTCAGCTATGAAACTAATTAAAACAAGTCTTCACAACAAGATGAATGATAAGTTTCTTGCAGATTACTTGACTGTCTACATTTAAAAGGAAATTGCATAAAAGTTTAGTTCGGATTCGATAATAGATGACTTCAATCTATTAAGAGAACATCGAGTGCAACTTTGAGAGATGTTCGTATTTTATTGTGTATTATCTTCATTTTGTATATATCTTAGTCACACTTGACTAGATATTTGGAAAAGATCTTTTTGTAAAGAAAATAGTTCTTTTATGTTTTCTTCTTTTTGTTTGTATCTTAGTCAAACTTGACTAGATATTTGGAGATGTCTCTTTTGTGTGAAAAAATGGAATTGTTAGATATATAATGGAAAACTATGTCTTTTATAGTTCTTAATTATCATCTTTTTGAGTTAAAAAAATTATTATCCAATGTTTTAATTTGACTTGTAAATTTTTTACCTTTGTAATTTTGACATCTTATATTATATACAAGTATATACAAGTTTTTACTTGTTACCTTTATAATTTTGACATTTTATATTATATACAGGTTTTTACATACATTTGAAAGCATTAGAGTATCCTCTCCAACATAAGGAAGTGGAAGACGAATCACTCTCATGACATTTTTCCAAATGGGTACGTTTTTACTCTTTTAGTTTAACATACGGAGGATAAATTGCTAATTTAATTGTTTATATCATCGTCATGCATACTGTAGAAAAATCTGTTAGATACACTTTGGCCCCCCTAAAATCAAACTTCTAGTTCCGTCCCTGTATGTTTGCATCAAAAAATTTAGTATAAACAACACAATGTTTTGCAAACAGTTTTTAATACAAAGCTCGTGCAACGTTCAGGTTGAAAAACTAGTAATATAATATAATATATATTATATTATTAATATATATAATATATAATATATAAAAACTTTAAAAAATGTAGCAACCGGTTGGAACCGGTTGCTTTTAGTGGCTGTCAACAACTTTCTGTTTTTTTTATTATTTGTTTTTTATTTGTATGGTACACACATAAGGGTGGTTTGTACTCTAGCCAACTCAATTTATTATCATTAGTACTTTTTTTATTTCTGAATTTTTTATCCAGAAATTGACTTTTTTTTGCCGGCTATATGTATATAATCTTATTTTTGTTTTCTATTTCAGGTCACGTTCAAAATGGTTTGTCCTTACGTCATTGCTGATTGATATTATTTTTGTCTTCTTTTGTTCTTTGGCATTATTGATTCCGTGTATGGCTGAAAATTTCTGCTAGCAACCAAACAATGCATTACGTTATCAATTTCTGCTAGCAACCAACCAATCAATTTCTGACATTATACTAATTGAAAACAAAATAATGTCGAAATCATATGATACTATTGCTGGATACACTTCTCTTCATGGGGTGTTATAGAGCCCTCTGTATCTTGAAACTGTTTGTGATATTCGATCTCTTCGGTTCACTTCATGCATCAGAGACAATAACTGGAACCCAGTTCATAGCTGATGATGAAAACGGAAGCCTTGTATCATCTGATGGAAACTTCAAACTGGGTTTCTTCAGCCCTGGAAAGTCTCAAGCTCGTTACGTTGGAATATGGTTCAATAAAATCTCAGAACAAACAGTTGTTTGGGTCGCCAACAGAGAAACTCCAATTAGGAACTCTTCAGGTATTTTCAAGATTGGTGGAGATGGAAATCTTGCAGTTTTTTGTTGTAATCAGAGCAGTCCTCTTTGGTCTACCAATGTTTCGGTGCCTGCACAAACCTCTGCTGCCAAGCTCTTTGATTCAGGAAATCTGGTTCTAGTAGCAAAAGAGACAATTATATGGCAGAGCTTTGATTATCCTACAGACACCATTCTTCCTGGTATGAAATTTGGATGGAACCGGGAAACTGGCCTCAACCATATCCTAACTTCATGGAAGTCGATTGATGATCCCACGCCCGGGGAATTCTCTTCAGGTCTTGATCCTCACAGCATACCTCAGCTCTTTTTGTACAAGAACTCAGTTCCACACTGGCGCAGTGGCCCTTGGAATGGTCGCATCCTGAATGGCTTGCCAGAATGCAGAAGCCGCAAAGATTATTTCACTTACCAGATTGATTTTATCGAAGTCACTATCAATATAACATTTGTAAGTAATGACAATGAAATCTATTTTAAATTTTCACCGAAAAAGGTTGATGTTTTCTCCATAATTGTTCTGGACTCAATAGGACTTCTAAAGAGACAAATCTGGCACGAGAGCCAAAGATGGGTAAATGCCAAGGGCATTCTCGAGGACGTGTGTGATGAGTACATGCGATGTGGTGCAAACACAGTTTGCAGTGAGGAAACGTTTGCACATTGTGCATGCCTACCCGGGTTTGAATCGTTTGATAGGTTGTATCCTCAAGACTGGTACCTAAAATGTCAGGAAACAAGGAAGGAAGCCTGTGGCAAAGGAGACGGGGAGGGTTTTGTGAGACTGAATGGTGTGAAGTTTCCAGATGCCAGAAATTCTACTCTTTATAGTAACATGAGTTTAGAGGAGTGTGAGAAAGAGTGCTTGAAGAGTTGTAATTGTACGGGGTATGCTAATGTATATGTCGATGAAATGGGACGAGGTTGCATTGTGTGGTATGGTGAGTTACGAGACATGAGACGCTATGAAAGTGGCCAGGATTTTTACCTAAGAGTAGATGCTGTGGAGCTAGGTATGTACCGTCTCTTTTTCCATAATAGTGGCCTAAATTCTATGTTGTTTGATATATTATTCAATAGGTTTCATTACAACAGTAGGTTGACACCACCAATTTTGTCATCTGTCAGCAACAAAATGATCTTATAAATTAAGTTCATTAGTTTCAAATTTCTTAAGCCTGAAAGAAATCTTAAATTTACAGCTGCGGATGCCCAGAAAAACGCAAAAGTACATGTTCTAGCAACAAAAAGTAGACTTGTATTTATTATTGTTCCCCTCATTGAAACACTTCTGGCAGCCCTTTGTTTTTACTACTTGTGGAGAAGGAATGCGAAGAGGAATAAAGGTGATTCAAAGGACTCGTAACTATACATCTTAATCTATTGTTTCTTCTCAAATTGCTAAAATTCATCAGTCTACCTTTACTACAGGGAAGAAGCAGAAACAACAACGTCGTCAAAGGTTAGTTTTGGATTTGGCAAGAAGTTTGTCTAACCTCCATAAGGACTCTCCAAATAGCAGTGGTGAAAGTGGGAATACAGAATTGACATTGTTCAAACTAAGTACTGTGATTGCTGCAACAGATCAATTTTCCTCTGATAATAAGCTTGGACTTGGAGGCTTTGGTCCAGTTTACAAGGTAATTAGACAAGTTTTCCATTGCAATAGATAAAATGTTCAAAGCAACACTGATAACTTTTTGGAACTAATAGAATACAACTCCAATTGAATTTTCAGGGTCAATTACCAAATGGACAAGATATAGCTGTCAAAAGATTATCAACGAATTCCAAACAAGGAATCCAAGAATTCAAAAATGAGGTCTTATTGATTGCAAAACTTCAACATAGAAATCTTGTTAGACTCTTGGGTTATTGCATAGAAAAGGATGAGAGGATTTTAATCTATGAATTTATGCCTAACAAAAGCTTGGACTACTTCATTTTCGGTATGTTTACTCCTTAGTTTTGCACTTGTGAGTGTGAATTGTTTACTCCTTACTCTAATATTGATTATATGTGATACGATGTAATTGAAGCAGATGAATCAAGAAAGCAATTGTTAGATTGGAAAACACGCTTTGATATAATTTTAGGAATTGCTCGAGGGATCCTTTATCTTCATCAAGATTCCAGATTAAAAATTATCCATAGAGACCTAAAAGTAAGTAATATTCTTCTTGATCGAGAGATGCAACCCAAAATATCAGATTTTGGTACTGCAAGAATATTTGCTGCAGATGAAACCCAAGCGAATACAAAAAGAGTTGTTGGAACTTAGTAAGTCGATGCAAAACACAATGAACACAAAATTAACTTATTTTCCTAATTGTTGGAAAGTTAGTATTAAATTACTAACAATATCTTCATAACATGCAGTGGTTATATGTCACCGGAATATGCACTAGACGGCATCTTCTCTATGAAATCAGACGTTTTCAGTTTTGGAGTCATGCTATTAGAGATCATTAGTGGCAAGAAGAACAGGGGTTTTTTCCATGATGATCCATACTCAAATTTGATACAATATGTAAGTTGTTGCCTATCTTTTTTGTGCGAGTACATGTTTGTTCGATCCATTCATCAGTGTTGGCTTGAACTTACATTGATCTTTTATATTCTCATGTAATGCTGGAAATAAGATGTGGGAACTCTGGAGAGATGGTAAGGTCCTGGAGATAGTTGACTCATGCATAAATGATTCATGTCCTACAAATGAAGTTATGAGGTGCATCCAAGTCGGGCTCTTATGCGTGCAAGATAATGTGAAAGACAGGCCAAGCATGTCAAATGTAGTTTTTATGTTAAGCAATGAAATAGTACTTCCTTCTCCTAAGAAATCTTCATTTTCAGTCAGGAATAGTGAACCAGATTCATCGACTGCAGGAGCGAAGTGTTCCATTAATGACGTGACAAATACAACATTTGATGGTAGATGAATTTGTTAGGTTTCCCCATGGTGTTGTATGAAATTACAGTTAAAATATTTGTTATAAATTAAACTTTCTTAAAACGCATCATTTTACTTTAACATGTCATCACATGTTTTTTTTTCTTTAGCTTCACTTTTGACTGCTGTTTTTTTTTAACAGCAAGTTTATTCAAAAAGGCAAAACAGGCCAAAGCAAAAACAAGAAACGCGAAAGACTAAACAGCCAAATGCAACCACGACAACCACACCAAGCTTACAAAAACAGCACACAGCAGAAAACAATACCTCACAAAACAGAACAAAAACACCCGCACAAAACAAAAACAAAGGAAAACAGGGGAAGAAAACAGAGGAGAGACAACTCCAGGCACCAAACAGCTAACACCAAAACAACAAAAAAACAGAACCTGACTGAAGAACAGCAATCGAATAACTCAAGACACAATGGATCTATGTTTAGCCACCAAAGTTTTCAATAGCACACGAAATCTATTGTCATTTTTGACATCCCTTCTAGCGATTAGCTCTGAAATCTCTTTCTTTCTTCCATTGAAATCAAGACCAAGGGCCAAACCTCTCTCAAAAACCTTCACAATCTCATCATCAAGGTTCCACACCTCCTTCTCTTCAAGCTTATGATGCAGCCTTGTTTCGCCAACAGTCCCAACACTAATGCTCCTAGTTTTCATGTTGTGGATCCTCATCAAGTTAGAACTTGTACTCCTTTTCTTCGATATGCTTGATGAAGTTACTGCTAAATTTCGGACCAGCTCTCTGCCTATAAAACACCCATTTTTGTTCCTCTTCTTAATGTTCCAATTTACCATTGGAGAGTCTGATGAGCCAAAGAACTCACTTTCAGCTAGAAGAGGATCTGATGGACCTCTCAGATTACCCCTTTCGAGAGCCAAAGAACTGCCCAACGTCTCTTTCGAAGAACCTAAAGTTGGTCCAATATCAGCAACTACACCAACCTTGAAGCCCAACTTAACATTTTCAAATGTTCTTCCCATCTTTGCCACCTTTGAAACTCCCTCTTGGCCCAATAAAGTTTTATCCCCTTTCACCTTATTAGAATTTTCACCCCTAAAACTTGTGCATTCAAAAACGTCCCCTCCCTACAATCTGAACCAGACAAAGACATGCTAGTCCCAACATCATAAGTCAAGCTGGTCATTTCTTCAGGATTATGCTTAATAAGGGAAAGGTTGACTCTCCCTTTTCTCCTAACTTCTGAACCTTTCCTTTCCTTCCAAAAACACTGCCCTCCAGCTATGTTTCTTTGATCCAAATCTCGACTAAAGAGCTGCACTCTAACCCCATCACCAACCTTATCTGACTTTATTTGAAATCTGTCAGCAGAAAGGAAATCTCCCTCCTTTTTTTCCACCAACAGATCACCTTTTTCCATAACCTGAAAAACATCCCCATCGTCCATTAGATCCACCGTAGACAGCCCCAAGAACCCTTTTAACCATGACCTTGTCACCGGAAAACGGTCCTCCTCCACCACTATAGAGAACTCGCTCCCACCTTCCTCAACACTGATCTTGTTTGGGATTTGATAACCAAAAGGAATCAAAACCAAAACCTTATCAAGGCACACTCTTCTTGGTGGTTGTTTCAATTTAACTACAATAATGGTATATATCATAATATATATGATCTTTGTAGTAGCCTCAAAATTAATTAACTTTAATCTTTGATCATCCATGCAGAGACATTGATGACTTCTCTTCTTGTTTGTTGCAAACTGCTTAATTTTAAATTCAAACCACATTGTTACCCGACCTCTGAATATGTTCACACTCAGGTTTCTTTCAGATTTATCTACCAAACTAGTTACTTTACTATTAACACATATTATAAATTCTTCATCAAAGTCACTACTCGCATGGAGCTTCAAGTGCCAATGGAACCAAAACACAAACTCCAAATAAATACTCTCCTTTTAGCCACAAGAGTGAAGAAAAGAAAAATAATTCAAAGGAAGCAGAAAAGACACAACTGAAGGAAAAAGCAGAACAAGATACTAAGGGTGTTTCTTGTTCAAACACCCTCAGTATATGAAAGTAGATTGCAGGATAAAGCAATGCTTGAAATTGAATGCTTCTGCAAACATCCAAAGTTGAGTTTCCACAGAAGGGTGTTTTTAGCATATGAGCATGGGCATAGAAATTCTTTCGAACTGCTATTGACCACAGAACTACATTTCTATATTACAAATTATGAAAATGGAGCATAATCTTTGTGCAATGTGCTAGTGACCACATAACTACATTTGTATATCATAATCTTTGTCACTTGTGAACATCTATGAATATATATACGAGTTCTGCAATGACACTTGGTCTAGTTAAAAAAAAGGTCAACAAATTTTGGGAAGAATGCTCTTTTTTTGGCGAGTTAAATAAGCTGAAAATAAGAGATTTTCTGGATAGACCATGTTGGTTGGATTCGGTTTGTAGTGCCTGCATTTCTCATTTTATTGTGACTTTGTGGTTAATTTGGAATTCCATAAATCAATCTGTTCATGGTGGCCATTGTAAGGTTTTTGGGGATTTCTGGAAGAGAGCTAGGTCTCTTGACTCTTCTTGATGAATTCAATTATGCTAGTTGCACAGTCATGCCGGACAAAAACCTTGTCCGGCTGTCAACAAAATCTAAGCAATTCATAAAATACAATTACAATCAACTATCTAACCTAAGGAAGACCATTACATAAACACATACTTGCACATTGTTGCCATACTATACATAGTTGCTCCTTGCCATTAACCATTTTAAATTCTTCTAAAAAAATAGTCACAAATAATAATAGTACCTCAGAGTATATCGACATCTATGTGTTGAAATGCCTTAAAACTGGATAGCATTCTTGAATTTCCTCACGAGACATTATTACACTGTCTTTCCCGGGTGCCTGGTATACATTTATTGTTTGCATAAATACAAAAACAGTAACAGATATGAACCATGAAATTTTTTTTTTTCTTTTTTAAAGATAATCTTATAATTCAATATTGATGAAAAAGATGTTACCCTTAATAGGTTTTTAGAATTATATAACTTTAGTTTCTCCAATGCCTGGTCTAGATCTCCCCTTTTACATATGGTAGGCAATTTATGCTTTCCATCAAGAGCCACCATGAGTGTCAACTAGAAATAAAGAGAATATGGTCAAAACAAACACATAATAATAACAAGAGTAAATTGTACCGGTGGCCATCAGTTTTAGGCATAAATACCAGTATAGTAACCACCTTTACCCAATGCACCGAAATGGCCACTTTTGGCAGACATGTCGTTAACGGTGGTCATTCCGTCCATTTTCTAACAGAATTGTTGATGTATTGCTGATGTAATCCGTCAATTTTCACTATTTGTACATGAAAAGTCATTTTTGCCCTTACTTAAAATATAAATTTTACCCTTGAAAGGTTTTGTTACTTAAAATATATAAAATTAAATAATAATAAAAAATTAAAATACAACATTAACGGTGGAGAACAATTTTTTTTATAAAAAAAATAAGATTATTAAAAAACCAAAGGGAACCAAGAATATTAATATCAGTAAAAAAAGAAATCTCCATCATCTTCTCCAACTCACTCACACGACCATATCAGTAAAAAAAGAAATTCATACCACCACCATCATCTTCTCCAACTCACTCACACAACCACCACCATCATCTTCTCCAAATCCATACCGCCACCATCATCTTCTCCAATTCACTCACACGGCCACCACCATCATCTTCTCCAACTCACTCACACGACCACCACCATCATCTTCTCCAACTCAAACACAAACCCTAACCCTAGCCACCGCCGCCGCCGACACCACCACCCAAACACCATACTCTAGCCCGCCGAAATCACCATAATCACTACCCCTAACCACTCCGATCTCAAACTCTCTTTCTCGATCTCGATCGATCGATATCATCTCTCTCGACCGATCCTAATTTTTTTTTTAGATCATCAAATTTTCTTGATTTTGTGTGTGGAATCTGATTAAAGTTGATTTTAGATGTTGATTTTAGATCTACATTTCTTGATTTTGTGTGTGGAATCTGATTAAAGTTGATTTTAGATCTTCATTTATTTTTTTGAATTGATTGGGGATGATCAGTGTTTGATGATGAAGATGAAGAGATGTGGGAGGAGTGGGTCTGAATCGTCTGATGGTGGTGGTGTCGTGGTGGTCTGAGATAGTCTGGGCGGTGGGTTTCGACGGCGGTCGCCATGGATTTTTTTTCTGGTATCAATTTTGTTGAACTGAGTTTTCTGGGTTTGGTCAGGTAAAGAAGAATTGATGAAGAACTGATGAAGAACTAATGAGTTTTCTGGGTTTTCTGGGTATGTTGTTTTTGAAAGTAAAGATGTAATAACTAATAACAAAACCTTTCAAGGGTAAAATTTATATTTTAAGTAAGGGCAAAAATGACTTTTTATGTACAAATAGTGAAAATTGACGGATTACATCAGCAATACATCAGCAATTCCATTAGAAAATGGACGGAATGGCCACCGTTAACGACATGTCTGTCAAAAGTGGCCATTTCGATGCATTGGGTAAAGGTGGTTACTATACTGGTATTTATGCCTAAAACTGATGGCCACCAGTACAATTATATATGTCGGGTAAAACTTGAGATGAAATTGCACTGTTCACGTGAACAGTGAAATTGAGGGGATTTCAATTTATTTACAAACATGCCATTGATGTGTAGTTAAAAATAAATAAATAAATAAATAAATAAATAAAAGGTGTACTCTCACCACCTCCCTCACTCTCATTTTTCTACCCACCCACCGTCCTCCCTTTCTCTCAATCTCTCTCCATCTTTTTTAATACTAACCAACTTTAATATATTTCTATGTAAATTATTAATTAGTTATCATTTTTTTTTCTTAATCATTCGAAAATAAATAACTAATGTAATATGAAAATTATATATAAGATAAAATCTCAACCATCAAAACTATTTAATATACCATCACCCAATGTGGCTTGGTGATTAGAAAGCTCATTCAGCCTAACAATGTTTCAGATTCAAGTCATCTCATAGCATGTGATATATATATATATATATAATATAGCACATTTTAAAGAGTGACTTTTGGAATTAGCATCGCTTTAATAACTCGAGTTTAAATAGCACCAAAGATTGATTTTGGACAAAAATACCCCCACTTTTCAATAATTATCTCTTATTAGTCCCTTTTTTATTTTATTTTTCAAAAACCTCCATCAATGGAGTTCAAAGCTCCATCAATGGAGGAGCTCCAAAAATCGGAGCCTTCATCGTCTTTGTTGAGCAGCTTCACGAGTTTCCGTCATTGCCTAGAAACGGCATCATCTTCGTTGGTTCGCGCGATAAAATCCGGTGACAAAATTAGCTTGAAACGAAGGCACAACGAAATTAGACGAGTAGTCTCCAAAGACAAAATCGAGCCTTCGTCACTTCTTCTCGCTGGATTTCGTCGATCGAGTAGCTATTTTGGAGACAAAGGCTCGAGTAGGCGAGTAGCCTTCTCGCTGGACAAAATTTGAAATTAGATAAGAAACTATTCGACGAACACTCGAGAAGTTGAAATCTAGAGAAAAAATCAAGCCTTCATCGTCGATCTGGAAACAGTGTCATCCTCCATTGATGGATGAAGAAGACGACCTAAATATTTTTTTAAAAAAATTCTTATTTTTACTCTGTAAATTTCAAATTTGTAAAAATACCCCATAAGTCTCGAATTATCAAAATAAGTATCGAATTTGCCTAAGTAAGTCTCAAATTTACAGAATAAGTCTCGAATTTTACCCAATAAGTCTCAGATTTACAAAATAAGTCTCGATTTGCGAGAAAAAAAATTAATAAGGGAAAAAACGAAGTGAGGAAATTTTTGTCTCAAACCGAATGATACTCACTTTCTTGGTGTTCCCATCCTTGAAGGTTTCCAACATTGTTGTTGAACCATACAATGCAACCCTCTTTGTTCACCAGTTGGTTGAAAATGTAGATGAATGTATGGTTTTGGACAATAAAGCCCTATATGATATTTGCTTCCGGACACTAAAGCTCACAACTCCAAGCAGTAAGCTTATCATTATCTTTCTATTTGTTATGAGACTTTTGTGGAATATTTTCATAGTTGTCAACTGATGGAGTGATTTTTATAACGTTTGGATGTTTGATATTTTGATTTGCTGTTTACTGAGAATTTTTTGATATATGTGGTGTGCTCATCTTAATTTGTTTATAGGGATAATTACCTTGGTGACCACCCATTTGGTTATTACCTATCAAAATGGCTATTTTGACAAATAGTGTGATAGAAATGGTCATTGTTTGCCAAAATAGTCATTTTGAAACAAATTTCCAATCTAATGGCCATTTTGATAGAGTTTAACTAAATAGATATCCACCAAAATAATTATATCTTATTTATATTTGTCAAATCACATGATGTGTTCATAGAATTATTGTGACAGCGTCCTAGCGGTTGGTTGTTTCAAATGGTTTATTTACTTTTTAAATTTTTTTAATGAATAATTATTCTCTCTCTGTCTGAAAGAGAAAAAAAAAACCAAAGATAAAAAAAGATGATTTAGATGAGAGATGAGTTGATTGTTGAGAGAAAAAAAAAATGTTTGGTAGAGATAGTGGATGGTCAAGAGTTGAAGAAAAGATAGAGGACGATGGATTTACATTTGAAAATATATTTGCATTTTATTTTTGATTAATATATTTTTTATATTTTAATTTTGTTTGTTTCATAATTTAGATCAATAAATTTATTAAAATTGAAAATAATATATAAAACGGTATAATACTCCCGCAGCAGAGCGCTGGCCATTTTACTAGTTTACTCTAATAAGAGTAATAACAAGAATAATAATAATAATTAGAAAGTCACATTTTGACTCCCATTGGTGACAAAAAGTATAATTTTCTATAAATGTATCTAACATTTCATCTCAAGTGACAAGATAAACCAATTTGATAATATTGTATTATTTACAACATCATCATCAGTTAAGATGCCAATTGCCATGAAAATTTGGAATATAAATTTAAGAAAAATAATATTACTTCATTCCAATATCTTCATGATCAAGTTTAAATGACCAATTGGAAGTATAGCAAAAATTGTAATCAATAGTCATAAATAGCACCTCGTGAACATCAACTTTAAATGTTCAATTGCATAATAATCAGACTTAAATGACCAATTGGAATAACATCAACTTTAAATGTTCAATTGTGTTTCGTGTTGTGGCTGTTGTTTTGCTTTTGGTGTTGCTGTTTGTAGTGCCGCTTGGGTGGTTGTTTTGTTGTTTTTTGGGGTTTTTGTTGGTTTTGGTTCGGTGCACCTGCCTTTCTTGTGGGTGGCTCGTGCATGTTCTTGTGTGCTCCTTGTGAGCTTTGGCTTTTGGCCTTTATTCATTAACCTTTTCAAAAAAAAAAATTGGAATAACAGCAAAAATGTAATCGATAACCATACCGCCTTGGAATCAAAGGTTTAAGAGATTTGATCTTACCGCCATGTATTTATCTTTGAATTCATCAACCTGTAGTCGATAACTAGTTGAGCTTTCTCTATCCATTTTTCTTAAATTACAAGGCCTTTCTTTATCAATTCTTCTCTGTTCTTCATATCAAATTTTCTCCAAATATTTGTTTCCATCACACCGACATACAACATTCACCTGCTAGATAGACATTTAACCTTATAATATATTGAACAAGAATCCCACAATATAAAATGAACAAAGCATGCAAGCTAATTTATCTAATATAAAACTTGAGCTTCTCTTGAAACCAAAATGAATTTAAACATATTATTTGATGAAGCCAACAACAGAATAGTTTGACCAATATAACTAATTATACTCAGTACTTGAATTCAAATGTAATAGTAAAAAGTTTAAGGGTAGATATTTGACATACAGAAGAATTTCCGGATACCCAGTTGCTGCGATGCCAATCCAAAGATTCTATTGTATCTTCAACAACAAAGTAAATAGAATATATATAAGTTGTATTATACAAATAGACTCAAAACGAGAAAAGCTTGGTAGGTTGCATTAGGGAGATCTTTTAGAAGTTGATCTTCTACAAGTAGAGTTTTAAAGGAAAGTTCCAAAAGATCTACTTGGAAAAACTATAAATTTGGGCTTATGTAAACCAAACCAGCCATTTTTAATCGTTGACAACCAAACGGGCGCTTAGTAACAAAGAAATATTTTTTTTTTTTGAAAAGGCTGATTTATTCAAAAGGCACAAGGCCACAAAGAAACAGCAACAACCGAAGCCCACACCAGATGGGCAAAACAAAACAAACCCCACCAGAAACAAGCGCCAACCAAAGGCAACACAAAACACAGAAACAAAAAGCAACGCGCCCAAAAACAAAACAAGAAGGACTAGTAACAAAGAAATATTAAATAAGCAGAAGATAAACTAACCTTCCAATACATTTCCCCAACCATTAGAGCTAGCTTTTGTTATTTGATAAAGATCACTTTGAAGAGTTTGATCAAACAATAACCCACCTAAAAAGCAAATATATAAGTATCTTCTGCAATCAAAAAAATATTACGATGTGGTCACAGACATAGTCTGGTGGTACCTGGATTTTGTAAATGCTTACTGAATTGGCATCATTGAATTTCACCGAAAACACCACACTCGCAACAAACCCACATAGCACTATATACACCGGTACTAAATCAAGCTTCACAGGTTCAGGTTGAGTCTCTGACTCGGCAAAGGAGAAGGAGGAGGATGATGACAATGAATGTTTATCTGGAAAATCCAACGCTGGTTTGCGATGGTTGATCATATTCATCATCAACGCCAAAGATAAGGCCGAACCCATCACAGCAACAGGAATTAACAACTTGAGAGTTTTAATCACAACGGCCTCAATATAATGAATTAAGTCAATTAACCGCGTTCTGCTTGTGGGTTGCTGCGCTTCAGGATATAAAGAGGCTGCTGCAACAACATTGTTGTTCTTGATTGTCGCTGAAGTCGATTTTCCGATAAAGCTTTCAACTTTAAACCTGGAAAAATTGGAGGTTGCCCTAAATTTGACAGATTTGAAGCCACATAAGTTGCTACGATGGTTTTGAATTCCCTTCGACGACGACAACAGCGCCGTATTTTCGATTAATTTTGAACTAGTTGCCATGACAAGAGAAGCAGGATTTTCCCCCTTTTTTTTCTTTTTCAAAATTAGGGTTTATGTGACACGAAAAAGATTGACATTTATATAAGAAAAAGAGAAAGCAGAAATTATCAACATTAACCTTATAAAATTATGATATTTTGTTTCTAGACACATGTCACACATCTAATGTGATATTATTACAAATCCTCCTATAGTTTGAGGTAAAAGTCATCTTGAACCATCTAGTTTCAGAAAGAGTCATTTTCCGCCCTGTTGTTAACTTTACGCTGTATTTGGTATGAGGGAAAAATGGAGGGAGGGAGAGGGTTGGAGGAAGAGGAGAAGGGATGGAGAGCAAGTCCCTTGTTTGGTTGGAGAGAGAAGTGAAAGGAGAGGATGAGAGGAGGGAGAGCTTCTCCCTCTAGACCCACAAAAATGAATCCCCCCAATTTGGGAGGATGAGAGAAAGGAGGGAGAGTGATGGGGGGCAAAGACAAAAATGCTCTCCCTTTTTATACTACCCTCCAATTTTTGTAAAGGGTAATATTATAATTTTACAAATTAAATATCAATCCATCAAGTTAACTCTCCTTTCAATACCAAACAACATGGAGGATTGATGTTATCCTCTCCATCCCTCCTACTCTCTCCCTCTTAATGCATTCATCCCTCATACTCTCCCTCCCTCTTACCAAACATCGCCTTAAATAACTTTTTTAACAAAAAAAATAATACAATACTCTCCCATAGGTGTGGCAAAAATCCTCGACCCGCCCCAAACCAACGGGGCTCCGATCCGTTTGAGGCAGGTTTGGAGCATTTAAAACAGGGTTCGGGTCGGGTTTGGGGCAAACTTTTTTGACCCGGTTTTTTATCGAGTCGGGTATGGATCAACCCCTTTTGTCCCGACCCGCCCCATTTGACCTGGTATTTATATAATTATTTTTTAAAATATAAAAATATAAAAGGAAAAACAAATCTCTAATCTTTTTGTCTCTTTACCTAATCATATTTTATGTTTGAATTTAAAGTTTATTAAACTTAGATGTTGTGTTCTATTAAATTTAAGTTTATGTATGAATTTTAAATGTATGTTAAAATATTTTTCTATGGTATGTTTGTATCTCTTGTATTTAAGTGTATATTTAAATTTCCAATAAAAAAGAAAAAAAATTGTATATACATATTTAAACTTAATGGTAAACTTTAAGTCAATGTCCTAAAATTCAATCATATAGTAATTTTTTTTTTTTTTTTTTGTATATTTAGTGGTTTGAGATTTTTTTTTTTTTTTTTTTTTAAAGATAAAACGAATTGGGTCATTCGGGTCGGGTTTGAAGCACCCTTGCTCCAATCGGATCGGGTTTGGGGCAGAAATCGAAAACTCGTTCAGGTCACGGGTCGGGTTTGGGGAAACCTGTAAAAAACAGGTTTCGGGTTTGGGGCGGCCTGATCCGGTCCCGATCCGACCTGTTGCCACCCCTAGTCTTCCATCTCTTTTTTCAATTTTTAATTATTTATTTAAAAAAAAATTGAATATCCAATCTGGATCTCCACCAATTCCAAAGAACAAAAAAAAAATAATAATAAGTAATGGTAGATATCACATTCACAATCACACATTTTTCAATCATAATATATGTGGCAGCTCATGTGTCAATTAGTGAGTGGATAAATGAGTAAGTGAGAGAAATCATTATTAATATGCTCTTAAAAAATGATTATTAATGTGTATCTAGTCACCAATTGACACATCAACTGCCTCATATGTTGTGAATGAAAATGTGTCACAAAGATAGAACGGTTGCTGAATTGTTCATGTCAAAGCTATATAAAAAAAAAGACAAGAGTGTCATGGTAAACTAAGGTTAATCGAAGGAATACATACTAAAATCTGGGTTGATTTGCATACATCATTTTACACTCATTTTGTGTCCAGATGGACAGATGGTTTCCATGTGAAACCCCAGTCATTCAATATTTCATTCCTTGACTTGAGTTTCGGAGAGAGAACGTATGTCCCCACCTGCATTGCCCTGACAATGAGTTCATTTTGTAGGTCACCTAGAATTAACCTCGAATTCGTATAATATCAGATTAGGCCATATTTAAAACACACAAACACGGATCTGATCGAATTCTATCTGATTTGTTTGACCCCTAGCCATCGGCCTCCGTCATTGACGCAAAAAGAGGCATCTTGGCCTCCTCTAGAGGAATCGGCGCAACTCCTTCATCTTTGGTTTGTTTTTTTAATTTATATTATCATGATCACATTAAATTCTGTTAACTATTTTCATTTATTGATTGTTGGCTTTCTTCCTTTTATTTCCATTTCAATTTGTTATTGAATATTCACTTTTTACCGTTGTCATTCTTATTTAAATTAATGTTTTGTTTTTTCAATGCGTGTTAAATTTTGTTTATTTAATTTATATTATCATGACCACAATTATGATACTATCCTTTCCAATCCTCAAATATCTCATTCATACCCGAGCAAAACCTTTTATTAATATTCTATAACTAGAGACTTTGGATCCATTAATGTCTATGCTACTATTTATTGTGGTTCTATTTTCACTTTCAATCCAAAAAAAAAAATAAACAAATTCAATAGATATATTAATTTGCATATAGATATAATTAATAATAGTTATTGTTAGAGTCAGTTTAAGAAACATACACTTAGATGTCCAGTTCCATTAATAACCCGACTTTCTATTTCCACCGTTAATAATGGATTCAATGGTTTTAAATTCTCCATTTCCACCGTTACTAACAGATTCAATGGTTTTAATTAATTAGACAAACCCTTCTTCCTTAGATGTCAGCCGAAAGATCTTAAAAGGCTACAAAATGACAAGAAAAAAAAAATTTCTCTTATTGTTTAGGAAGGGGTGTAGTGGTATACCTCCATTGCTTCTCACACTCGGGTTAGTGTCTTATTTACTGTTCTCTTTTGAAATATAACTAATTGTTTTTTTTTTGTTTTTGTTTTTTCAGAAGGTGAAAAAAGATGATAGAATGGTTAATACAGTTGAAGAAAGCATTTTGAGTTCTCTTTTATCTGGCTTATTTACTTGATTAATTACTTCACTCCAGGTAAAAATTTCAACAAATTTTTGCCACAATTTTCATCCTCTGAAGATGGAAATGTACTCATGTACCTTAACTAGCTGTTTGCTGTTGGTAGATATGATTTCGCAGATTGTTATAGTTTTGTATAGAGTGGTGTGAGTGTTTATTGTGGCGATTTTTCGGTCTGCTGATGAGGGAGGGTATGTATAGCCCTTGGATTTGTGGGAATAATTTAGATGGAAAAAAAACGACGATTTTAACATGACGATACACATTCCTGCACAAGTTCAATCAAAATGGTTTAACAATTTTTCCATAGCTTAGTGATGGAAGTGCCCCGGTCATCTCTGTAGCAATTGAAAGTTGTCATGGAGTCTGCAATTTATAATTTTGAATCTCCATTATGTTTTTGTGCAGACAATATACTGATGTGAAACGGTCCACCTAGTTTGTGTGAACTTTGCATTTCTTTTAATTTTGTAGAATTTTGAATTTAGAAACCATAACAGATTGTTTTGTTAAATCTTGATAGCAGGTGAGGACAGGGGCAAAACTAGAATATTTTTTTAAGATGGGTTGTTATGAAAAAAATATATATATTCACAAAGTATGTCTCAATTTCATCAATTAAAAAAAGACGTAGGTATAGTTGAAATAGACAAATTAATAATAAATTTTTAAAAATAACTATGAGTCAATTATTTACTTTAAAATCTAAAATTAACAGACAAGGGGATAAATAGTTTTTTTTTTTTTTTTTTTTTAGTAATTATTAATTAAGTTTGAATTAAACATTGGAAATACTTACATACATAAAAGAGGAAAAAAAAAAAAAAACTTGATCATACAATGTATTTTCTTTTCACTAAAAGATAATCTTAACTTATGGATACTAATAGAATTTTAATTCTTTAATATGGATATATATATATATAATATTTAAAAGCATTAATATATATATTTTTTTTTAAATGCTTCGGTGGGCCCACCCAAGCCAGGGCTGTTTCCGTCATTTGATGAGGCATAGGGTATTCACGATGTGGCAAGGTAAAAAATCATAATGAATATATACTTATGATTATTTTGATGCACATCTCACCCCACTTGGCTAGCAATAGGTAATAATCTGTCACTAAATGTTGTCTAATTATCGATATGATCGTTTTAAGTATTTTCATGGTATAAGTCTAGAATATTTTTGATACTAGATTTGTGATTGTATTTGTCAATCTAATTAAGCTTGGTAAAATAATTATTAATGAATAATCTTATTGTTTATTGATCTAGGACACCAAAATTGCAGTTTAGGAAGAAGTACACCTCCATTGCTTCTCACACTCGGGTAATTAGTATCTTCTTTACTACTCTCTTTCGAAATATAATTCATTCCCGTCAAATGTCACTAGGGTATTGCTTTAATTGCTAATAGAAAATCTCATCTTTTGTTTTTTCTTTAATTCTTCACCGTACTAAACATGACAATATGAGACGTATGTAAATTTTGGTAAGTTAATTTATGGTATGTGTCCTATATTTTTTTTGAGTTCACTATTTATATTCTTTGCTCGGAGACTATTTGGTTGGGTTGCTAATGTATTTATTTTCAGTTTCCATGGACAGCTTTTGAAATTTTTATTTCATTTTCTTGATTCATGTAATGTATAACAATTGACAAGAACTCACTTTTTAGATGACTGATGTTTAAAATTTAATATGACTACTAGAAATTACATTTGTTATCTTACTTTTAAGATAATTTAGTTTAAGAATAATACAGTACCACTTTTAGTTTAAGAATAATTTACATTCTCATGTATGTAGTCCAATTTCATACACCATTGCCGGAAGATTGTTGGTCTTCTTATGTATCAGTATTTTTTATTTTATTTTATTTTAACAATAATATTTTTCTTGATGATAAAAACTTTAAAAATATGATTTTCAATTTATATTTTACGATACCCGCACATCACGCGGACTGCAAACTAGTTATTATAATACTGATAGAAAACATAATCGTACAAAGCTAAAATTAAATACTATAGACAACTAAATTCGATTTACATTGATGTCCATGGATAGAATCTGATGCATTAACACAAACACAATGGAATGTCCCACACAGGCACTTCAGATTAATAATGAGATCAAAAACCAATTTACACACATATATATATATATATAAATATAATTAAAATAATTTGAAAATTTTAATAAACATAAGAAATTGAGGGAAGAAAGTAATTATATATTATATGCATATTTATTTAATGAGTAATACCGGATAATGGACATGATGAGATTGGTCGATGGTATATCCCTCACACATGCATCATGAGGTTATGGGTTCAAGTCCTCTCTCTTCTAAAAAAAAAAAAAGCTCAAATTTATGTAATACTTCGAAAAAAAAAAAAAAAAAAAAAAAAAAAACTAGATAATTGATTGTCCAAATGTTTTGCTCAAATTCGTGCTTAAATAGTGTGGCACTTGAGTTGTAACTTCCATATTAATCATAGGTTAATGTGGTGGATGATGTGTAAAAATTTGGGGAGTCTTAATAATTATATAAAAAAAAAAAATCGAACACCAATTAGTTCAAAGGTCTACCAATACTTGACAAGATCAACTGTACAAATACGACTCAGATTACAACTTTCATTACAGATGATGGATCTTTTTACACTTTTACGTTTTAAAAAGTAAATATGATACTTGAACTCCTATCACATAATTGAATGGGAAGTGTCCAACTATTTTGCTAAGAGTGGTTTTATTAATTTAATGTCAGACATTGTTATATTCAAATATTACGTATTGTCTTGGAATACTTTTGCATTTATTAAAGGTATATTATAATAAAACTCCCTCTAGTATTAGTAATTGTCATTTTATACTATCATTAGAAATGTCATTCTCCACTAGTGGAAATTGACAAAAATGACCACATATATTATGGGAAATTCGTATTTAACCACAAACGAAATTTTACTTGTTAATAATCACTTTTTTTGAGAAATTACTGAAAAACCCTCATATAAAAACCTCCTCAAAACTCTTTCTCCTTTTTTTCTCTCTTTCTCCTTCTCTCTCCTCTGCTCTCTCTCCCGATCCTCTCTCTCTTTTCTCCTCTCAGTGCCATCGCCCAACACCGGAGCTGTTGCCAAGGCGCTGGTTCTTGCGATGACCAGGTGATGCCTTCGTGCGCCGCTGGTTCGTGACGAACGGAGGCTCCGCTGGTCTAGGCGACGTCCGGCGACGGCTCCGTGCTGCGATCTTCGGCGACGTGGTCTGCAATAAGAAAGATAAATCAAAAAAACCTAAACTTAATTTGAGGAAGAAGAAAAGGAAGAAGAAAAAAGGGAAAATAAATAAATAAAACTAAGCCTAATTTCAATTTAGTCCAGATTTCAAGTTTCAATATTTTCAATTTAGGCATGATTTCAAGTTTGGACATTGCAATTTAGTCATGATTTCAAGTTTCAAAGTTTTAAAAAAAGAAAACTAATTTCAGGGGTAATCTTATAATTTATGGACATACACTGAATTTTTTTTAAAAAAGTGGTTATTAACAATTAAAGTTTCAAAAGTGGTTATTAACAAAACTTTAATGTTTCTCATGGTTACTTTCAAATTTCTCTCTTCTCGACTATGGTATTAATGTTCACTTATTAATAAATAATTATATTAAGTTAATAAGGGTACAAATGTACACCGATAAATAAATGGGAAAATTAATAAATATTATTCAATTAAATTGTATAAAAAAATAAAATAAAAATAAAATATCTCCCTTATTAGCAGTGTCGGTTCTGACTATTCCGAGACCCCTGGGCGAAATCTAAGAAATGGGCCTCATAACAACAAAATCATTTCCACTTCATCCCAAAATAAAAATATAAATATAAATATAAATATAAAAATCCATGATTTTTATATCTCCGGTTGCCTTTTTTTTTTTTTTTTTTTTTTTTTTGGGTCTTTGGTGGGTGGAGAAGAAATGAAGAATATATAGGTAATAAGTGATAGGAAAGTATGAAACTTAAAATAAAATTAAAATAAAAAATAAAAAATAAAATAAAAAAGGTTTTGTACTAGAATAAAACGAATTGGGCCGGTGTCTAATTTTTTTTGGTATTGTTTGCGCTTTTTTTTTTTTTGGGTGTCGATATTAGCACCCCCTCAAAAAGTGTATGTACACTCCCTTTTGTAACCACACCCCTAAAATATTTTTAAAATCTTTAATTTGTAAATAAACCCAACTTAATGTCAAAAATACCCTTTCTTTATTTTCATTGTATTATATTTTTCCATGTACACCCCCACAATCTAATCAACTTTATTATTATTTTATATCTTTTTATTCAAATAAATAATTTTTCTTTTCAATATATACATATTATCACCAGAAACAAAGATCCCCAAGTTCTGAATCAAAAACAATGAACAAAAGATCTAATCACTATCTAATAAAAATAACGTAAATTCAAAACCCATAAACCATAACAAAGAAAATCAAAATTAAAAACAAAACAAAAGTGGGTTCTCGCCAGTCAAGGGAGAGACCTGATGGTGAAGTAGTTATATGGTTATTGATGACAGTGGTTGTTGTGGTCTTTGGGGATTGATGTGGCCTTTGAGGATTGAAATTAGTATTTAAAATAGAAGTTAGAGATTGAGAAAATTGAATTATTTTTATTATATATATCAATATCAAACAGGAAACATCTTTTTTTTTTTCTTTTTTTATAAAGGAATTATACAATCAATTAATAATTATTGGGGTTTGTACTTACAAACTATTTAGTCCTTTAAGTAATTTTGATTAAGGGTAATATTGGATTTTCAAAAAATACTAATTTGAGGTGTACATACAGTTTTTTAGGGGTGTAAATACCGCCACTTTTTTTTTTTTTTTACAACTCAACCTATAATAAAAACTCACATCATATATTTGGGGCCCCTAGGCATGACGGGCCCAAGGCGGGTGCCCACCCCTGACCCACGCAGGGCCGCCCCTGCTTATTAGTACACTCATTTTTATAAGTACACTCATGTCTAAAATTTAAAAAATAAATATTACTATAAGCGCTCATCCTAATGACAATAGTATCCTTATTAAAATAAATATATTCATTTTAATACATATTATTTATAAACATCGATCTTAAATTATTACTTTTGGAAATATCTCGAATGTAGGAGTTTTATAAAAGAGAATATGTGGAACCATATATAGGGTCAAGAGATTTTCAATCTGGAATTCTCTTATTTATACAGCTATCTAAAAAAAAAAAAACTTATTAGTATATACGGCTATCTTTAAAAAAAAAAATGTCGTTATCTGTAGCTATCGTTAAAAAATATATTTTTTGTTTAATGATAGAATTCATAACTATATATAAAAGAAAGACAGAACAATATTATAATCATATGATAATGAGAAAGTTTGATACTTGAAATAAAAGTTGAGTTTAACTATGATATATCATAAAAATTAGGGTATACTATGAGTGTTTTTTTTTTTTCTTTTTGAAAGGTAATTTTTTTTTTAATGTAATTAATGAGTGTATATAGTATTTGGTTTATTTTTAATTAAAGTAATTTGTCCTTATTAGTAAATTTTTATTGGGATATTTTTGTAATTAATTTTTTAATAAAATATGGATATATTAATAAGTTGAGTAATGTTAGGCATCCCAAATATTTTCTCAAAAAATATGCTTAAATGATGTGGCATCCTAGTAGATTTAATGAAACTTAACACCTCATTTGACACATCAATCACCTAATTTTAATAAAACTTGATTTATTGATCCATTAATTTTCACTATTTACAAATAAGTCCTTACAATAGATTTAACAAATATTATCTCATCGTTTCTATGAGATTTATATTGAAAGCTATACTGTTGATCAAAAATATCCTAGTGGTTGCTTTTAGTGGCTGTCAACCACTAGATTTATTTGTTTGTACTCTAGTAGTCTAGCCAACTCCATTCATTATCGTTAGTACTAATCAAATTGACTTTTTTTGCCTTATGCTCTATGTATATAAATCTTATTTTTGTTTTCTAAGTATTGATATTATCTGTTTCGGGTCGCATTCAAAATGGTTTGTCCTTACGTCATTGCTGATTGATATTATTTTTGTCTTCTTTTGTTCTTTGACATTATTGATTCCGTGTATGACTGAAAATTTCTGCTAGCAACCAATCAATGAATTACGTTAGCAATTTCTGCTACCTAACAACCAACCAAATAATTTCTGACATTAATGACTCTTGCTAATTGAAAAAAAAATAATGTCGAAATCACATGAAACAAGTGGATACTATCGCTGGATACACTTCTCTAATCTCTTCATGGAGTGTTATAGAGCTCTCTGTATCTTGATACTGTTTGTGATATTCGATCTCTTCGGTTCACTTCATGCATTAGAGACAATAACTGGAACCCAGTTCATAGCTGATGATGAAAACGGAAGCCTTATATCATCTGATGGAAACTTCAAACTGGGGTTCTTCAGCCCTGTCAAGTCTCAAGCTCGTTACGTTGGAATATGGTTCAATAAAATCTCAGAACAAACAGTTGTTTGGGTCGCCAACAGAGACACTCCAATTAGGAACTCTTCAGGTATTTTCAAGATTGGTGGAGATGGAAATCTTGCAGTTTTTTGTTGTAATCAGAGCAGTCCTCTTTGGTCTACCAATGTTTCGGTGCCTGCACAAACCTCTGCTGCCAAGCTCTTTGATTCAGGAAATCTGGTTCTGGTAGCAAAAGAGACAATTATATGGCAGAGCTTTGATTACCCTACAGACACCATTCTTCCTGGTATGAAATTTGGATGGAACCGGAAAACTGGCCTCAACCATATCCTAACTTCATGGAAGTCGATTGATGATCCCACGCCGGGGGAATTCTCTTCAGGTTTTGATCCTCACAACATACCTCAGTTCTTTTTGTACAAGAACTCAGTTCCACACTGGCGCAGTGGCCCTTGGAATGGTCGCATCCTGAATGGCTTGCCAGACTTTGGAAGCCGCAAAGATTATTTCACTTACCAGATTGATTTTATCAATGTCGTATTTGTAAGTAATGACAATGAAATCTATGTTAAATTTTCACCGAAAAAGGTTGATGTTTTCTCCATAATTGTTCTGGAGTCAATAGGATTTCTGAAGAGACGAATTTGGCACGAGAGCCAGAGATGGGTAAAAGTCCAGGTCATTCTCGAGGACGTGTGTGATGAGTACATGCGATGTGGTGCAAACACAGTTTGCAGTGAGGAAACGTTTGCACATTGTGCATGCCTACCCGGGTTTGAATCGTTTGATAGGTTGTATCCTCAAGACTGGTACCTAAAATGTCAGGAAACAAGGAAGGAAGCTTGTGGCAAAGGAGATGGGGAGGGTTTTGTGAGACTAAATGGTGTGAAGTTTCCAGATGCCAGAAATTCTACTCTTTATAGTAACATGAGTTTAGAGGAGTGTGAGAGAGAGTGCTTGAAGAGTTGTAATTGTACAGGGTATGCTAATGTATATGTAGATGAAAGGGGACGAGGTTGCATTGTGTGGTATGGTGAGTTACGAGACATGAGACGCTATAAAAGTGGACAGAATTTTTACCTAAGAGTAGATGCTATGGAGCTAGGTATGTACCGTCTCTTTTTCCATAATAGTGGCCTAAATTCTATGTTATTTGATATAATATTCAATTGGTTTCATTACAACAATATGTTGACACCACCAGTTTTGTCATCTGTCAGCAGCAAAAGGTTCTTATAAATTAAGTTCATCAGTTTCAAATTTCTTGAGTTTTCAAATTTCTTGAGTTTGAAAGAAATCTTAAATTTGCAGCTGTGGATGCCCAGAAAAACGCAAAAGTACACGTTCTAGCAACAAAAAGTACACTTGTATTTATTATTGTTCCCCTTGTTGAAACACTTATGGCAGCCTTGTGTTTTTACTACTTGTGGAGAAGGAATGTGAAGAGGAATAAAGGTGATTCAAAGGACTCATAACTATACATCTTAATCTATTGTTTCTTCTCAAATTGCTAAAATTCATCGGTCTACCTTTATTGTAGGGAAGAAGCAGAAACAACAACGTCATCAAAGGTTAGTTTTGGATTCGGCAAGAAGTTTGTCTAACCTCCATAAGGACTCTCCAAATAGCAGTGGTGAAAATGGGAATACAGAATTGACATTATTCGAACTAAGTACTGTGATAGCTGCAACAGATCAATTTTCCTCCGCTAATAAGCTTGGACTTGGAGGCTTTGGTCCAGTTTACAAGGTAATTATTTCTTAGTTAAGACAAGTTTTCCACTGCAATAGATATTAATGTTCAAAGCAATGTTGATAACTTTTTGGAACTAATAGAATACAACTCCAATTGAATTTTCAGGGTCAATTACTAAATGGACAAGATATAGCTGTCAAAAGATTATCAACGAATTCCAGACAAGGAATCCAGGAGTTCAAAAATGAGGTCTTATTGATTGCAAAACTTCAACATAGAAATCTTGTTAGACTCTTGGGTTATTGCAAAGAAAAGGATGAGAAGATTTTAATCTATGAATTTATGCCTAACAAAAGCTTGGACTACTTCATTTTCGGTATGTTTACTCCTTAGTTTTGCACTTGTTGTGAGTGTGAATTGTTTACTCCTTACTCTAATATTGATTATATGTGATACAATATAATTGATGCAGATGAATCAAGAAAGCAATTGTTAGATTGGAAAACACGCTTTGATATAATTTTAGGAATTGCTCGAGGGATCCTTTATCTTCATCAAGATTCCAGATTAAAAATTATCCATAGAGACCTAAAAGTTAGTAATATTCTTCTTGATCGAGAGATGCAACCCAAAATATCAGATTTTGGTAATGCAAGAATACTTGCTGCAGATGAGACCCAAGCGAATACAAAAAGAGTTGTTGGAACTTAGTAAGTCAATGCAAGACACAATGAACACAAAATTAACTTATTTTCCTAATTGTAGGAAAGTTAGTATTAAATTACTAACAATATCTTCATAACATGCAGCGGTTATATGTCACCGGAATATACACTAGACGGCATCTTCTCTATGAAATCAGACATTTTCAGTTTTGGAGTCATACTATTAGAGATCATTAGTGGCAAGAAGAACAGGGGTTTTTTCCATGACGATCCATACTCAAATTTGATACAATATGTAAGTTATTGCGTATCTTTTTTGTGTGAGTATATGTTTGTTCGATCCATTCATCGATGTTGGCTTGAACTTACATTGATCTTTTATATTCTCATGTAATGCTGGAAATAAGATGTGGGAACTCTGGAGAGATGGTAAGGCCCATGAGATAGTTGACTCATGCATAAATGATTCATGTCCTGCAATTGAAGTTATGAGGTGCATCCAAGTCGGGCTCTTATGCGTGCAAGATAATGCGAAAGACAGGCCAAGCATGTCGAATGTAGTTTTTATGTTAAGCAATGAAACAATACTTCCTTCTCCTAAGAAATCTTCATTTCCGGTCAGATATAATGAACCGGGTTCATCGACTGCAGAAGCGAAGTGTTCCATTAATGGCATGACGAATACAACATTTGACGGTAGATGAATTTGTTAGGTTTCCCTATGGTGTTGTATGAAATTACAGTTAAAATATTTGTATATAAATTAAACTTTCTTAAAACGCATCATTTCACCTTTTTTTTTTTTTTTTTGAAAATCGCATCATTTCACTTTAACATGTCATTACATTTTTTTTTTTTTTCTTTAGCTTAATTTTGACTGCGTTTTTTTTTTTTTTTTTTTTTTTTTTTTGAAAATCGCATCATTTCACTTTAACATGTCATTACAATTTTTTTTTTCTTTAGCTTAATTTTGACTGCTTTTTTTTTTTTTTTTTTTTTTACAAGTTTATTCAAAAAGGCCAAACAGGCCAAAGCACAAACACAAAACGCGAAAGACTAAACAGCCATATGCAACCACAACAGCCACACCAAGCCTACAAAAACAGCACACAGAAAACAATACCTCACAAAATAGAACAAAAACACCCGCACAAAACAAAAACAAAGGTAAACAGGGGAAGAAAACAGAGGAGAGACAACTCCAGGCACCAAACAGCTAACACCAAAACAACAAAAAAAAACAGAACCTGACTGAAGAACAGCAATCGAATAACTCAAGACACAATGGATCTATGTTTAGCCACCAAAGTTTTCACAAGCACACAAAATCTACTGTCATTTTTGACATCCCTTCTAGCAATTAGCTCTGAATCTCTTTCTTTCTTCCATTGAAATCAAGACCAAGGGCCAAACCTCTCTCAAAAACCTTCACAATCTCATCATCAAGGTTCCACACCTCCTTCTCTTCAAGCTTATGATGCAGCCTTGTTTCGCCAACACTAATGCTCCTAGTTTTCATGTTGTGGATCCCCATCAAGTTAGAACTTGTACTCCTTTTCTTCGATATGCTTGATGAAGTTACTACTAAATTTCGGACCAGCTCTCCTCTTCTTAATGTTCCAATTTACCATTGGAGAGTATTATGAGCCAAAGAACTCATGGAGAGTCTGATGAGCCAAAGAACTCACTTTCAGCTAGAAGAGGATCTGATGGACCTCTCAGATTACACCTTTCGAGAGCCAAAGAACTGCCCAACATCTTTTTCGAAGAACCTAAAGTTGATCCAATATCAGCAACTACACCAACCTTGAAGCCCAACTTAACATTTCCAGATGTGCTTCCTATCTTTGCCACCTTTGAAACTTCCTCTTGGCCCAACAAAGTATTATCCCCTTTCACCTTATTAGAATTTTCACGCCTAAAACTTCCTCTTGTTCCCCACCTGCATTGCCCTGACAATGAGTTAATTTTGTAGGTCACCTAGAATTATCCTCGAATTCGTATAATATCGGATTAGACCGTATTTAAAACACACAAACACGAATCAGATCGAATTCTATCTGATCTGTTTGACCCCTAGCCATCGGCCTTTGTCATTGTTGCAAAAAGAGGCATCTTGGCCTCCTCTAGAGGAATCGGCACAACTCCTTCATCTTTGGTTTGTCTTCTTTTTTTTTAATAAATAAATTATTTTATTTAAATAAAATATTAAAAACTATTTTTTATTTTAATAAGGTAATTTAATTGTTATCATTATTTATTTAAAATAAAAGAAAACCACCTGATATTTGAGTGAGAAAAAAAAGAGTGGAAACTCTTAATGATTAAAACCTATTAAACAAAGACTATAAATATGTAAATTAAAAATAATAAATAGCATTTTAGGCAACTTACATATTAACGTTAAAACCCAAACAATCACAGCTGAGGATCGGACAAAAGACAATTAGCTAAATGAAAAACTTAAAAAATTTAAATTATTTAATCCATTGAAGGAGTATACCGCTGAACCAGTTAACGCCCCAAGGGGTTTGATCCCCCATGGATAGGCCACTGTGGTGTTAAATTTTGTTTATTTAATTTATATTATCGTGATCACATTAAATTCTGTTAACTATTATCCTTTATTGATTGCTTTCTTTTATTTCCATTTTAATTTGTTGTTGAATATTCACCGTTTACCGTTGTCATTCTTATTTACCGTTGTCATTCTTATTTAAATTAATGTTTTGTTTTTTCAATGGGTGTTTAATTTTGTTTATTTAATTTATATTATCATGGCCACAATTATGATACTATCCTTTCTACTCCTCAAATATCTCATTCATATCCGAGTAAAACCTTTTATTAATATTCTATAACTAGAGACTTTGGATCCATTAATGTCTATGGCTACTATTTATTGTGGTTCTATTTTCACTTTCAATCCAAAAATAAATAAATTCAATAGATATATTAATTTACATATAGATAAAATGATAGTTATTATTTGAGTCGGTTTAAGAAACACTTAGATGTCCAGTTCCATTAATTATAACCCCGACTGACCGACTCTCTATTTCCACCATTATTAACGGATGCAATGGTTTTAAATTCTTCATTTCCACCGTTACTAACAGATTCAATGGTTTTTCAATGGTCATCTCTATAGCAATTGAAAGTTGTCATGATGTCTGCAATTTATAATTTTGAATCTCCATTATGTTTTTTTTTGCAGACAATATACCGATGTGAAACGGTCCACCTAGTTTGTGTCAACTTTGCATTTCTTTTAATTTTGTAGAATTTTGAATTTAGAAACCATAACATATGGTTTTGTTAAATCTTGATAGTAGGTGAGGACAAGGGTAAAACCAGAATATTTTTTTAAGATGGGTTATTATGAAAATATATATATATATATATATATATTGACAAAGTATGTCTCAACTGTACGAAAGAAATTTCATTAATTAAAAAAAAAAAAAAAAAAAAAAACTTAGATATAGTTGAAATTGACAAATTAATAATAATTTTTTTTAACAACTATAAATCAACTATTTACTTTAAAATTTAAAATTAACCGACAAGGGGATGAATAGTTTGGTTTTTATTATTTTATTTTTTAAAAGAATAATTGAGTTTGAATTAAACATGGAAAAACTTACATACATAAAAGAGGGAAAAAAAACTTGATCATATAGTGTATTTTATCCTCACTAAAAGATAATCTTAACTTATGGATACTAACTAATAGAATTTTAATTCTTTAATGGATAATATATATATATAGAGAGAGAGAGAAAAAAAAAATTTCAAGTCAGTGCATCCTAATATCATGAGGATATTGAATGTGAGTCATTAGTTTTACATATTTTGACTCAAATGTGTATGCACTTGTCAAAACTTCTTCATAATAAGTGACTCACATTCAATATCCTGATGAAATTATATCAAGACTAGGGATGGCAATTAGACCCAGACCCGACCCGTGTGGGTCGGGTCTAAGTCCTCACATTCGGGTCACGGGTTGAGTCTGGGTCTAGAATATTAGACCCGATTCGGGTCCGAGTTCTGGTCTGGGTCTGGGTCCATAAACTCGGACCCAGACTCGTAGACCCGAATAGTGAGTGAGTTTAAAAATAAATTAAAAATTTTGAAGAATTTGAGATTGAAATTGAATGCAAATAAGAATATTTCCTTTTATGTCCTCTATTTATTTATTTTTTATATTTAGTTATTTATATATTTAAGTATATATATATTTTTAGCATTTTTTTTTTGGATCGTGGGTCCATGGGTCCGCGGGTCCAGACCCAAACCCGTGAATTTTCACCGGTCCTTGGTCGGGTCTGGGTCTTCCTAAGACCCGCGGGTCCAAACCTGAACTCAAACCCGAAAGTTTTTATCTGTCTAGGTCCGGGTCTGGGTCTAATTTTTTTATCGGGTCTGGGTCTGGGTCCAATAGGACCCGACCCAAACCCAACCCATTGTCATCCTTAATCAGGACGTCCTGACCAGATTGAGGCTATATATATTTGAAAGCATTAATATATATTAAAAAAAAAATCAAATGTGGACCCACCCAAGCCAGGGTTATTTCCGTCCTTGGGAGAGGCATAGGTTATTCACGATGTGGCAAGGTAAAAAATAATGATGAATATGTACTTATGATTATTTTGATGCACATCTCACCCCATTTGGCTAGCAGTAGGTAATAATCTGTCACTAAATGTTGTCTGAATATTGATACGATCATTTTAAGTATTTTCATAGTATTAAGTCTAGAATATTTTTGCTACTAGATTTGTGATTGTATTTGCCTATCTAATTAAGCTTGGTAAATGATTATTAATGAATAATCTTATTGTTTATTGATCTAGGAGACCAACAAAATGCAGTTTAGGAAGAAGTACACATCCATTGCTTCTCACACTCAGGTTAGTATCTTCTTTACTACTCTCTTTGAAATATAATTAATTCCCGTGAAACGTGGCCAGGGTTTTGCTTTAACTGCTAATGTAAAATCTCATCTTTTGTTTTTTCTTTAATTCTTCACCGTAATAAGCATGATAGTATGAGACGTTTGTAAATTCTGCTAAGTTAATTTATGGTTCGTATCCTATATTTTTTTTGAGTTAACTATTGTGTTCTTTGCTCGGAGACTGGTTGGTTGGGTTGCTAATGTATTTATTTTCAGTTTCCATGGAGCTTTTGAAAATTTTATTTCATTTTCTTGATTCATGGAATGTATAACAAGTGCCAAGAACTCACTTTTTAGTTTTTAGATGACTGATGTTTAAAATTAGTTTTAATATGACTACTAGAAATTACATTTGTTATCTTCCTTACAAGATAATTTACATTCTAAAAACGTTAATTTTAGTTTAAGAATAATACAGTACCACTTTTAGTTTAAGAATAATTTATATTCTCATGTATGTAGTCCAATTTCATACACCATCGCCGGAAGATTGTTGGTCTTCTCATGTATTAGTATTTTTTATTTTATTTTAACAATAATATTTTTCTTGATAAGAAAAACTTTAAAAATATGATTTTCAATTTATATTTTATGATACCCGCACATCATGCGGACTAAATTCAATTTACATTGATGTCCATGGAGAGAATCTGATGCATTAACACACACAATGGAATGTCCCACACAGGCACTTCAGATTAATAATGAGATCAAAACCAATTTACATATATATACATATAATTAAAGTAATATGAAAATTTTAATAAACATAAGAAATAGAGGGAAGAAAGTAATTATATATTATATGCATATTTATTTAATGAGTAATACCGGATAATGGACATGATGAGATTGGTCGATGGTATATCCCTCACATATGCATCATGAGGTTGTGGATTCAAGTCCTCTCTCTTCTAAAAAAAATAATAATAATAATAATAAATAAATAAAAAAAACTTAAATTTATGTAATACTTCGAAAAAAAAAATACTAGATAATTGATTGTCCAAATGTTTTGCTCAAATTCATGCTTAAATAGAGTGGCACTTGAGTTGTAACTTCCATATTAATCATAGGTTAATGTGGTGGATGATGTGTAAAAATTTGGGGAGTCTTAATAATTATATTAAAAAAAAAAAAAAATCGAACACCGATTAGTTCAAAGGTCTACCAATACTTGACAAGATCAACCGTACAAATATGACTCAGATTTTCATTACAGATGATGGATCTTTTTACACTTTTACGATTTAAAAAGTAAATATGATACTTGAACTCCTATCACATAATTGAATGGGAAGTGTCCAACTATTTTGTTAAGAGTGGTTTTGTTAATTTAATGTCAGACATTGTTATATTCAAATATTACGTATTGTCTTTGAATACTTTTGCATTTATTTAAGGTATATTATAATAAAACTCCCTCTAGTATCAGTAATTGTCATTTTATACTATCATTAGAAATGTCATTCTCCACTAGTGGAAATTGACAAAAATGACCACATATATTATGGGAAATTCGTTTTTAACCACAAATGAAATTTTAATTGTTAATAACCACTTTTTTTGAAAAATTACTGAAAAACCCTCATATAAAAACCTCCCCAAAACTCTCTCTCTCCTTTTTTTCTCTCTTTCTCCTTCTCTCTCATCTACTCTCTCTCCCGATCCTCTCTCTCTTTTCTCCTCTCGATGTCGTCGGCCAATGCCGGAGCTGTTGTCAAGGCGCTGGTTCGTGCGATGACTAGGCGATTCCTTCGTGCGCCGTTGGTTCGTGACGAACGGCGGCTCCGCTGGTCCAAGCGATGTCCAGAGACGGCTCCGTGCTGCAATCTCCGGCGACGTGGTCTGCAATAAGAAAGAGAAATCAAAAAAACCTAAACCTAATTTGAGGAAGAAGAAAAGGAAGGGGGAAAAAAAACATAAGCCTAATTTCAATTTAGTCCAGATTTCAAGTTTCAACATTGTCAATTTAGGCATCATTTCAAGTTTGGACATTGCAATTTAGTCATGATTTCAAGTTTCAAGGTTTTAAAAAAAGAAAACTAATTTCAGGGGTAATCTTGTAATTTATGGACATACACTGAAATTTTTTTAAAAAAAGTGATTATTAACAATTAAAGTTTCAAAAGTGATTATTAACAAAAGTTTAATATTTCTTATGGTTACTTTCGAATTTCTCTCTTCTCCACTATGGTATTAATGTTCACTTACTAATAAATAATTATATTAAGTTAATAAGGGTACAAATGTACACCGATAAATAAATGCGTAAAATTAATAAATATTATTCAATTAAATTGTATAAAAAATAAAATTAAAATTAAATATCTCCCTTATTAGCAGTGCCGGTTCTGACTATTCCGAGAACCCTAGGCGAAATCTAAGAAATGGGCCCTATACCAACAAAATCATTTCCACTTCATCCCAAAATAAAAATATAAATAAAAATATAAAAATCCATGATTTTTATATCTCCGGTTGCCTTTTTTTTTTTTTTTTTTTTTTTGGGTCTTTGGTGTAAAAATAAAAATATAAGAATCCATAATTTTTATATCTCCGGTTGCCTTTTTTTTTTTTTTTTTTTTTTTTTTTGGGGGTCTTTGGTGGGTGGAGAAGAAATGAAGAATATATAGGTAATAAGTGATAGGAAAGTATGAAACGAATTGGGCCAACGTTTAATTTTTTTTGGTATTGTTTGAGCTTTTTTTTTTTTTTTTAACAACTCAACCTATAATAAAAACTCACATCATATATTTGGGGTCCATAGGCATGACGGGCCCAAGGCGAGTGCCCACCCCTGACTCACCTTAGGGCTGGCCCTGCTTATTAGTACACTCATTTTTATAAGTACACTTATGTCTAAAATTTAAAAAATAAATATTACTATAAGCACTCATCCTAATGACAACAGTATCCTCATTAAAATAAATATATTCATTTTAATACATATTATTTATAAACACCAATCTTAAATTATTACTTTTGGAAATATCTCGAATGTAGGAGCTTTATAAAAGGGAATATGTGGAACCGTATATGGGGTCAAGAGATTTTCAATCTGGAATTCTCTTATTTATACAGCTATCTAAAAAAAAAACTTATTAGTATATACGGCTATCTTAAAAAAAAAAAAAATGTTGCTATCTATAGCTAACATTAAAAAATATATTTTTTATTTAATGATAGAGTTCATAACTATATATAAAAGAAACACAGAAACAATATTAGAGCATCTCCAATGCAAAAGTGGCTTGCATACTAATAATTGTTGACATGTCAACAATGTCAAGGGATTTGCTTCCTATGTGGCATAAAAATAGACTTGATAGACAATCAACTCAAAATTTGGTCTCCAATGCTTCCATCTAAAACACAATTTTTTTAATGATGTGTCCATCTTTTTTTCCTGTTTTATTTTTTTATTTTATTTCCTTACCAAAAATATATGAAAAATTAATGTCAGTTTTAAATGTTTGCTGAGTCAACCTAAAAAATAGCTGTGCAACAGGCTGTCTGAAAGTGGACGGTCATGTTGACAATGTCTAATATTTTTTTTTGCCACGTCAACTTGAGGTTGAATATGCACGGTTTCATTGGAGACACAATTATTAATATAATGTCTGTTTATCCTACGTGACATCTTTTTTTTTCACAAGCCATGTTTACATTGGAGATGCTCTTATAATCATATGATGATGAGAAAGTTTGATACTTGAAATAAAAGTTGAGTTTAACTAGGATTTATCATAAAAATTAGGGTTTACTATGAGTCTTTTTATTTTTTTTAAAGGTAATTTTTTTTAATGTAATTAATGAGTGTATATAGTATTTGGTTTATTTTTAATTAAAGTAATTTGTCATTATTATTAAATTTTTATTGGGATATTTTTGTAATTAATTTTTAATAAAATATGGATGTATTAATAAGTTGAGTAATGTTAGGCATCCCAAATATTTTCCCAAAAAATATGCCCAAATGATGTGGCATCCTAGTAGATTTAATGAAACTTAACACCTCATTTCACATCAATCACCTAATTTTAATAAAACTTGATTTATTGATCCATTAATTTTCACTATTTATAAATAAATTCTTACAATAGATTTAACAAATATTATCCCATCTTATCTCTGAGATTTATATTTGTTGATCAAAAATATCCTAGTGGTTGCTTTTAGTGGCTGTCAACCACTAGATTTAACACATCCTAGTGGTTGCTTTTAGTGGCTGTCAACCAAACTCCATTTAGTATCATTAGTACTAATCAAATTGACTTTTTTTTGCCTTTATTTATTATCATTTATTTTTTTGCTTTTAGTGGTTGCTCTGTGTATATAAATCTTATTTTTGTTCTCTAAGTATTGATATTATCTGTTTCAGGTCGCATTCAAAATGGTTTGTCCTTACGTCATTGCTGATTGATATTATTTTTGTCTTCTTTTGTTCTTTTACATTATTGATTCCGTGTATGGCTGAAAATTTCTGCTAGCAACCAATCAATGAATTACGTTATCAATTTCTGACATTATTGACTATTTGACTCTTACTAATTGAAAACAAAACAATGTCGAAATCACATGAAACAAGTTGATACTATTGCTGGATACACTTCTCTTCATGGGGTGTTATAGAGCTCTCTGTATCTTGATACTGTTTGTGATATTCGATCTCTTCGGTTCACTTCATCCTTTAGAGACAATAACTGGAACCCAGTTCATAGCTGATGATGAAAACGGAAGCCTTGTATCATCTGATGGAAACTTCAAACTGGGGTTCTTCAGCCCTGTCAAGTCTCAAGCTCGTTACGTTGGAATATGGTTCAATAAAATCTCAGAACAAACAGTTGTTTGGGTCGCCAACAGAGAAACTCCAATTAGGAACTCTTCAGGTATTTTCAAGATTGGTGGAGATGGAAATCTTGCAGTTTTTTGTTGTAATCAGAGCAGTCCTCTTTGGTCTACCGATGTTTCGGTGCCTGCACAAACCTCTGCTGCCAAGCTCTTAGATTCAGGAAATCTGGTTCTGGTAGCAAAAGAGACAATTATATGGCAGAGCTTTGATTATCCTACAGACACCATTCTTCCTGGTATGAAATTTGGATGGAACCGGAAAACTGGCCTCAACCATATCCTAACTTCATGGAAGTCGATTGATGATCCCGCGCCCGGGGAATTCTCTTCAGGTTTTGATCCTCACAACATACCTCAGCTCTTTTTGTACAAGAACTCAGTTCCACACTGGCGCAGTGGCCCTTGGAATGGTCGCATCCTGAATGGCTTGCCAGACTTCGGAAGCCGCAAAGATTATTTCACTTACCAGATTGATTTTATCAATGTCACATTTGTAAGTAATGACAATGAAATCTATGTTAAATTTTCACCGAAAAAGGTTGATGTTTTATCCATAATTGTTCTGGAGTCAATAGGACTTCTGAAGAGACGAATCTGGCACGAGAGCCAGAGATGGGTAAAAGTCCAGGTCATTCTCGAGGACGTGTGTGATGAGTACATGCGATGTGGTGCAAACACAATGTGCAGTGAGGAAACGTTTGCACATTGTGCATGCCTACCCGGGTTTGAATCGTTTGATAGGTTGTATCCTCAAGACTGGTACCTAAAATGTCAGGAAACAAGGAAGGAAGCCTGTGGCAAAGGAGATGAGGAGGGTTTTATGAGATTGAATGGTGTGAAGTTTCCAGATGCCAAAAATTCTACTCTTTATAGTAACATGAGTTTAGAGGAGTGTGAGAGAGAGTGCTTGAAGAGTTGTAATTGTACAGGGTATGCTAGTGTATATGTCGATGAAATGGGACGAGGTTGCATTGTGTGGTATGGTGAGTTACGAGACATGAGACATTATGAAAGTGGACAGGATTTTTACCTAAGAGTAGATGCTGTGGAGCTAGGTATGTACTGTCTCTTTTTCCATAATAGTGGCCTAAATTCTATGTTGTTTGATATATTATTCAATAGGTTTCATTACAACAGTAGGTTGACACCACCAATTTTGTCATCTGTCAACAACAAAATGTTCTTATAAATTAAGTTCATCAATTTCAAATTTCTTGAGCCTGAAAGAAATCTTAAATTTGTAGCTATGGATGCCCAGAAAAACGCAAAAGTACATGTTCTAGCAACAAAAAGTACACTTGTATTTATTATTGTTCCCCTTGTTGAAACACTCCTTCTGGTAGCCCTGTGTTTTTACTACTTGTGGAGAAGGAATGCGAAGAGGAATAAAGGTGATTCAAAGGACTCGTAACTATACATCTTAATCTACTGTTTCTTCTCAAATTGCTAAAATTCATCGGTCTACCTTTATTGCAGGAAAGAAGCAGAAACAACAAAGTCGTCAAAGGTTAGTTTTGGATTCGACAAGAAGTTTGTCTAACCTCCATAAGGACTCTCCAAATAGCAGTGGTGAAAGTGGGAATACAGAATTGACATTGTTCGAACTAAATACTGTGATAGCTGCAACAGATCAATTTTCCTCTGCTAATAAGCTTGGACTTGGAGGCTTTGGTCCAGTTTACAAGGTAATTGTTTCTTAGTTAAGACAAGTTTTCCACTGCAATAGATATTAATGTTCAAAGCAATGTTGATAACCTTTTGGAACTAATAGAATACAACTCCAATTGAATTTTCAGGGTCAATTACCAAATGGACAAGATATAGCTGTCAAAAGATTATCAACGAATTCCAAACAAGGAATCCAAGAGTTCAAAAATGAGGTCTTATTGATTGCAAAACTTCAACATAGAAATCTTGTTAGACTCTTGGGTTATTGCATAGAAAAAGATGAGAAGATTTTAATATATGAATTTATGCCTAACAAAAGCTTGGACTACTTCATTTTCGGTATGTTTACTCCTTAGTTTTGCACTTGTTGTGAGTGTGAATTGTTTACTCCTTCCTCTAATATTGATTATATGTGATACAATGTAATTGATGCAGATGAATCAAGAAAGCAATTGTTGGATTGGAAAACACACTTTGATATAATTTTAGGAATTGCTCGAGGGATACTTTATCTTCATCAAGATTCTAGATTAAAAATTATCCACAGAGACCTAAAAGTTAGTAATATTCTTCTTGATCGAGAGATGCAACCCAAAATATCAGATTTTGGTAATGCAAGAATACTTGCTGCGGATGAAACCCAAGCGAATACAAAAAGAGTTGTTGGAACTTAGTAAGTCAATGCAAGACACAATGAACATAAACTCAACTTATTTTCCTAATTGTAGGAAAGTTAGTATTAAATTACTAACAATATCTTCATAACATGCAGCGGTTATATGTCACCGGAATATACACTAGACGGCATCTTCTCTATGAAATCAGACATTTTCAGTTTTGGAGTCATACTATTAGAGATCATTAGTGGCAAGAAGAACAGGGGGTTTTTCCATGACGATCCATACTCAAATTTGATACAATATGTAAGTTATTGCCTATCTTTTTTGTGTGAGTACATGTTTGTTCGATCCATTCATCGGTGTTGGCTTGAACTTGCATTGATCTTTTATATTCTCATGTAATGCTGGAAATAAGATGTGGGAACTCTGGAGAGATGGTAAGGCATTGGAGATAGTTGATTCATGCATAAATGATTCATGTCCTGCAAATGAAGTTATGAGGTGCATCCAAGTCGGGCTCTTATGCGTGCAAGATAACGTGAAAGACAGGCCAAGCATGTCGAATGTAGTTTTTATGTTAAGCAATGAAACAGTGCTTCCTTCTCCTAAGAAATCTTCATTTCCGGTCAGGTATAGTGAACCAAATTCATCGACTGCAGAAACGAAGTGTTCCATTAATGACATGACGAATACAACATTTGACGGTAGATGAATTTGTTAGGTTTCCCTATGGTGTTGTATGAAATTACAGTTAAAATATTTGTATATAAATTAAACTTTCTTAAAATGCATCATTTCACTTTAACATGTCATCACATGTTTTTTTTTCTTTAGCTTCACTTTTGACTGCTTTTTTTTTTTAACAGCAAGTTTATTCAAAATGGCCAAACAAGCCAAAGCACAAACAAGAAACGCAAAAGACTAAACAGCCAAACGCAACCACGACAGCCACACCAAGCCTACAAAAACAGCACAAAGCAGAAAACAATACCTCACAAAACAGAACAAAAACACCCGCACAAAACAAAATCAAAGGAAAACAGAGGAGAGACAACTCCAGGCACCAAACAGCTAACACAAAAACAACAAAAAAACAGAACCTGACTGAAGAACAGCAATCGAATAACTCAAGACACAATGGATCTATGTTTAGCCACCAAAGTTTTCACTAGCACACGAAATCTATTGTCATTTTTGACATCCCTTCTAGATATTAGCTCTGAAATCTCTTTCTTTCTTACATTGAAATCAAGACCAAGGGCTAAACCTCTCTCAAAAACCTTCACAATCTCATCATCAAGGTTCTACACCTCCTTCTCTTCAAGTTTATGATGCAGCCTTGTTTCACCAACACCAATGCTCCTAGTTTTCATGTTGTGGATCCTCATCAAGTTAGAACTTGTACTCCTTTTCTTCGATATGCTTGATGAAGTTACTGCTAAATTTCGGACCAGCTCTCTGCCTATAAAACACCCATCATTGTTCCTCTTCTTAATGTTCCAATTTACCATTGGAGAGTCTGATGAGCCAAAGAACTCATGGAGAGTCTGATGAGCCAAAGAACTCACTTTCAGCTAGAAGAGGATCTGATGGACCTCTCAGATTACCCCTTTCGAGAGCCAAAGAACTGCCCAACGTCTCTTTCGAATAACCTAAGGTTGGTCCAATATCAGCAACTACACCAACCTTGAAGCCCAACTTAACATTTTCAGATGTGCTTCCCATCTTTGCCACCTTTGAAACTCCCTCTTGGCCCAATAAAGTTTAATCCCCTTTCACCTTATTAAAATTTTCACCCCTAAAACTTGTGCATTAAAAAGCGTCCCCTCCCTACAATCTGAAACAGACAAAGACTTGCTAGTCCCAACATCATAAGTCAAACTTCCGAACCTTTCCTTTCCTTCCAAAAACACTGCACTCCAGCTATGTTTCTTTGATCCAAATCTTCACTAAAGAGCTGCACTCTAACCCCATCACCAACCTTATCTGACTTTATTTGAAATCTGTCACCAGAAAGGAAATCTCACTCCTTTTTTTCCACCAACAGATCACCTTTTTCCATAACTGGAAAAACATCCCCACCATCCAATAGATCCACCGTAGACAGCCCCAAGAACCCTTCTAACCATGACCTTGTCACCGGAAAACGGTCCTCCTCCACCACTATAGTGAACTCGCTCCCACCTTCCTCAACACTGATCTTGTTTGGGATTTGATAACCAAAATGAATCAAAATCAAAACCTTACCTTTGATGTAGCCTTATCAAAACCAAAACCAAAACCTTATCAAGGCACACTCTTCTTGGTGGTTCTTTCAATTTAACTACAATAATGGTATATATGATCTTTGTTGTAGCCTCAAAATTAATTAACTTTAATCTTTGATCATCCATGTAGAGACATTGATGACTTCTCTTCTTGTTTGTCACAAACTTCTTAATTTTAAATTCAAACCACATTGTTACCCGACCTCTGAATATGTTCACACTCTGGTTTCTTTCAGATTTATCTACCAAACTAGTTACTTTACTATTAACACATATTATAAATTCCTTATCAAAGTCACTACTCGCATGGAGCTTCAAGTGCCAATGGAACCAAAACACAAACTCCAAATAAATACTCTCCTTTTAGCCTCAAGAGTGAGGAAAAGAAAAATAATTCAAAGGAAGCAAAAAAGACACAACTGAAGGAAAAAAGCAGAACAAGATACTAAGGGTGTTTCTTGTTCAAACACCCTCAGTATATGAAAATAGATGCAAGATAAAGCAATGCATGAAATTGAATGCTTCTCCAAACATCCAGAGTTGAGTTTCCACATAAGGGTATTTTTAGTATATGAGCATGGGCATGGAAATTCTTTTGAACTGCTATTGACCACAGAACTACATTTCTATATTACAAATTATGAAAATGGAGCATAATCTTTGTGCAATGTGCTAGTGACCACATAACTACATTTGTATATCATAATCTTGTCACTTGTGAACATCTATGAATATATATACAAGTTCTGCAATGACACTTGGTCTAGTTAAAAAAAAGGTCAACAAATTTTGGGAAGAATGCTCTTTTTTTGGCGAGTTAAATAAGCTGAAAGTAAGAGATTTTCTGGATAGACCGTGTTGGCTGGATTCGGTTTGTAGTGCCTGCATTTCTCATTTTATTGTGACTGTGTGGTTAATTTGGAATTCCATAAATCAATCTGTTCATGGTGGCCATTGTAAGGTTTTTGGGGATTTCTGGAAGAGAGCTAGGTCTCTTGACTCTTCTTGATGAATTCAATTCTGCTAGGTGCACAGTCATGCAGGACAAAAACCTTTTCCGGCTGTCAACAAAATCTAAGCAATTCATAAAATACAAGTACAATCAACTATCTAATCTAAGGAAGACCATTACATAAACACATACTTGCACATTGTTGCCATACTATACATAGTTGCTCTTTGCCATTATCCAGTTTAAATTCTTCAAAAAAAGTAGTCACAATTAATAATAGTACCTCAGAGTATATCGACATCTATGTGTTGAAATGCCTTAAAACTGGATAGCATTCTTGAATTTCCTCACGAGACATTATTACACTGTCTTTCCTGGGAGCCTGGTATACATTTATTGTCTGCATGAATACAAAAACAGTAACAGATATGAAGCATGAATTTTTTTTTTTTTCATTTTTAAAGATAAACTTATAATTCAATATTGATGAAAAAGATGTTACCCTTAATAGGTTTTTAGAATAATATAACTTTAGTTTCTCCAATTCCTGGTCTAGATCTCCCATTTTACGTATGGTAGGCAATTTATGCTTTCCGTCAAGAGCCACCATGATTGTCAACTAGAAATAAAGAGAATATGGTCAAAACAAACACATAATAATAATAATAATAATAATAATAATAATAATAATTAGAAAGTCACATCTTGACTCCCATTGGTGACAAAAAGTAAAATTTTCTATAAATGTATCTAACATTTCATCTCAATTTGATAATATTGCATTATTTACAACATCATCATCAGTTAAGATGCCAATTGCCATGAAAATTTGGAATATAAATTTAAGAAAAATAATATTACTTCATTCCAATATCTTCATGATCAAGTTTAAATGACCAAATGGAAGTCTAGCAAAAATTGTAATCAACAGTCATAAATAGCACCTTGTGATCAACTTTAAATGTTCAATTGCATAATGATCAGACTTAAATGACCAATTGGAATAACAGCAAAAATGTAATCAATAGCCATACCGCCTTGGAATCAAAGGTTTAAGAGATTTGATCTTACCGCCATGTATTTATCTTTGAATTCATCAACTTGTAGTCGATAACTAGATGAGCTTTCTCTATCCATTTTTCTTAAATTACAAGGCCTTTCTTTATCAAATCTTCTCTGTTCTTCATATGAAATTTTCTCCAAATATTTGTTTCCATCACACCGACATACAACATTCACCTGCAAGATAGACATTTAACCTTATAATATATTGAACAAGAATCCCACAACATAAAATGAACAAAGCATGCAAGCTAATTTATCTAATATAAAACTGAGCTTCTTTTGAAACCAAAACGAATTTAAACATATTATTTGATGAAGCCAACAACAGAATAGTTTGACCAATATAACTAATTATACTCAGTACTTGAATTCAAATGTAATAGTAAAATGTTTAAGGGTAGATATTTTACTTACAGAAGAATTTCTGGATACCCAGTTGCTGCGATGCCAATCCAAAGGTTCTATTGTATCTTCAACAACAAAGTAAATAGAATATATATAAGTTGTATTATACAAATAGACTCAAAACGAGAAAAGCTTGATAGGTTGCATTAGGGGGATCTTTTAGAAGTTGATCTTCTACAAGTATAGTTTTAAAGAAAAACTATAAATTTGGGCTTATGTAAACCAAACCAGCCATTTTTAATCATCGACAACCAAACAGGCAATTAGTAACAAAGAAATATTAAATAATAACCCCAACCATTAGAGCTAGCTTTTGTTATTTGATAAAGATCATTTTGAAGAGTTTGATCAAACAATAACCCCACCTAAAAAGCAAATATATAAATATAAATAAACTATTTCCACAATCAAAAAAAATATTACGATGTGGTCGCAGACATAGTCTAGTGGTACCTGGATTTTGTAAATGCTTACTGAATTGGCATCATTGAATTTCACCGAAAACACCACACTCGCAACAACCCCACATAGCACTATATACACCGGTACTAAATCAAGCTTCACAGGTTCAGGTTGGGTCTCTGGCTCGGCAAAGGAGAAGGAGGAGGATGATGACAATCCAACGCTGGTTTGAGATCGTTGATCATATTCATCATCAACGCCAAAGATAAGGCCGAACCCATCACAGCAACAGGAAATAACAACTTGAGAGTTTTAATCATGAAGGCCTCAATAGAATGAATTAAGTCAATTAACCGCGTTCTGCTTGTGGGTTGCTGCGCTTCAGAATATAAAGAGGCTGCTGCAACAACATTGTTGTTCTTGATTGTCGCTGAAGTCGATTTTCCGATAAAGCTTTCAACTTAAATCCTGGAAAAATTTGAGGTTGCCCTAAATTGACAGATTTGAAGCCACATAAGTCGCTACGATGGTTTTGAATTCCCTTTGACGACGACGACATCGCCGTATTTTCGATTAATTTTGAACTAGTTGCCATGACAAGAGAAGCAGGATTTTCCCCCTTTATTTTTTTCTTTTTCAAAATTAGGGTTTATGTGACACGAAAAAGATTGACAGTTATACAAGAAAAAGAGAGAGTAGAAATTATCAACATTAACCTTATAAAATTATGATATTTTGTTTCTAGACACATCTAATGTGATATTATTACAAATCCTCCAATAGTTTGAGGTAATAGTCATCTTGAACCATCTAGTTTCAAAAAGAGTCATTTTCTGCCCTGTCGTTAATTTTAGATAATTTTTTTAACAAAAAAAATAATACAATACTCTTCCATCTCTTTTTTCAATTTTTAATTATTTATTTTTAAAAAAAATTGAAGATCCAATCTAGATCTCCACCAATTCCAAAGAACAAAAAATAAAAATAAGTAATGGTAGATATCACATTCACAATCACACATTTTTCAATCATAATATATATGGCAGCTTATATATCAATTAGTAATGAGATAAATTATTATTAATATGCTCTTAAAAAAAAACGATTATTAATGTGTATCTAGTCACCAATTGACACATCAACTGCCACATGTGTTGTGAATGAAAATGTGTCACAACAATTGAACGGTTTTTGAATCGTTCATGTCCAAATTATATAAAAAAAGACAAGAGTGTCATGGTAAACTAAGGTTAATCAAAGGAATACATATTGAAATCTGTGTTGATTTGCATACATCATTTTACACTCATTTTGTGTCCAGATGGTTTCCATGTGAAACCCCACTCATTCAATCTTTCATTCCTTGACTTGAGCTTCGGAGAGAGAACGTATTTCCCCACCTGCATTGCCCTACCAATGAGTTCATTTTGTAGGTCACCTAGAATTAACCTCGAATTCGTATAATATCGGATTAGACCGTATTTAAAATACACAAACACAGATCGGATCGAATTCTATCTAATCTATTTGACCCCGAGCCATCGGCCTCCGTCATTGATGCAAAAAGAGGCATCTTGGCCTCCTGTAGAGGAATCAGCGTAACTCCTTCATCTTTGGTTTGTTTTTTTTAAAAAAAATATTTTATTTAAATAAAATATTAAAAACTATTTTTTATTTTAATAACGTAATTTAATTGTTCTCATTTTTTATTTTAAATAATAAATAATTAAATAAAGGGTATAGTAATAAAAAGAAAACCACCTGCTATTTGAGTGAGAAAAAAATAGTGGAAACTCTTAAATGATTAAAACCTATTAAACAAAGACTATAAATATTTAAATTTAAAAAAAATATATATAAAAAAAAACAAACAAACAGCACTTTAGGCAACTTACATGTTAACGTTAAAATCCAAACAATCGCAGCTGAGGAGTGGACAAAAGACAATTAGCTAAGGCTATTTTTGGGATTGTTGTGCCCAATGGACCTTTTTGAAACGGTGGAGTGATTAGGGAAAAACTCTATGGGATTTGACTTTGGGGAAAAGTCAACCGGTCTATGTCTTGGTGATAATTCTATGGGAAATGCTTTCCCTATTATGACTTTAGGAAATTGGAATAGGATATATGTTCTAACTCATTGGAAAGGATACTAAATTAGATCTACGATAGTTTTGGTACATATGAAGGACGCTGGTTTATTCCCGACAGTCTTTTTTCTCCTCAAGTTTTGAACCCAACGACGGCCGTACCATAGTCATGTACTGGTACGGCTAGGGATGGCCATTTTTCTCCGGGGCCCTAAATCCCCACTCCCCCATCTCCATTTGGTGGGAAATTTTGGGGGTAAATTGTAATTGTGTGTGTGTGTGTGTGTGTGTGTGTGTGGGGGGGGGGGGGAGGGGGGGGGGGGGGGAATGATGAAATCATCATCAAATTAAAATGGGGATGAGGATGGGGATAGGGATGGGGGGACCCCTCTCCCCATTCCCCCCACAAATTCAAGGAAATGGTGCCCCCATCCCCATTTCCCCAAATTATTATATATAATATATTAATATATTTTTATTTTTATTTTTTCAATATTTTTATTCTTACTTCCTATATATACATCTTTATTATGTAATTTTTGTAGTGGATGTTATTTTGTATTTGAGTTTAATGGATTGTGTGTTTTTTTATTATGTAATTTTTACTGATATAGGAAAAATGGGGGAATGGGGAAATGGGGGAAATGGGAAAATAGGAAAAAATGAGGAAAAACAGGAAAATAGGGATAGGGGTGAGGTGACCTCCTCCCAAAACTACCCCATCCCCATTTTCCCCAAATGGGGAAATGGTGGGGGATGGGGGAGGGTTTGGCAAATGGGGATGGGAATGGGGGGACCTATATCCATCCTCATTTCCCCATTGGCTATCCCTATGTACGGCTTGAAAGATGACCACGACAACTACAGAAAAATTTTATCAAAGCAGTCCAGGTAGAGCATGTATACCTTAAACAATTTGTCGGTCAATTTTTGTTGTTGTTTTGGGTCTTTTGTACACAAACTGGAGAGGTTTTTGAGGATTCTAGAAAGGGATTTGTTGAGGAATGAGTGGTATTTCATTACGAGTTTACGCATTATGGTTTTGTTTTGTTTAGTGAAATACTGAAGTTTGAGACATCCACTAATAGATGAAGATAATTGGACGTGAGAGAATAGATGACCGCGAATTCCAAATCCCAAATCATTATCATTCGAACCCTTGTAGAATTCCATATTATAGAGTATATTGTTTTCTCCGTCGGAAGCCATTACAGATCGAATGGACAGAGATTGACAACAAAAATTTCAAACTTTCCATACAATAAAATATATGTATAAATAATAGGATTAAATGCACAAACATCCCCTTGGTTTAGTCATAATTACATGTGTATTCAACCATTCCGTTTATTGCACAAACATCCCCTGAAAAATATTGACCACCGTTAAATATAACTGTTTACTAACATTACATTGTGAAAAGTCGAAAATTGTACATATGAAATTTTGTTCAAAATTGTAGAAACATCTCCTGCAACTGTTAGTTCCTCACTTCTTATCAGATATATCATCACTTCACTTGGAACTATTACAACAAAGAATAATATTACATTACCCAATCATTTTCTTTATTTATTTAAGTGACGATTTGTGACATGAACACCAAACGCTCTCTTGGTTTCGGTTATGTCAATTACAGCAATATAATCGAAATTACCTTGATAAGTATATTTCCTACCCCACTTTTACAATAAGATCAATAATACGTTATCCTAATTGGCTTTCCATTCAGAGGAGTAAGATTCATCGTATCCATCACCCATTGTGCTGTCCCGAAAACAACAAAATTAGTTATAACAAATTATGTGCAGACTAATAGCACACACATAAGAATTACAATGTTCAATTTAACAACTAAAATTTTGTTTCCGCATTCTAGAGTTTGTTTATGCATTCTTATAATCTTTATCTTCTGTTGTGACAATATAACCATTATAGAAGTATATTGGGTTCAAAAATTAAATAGCACTTTTTGGGGGAGGGTTTGTGCAAATAGCACCACATTAATAAGTCATGTTTTAATAGCACCAAAATAGGTGATGAGACCAAAATACCCCCACTTACTCTTTTTCTTTGCTTTTTTTTTTTTCTCGAAAATTCGAGACTTATTGTGACATTTTCGAGACTTATTGATGCGTTTCGAGACTTAATCCCAGTTTGTTGCTTTTTTTTTTCTCGAAAATTCGAGACTTATTGTGACTTTCGAGACTTATTGATGCGTTTCGAGACTTAATCTCAGTTTGTTCGAGACTTATTCTGTTCGACCTCCATCAATGGTGACAGTGCCGACAACGGCGCCGGTTGACTCCGGAGATAGTCGGATCTGGAAGATTGGACGACGTCGAGTTCATTGGTGCCATCGGTTTCGTCAGATTCGCGACGGATCGTCGCAGATCTGACGATGAAGGTTCGAAAACTATTCGGGTTTGGCTTTGTTTTTCTCTCCATACAGCTCGAAATTGAAAATGGATACTTCCGTTACAATCGGTGGCGCACGACGGACGTTTTGCCGGTGGTTTTGTCCATCAACTCGCCGGTCGACGGTGACACCTCCATTGAAGCTCCATCAATGGAGGTTCGGGGAAAAAGAAGAAGAAAGAAGATGAATGATAGAAAAGAGAAAAGAAAAGAAGTTGAGGGGTATTTTTGTCCAAATTCCATTTTTTGTGCTATTAAAACATGAGTTATTAAAGTGGTTGTAGTTACACAAATCCATTTTGAAAAAGTGCTATATACCCCTATTTCCTCATATACAAAATAAGTATCAAAATCATACTATGAATTATAAACAGTTGACAGTATGGTTATGAGATACATGTACTATAGTTTTTGTTACATTACAGTCCAAGATAGTATGATTTTCTTTTAATTTTTTAATTCTTTGCTCACATTTTCCATGTCGTCTTCAAGGTAAACTGAGAGCATATAATTATCTGTTCTATCACGGTCAGTATCAGAGTCGCTGATATAGAGTTGGTCTATGTTGGTATTGCCATCGCCATCGCCATCGTTGTCGTTGTCGGACGGTGGACAAGGCAGATTGGTTCCGTTAAGCTATATATAAAGTCCTCTCACTTGTAAATATAGAGATTATTAAAAAGAAAATCACTTGATATTTAAGTGAAAAACATTAAAATAATAATAATAATAATAATAATGAAGAAGAAAAACAACAAACATCAAACAAACAAGGTGGAAATTCTTTATGATTAAAACCTATTAAGCAAAGACTAAAGATTTAAGTTAAAAAAACAAACGGCACTTTAGGCAACTTAGCATATTATTTAAAATCCAAATAATCTTAGTTGATGATCGGACAAAAGACAATTAGCCAGAATAAAAACTTGAAAAATTAAATTATGGAGTCCATTAAAGGAGTATATACCAAAAAAATAGTTTCAACCTCTTTCAAAATGGATTTTGACAAGTATGATAAAACCCGAAATTTGGTTGGCCTACAAAGCCATCCAAGGGTTGAACCAGTTAAAGCCCAAGGGGGTTTGATCCCCCAAGGGATTCTATATTATTTGTGTTGAAATTTTAGTATAAATTAACATGGGTTGATTCCATTTATAAACATATGTTTAAGTTCCTTCCCAATAAAAAAAATATAAATAAAGGGACATTGGAGCAAACTAAAGACAGCAGATGTTCTTTTTAGTACTATATAAAACACCATTGCCAAAGTTATTCTGCCTTTAGTAAAGATGATGTAAATTTCTTTATGTCCTCTTCCTTTCACTGTTATGTCATTTCTTGGAGCAGCTTTCTAGCATGTTTAATGTTTTTATAAGTATTAACATGTTTCCTATTTCCTAATTCGAAGGGTGTCAATACGGGCCACGACATGATGACACAATACGACATTTACAGGGTTTGGATAAGTTATATTGGGTTCAAGTCATTAACGGGTCAACACATTGAACCCGTTAAGTAAACGGATCGTGTTTGGGGTGAACCCTTCCTAACCTGCTAACTTATTTAATACGATTAAATATCTAGGATAAATATGTAAATTACAAATATATAAAGAAACCCTAAATATTACTTTGACAAATCAATGCAAAATACTTTAATTCTCCATGTTTAATCTTTTTATAAGTATTAACATGTTTCCTATTTCTTAATTCTAAGGGTGTCAATACGGGCCACGACATGGTGACACAATACGATATTTGCGGGTTTTGGATAAGTCATATTGGGTTCAGGTTATTAACAGGTCAACACATTGAGCCCGTTAAGTAAACGGATCGTGTTTGGGGTGAACCCTTCCTAACCTGCTAACTTATTTAATATGATTAAATATCTAGGATAAATATGTAAATTACAAATATATAAAGAAACCCTAAATATTACTTTAACAAATCAATGCAAAATACTTCAAATTCTCCCTTCTCTCTTTTACTGTTAATTACTCATCAAAAGGTGCAAGTTTTCAAGATCAAATGTCCAAAGAAATTGTATTCTTCAGTAGTTATTTTCCATCATATGATTTATAACCTATAAATTAATAGGTTTGATCGGGTAACCCGTTAATTTAATGGGTTGTGTCTGGGTTTCGATTTGTAATACGATAAACTTAACGGGACGTATTCAAATTGAACAAAAAATTAACGGCCCATGTTTAGATTTATACAAACACGATAAAATAGCCCCATATTGCCACCCAATCTAATTCTGCATGAAATTTAATTGAGACTTCTTCATATGTATATGTGACCTGAAATTTTAGACACCAATCAATTATCAGATCGGATAAGGGTTTGGGTTTGTTACTGTTCGGTCTGAACAAGGCTAGATGAACATTATTAGGTCTATTGTTAAACCCAGCAGCCCCAAGATAAATACCCTTGAGGTTAGAACCGGACCGGATTTGGGCCCAAACAGGCCCAATTAGATTTAGGCCTTTTGTAAAATAATGTTTTTTTAAGGGAGAATTCCATAAACGTCCCTATAGTTTCATGAAATATCACTTTTTTTTTTTTATTGTCAATTGATCAAAATGGTCCCTAATCATTTATAAATATCAAAAATATCCCTCAAGTTGATGTCAGTTTAGTGTCCGCCTATTTATTGAGGGACTATTTTGTGATTATAAAATAAAAACATTTAAAAAGAAATTCAACTGTTAATTTGTATATAAATTGCTTACTTTAGAGAAGTCTATGCTTTTAATTTACAGAGAGTTTCCACAATAAAAGGTGCTTTTTTTTTTCTCTCTCTTGTATCAAGGGTTTTTTTAGTAGAAATTGTTTTGCAAAAGCACTTTAGTTCTGTTTTGATCTATAAGCTCTTTTTTATAAAGCACTTTATTTGTTGTGTTCATGACTAGTTGTTATGGCCACCTCACCTAGTCACCCAAATTGAATCTTGAAATTGGATTTTGTTTATCTACTGATTTCGAAGAAAAAGATGGTGACAATTCGTGCTTTGACGAAGATTTTATATTTGAGTTATGATTACTGTCTTAATAATTCATTTAATCATAATCCAATAAGTAAGAATATGATTTCAAATCTTATCATATATTCACTATATGAATGATATTATATTTTAAAATTAAAATTAATATTAAACTTGAATTTGCTATAATTATTCTAAATCCATACGTTCATTAAACTCTATTAATATGATTCATTTATATCAAAATTCGTACATTTATTTCCATGTTAACCGTGGGGTTTGTTTTTTACTATTGCAAGGGACATGGTTCTAGTAATCGGTTTAGACAGCCGTTTAGCCCTTTAGACGGATTTGGCCGTTGCTAGGAAGGCTGATTCTAGGTGACCAGGCTCTTAGGCGATCTAGGAGTCCGACTAGATGGGCTAGGCAAAGTCAATGCTATTGACTCTGTCATGCAATTTTATTTTTTCTTTCTAAAACAACGTTGTTTTGGCTTAAAACGATGTAGTTTTAGCTAATCGACCTCACCCCTAGTCCCCTATTGTCTACACGTTAAGCGCAAGTCTACCGTACAACTGGTGCCTACTAAAACTCTAATAGAGAAGGTTTTTTTTTTTTTTTTTCGATTTTATTAAAGTAGATATTTAAATCCCCTAATTCCTAATCTTTCGGTGTTTTGAAATTTAACAGCAGATGTGACACATGGTCCCATTCAAGGATATGATAATCATCAAAATTCAAAAAGATTCCAATTTCCAGTCATGACAGTAAAGATACACTACTTTTAGTGAACTCGAGAAATATCAACAAAATCATTATTATTCTTTCAAAAAAAAATTTTTTTTGCAAGAGTCCAAATCCCAGCTGTAAATTCGAAACCAGCAGAGAACATGGTCCACGACCCACATAGCAAAACCAGGGACAACACTATTTTTAGTATATGACCCTCCTCGGTCTCTTTCTTGTCCAGTTAATTTTCTAATTTTCAATTGTAGTTCTCTTTTTCAAGACCATTCAAATATCTGGAGGGAGAGAGATAGAGAGAGAACTTATATGTGTATATATATACATATAATATAAGGTAGGAAAAAAAAAAAGAGAGAAAAAAACAGAGACAGTTTGTAGAGAGAGAGAGAGAGATGGGGAGAGAGGAGGATGAGGAAGGAGTCATGGCGACGGATTTTTACTGGTCTTATACGGACGAACCACATGCCTCCAGGCGCCGTCAGATCCTCTCTCAGCATCCTCAAATTAAGGAGCTTTATGGTCCTGATTCATTTGCTCTTCTCAAGGTCTCTTCTTTTTTGTTTTGTTTTGTGTGTTTAATTCATCAATGTACGTTTGTTGTTGTGGGTTTTTTGTTTTGTTTGTGGTTGATTTGATTGGAGTTTTTTTTTTTTTTTAGATCTGATGTGATAATGCAGATGGGTTATTGGGAAATTTATAGAGTTTGATTGTTTTTGTTTGGATCATCACATTGTTTAAAAATCGGCTTGTTTTGGTTGTGTTCTTGATTGCATTATCTTCTATTATATCTTGAATTAATTTTCCAGTTTTGTTGTGATGCTGTGATGTATCTTGTTAGAATTCAATCTGGGATTTATGCTTGCCCTTTTCATGCTCTCATTTGTGTCAATGGAGTTTTCTTCTTAATGGGTTTGAAATTTTTCGTTGATTGTGTTACTGTAAGTTTAATCATAATGTACTAGGTATAGAAATCTGCATTTGAATAAATCGAAACAATAAAATCAATAAAATCGATGAATTTTATCCATAGTGACAGTAAAGCAAAAACCTTTTCTCGTGGTTTGAGTTAAGGATTCTTGTCTATAGAATCTATGAGTAAGAAAATGGTGTCTCTATCTGAGCTCTACATAAGTGCCGTAAAATGTTTAATTTGTTGTTAACAGTATCGCGGCATTGATTAGGAGCGTTAGAACCCGTGTAAAGCAATCTAAAGACATTCTGCTAAATTGTGATTTGTGCATTGGTCTGCATAAATCTGATTACTGTAAAAACGTAGATTGCTAATGATCGTTTAGTGCATGATCTTGTTTTGAATTTAAATGGTTATCAGCTATAGTTGGTTTAGAATTATATTAATCTCCTTGGTATCGTGGCATTGCAGATCGTTGTGGTGGTCGTGCTTCAGCTATGGACTGCAACTTTGCTCCGCGATGCAAGTTGGTTGAAGATACTCATGATTGCCTACTTCTTTGGCTCTTTTCTCAACCACAATCTCTTCTTGGCCATTCATGAGCTGAGCCATAACCTAGCCTTCTGCACTCCAGTCTACAACCGTTGGCTTGGAATTTTCGCTAACCTTCCTATTGGTGTCCCCATGTCTGTTACTTTCCAGAAGTATCACCTCGAGCACCATCGCTTTCAAGGAGTAGATGGCATAGACATGGACATCCCAAGCAGCGCTGAAGCCCTTCTCGTGAAAAATCCCATCTCTAAATCCATATGGGTTCTGCTCCAACTCTTTTTCTATGCTCTACGACCCCTGTTTCTCAAACCGAAGCCCCCTGGTTATTGGGAGTTCATTAACTTCACCGTTCAGCTCTCACTCGATGCAATCGTGGTTTACTGTTGGGGATGGAAATCTTTCGGTTATTTGATCCTTTCCACATTTGTCGGGGGTGGAATGCACCCAATGGCCGGTCACTTCATCTCAGAACACTACGTCTTCAATCCTGAACAAGAGACATATTCTTACTATGGCCCTCTGAATTATCTAACGTGGCACGTGGGATACCACAACGAGCACCACGATTTCCCAAGGATCCCCGGAAACAAGCTCCATAAGCTGAGCGAACTTGCACCGGAGTATTACCAGGGTTTAGATTCATATAAATCATGGAGTCAGGTCATTTATATGTACATTATGGACAAAACGGTCGGGCCATACAGCCGAATGAAGAGGAAAGCATCAGCTCCAAAGAAGTCTGAATAGCTCTGCTCCCACCTTTATTTATTCAAGTGAGTTAATGCAATTATTTCTTATTAATTGATATTTGTTTGTATCATTCTTGAGGAGCCCAGAATTTTTGCTGTAGTTTTTTTAGAACTAAAAGAATGCAACGACATTGAAAAAGAATTGAGTTGATTATTATTCATGACTTTTGATTTCAAGACTTGAGAAGCAAGTTTACGAGATATATAAACTGAAATTTATGGAGATTATAGAATTCCACACTGTATGATTAAACTAAACAAATTATGATTACCCTCACTTAGGACCCGTTTACAGGAAACTTAATTCCTAATTTATGATTACTCAATTGGAAATCAAATTATGCGGAGGAATTAAGTTCATGCGGGAAAGAAAACTTAATTCCCCCTCCCGTGATTTCCTTTTAAATGGAACTTGATTCTCTTTCATTTTTATTCTTGAATCCTTTTATTTTCATTCTCGATTAGTAAACGCGCCATATAAATGCTTTTTTGATTATCTGAAAGCACTTTAAACTACTCGAAGGTGTTATGAAACAAAATTTACTAATGTTGAAGAAAAGGGAAGGTACAAAGTGCAAACATACATGTTACAAAATAAATCCCAAATCAACACCATTTATGTCATCAACTTTTACCATCAACTCATACTGATGATGTTCAATCACAAGAATCATGGTTGCATCTCTCTCACACATCGTCTGTCTTTTGGGGAAAATCTGAGCTGCTTTCTTTACTTGTTTGCCTGTAAACAATAATGGAAATCACATATTATGTTCATAAACTTGAAAAAGGAAGATATGAGAATCAATTGAAGAACATGGAAACAAAAATCTGGGTATCAAAATGAATCTTATACATTCCATCCAAATGGAGCTGGTTTAACAGGATCATCATTCTTGTCGACAAAGCGCGGATCACTAATGACATATGCAGGTAACTGCTGAACTTGGGGATTTAAGAGCGGAACCCTGGAACGAGAGTACACATCCTCATCACTGTCATAGTCGGAGCCTTGGTTTGGTCCTAGAGCTCTCAGAGACATCCCCAGCAAAATCGCAGTTCCCTGAACGCACGATATGATTTTGTTAGAGAAATTTGAATCTTCTCCTGATCAGGGGAACAGAAATCAATTTACCTGTGCTAAGATGATCAATAGGCCTATCCATTTGAAGACATCGAAGTTTGACTCCACAAATTCTTTGAAATCCTGAAACCTCCCGGTTGGATCCTCCGGTAAATCCTGTTTCGCATCATGGCAGATTAATTACAAAACCAAGCTATAGCTTTGCTATATATGATCATGAAGAGAGAAATTTGTGATAATTTTTACCTTCTCCCAGTCAGAATTGAGCACTATATCTGCTGCCATTGCAGTCTCTAAAAGGAGAACCAAACAGAGAATCGCCATGTACTTTTGTCCATTCAAGGTAAACAAATACTTGAAAACATGGAACTTGAAAGGTGACAACATTATCACCAATCACAGCTTTTTTGGCTTAGCATTGCGTATCTTTAGTGTTTTTCGCAGCATCAGGAACGCTTTCAAATAGCCAAAAACATTTCCATGGTTATTGTAAAACTGTTTGACGCACTCAATTGAACAAAAAAGCTTTTTTTCAAATAAAAGCAGTTCTAAGAAAGCACTTTTGAAAAGAAGCACATAGTAAAAGGAAGGATACACAACACAGACAAAAACAATTTGCAGTGCCGGCAGCAATATGACCCAAGCATGTTATGAGGCAAAAGGCAACACCGATGCCAAGAAATGTGTAAATAAACCTGCAAAACAATAAGAACTTTTATGTCACCATTCAAAATTCTGTGTTAACTTCCTAATTATTATTCGATAAGCCACTTGGTTCGATGCCTTTATTATAGTTATGTGACAATCAAACATGAACATATCATTTGGTATCAGAGCTGATCATGGAACACTTCAACAAGTCTCGTGTCGGATAACCATCTCATATATAAGAGCAATGTAATCATGCAACTTATAAGCTTAAGATAGGTTATCGATAATATTGACTGATATGAATGTTGGCTCGAAAGCATGGTGGAATGTTACGATCAGATTTTTTTATAAAAAAAAAATAGGTGATCGTAACTTTTGAGCCAACATCCCGAAACACTTCATGACTGGCCCTAATATCAAATGATACGTGTATATTGGATTGACACAAAAAATATAAAGTCTGCTTCACATCTCTATTTATAGAAATAATTAGAAACTATTGTGATAGTTTTAGATAGAATAAAAATTCTATCTAAATCTTATTTTAAATTAAAATTTATCTAACTTAATTTAAATTTCAAACAAAAACTAACATTTTGAATTTAAATAAAAATAGATATGTACTCTTGTAATTCTGTTTTGGTTAGAATGAAGTTCTTTTTCTTTCAATTTTTTTTTTTTTTTAAATAAAAATATGATCATAATCATGCATAAAAGTTTTAAAACCCATAACATTAATTCTTAATTACAAATTCAAAATCAAATATTTATAGCATATAAAGTTCAATTTTTATAACAAGTTCTTCTTACATGAAAGATTTTAGCAAGTAATATGCAGATCATAAGAGGGTACTCACTAACCAAACCAAAATTGCCAAAAAAATAAAAATAAAATTAAAAAAAAAACGAAGCAAGCAAGAACACTTCAATACTATTTTGAGACATAGAGAGGTTAATCAATTACCATGGAGAAGGAGAGTGATGATGATGATGAGAAGATGAAGAATCTTGACTGTCTCTCTGCCAGACTCTAGCCATCCAAACGGCATACAAGATCATAGCAATACCAACCATTCCCATTATCAAATTCATAGCTTTCATCAATGACTGCAAGCAACTTCTAGCAGTTCTTCCCATTTTTTTTTTATTTTTTTTTTCAATGATTGATGAATGATGAAGAAAAAACACAATCTTTTTCTTTGATAATTGGTTTGTGTGTTTGTCTTTTCAATGACGTGTTTATCTTATAGCAGAAGTTGAAACATAATATATATTCTTACAAAATAATTAATAACTACAGGTGTTGTCTGCAAACATCATCATTATCATCTAGAACAGATCAGTTTTTACATGTTTGAGGGCCACGAAGTTTCCTCGAAACTCTCCATTTGTTTTCTTGTTTTCTCACTTGTGAGTAAGACATTTTTGTTTGTTTTTTGTTGTCCCAGAGTATTATAAATCACTTGTATGAATGTATAAGTAATTTGTTTACATGATTTAAGCATCAAAAGTTGCTGTGGTGTAGTGGTTATCACGTTAGTCTTACACACTAAAGGTCTCCAGTTCGATCCTGGGCAGCAACAATTCAAATATTTTTTATTTTATTTTTCTTAAATTTTAACAGATATATTTTCTTATTTTTCCAGTAACCTTCCTAAACTTTTTCTTATTTCCTTAATTCATTTGTTTTTCTTAAATTTTAAGGCATATATAAATATATTTAACCTTCCTAAACTGTTTTTTATTTGCCTCCAGTGATATAGCTCAGCTGGTAGATGAACGAGTTTAGAGTTTGGGCAAATGACTCTTAAGTCAGGAGTTAAAATCCTACCAATGACAAATGCTTCAAAAAAAAATACTTGGTCGAGATAGGTGAAAAAATAGATACTAGATAGATGAAAAGTGATAAGGCGGAAAGCGGTAAATAAAGAAAACACATAATTATTCTAAAAAACTTTTTATTGATGAAAAACTAAATGAGAAAACAATAGAATTTGGGTTTTATTTATGGGTGACTCTTAGCATAAACTTAGGCTCCAAGTAATTAAGCTCCAAGTAACCAAAATAATAAATATTGGAGATCTTACTTGGGCTCCAAGTGCTTGAGCTCCAAGCCTCCAAGTAAACAAAATACTAAAATATTAGAGATCTTTATGAAAGATCTTACTTCTCTCTTTTCTTTCTTCTCTTTCTCTCTTTCCTCTTCTCTTCTTTCCAGCGGCAGCACAATGAAACCCTAGATTTGTCTATTTCGGCCTTTTGTAATAATTCGATTTTGACCTCTACACTTTTTACAATTATAATTTGATCCCCTTTTTACAAAAATAATTGGATAACTGCCCCAAACGTATCCAACAAGTATCCTCCCCTATCCTGCCGTTGACTTTCAAAAAAAATCAACAAGACACTCCAAAATTCGTATGCGACACGGATACGTGTCCGACGTGTATATTTTAAGAGATATATTTTCTTAGAGTGGTGCTATTAGCACACCCCCTACTGATCTATTGATGCCCCACTTGTTTAAATTTTGATTTAATTAAATACAGTTAAATATTTTTATTAATTTATTTTATTTATTTCTAAAACTACCATTTTACTTATTTTTCAAACTTAATAAACCCCATCTCTAATATCTCTATCTATCTCAGATCTCTTCATCTCTGGTCTCATCTTTCTCTCACCTTCCATGAATGAATTTTTTTTTTCCTTCTTATTTCTTTTATAGTTTCTTTTTTAAAATTTTTTTTTTTTTTAACATCAAGTTTTATAGAAAAAGGCTAGGAAGTCATAAGACAAAGAATAAACAAACAGCCCCAAGAAAAGAGCAAAGAACAAAGCAACCTAAGATAAAACATACAGAGAAAAAAAACGAAACAAGAAGCAAAGAGCATGTATTTGTTTTATCAATATCTCATATGTCTAATGCACTCCAAGTGTTTGATTTATTGTTTAAATAGAATCAAGTACAAGTATTTTTAGGGTTTAAGAGTTATGAAAAAAAAAAATCAAGAAAAGATTAAAAGAACGCTTTAATTTTTTTTTTTTTTTTTTTAAGGAATGTGGGGTTTTATTAGATTTATTTTGTAGAATATTTTTTTTTTTCTTAAATTATATGTCTCTTTTAATAATTTTGATAAAGGAAAAAAATAATACTAAATAATTTAAAAAGTGGGGCATAAATAGATCAATAGGGGGTGTGTCAATAGCACCACTCATTTTCTTATTTTTCTCCTAAACTTTTCTTATTTCCTTTTTGGTTGTATTTCCTAATACAACTTAATAGAACTTAGGTTATCTGAATCAGTGAATCCTAATGGAATTTAGATTATTGGTTAGTGCCAATAAATAAACAAGCTTGAACTTGAATTGTATTCTTAGGTTACTTTCTTCTTTTCTTTTCCTTTTCTTTTCTTCTCCTTCTAACCCGATTCCATCTCTCTGTTTTTCCTCTGTTTTCACTCATCTTTCTTTAATCAAATGGTGGCTAGCTTTTGTTGGTTATTTTATCAACAAGAATCAATAATGTTCCATTAAGATTACAAATATTTTCAGAAAAGTTTTTTTTTTTTTCTTTTTTCTTTTTTCTTGTTGTGTTGGTCTTTTCAACTGAAAAAATGGGAACTAGCGGTATAAGCAGCAATAGCAAGAGAAGAAGAAGAAGCGGTCACAATGAGAAGAAACATACTGAAGAGGAAATCGCCGAGTATTTAGCTAAGAAAGTAGAGAGAGTTGCTAAGAAATCGAAAACTAGAATGTCTGGATACTCAAACGATTCGAACCCATTTGGTGATTCCAATCTCAATGAGAGATTCATATGGCGAAAAAAGATCGAACAAGATCTCAGCCAAGTTGGTGACATGTTTTCAATAAAAACCGAGAAAAAGAGACAGAGAGAAAGATTGGCAGAGTTTGAAAAGATTAAAAAGACTAGAGAGAAAAGAGCTCTTGAAAAAACTCAACATGAGGAAGAAATGGCATTGTTAGCCAGGGAACGTACTCGTGTCGAGTTTCAAGACTGGGAGAAGAAAGATTTAGAGTTTGATTTTAATCAAAGCAAACGCAGGTCAGAGATTAGATTACGCGAAGGTCGCGTAAAGCCTATTGATGTTTTGTGTAACTATCTTAATGGACAAATCAATGAAGAAGAACCATCGTACACGATTTTTAAGGACTTGACGGTAAAGGAGATGGAGAAGCTTAACGACGACATCAAAATGTACATGGATTTCGATTCTACTAATGTAAACTATTGGGAGGCAATTAAGGTTGTTTGCGATTGGGAGCTAGATGATCGAGCCAGAGTGTTGCGTGGTGGTCAAGAAATGGGGTTGCAATCAAGTATTGAAGAGGATGTAATGAGGCTTTTACAAGGGAAGACTTACAGTGAGCTTGAGGCATTAGAGACGAAAATAGAATCAAACATGCGCGCTGGTACGGCAAATGTGGTTGAGTTTTGGGAGTTAATTCTCAATAAACATCTCCATATATACAAAGCAAAGGCTTGTTTGAAGGAAATACATGATAAATTAATGTTGCAGCATCTGCAATGCCGCATTGAGCAACCTGAGACGAATCAAGAGGCCGAAGAAGAAGAAGAAGAAGAAAAAGAGGCTAGTGAATCATTTTCACCACAACTATTGCATGGTGATGAAAATGAAGAAGAAGCTATTGACCCTGGAGAAGATATGGTGTTATTGGAAGAGCAACGAAGACGAGCACCATCAGAAGATATGGGAGCCATGAACTTGGACAAATACAGACCAAGGAAACCAAAATATTTCAATCGGGTTCACACGGGGTACGAGTGGAACAAGTATAATCGAACTCACTACGGTCATGACAACCCGCCACCAAAATCTGTTCAAGGATATAAATTTAACATCTTTTATCCGGATTTGGTTGATAAGACAAAAGCTCCCACGTATACTATTGACAAGGACGACCGAAGCAATGGTGGTCAGACATGTATCATCAGGTTCCATGCCGGGACTCCTTACGAGGACATTGCATTTCGAATCGTAGATAAGGAATGGGAGTGCTCACACAAGAAAGGGTTCAAATGCACATTTGAAGGTGGGATAGTACATCTCTATTTCACCTTCAAACGCTACCCATATCGTAGATGATAATAGGAGTTTCACCAATATTTTCTCGGCAACCAAACAGTATAATACTATATGAAGTTCATACTTTTTTATAAATGTATTCGTTTTTGGTTATTTGTTATAAGCATTGTGTGTTTCTCTGGGTTTTTATAGCATTTAGTTGTTTGTTTTTTGGTTTTGAAAAACTGTTCCTCTCCGGAACATACTGTGAGAATTGATTATTTGTTACTTGGATTATATGATTGATTTTAATAAAAATGAAAGCAAAAATACAAAATGCAAGTCGGATTTTTATAACATGTTTTCAATACAAAGGTCCAGATCAATACTAAAATCATTGAATCTAATTCTTTCATATAAAAAAGGCCATCAAAACTCTGTTGTACTATATTTTTTTTCGCCATAAATCGCGAATTTACAACATCGAGTACCAAAAATAATCGGCTCTTTGCCTTTGTTTGCTCTGTGTTCTTTATAGTTATACATTTCATGTCTGTAACTGGTTCTAATAAATATCTGTACTCTTTTAGAACACAGCTTCAGTTTTCGACATGTCTTATAGAGTCATGTCAACAGTCTAATTTCAGTGTCCAATGTGTCTTCTGTTTCTTTGTTTCCATGTTGTTTTGGACAACACGGAAATGGCAACTTAGCTGCAGACACAAATGAACAAAATAAAATCGCGACAGGAAGAAAAAAATCTGCTTCAATGGAAAGGGTCTCCAACAGCACACAGCTTCCAATCGTTCTGTTCTGTTCTCCGAGTCTGCACTGTCATAAGACAAGATACAACTGGACTAGCTTTGACCACGAAGAAACTCTCGCATATGTGTGTGTGTTTCTGCCTTAACTGCTAGACGCATTTTCTTTGAATCCTCCCATAGCAAGCCACTTCGATCTCGAGCATAGTCACAAGCAGCTTCAAAGACATCCTGCCAAGATAAAAGACAACTCTCAAATTTAATCACTAAAATGCAAAGAAAAATGACAAGAATCTTGTCATGTGACAAAACCTGCCGCATGGCAAGATCGCACAGCAGGGGATGCATGGTGCATCCTGCTGCATTCTAGCTTTTGCACAAAGTGAGATATGCTTGAGATTTACCCTAGAAGGGAATTCATCGTAAAAATAAGCAGGGGTCGCCTCAACCCTGTTCAGATCTGATTCCCACAATCTTATCTGTCATAAGAAAAAAAAAACACTTTAAAACATTAGAAATTGAGAAAAATGCTGATTGACAGAGAGCAGAGGTGACTTCAATTCTAATGGAGGGCCGGGAAGCATAGACTCGAATAATTTCATCAAAATCATAACTACAATATATAAGTCAAATAAATATCTGAAAATACAGATAAGTTACAACCTGATCACAAACATTTTCAGGTACAGACGGTATTCTTTCTGCAACTCGAGGATGTGCATTCTGTTGAAGGAAAGCAATTATCTGAAAAGATGAAGGTCCGTTATCTACATGAGCAAAATGCCTCCAAGAATTTTGAAAACCCAGCATAAAATGTCTGTGCTGTGACTTATTGAAATGTAGTTATTTGAACTTGAGATAGAAAACTGATCACCAAGTCATACACTCACCTGGTCTGCTGTAATGCCATTATCAAAAGCGTTGTACAAACTTTCTTTTGTTATCGCTCCAACTATAAGGTTTGGAAGTTGATACTCTATCCTGCATGCATTAGCACAATATTATATTGTCTAGAAATTGACATCAAATATCAGCACGCTACTTTCCTAATACCAAGCAGACAATAAGACTTTGCAGAATATAAAAAAATATGAGCCAATTATATAGAAAAAAACTCAAGTAAATTAATAAGGAGGTAAAGGAAGGAAACATCTACATCGATTACTTGCAAGAGAAAAAGAATATTTGTTTTGGTTCTTCATCAGCATTAATTCTATGTTTGCAAACATCTTCAGGGGTGAATGACTTCTGAATTCTGATGACTATAAAAAATGTTCAGGAGTATGCTCCTATTAATACTTAAAGAAGACTAACATTACAGTGCCAGAATGCCGTGGAATGGTAGTATGCTTTCAACATACAAATTAACCCACTGATCTGTTTGTTCATTCTTGATAAAGTTAAAATATGCCAAAGAAAGCAGGCTGCTAGGAAAAACTAGAATAACCTATCAAGCAGATGGCGAATTACCTTGAGAAAAGACGTAAAATTTCACAGTGCAACTTTGATGTGGAGTAAGCATAAATCCTGAAGTTGGTTTCCACAACAACAAATCCCTGAAGAGAAGAAATCATAGTATGAAGTACATAAAATAATTACTAATGTGCACAAAACATTTACAGTGGAAAAGGGAAAGAAAGAGTGAGTACATTAAAGAATAAGTGTTGTTTCTTGAACAAAGCAAAAGGCAACATGTTTCAAGTCATAACTGAAGTCCAGGGATTAAAAACTACAAGACAATAACATACCGTGACTATCTTATTTATTGATTTAAGGAAAATGAGTTCAAGCAAACACAACAATGACAATACTGGAGACATTCAGCAAAAATCACAATAATACTTAACACTATGTGCACATTGAAGAAGTGCAACTGGGCTTATACCTGTTCTAATTATTTCCTTAAATTTTGACTCAGAGTTAGGCAATGATATAAAAAATAGCATACCTCTTTCCGTGATGATGAATCTGTTAAGCTAATTGAGAGACTGGTAGCTAATTTAGTGGGTATAAACCAACTATCTTTTCTGCCCTGGTTATGCACACATAAATCAAATCAGAACTCCAGTAGAGCAAGTATAATCAGCGTTTTTTTATAGCAAAGACTAGTACACAACCTGCTGAAGCTTGACCAATCCCAAGTCTGCAAAGTCCTTGATCATATTTTTTTGTAACTCACTCAGTGTATTTACATTATATGCCTATAACACGAAGAAGCAGAAATACAGTGATAAACCTAGATTTCAAATTAATTAGAGAATCCATGGAAAAACACTTAGAGAAACTCAAGAGAAAGTGAAGAAAAAAGTATTACTTTCAAAACAAAGAATAAGAAAATATGGTATTAGAACATTTAATAAAGAATTTCTAATTCTTACTGAGAAAGGAAGTATTATCCCAATGGAATGCAGCCACTAAGTTATACTCACTTCTCCAAGCAATGATAAATTGAAAAACCAAGAAAACGGATACAAACATAGATGATATGAATAGTACCTCACCAGCGACATGAAAACTAAGCTCTAAGAGAAATGAAATCAAATCTGCTTGATTTACACCTCGTTCCTGTAGCAAAATGACAAAGTTTGATTTAAAAATAAATATCATATGTGATAAAGAACAAACCTAATGTGTCACAATCCCTCAAACTCCAGTTAACCCAGTAGACATAACCAGAAGCCAGTGCTCTTTTATTTCGAATAACCAGTCAAACAAAATACAAAGCAAGAGCTTTTAATTTTCTTCGTGGTATTGTCATTACAGAAATCCAATTAAGAAAAAATAGTCATATATTATTTCAAAAAGAAGACCACTGCTAAAAGTATGTGTTAGTCAAAAACCTATTAATAACCCAAAAATAAAATAAAATCAAAGCTTGAATATGAATGATTAGATATCACAAAGGGATTCAATGATCACCTAGTTACTCATTTTTTTCCTTCAAATCATGAACATGATATAACTTCCATTTTACAAAGAAACACTAGTCACGGAGTAATATCAAAAAATGTAATGCCGAGAGAACCATCAAAAGAATTGCAAGAGTCTATACCTGAGAATTGGAGATATATTCTCTGATGATGTACCAGAGCTGCGCACTAGTATCCATCAGCTGCAAATTTCCACATATCAAAATACTTTCTACAAGTCACACCCCATAAGAAATTCAAAACCCTATCATTTATGTGCATACCAAAAATTGAAAACCACTCTCAGATAATCTCGGGGATTCTTTATCCCTGTAAACAAGGGACATTTACAACACGATACAATAAGGCATAAGCAGGATTATCAATTATTAATAGCAAAAATAAATTGAGCAAGAAATAATACCTTTGAGTCAAAAGGCCTCGCTGGAAGACCTTCATCATGGAAGAGCTAAAATTTGTCGGCTTTTCAGCTTGGGCTGAACTAATAAGTTGCAGCAAGAAACACTGGTGTAACACAATCACAAGGTATAAGACAGTAACCAAACAACAATGAAACTAAGTAACAAACAATTGTAAAAATATTCTTTGTCACTTCATAGCATATAGGTTTACTGTCACCGGAAAAAAAGTATCCATTTTTTGGGCTACTGGAAAAAAATATCCTTAAATGCACTAAGCACGTGTAAAGTTCACACCTCCCACTGCCCAAGGGCATAGGCCTCAAGTTCCTCCAAAGTTGGGAGTCTGACAGTAACATTTGAAGGCATTGGTTCCCTTGGCAAGGCTCCACTACAAATTTAGATTCATCCTTTCATTAATAATACAAGATAAAAGGCATTTATATACAAAAGTTGGCAGTTAATGGAAACTGTCAATACAACCCCATGGCATAAATCAACTACATGCATATTACTAAATGTGGTAGAATATAAAAAAGGACACGTCCTAAGTCAACTAATTAAGTGACAAGTTTACGATGATAAATGGACATTTCAGTCAGATTTGAAAGTTTAAAAACGCACAGTACAATCAATGAACTGACATCCAGAAACCTCTCAACCCAGGACCCTAGAGAATATATAAAGAAGGGGAAATTTATCCCAATGCTCTTGCTTTATTTTGACACCACAAACCCCCCACTCAATGCGAAGAAAGAAAAATAAGAGTGAAAATAAAAAATCCAATCAGCAAACTATTTGAATCCAAAACTCACCCATATATCAAATGCTTCTGGAGGTTAGTCTGGAATGTTGGATTTAATCTGTAACTAGTTTCCTTTTTCCTGCCAATAAAAACAACTTTAGCATACAGCAGAAGCATAAGGTCAAGTTCAAAATCATTTGAAAATGGTGACTAATAGGTTGATATCAACATTCAAGGACTGCAAACAAAGGAATAATAACAGATAATAACAAATATGCAAATAATTTCCACAGAAGAAACTTATACACACTTCACTTTTCTAATCTCCTAGTCAAATTATTGGGCAAAATGACAAGACGATCATATTCTAACAAAAAACAAAATGTACCAAAAGGACAGAATGACCTACATATTAAACTATGATGAAATTTCAACCAAAGGAATGCAGTACATGGTGTATGCAAGAGATGGTTTTAAAAAATAAATTCAATCCTTGATACAGCATTCTGTCTCACATCTTTAATGACAACAAAACCAAAAAGGGTATGATCATTCCATCAAACTAAATTAAGCTGCACATATCTCAAATCAATACAGGGTCATTGTTTCTTCCAAAGAAGAAAATTACAAATACATAAAAAGAAACGAAGCATACTTTTCCTCCGAAAATATTCTCAACTGAACCAACCGATCGATTGCAACTCTGTGCTTGGTGAACCCATCCGCAAGAACCCACTCCTCCATGGACTTGGCCAATACTGAACCCTCAATGTACAACATTTGCAACACATATTTCTTCGCTAGAGGTGGCAGTGACCTAAAGATCCAACACAAAACAAAACAAAACAAACAACAAACACAACTACATCAATGCTAGCTAGCCAACCCTCAATTGTGCTATTCAGTCAGCAATTTCAACTAAATTCAATCACAAGCATTACACAAAAATACTAATTCTCTATTTTCTTCTTGAAATCTCGAATTCGACAACTTTTTTGGCTCCTAGTAATGATATTCAAACAGCTAAAACACAAATTACTTGATAAAAAGAAGCAATAATACCTGAGAATGGCTTCGCAAATGAAGGGGCTTTGGTAGAGATTGTCGAGGTCTCTGGCTGTCAATGACGCCACCATGTCCATGAAATTCTTGGCTATAATCTTCACCTGCGGCATTGTTTCTGCGCCAAAAAAAAATTTTGTTCTTTATTCGGATTTGATAAGTTAATAGCTTTTTTTTTTTTTTTTAGGGTTTTGATGAGGGTTTAATGAATCAAATGATTTGAATTTCAATACAAGTCTGCATAAATTTGCAATACACTGGAAGCTCGATGGGTCTGAACTGATCAGACTGAAAGAGAATACAATGTACCGATGAAGCGACTACTTTTGAGTTTTGATTAAAAATCACTTGAAAGCATTTATATATGGTTTTCCGGGAGAGAGGAATGGCTAGAGTTACAGCTTTTACAAGACTGTCACTATTTTTCTTTTATATTTTTATTTTATTTTTAAAAAAAAAAAAAAAACAGAAAAAAGTATTCCACACAACAATTAACATTTGGCAATAATTGTATGTTAATGACTTGGATAGTTAAAAATAAATTATTTTTATTTTAAAACTTTTAATTTTTAATTCTCTCAAAAAAAAAATATTTTTAATTATTTTTTATTTTTAAACTTTTAATTTTTATAAACCCTTGATTAAAATCCAATAACTATTATTTAATTGGTTAAGTCCTATCATTAGAGGACGATTCATTATAATATATCTAGAATGGATTGTTGAGTAAAACAAGAGAGATGGTTGTTCAAAATTTGTTTCTATAAAATTTTATTATTATTATTTTTTAAACAAAATGCAAAGCCTACGAAATTAAATCTTTGGAGTATATGGTATAGCAAATGTAAGTCGATAAAGCTAACAAGGAAAATACAACAATAATACAATCCAACCACATGAATTTTTTTGAACTACAGAATCTAAAAATTGAGAAAACGGGATGACACCTCCCTTGAACCCATAACTTCATTGATACTGGTGTAACCGTGTAAGTAATTCAACACGGAATCACCTCTTTTTACCTTTGAATCACATCAATTTTGATGCAAACCACTTGAAATTGAAAACATATAACAAAAGAAAAAAAACAAAACAAAACAATGGAGGGAAGGTAGCAAACCATGTTCTTTGCTGCATTGACAGGAATCACCACTGAAATTTTGAAGAACTTCTGCAACAAATCGGATCCAGATGAACATAATCTCTAAATGGGATTCACTTAACATACAAAATTTTGGTGAATGGAAGTCACGAGTTTTCTCGTATAAATCTTCCAAAAAATATCGATGTCAACTTCCTGTATGTGCCGACAAGTTGACACACCAGCCTTACATCTCAGTTATCCTAGGTATCATATAAAAAGTTGGGAGCTAATTGACGCAAAAGCTTATAAAACTGTCAAGAAGGGCAAAAACTTCTAGCAGCTAGAAAACCTTAAGACCAGCGATCCATATCACAGGATGTAAAGTACAACAATAACCTCCCACAAACTATTTATCTAACAAAAATTTTAGGGTATACAGTTTTTTTTTTTTTTTTTTTTTGGAAATTACATTGGATAAGAGTCTGACTAAGCCGAAGTGCCAAGTAAGTCTTCAGTAGGTTTACCGTCAACAGGTTTACTGGGTTTGACTTTGACAACAGGCTTTGGAGCTGGGGGAGGAGGAGGTGGCCTGTTTGGACGGATTTGGTCGATATTCACTGAAAGCATTTCAAACTGCAATATTGATATCAATTAGTCAATGTAGCACAGGGAATGACAAATATAAACAAGACCTTAACTTGTGAGGACAAACTGACCTTAAAAGCACAGCCAGATACACAAGCATTGAAACATTCCTGTACACAAAAAGGTATCCATGATCATTCAGACGACGAAGCTACCATTTCGACTAAAATCATATGTTTCCATTCCGTTTTAGCTATTCCAAACCATTGAGAAACTATGAAAATGCACAAGGAGTCACTAAATTTAACTAGATACATCCTTAATATAATGCACTGTCCAATGTCCATTCTGGTATACTAAATTCCAAAAACTATATGCAGAATTTATGGATATCAAATTCTAGAACTAGGAAAGTGTATCAAACAAAAGTGCCATCTATGCACAGGTTTCATCTTCTAAACCCGAAGCCTGAGTATTTAGGCTAAACCACCAAGTGATTCATTTCCTATCAGACGAAAGAAGAGCAACAAAAAAAATGTAATACATTTGGATGAAATAATTCTGATCCATTTTAGGTTATTCAACAGATAAAGCACGTGCAAATATAAATTTAAAGATCTATCTCTCATGATAGACTTTTGCAAGATTTCAGAGCTGTTTTTCCTCCTACATGCTGTCAGCAGCTTGAAGCAAGAGTGCATTATAGCATGTTTAACCATGGCTATTGTCTGCATTAAAAAGTATTTTGTAAGGGTTATGAAACTCTAAACAAAGATGCAGAACAGACTGCTACAATTTTTGTGCTTATCAAGCTCCCCAGGTTGAATGGGAACCAGTACCAGTGCTGCAAGATGCAGTGCCTATCCAGTTGAACATCGGTTCCTATGCATCTAATAATGGGTTTTCACTACTGGTCGGACATATGTACACATCCAAACTAATCACTTTCAGTTTTTTCAGTTTTTAAATCAGTGCAATTTTCACACATGATAATAAGGTAATTGGCCATTATTGACCACCTTAATCGTTCACACGTCTGATATAGGATAAAGTTCTTATAGCTGTTACATTATTTCCTTCTTTTTCACGATCCATACATATTACTTACTCATTCAAAGACATTAAATTAAAATAAGCACTACTTTTCTAACAGCTCAATCAGAGGTGACCTAGCAAACCTACTGCTTCCTACATTTTGTCATAGATCAAAAAATGGATTTGAGAGCCAATAATAAGTTGAGCATACAACATAGGATGAAATCAATAAGAAGTTTCAGACACTACCTATTACCCAAATTAACATATACTGTTGAAATTCAAACTCACTTCTCGGACTCTGAATTTTTCATATGGATCTTGTGCTAGTTCAAACTCTTAGACTACGAGTATTCTGATTTACTAAATACAGCAAACTTTGATGCTACAGAGGATTCAAATGGTGCAAAGCACCTGATTCAGCTCAGCATTAGTGACGAGGAGTTCCATAATTCAGATTTTATAAGCCGTATAGTGAGTATATACTCGTTGTAATTAACTTTTAGCAGTTCATATATAACGTTTCTCATTAGTCACTTCTACTTTCCTTACTTCTCAGAGCTAATCAATTAGCTTAAAAAATTATAACAAAAAAGGCTGAGGTCATTGACCATTGTTTCTAAGCACTGATATTATATTTGCATCTCCTTCACATCAAATTTACAAAGCCATCACATCATACTAAATTACAAAAACCGAGAATCATCAAAGCGTGAAAAATGGCTTAAAAAATTATTACCGCAGAGTAATTAGCAGATCCAGGAGAACGGTCAATGTAAGCACTCCACTGCTGGTCCTTCAATACAGGGTCCTTATAGCATATTTCATTGCACCCTGCCAAGCCTGGAGATGCAGTAATCTTAATAAATAGAGCTTGTAATGAACTTGAAACTGATATATTGATACTTTCAAGCTAAATGAAAGATTAATTTAGAATTCACGAAGAAGCTCCTCAAACCAGTTATTCCCTTTGCATACAGTTTCAATAATTAAGCAGATTGTTGAAATCATAATGGCCAAGCCATTAACCAAATGAGCTTTATAAACATCAATGTCCAGACCATAAAAGTGAATCGCTATAATTAATTTCTTTTTCTTTCCTTCTTCTTTCAGATCTATAATAAATTGAAACATTGTCAGAAGTAGTGCCTCATTCAAAGCCACAATATTGCATTATATTTTAATTAATATTTTTCCTCTTAAGACAAATAGAGCCAACATTGCAGAACCCAATTCTTAATCAGATCTATTTTGACACTAAATCCTTTACTTAAATGTGATGCATTGGGAACCGATAAACAATTTGAATGCTGATTTGGTCCAAACATACAGTTATGTAAAGTCTATACTCCAAATTCCATAAAACAAAAAACTTACATTTTTATCCAAAATGGTACAATATAGAACAAAGATGAAAAATGCTTACATTCTTCCCATGTCTCCCCATCAGAGGTACAAGCTTTTTTGCAGAATACTCTCCCTACAAGAAAAAAATGCTAGTTGTTACAGTTTTCTGATTAAGCTTTGGATTTGACACAATCAAAACAAATTAAACAATCAAGAAATAATACACTCAAAGGGAGCACTACTTAAAGATAACACAAAACTTGGATTCCAATGTCACATGATGACATCTATTCAAAACTAATTTAAGATTGCCAGATAAAATTGTCATAACTCTAACATAGTCCCACTACTAGATACTTTAAACAGCAAGCTCATACATGGAAGAAATCACTGAAACAACAACTAAAAAGATGGCCAGTTGATATGGGAATGACCGTACTTGGAATTCTATATTTTTACCATCAAAAAAAAAAAAAAAAAACCATCTCGATTACCATAAGACCTCTCAAATTCAAGAAAATAATGAATATAAAATCATACAACTTCAATTGTCAGACCAGCGAATACTGGTTGCCAAGTGAAACGTTACATGCATCACTCACACTTAACCGGTCCATTTGGTCTTGGAACGTGCACACCATAAAACATAGGCATCAGGATTCGATCTATAGACTTCTTAATATAACTACAAGATATCTCATCGACTAAACTAGCCGGTATCCACGATCAATTCAAAACTTGCACAAAAAATTGAACCTTTATTCATGCATTATCAACAATGTGGAACCAAATTTGCAGAAAACGTGTCAACAGTGGCAGCAACAAACAAAAATCCTAGAAATGTAAACGCAAAATATCCCTCTTAACATTCTCATTGAACATAATAAAACTATAAACCGGAAAACAAAATGAAATAAATTCCATACGACTCCAATCAACGAGACTACAGACTTTATATCAAATTATCCATACAACACACTAAAATTCGCATATATAAGAACAAATATAACAGATAATTAGATATTTTGTTTTTGAAAAAAAAAAATCTAAAAAAGAAAACGTTACATGGAATCTGAGTGAGGGCTGAGAATTTGTGAGTGCAATCGTTTCCACACGGAGAGCCCCATTGTTGCGGCATCGTTTGATTTTGATTCAATTTTCTCGCTCTCTCTCTCTTTTTTTTTTTTCTTTTTTTTTTTTTTTTTTTTTTGTTCTTATCTATGTAACCGCGGTTAACAAATGAAAACAAAGAGAGGGAGAGAGGGAGACTTCCTTTTGTACAGGGCTATTTTAATTTCGAACCATTTTAAACTTTGGTTTGGGCAAATCTAATATCTGGATACGGGGTGTAGATATTGACACCTATACAAATTATTAGGACACCTATATTTTATTCAAAAATTTAATTTCAAAAATATCTTAATATAAATTTATTAATAAGGACACATTATTTTAATTAAAAATAAACCAAATATTATATACTGATTAACTATACCTATATCTTTCACTATATTTTTTTATTTTTAAAAAAAAAAACTTACCTTTCAAAAAAAATAAAAAAACTTATGATAAACCCTAATTAAACTCTGATTTTATTTCAAGTATCAAACTTTCTCATCATCATATGATTATCATATTATTTTTGTTTTTCTTTTATGTATAATAATGAACTTTATTAATAATCAAAAAATATATTTTTTTAACGATAGCCGTAGATATCAACAAGGTTTTTTTTTTTTTTTTAAGATAGCCGTAGATATCGATTTGATTAAAAAAAAAATATGATTTTTTTTTTTTTTTACAAATTGGGTGTGATAATAATTTAAGAGTGTTTATAAATAATATATATTAAAATGAATATATTTATTTTAATGAGGGTACTATTGGCATTAGGATGGATGCTTATAGTAATATTTATTTTTTAAATTTTAGACATTGGTGTACTTATAAAAATAGGTGTACTAATAAGTTTTATTGGTGTCAATATCTACACCCTTGGATATGATTTGTTCAATAATATCATATTACTATACCAAAAAATCATCATTAAATATATATAAAAGTAATGCTACTGCCTCCAAGAGCGTAACTCAGCCAGTAGATGGACGAACTTGGTGTAGGTAATGCAGCGGAAAATAATTGAAATTAATCAATAAAATAAATTAAGAACGATAGGTTTCAAAAATGTTTTATCGTCTTCTTGGAACCTTTTGTATATACACGAATATGATGAAGAGATTTGTTTTCATACATTTGAAGAACACTCCTTCGTTTTCTTTTCGATTCTTCTTTACGATTCAATACCACTAAGTCTTCCTAGTTATGTCATGCGATTTAGCAACTGTGTGTGTGGGCTCGTCACGGATTCCGGGAGCGGTTGAATGGAGGCTTGAGAGAATCGGAAGACAACACCTTGCTTCCCCTTGTGAATTCGGCCAACCCTATGAGAAAAAAAATATATATATTTCTTTTTTCTTTTTCCTCTCTTGTTGCCGCCCACCTTAGTTCTCCGTAGGGTTCCGAATAGCTTTTTTTTCCTGACAAGTATATTTTATATACTAGGAACCTAGGGTTTAGTAATCCAAGTTAAAATAGGATTCTAAATCTTTTTTTAATTATTACTTTTTACTAGGGTTTAAACTTTGACTTATTTAGAGTAAATAAAAATAATCACTTATTATTTTATTGCTCTTGTTAAGGTTAGAAACTGAAACCTCTATATGACAATTTAATAATTCTTAATTAGTAATATGTCAATTAAATAATCATATTATTTAATAATATTTAATTCAACAATTAAATAATCACATCATTTAATTAATTCCCAAAATATATTTAAGTTACTTTCGTAACACAATTAATTAAACTATCCAATTCTTCGTGAGTCTTTGTTACTATCAATCGTATAGGGCTAGCAAGGGGACCTAATGGACCCACAGTTTTGAGCTCCAATAATTATTATAAAAAATTAATTAAACTCTTTAATTAATATTTCACAATTATTAACCTTGGAGTTATTCCACTAAAAACTCAAGGTTGTACTCTCATAACTGTAGATGTTTTACATAACCAATTTTATTAGTGTCCATTGATATAACTATTACATATGACATGATCCTCCACAAATAGTTCATAATTAGAGCTAGGTCATAAAGTCCGTTATACCTCTCTAATTATATATTTTCCTTTAAGTACCATTGATTCTCTTGAATGATTATATCCTTCATTCCTTTACAAAAGAAGAAAAGCGCTCTTAATCGTTCAAGTCTCGAATTAACCCTTAAGGGAACTACTTATCTACTTCTCACAAGAATGAGTGGATTCCACTATTGTGTGCATACCTTTCCAGCCATAAGCTAAATTGTGATTCCAAGATACAGAGATATTGACCGAGAATGATATTCCGATCTCACCTATGGTAAATCAAAAACTAGAATCTAACTTGAATGAGTCAATAAGACACTCGGGATTTAGATCACCCATATATAGTCATCATTATTCGATATATATGAATCTTTTTCAACTAACGAATCTTAGTAACAGATTCATATAGATCGTGGCTCAGTCTTATATGATCACATCATATAAGGTGTCTTCATTCTCATAACACCATATGAGTAGTTTAGGATAAGACCACCGTACAATACAGAATGGACCGCAGTTGTAGCGTTATTTGCTTTCTACAGACTATTTAGATTGCATGTCTCAAACTGAATTCCTCTATATATGACATTCATATACTCAGTTTGAGATTACATCTAGTAATCTTGTATGTTTGCATATATTATATAAGCGTATGAATTAATATATTTGAATGAAATAACTACTCCTTTTATTATTGAATTTATAACATTTACAAATTATAAGTTTTAGGACATAAATCCCAACACTTGGGGCTTGGGCAAATGACTCATAAGTCAGCAGCTTGAATCCTACTAATGGTAAAAATGCTATTTTGCCCCATAAACCCCTAGTTCTCCCTAAAAAAAAAAAAAAAAACCCAAATTTATGTAATTATGTAATACTTCAAAATATATGTATATATGAGTGAGTCTCTCATGAGAGATTCCTTATTTTAATTTCGGTAAGGACCACCATGAAATCACATTGATTTGAATAAATTTTGATCTGAATTTTTTTATGCATGATATTCATTGAAATCTAACTATGAATAAAATTTAAAAAAAACTCAATTACTACAACTATTTTTCTTAAATTTCCTATATTAAAATAAGAGATCCTTATGAGAGACTCATTCATATATATATATATATATAATTTCAGTCATGAAAATATGAATTCATCAAGGTTAAAGTTAATGTAACTTTGGTCCTAAAATTTCTTTTTTAACCATCGTTCAAGCTGACTTGATAAAAATAGAGCTTAATAACGATCAAGTTCGAGTCGCCATCACCGTATATAGTATATATAAAAAATAAAAATAAAAACTATATGCATGTTGTATAGTAGTTAAGCTATGCAATTATAAGGAGTGCGAAAAAAAGAAAGGTTCTTTTTTTAAATAGCACTGTTTCCAAGGCTATTTGTGGAAGAGTCACCAAGTTATTAAGTGTTGTGGAAATAGCACCAATTATTGTGCTCTGCCAAATTTGCCCATAATATACACCTTATCTTTGAATTTGGGGGATTTGTTTCGTTTTCACTGTCTGAAGAGAGACCCACCATTATCATTGACTACGACGAATCGGAGAAGGGACGGCGATGACGAATCGGAGAAGCCGAGGACAACGACGATGAATCGAAGAAGCCGCCGCCGACGACGAACTTGAAATTGTTTGTGAAATAGAAGAAGTTGACAAGGAAGTGGAGGTGTGTTGGTTGTTATTCTTCAAATTGTCTGTTGAACATGTTTGGTCTAAGATTAGATGTTGATTTGTGGTTAGAAGTGTTTGACTATTGTTAGAGTCACAATTTTAGTTTCTAAGGTTTGATTTCTAGGTTAGGGTATTTTTATCTTATCTGCTGGTTTGGGATCAGTGTGGTGGAGAAGATGAACATGACCCATATTCAAAAAATTTATTTCCGAGACTTAATTTGTGATAGCCAAGACTTGTTTTGTAATAGCTGAGACTTATTCTTTCGTATCCGAGACTTATTTTTGCCTGTCCTACCTTGTGATAGTCGAGGCCTTTTTTATTTTTTTATGTTTTCTTTGAGTGTCATTGAATGGTATATTGTTTGCTTTGCTTCTTCAATTTTTTTTTTCATAATTGAATGTCGGTTATGATAAATCATAATGTGTGATATGACCATGCAACTTAGATATAAATATGGCAATGTGAGTATTCATGAGAATATATGTGGCTTTTGTAATGGTGGCCCTTTGATATAAATATGGCAATGTGAGTATTCATGAGAATATATGTGGCTTTTGTAATGGTGGCCCTTTGATATCATTACATAGACATCGGTGGATGTAATTCATCAAACTTCCACTGGAGTTTCCATTAATTTCGTTTGCAATATTGAGTTTTTTCATTTTTTTTTTGTCAAAAAGGTATTTTTCCTATTTCATAAGAAATGAAATTATACTAATTAGTAAAAGAAATATGTAGAAGTGTTATGAAATATTAGCTCACTTAAATTAGTACGAATTTGGTTTAATTAATCTTGATTAGATTGAGTGGGTTTGCATTTTAATATATTGAACATTAGATTAGATTGGATTTCATCGTTTTCAAGTTTAGTTGTCTGCATTGTGTGGGTTCAAGTTCAGCTTTTGTTGTTTTGTGTTGTAGCTTTCCGTGTTGTTTTCTTTTTTCTTAAAAATGACATAATTATTGTGTATCTTCTGTTTGTTAATATAGTTGTTAACTACAGATGGTAAACCTGAAATCGAGGTTGAAAACTCCCGAGAGTTCTTGGTACCCCGCAACAATCACTCGCCACAACCACATTGAACTGCTCAATGTAATTGAGGCTGCAATTAATGAAACAGTAATTAACAGAGTAGTAGATGGGTGTAACGAACAACAGAGGTTTGTTGAGTCGTGTTTTGGTCATTTTCTATGCATGCATCGAGGGTTACAGTTTTCCGGTGGTATTGTGTATCGGTTGCTACTACTTGAGCTACACCACGACGGACCAACTGATGAGATGGGGTTCATGTTAGGTAGTCGTAGCGTCCGGTTTTCTAAGTTCTAGTTTTGTTTGATAACCGAGTTGAAGTTCGGAGTTATCCTCGACATGTCACAAATTGAGGAGATGGAGAATGGCTTACACCAAAGGTACTTCAGTTATCGTGATTCAATAACTTTGGAGGAACTTCAAGCAAGGTTTGTACAGGGGTGAATGGCAGCAGTAGTACGATGTTGTTAAGCTTTGTTTGGTGTTGCTACTGAACTGTTTTTTGATCGGATTGAATGAGAGGAAGTGCATCCCTATATGGCAGTTGCGCCTCGTTAAGGACTTGGTTTCGTTCGAAGCATTCTCGTGGGGTTCACATGTATCCAAATACTCTATATGGGTTCATTAACGTTTTGCATGGTCAAAGACAACGATTTCAACAAAGACAGGAAGGGAAGGGTATTGGAAATCACAAGAAATAGAGATACAGTATTTTTGGGTTTTCATATGCCATATTGATGAGGATTTAAAACTTTATTATTGTCATTATTTTATTTATTGATTTATTATGTTTTCTAACTGTTAAATTAATTTTTCAATGGACTTTTGTAGATTTTTTCTCTTGAAGTTATTCCAGAACTTGCAAGGGAATTCGCCACTCGTAAGAATGTTAACCCAATCCCACGTATTCTTAGGTCTAAATTTACTAGGCGGGGGCCAAACAAATTATCAAAGGTGTTTAAGGCAAGGGTAAAAACCTGTTCGTATCCATTTATTATAATCTTAAAGTGTAATGTAAAACAACAACATTTTCAATTTGATAATTTCAGATGTTTACGGAAGTACAATTGATACAAATAGATCAGGAGCTTGACACATGGTACTATTAGGGGATAAATAAGGGTGGCAATGTGTACCCCGCTCCTAATTCAATGGAGAATATGCAAAATGTGCCAATTGAACATAATGGTGATGACGCCAGACATTGGATAGAGGCCGAGGACATTATGCCCTACACCAGATCTAGAACAAGGGTAGCCGAGAATAGTGGTCCTATCAGGTAGAGGCATAGTAGAGGCATATCAGAGTCAAATTGAATAGGAAACTTGTTGCACCTTCACATATACAGGAGTGTGATGATAATGGAGATGATTCTCAGTGTCTTAATCCTGCTTCTATTAGTGCAAGGTATGATGATGTAGAGCATGCACGGTCTCCACTAAGAGAGGTATGCAAATTGTTTTCCTTTTTAATTTGTCCAATTAATATGAACAATAAGTTTTACATTGGATTTTCTTCTACAGGAAGTACAGGACCATTGAACTCATCGATTTGACGAAGTGAAGGAGGCCATGCAGAACATACAAGAGGAGTTCCTAGCAAATGAACAAGATAGACAAAAACCACATGAGGAGGTGATGTGTATGCTGCGTAGTCTTCAGCAGGATCGAGGACAACATTTTACACCTCCAATGGACCCGATTGACCCTCTATCCTTTACTCAGGATCCTTCAGACATTCAGCGGGATATCGGACATCATTTTACACCTCTAGTAGACTTGATTGACCCTTCATCATTTATTCAGGATCCTTCAGACATTCAGCCGGATCGAGGACATCTTTCTACACCTCCAATGGACCAGATTGACCTTCCATCCTTTACTTAGGATCCTTCAGACATTCAGCGGGATAAAAGACAGCATTCTACACCTCTAGTGGACCCGATTAACCCTACATCCTTGTCTTAGGGTCCTACACTTGTTATGGACTCGATTCACTCGCCAGTTTTGTGTTCAAAGCCTACACCCGTGTCATTTGACAGCGTACCCGCTACTCCACTTGTCCCATCACCATCATCCCATGTTTGGCAGTTGAACGATCAATTCAGATAAGCAAACGGGGTTGGCAATTGAATAGCCCTTACATTGACCCATGTTGGCCGAATAAGGCTAGGATTGAGGCCCATAAATTTTAGCATTTGGAGTTGCTTGATGATGGCCACGTTGTAGAATACGAAGACTTTAAAAAAAATATAACGGTAATGTATAAATGACTACATCTTGTATATTTATAATCCAAGTTGTATTTCTTACAATTTGACTTATTGTCCACCGATGCAGGCGAGATGTGGACCTAGAGAATTTTCTTTAGTTCCAAGTTCTTTAAACATTCCAAAATAAGATTAGAAGCTGATCCAACAATTATGTGCACCATCAATGCAACATTCTTAGCCAGTCCACAAGCCTGAGGTTGCAGACACGTTACAGTCATAAATGCATTAGACGTAGTCAAGTAGAGGGGTTACTGAAACAGCATACATAGAGATATTTACTCACTCGTCCAACATGGGTTTTAGCTGGACACATCATTCCCCACTGTGAATTGTGTAACTGCATGGGTTTAGCCAGTTTGACTGCAGAAAAAAAAACTTCATTAAAGAATAGTTTCAAAAAAAAAAAAACCTTCAATAAAGAAAGAACGGAGAGGGAAATAGGTAGAAAGCTAGCAGTCATGCCAATAAAGAAAAGATTATCTCCAGAATGCACCAAGTCTAAACAAACTCACTGATTCATGCATAACAGCTAATAATTTTACCTTCACGCCCTATAGGAGAACTTAGTCTTCTCAAGTGTGACAAGGTTGAGGCATATGTTATACGATTTAACACCTGTAAAAAAAAAAAAAAAAAAAAAAAAAAAATGAGTGCCACATAAATATTCTACCGGGAAGTAATATGATTTTTTAAATTTTCAAAAGCAAAAGTTCCGGAAGTAAAAACTATATTATCTCAAACCTGTAACACTCCAGTCCTTGTATCGCCTGCATTTGCTTTACCCCAGTTACTAGTAGAAAGTGAGTACTTGAGACCGCTGGTAATAATTTTTGCTTTTTCAGCTATAATAGCATCTAGTTTAAAATCTTTTCCTTTGTCAACAGATTGCAATATGCAAGAACTACATAAGTACAACTAACCATTTTTTTAAAAAAAAAAAAAAACTGAAATAAAGAGGAAAAAAACATTAAAGAGAACCTTTTTCACCATAGATTGGATTTGCCTGGTAAAACTTCTAAAAACCTGCAAACATACAAACAACAATCAAATATTAAAAGACCTAACATACAAATATACTTCCATTCACATTACTGGTTAAAAATATAACCATTCCGAACAAGCTTCCAAGTAATGGACCAGCAAGATCCAGCCTTTTGTTTCCCAAATGATCTCTATTATCTGCAGGCCTCCGATTAAGTGCACACAATAGCAATCGATAGATGATATATCTGGAAGAACCGTCGATAAATTTCGTAACTATACAACTAATTTAGAAGCAGTCACTAACTTAGGTAAATGAAGGAAGACCAAACTTATTCAAAATTATGGGCTTTTCTATAATCAACAAAAGGTTCGCTATCATCAACATGAGGAAGCATTTCTTTTTTAAGGATATCTTCGGCATACCTGTAAGGAGGATGCACAAAAGATTCACCGTGAAAATTACAAAAGTTGGAGGACTATGGTTTAAACAGTTGGACACCTGCCACATAGACACCTTCGATATGGTATTTATTTATACATACCCACACTTTTTAAAAAAATAGAGATAATCTGTTTTTCATATGTTTTCAACACTTTCAATTTCAAAACTTTGATGCATATCTACAAATCATACGGAAGCACCAACGTGCTTACCCTGCGGTGTACAACTAAAGAACAAACATTTTTGATGCGCAATATGCGAAGGGAACGTCGAACTTAAGAGCCTCTGTACGTAATGTTTTCAATTAAATAGGCATGTATGGGAGCCTGTCATTCAATATATATCTGATGCTTTCATATTTATAAAGCATGTTGTGGAGGATATATCTTTTGATGTGGGATCGGATTTTGTGCATATTGGGTTTCAAAATTTAAAAAATGTAAAAAAGAAAACTCTTTAAACAGCCCAAGAGCCTCCGTATGAAATGTTTTCATTTTATTAGGCCCGTAGATGGCTAATTGATGCTTTTTTATTTATAAAGAATGCCGTGAGGATATATCTTTCGATGTGGGATCTAATTTTATGCATATTGGGTTTCAAAATTTTAAAAATATAAAAATGATAGCTCTTTAAGTAGCCCAACAAGTCGAGCCCAAGAGCCTCCCTATTCAATGTTTTCATTTCATTAGACCCGTATGGGATCCTGTCATTCGATACGTATATGATGTTTTTTTTATTTATAAAGCATGTTATGGAGGATATATCTTTTGATATGGGATATGATTTTGTGCTTATTGGGTTTCAAAATTTTAAAAATGTAAACAGATTAGCTCTTTAAGTAGCCCAACAAGTCGAGCCCAAAAGTCTCTGTATGTAATGTTTTCATTTTATTAGGCCCGTATAGGAGTCTATCATTCAATATGTATCTGATGCTTTCTTATTTATAAATCATGATGTGGAGGATACATCTTTGATGGGGGATCTGATTTTGTGCATATTGGGTTTCAAAATTTTAAAAATGTAAAAGGGAAAGCTCTTTAAACAAACCAACAAGTCGAGCCCAAGAACCTCCGTACATGATGTTTTCATTTTATTGATTAACATTTAGGACCAGAGGACCATTTAGGAGGTTCGACCTTAACAACATAATCGTATGCTTTCTTGTGCACCATATGTAACTCCTCCATCTCGAAATCATATTCATGTTGAGTAAATGCTCTGGCACAACGTTGGAACATTTCCGTCAAATCCTTTTTGTGAAAAGTTTTTTTAACATTCTCGGAAAGGAGTCAAATATAGAAATCATGGTCTACATATGAGAAGATCTTTTCTACACTGGTTTGTATGCTTAGATGTCGATCATAAATGAATACCAAATCTTCAACATGTCCAATTGCACCCCTCAAACTCTCCAAAAACCACTCCTATGATTCGTTATTTTTAGAATCTTCATAACCGAATGTTAGAGGATATATTTGTTCATTACCATCCATAGCTGCGGCCACAAACATTGTTCCTTTATAACTCCCCTTCAAATGGGTACCATCCACAGTAATTACATAGTGCATACATCATCGGAAACCTCAAATTGAAGCACCGAGTGCCATGAAGAAGTATAGAAATTTATTGTTATCCGTGAATTGTACGTCTGTTATTGTGCTAGGATTTTGTTGTTCCAACACATAAGCGAACTGGGGGAGATTTGGAAACGACTTCTCGTGCGTCCTATAAGTCAATGATAACGCATATTTCAAAGATTCATAAGCCTTACTGTATAATATTTGGATGCCATACATCTGTTTCATATCACTGATGATATCACTCGGACACATAATACGCCCATCTTTATTGTGGAGCCTAGGAGCTAGCACTTCCCCAAATATAGCTGCACTGGTCTGCCGATGTCGACGGTGTACCACCTCCAACGGACAACAGTGCTCATTAACAAAACTTTTAATATGAAAGTATATCCCTTCCTTCAACCTCACCGCTCTTAATTTCCAAGAACAATTTTCTATTTTGTATACCATATATATAACAGACTTGTTTGACCTCTTCGCCTTCCATTCGAAATTCTATCTCAAAGCATGAAGGCCTGCTAATATTTTTTAAATCCTTTTTCCTTGGAAAAAATTGTTCCTTGAAAATCAGAGTGTTGGAAAAGGTCGATGCCATGGTAGTCGTCGCATCACCAAAAGAATATGACTCAGATCCTGGGATAGTCCACTCAGTCATATCATTCACATTTGCCGTGTTCACATTTTTCGTACTCACATTTTCCGTATCAGCTGGAGTCTCACGCACATCTCGTGGTAGTACACTACCACGGGTAGGTTCTTCATGAATAAGTTCTTCGAATGTCTAATGTTGTTGAGGATGACTATCAACAATTACACGGATGTCTACATCATCGAAATTAGGTGCAACAAAACTTCTATCAAGGTTGATTGTTTCGTATGGCTCTAAGCAAACATTATTTGAACATTGGCGAATTCCGTCAAGAAATATTGAACTTCGTTGAGTGAACACTTGGTTACTGCCATTGAATGATCTATAGTGCTCATCCCATATTTGTTACGGATCTTCAAATCTTCTTTCGACCAAAGTGACACATACTTGCAGAATTTTCTTGTCTTCCCAAAGTACAAATTGAGCATCGTCATTGTCACTTATCACCGTGTGACATGTACTGCCTGGAGCAATAGCTATTGATTACCCGTATTTATTTTGATCGTGTTTCACAATAGACTGAACAACCCCCAAGAGTTCTTCATAAGTCAAGTTCTTCTGCACCAACATACCGTTGGCTTCCGTGCAGTAGTTCCTCCCACCATCCCTTATATGATATCAACATTCTAACCAAATCCATTGTCCTACCAAAATAAAATGTCAACGTTTACAAAATACGACTGAAAGTAAAACTGTCAGTATCATAAATTAAAGCTAAAGCAACACCACTGGATAGTATCAAATACGTCTCGGGTACTATGAATTTAAGTCTCTAATAAAGTCCAAGATACTAAAAAATTAATTTGTATTTTTAAGTATTTGATAAACTGCACAAACGAATAATTCTCAGATACTATACATTTAGTCTTCCATTAAGTCTCATGTAACATTTAATAAGTCTCATATAACAAGCTATAAGTTTCGAGTAACCTTAAACTAGTAGTTGATTATTGTCTTGCTTAACAACAACAGATTCCAAGTGCCAACACTAATTAAAGAAACAAGTGAGTTTGAATGAATTTATAAAAAAGCTTTATTCAGGAGATGAATTACCTTACAATGTGATGAGCTTGTACAATCCTTTTTGAGGAGAGAAGTTGCCCATCCAATGAGGTTTGTAAGCTCCAGATCGACTATTTTCAGAGGTTTGTGAGGTCAACGAAAATCTGAAATAGATGGAGTGAGAGAGACAAGAGAGAGAGAGAGAGAGAGAGAGAGCTTTGTTTTTCTCCAACAAGAAGAAAGAAGAAATCAAGGGCAACGAAAATCTAAAATAGATGGAGTGAGAGTGTGAGACAGACAAGTGAGAGAGAGAGAAAGCTTCGTTTTTCTCCGACAAGAAGAAAGAAGAAAGAAGAAATAATGGCATTTTTGTCCACCTCTATACTTTAGTGCTATAAAACATAGAATTATTAAGTTGGTGATATTAACATAAAGCCAATCAAGTTGGGTGCTATTTCCCCCTATTTCCTCTTAGCAAAATAAAATTTATAAATCATCTATAGAATATTGTATGTCAATAAAAAATTAAAATAAATCATGTTTTAGAAAATTATAATTATTGTAATTTGTTGAATAATCTAATTTTTAAAGAATATAATAGTAAAAAAATTTAAAAAAAAAAATTACAGTGCATATTATAATACTTTAACACATTGACTGAATTTATTATTTATTAAGATGTATTAATATTTTTTATCATTGAAAATATGAAATTAAGTAATTATTGTGTAATAGAAAGTCTTATTATGTCGAAAAAAGAAGGTTTTATAATTTATATATATATATATATTTAGACAAGAACGGGTTTGGGCCGCCCATTAGCCCATTCATACTTCGTTTTTAGTGCTCGTTACTACAGTCCAAGACCATTTTCTTTTAGCTTTTTTGGAGTTGGATCAGGTCTAAATTGGATTGGGCACATTGCTAGTTGACTTGTGACGTAACTTTCAAAATCACGTCCGGAGTCGATTCGTGACGCCACGAGTTCACTCGAAACTGTGATAATGCAATAATTAATGTTTTTAATGTGTTACTATTAATATTTTTTTTAAAACTATTATTTAAAATTTTCATTATGTTGTCATTAATATATTTCTATAGAGTCATAAATATGTTTTGAAAATTTACCATTAATTCATAAAAAATAAAAAAAATCATTACTTTGATATTACAGTTATTATTTTGATTTGTTATGAAAAATATTTATTTATTACCCAATATAAGAATAATTAAAATCGAAAAACATTTATTTTTTTTAGAGGAATCATAGTATATTGAATGTATATTTAATAATTGTAAAAAAAAAAATGCATATTTAATACTTACTTAAAAAAAACCTGTAAGGAAAAAAAAATGTTTAAAATAGATTGCAAACAAGTATTTTTTTTTTTTTTTTTTTTGAACAGAACAACATAAACTAACCAGGCATATCAGCCATTACAGCAGTATAAACACAACCAGGAAATTCTTCCATCCAGAAGAGATCAACATCACAACCCAAGCCATTCTTCGCAAGCCTATGAGCGACTTGGTTAGCTAGTCGAGGGACGAAATCAACCTGAACTCCATTCAAACAAGAAATAAGCTCTAAGATATCAAGAATAATGCCACCACATTCCGAATCTAAGAGACTACCATCATTAATACCCTTAACAACACCAGCCGCATTTGATTCAAGCACACACGGATGCAAACCCGAATCTTTAGCAAACTGAAGACCTCTGTGAATGGCAACCGTTTCCGCCACCTGAGCAGAATAGGTAGCGACTAATCTTTAAGAGCTCGATGCCATCACAGAACCCGACGAATCACGAATAACAATTCCCAAACCAATAAAACTACCAGCGACATCCACTGCAGCATCACAATTTATCTTAAAATAACCATCATCAGGAGGTCTCCATTTCACATCCCTATTAACAACCAACCTCACCGAAGCCTTACTACACTCAAACAACTCAGCAATAAAATTTTTGATTGCAAACAAGTTAAAATTGGTATTGATTGCATGGACCGTGAGTTTTCGCATTTTCTTTAAATGCTTTATTTTCGTTTTTTATTGTGGCCCTGCATACCACTCTTTCTGGTTGTTGTGTGTCAGCTTACCTTTAGCGTTTTTTGTTTGATATTTCTTTTTCTTTGTTTTGTTTTTATTTTTATTTTCTTCTCTTTGATGTATATATATGGATACTGTTTGATTACAGCATATGATCTTTTATAATGTTTTTTCCTTTTAGATTAGTCTAATTTTAAATTTAAAAAATAAATAAAATTATTTTAAGTTAATTTTTTAAATAAAACAAAAAAAACAAAAAAAACAAAAAAAAACAAAAAAACAAAACAGCTAGAGTCTAGGTATTGAATACCGGGAAACCTATATTCCAAATGGATACCTTCACTTCAAAACCCCGGGTATGGACATGTACAATTCTTTTAATAATAAAATACCCAACATTTTTTTTTTTTTTTTTTTTTTGGAGTAAATAAAGATTACTAACAAACGCGACATTCAGCCGCTACAAGAGAACCAATACAGGAAGAGAACTCTTCCAGCCAAAACATATCCTCAACACAAGAGAGACTGTTTTTGGCTAACACATGAGCTACCTGATTAGCCTTTCTAGGGACAAACTTAACAGACAAACACCTCGCTTGTAACAATAAAATGAGAATATCTGAAATAATATTCCCTACATCAGAATAAATCGGCTTAGCAAGGTTGATTCACCGCACTACCACTTCCGCATCTGATTCAATCGTACATGGAGTCAAACCTGAATCAATAGCTAATCGCAGGCCTCGAAGAATAGCTACCGCCTTAGCCACCAGCGGAGAATAAGTAGCAGCGATCCTCTGGGAACTAGATGCCATAACTAGACCGTCGGCGTTTCGGATAATAATGCCTACACCCACTGTCTGACCAACCACGTCCAAGGCAGCGTCAATGTTGATTTTGTAAATACCTGAGTTAGGGGGCTTCCATAAAGGAATATTGAAACTGGGGGACTCAGCTAGGGAAACATTGGCTTCATGGCTAGGGATAATCAAATTGACAACATTAATCTCACTAACAAAGCACTGAGCCCATTCCATAATATCAATATTTCTCACAGAACTAAGATCATGGACAGCTAAATTACGTATGGAACATACTGTCCATAGACAAACGCAAAAAGTTCCCATATCCTCCAACTTCAAACAAGAAAAACAATCCGGTATAAAAACAAAAAACTAGGAACCAACATGCGCCCATATATTAGGGATGGCAATGGGGCGGGTTCAGGGCGGGGTGGCCTTCCCCGTACCCCACCCCATTTATTTTTTGAAACTCATCCCCTCATAAAACCCTACCAAAGATGGAGCGGGGCGGGGCGGGGTACAATGGGGAGTGCTTTCCCCATCCCCACCCATTTACCCCATTTATATATTTTTTTTATTTAAACAATAAATATATAACCATTGAATATGATATAATATATAAAGTAGTAAATAATTCCAAGAAACTATTAAAAAAATCTCATAAACATAATTCTCACAAGTAATTCAATCATTTTCAAACATAAACATAAAGTACGAAATCAAAATTTTCTTTGAAACTACGTAGTTTAACTAAGTATTATTTTAAGCGGGGTGGGGTGGGGCAGGGCGGGGAGTATAAAACCCATCCCCACCCCATACCCATTGCGGGTTATACTATCTATCCCCATCTCCGCCCCATCCCCACCCAAAAAGTGCGGGTCCCCATGGGGAATTTTGCTATCCTTACCATATATATGGGTTTTTGCCATCTCTACATAAAATTGTACATTTATATAAATTAGGGTTAATTGCACTAACGTACCCTTACTTTATTGGATATAACAAGATTTTAAAAAGAGACCCTAAATTAACACAAACACCCCTTGCCATTAAGTCAATCCTTTAACTTTAACGGTTGACTCACTTTGACCATTGGAAGGCCAAATATACCCTAGCAATATCATCTCAAACATAAAATATATTTTTTAATTAAAAATTGAAAAATCAAATATTAAAAAAAAAAAAAATCTACTGACGGTGGAGCATGAAACAATAGATATTTGATGATCTCTTAGTTATTGAAAAAGATCTTCTCCTAATTGGAGATCGACTTCCTGCAGTTTGTAGAGGAGGCTCCTCCGCGAATTGAGAAAGTTTTCGCAATCGGCCGATATATTATTGCTATTATTTTAATTTTTATTTATCATATTTTAATTAAAAATATTTCATGTCTAGGATGGTGTGACAGGGTATATTTGGTTTTCTATAGATCAAAGTTAGTCAACCGTTAAAGTTAACGGATTGACTTGATGACAGGGGATGCTTATGTTAATTTATGGTATCTTTTTAAAATCTTACTATATCCAATAAAGTAAGGGTAAGTTAATGCGATTAACCCTATAAATTATGATAAAATCTCGTAATATAAATGTTTTTTTTTCTAAGCAAGTGAAAAACTAGTGATAATATTTAAATTTATATATATATATATTAAAATTTTGTTGGACCACGTAAGAATATCACAAAATGCGTTATCATATTGAAACCATGATATATTATTCTCTAATTGTGCGTGCAAACGTGTAGATTTATACCCACTTTCATATTAATATGCTATTCCTTAGTTCACTCTGACTCGAGCATCGCCTAATTAATTAAAAATATATACATCACTACATGTCTACATCAGCAGACACGAATCTGAATAATTCGACCGACCATCTACTCTTTATAAAATTTGTGAGGATAATAGTTCAATCTAGTATTTTCATCTATTGACTATTGATGAATATCAGAATATCCACTCTTGTATGGAACATGGATGGGAAGCGTACCTACACTTCCACTTCCATCTTCTCGGTGGCTGTTCAAATTTCATATTGCTTATGAGCTAACTAGTGTAATAGTGTGGGGAAGACTTCTTTGTAGCCAGAGTAGATATATAGCTAGCAAGTAATGGTTAGCTCATGTAGTATTTGAACTCGATAGGTATTAATAGGTATCTAACTTGCTCGGTATCATGTTTTCTAATAAATAAATTGATCTGTCGAAATTAAACATTATATACGTGATTTATATATCTGCTCTGATTATCGATAGTAGATTGATAAGCCGAAATCAAACTCTATACTAAAATATCTCTTTCAATAACTAGGTTATATTTATTTCCACGTTACGAAATATGAAACTTCTCACACGTGATTATAAAATATGTATGGTGAGATTCGAACCCTCATTATTAACGTTGAAGAGGAGACACAATTTTAAGAAAGGATATGTGCTAGATGTATCAACGTAATTGACATGAGATTTACCTAATTGTTTCTTCATACTTACATCATTAATGTTAAATATTAAAACTAAGATTAGCAATAAATTTAAATTCCTTATATTATTATTATCATTATCATTATTATTATTATTATTATTATTAACCTTTTTTATTTTACATTACAAGTAATAATAACAAAGAGGTATCAAAAATTTGTTGACCTTAATTACCTCTAAGGTGATGCCTATCTTTCAAAAAAAATTTGAAACGTCATGAACATCTAAAAAATCAACTTGTCACGTGAAGTAATGATCATGATTTAGTCGAACTTACCACAAATTATCTTGTCAACTATTCAATCAAATTCTTTGCGAATCTTATCTTAACATAATTAGCTTTCTTCCCAAACTTAATTATATGTAAAAGCTTCTCCACTCCAAGAAATTCTAATTTAAATTTATTTTCAAAAATTAATGTGAGTGTGAGAGGCTTATTGATGGTCAATTTTTATTTTAGATAGATATAATTATAAATGAGTTATGGATTGTCATTTTTTTTTTTATAAAAAAAAGCAGTTACTAGAGACATAAAAATTATGGATTTTTTAATTTTAATTTTAATTTTATAATAAAGTGAAGATGATTTTGTTGATATGGGATCCATTTTTTAAATTTCACCTAGAAATCTCGGAATAGTTAGAACCGACACCGCCTATAACTAAAACTATTTTTTAACTCAGCTAACATCGTTTGCATCTGATAATAAACTAATAATTTCAAGGTTTTTTTTTTTTTTTTGGCTAATTGGCAAGAATACTCCTGAACTATACGCGAATTTGCAACTTACCCCCTGAACTTTTTTTTTCGGCATTAAACCCCCTAAACTCAACGAAATTTGCAATTGTTAACGGAAATCCAACGGAACCCTAATTCCATCCAGGAAAATTACACTAAGCTCCCCTGATTATATATATAATTGTATTAAACCCCAAAAAATATAATAATATTACCCGAATACCCCTCTAACCAAATTTTAAAAATAAAAATTTAAAATTTAAAATTTAAAATTTAAATAATGGTTAAATAATAATAAAATTCTGAATTTTATTATAAAGATAATTAAATAAATAGAGAATGAAAAAAAAAAAAGTGATTTAAAAATTATTAAATTATCTTTTTTATTTAAATGTCACTAAATATAAAACCCATATAAATATTTAAATTATTTAAGAAAAATAAAAATAATGGTTAAATAATAATACAATCCCCTTTCAATAATAATAATAATAATAATAATAATAATAATAATAATAATACAATTCTTATTTTTTTTTTATAAAGAAAATAAAATCTTTAAGAAATTAAAACATCTTTAAAATCTTTACCATCCATCTCATAGATGGACGGTGAAGAAATATTTATTAAAAAAAATTCAAATTAAAAAAAAAAAACATTTTTTAAATAGATTGATTGATCTCAATTACAATAAAATAAAATAAAATAATAAGTTTCTCCATTAATGAAGATATGAAGATCCATCAATGTTCTTCTTCTTCTTCTTTTAATTTTTTTTTAATTTTTTTTTTTTTATACTTAGATTTCATTTATTGGTTTGTGAAATGTGTTTTTTAAATTAATTTTTTAACTTAATAAACATAGAGAAGAGAAATCCTTAAAATAAAAAATTTCGAATAAATATTTTTAAATGAACTTTGATCCATCTAATTAAATGAACACCTATTTCTCCATCCAATCCTTAAAAATTTTCCTTTTCTAAAGAAAATAAAAAATTTAAATTTCCAACACCCATAAAATTTAAAATAAAAAATTTAATTTTTAATTCTTCTATATGTGCTTTTAATTGGATTGGTGTTCAATTTTTTAAATTTTGTATTTGTATTATTATAATTATTTTGTAATTGAGATAAATCAATCTATTTCAAATTTTTTTTTTTTATTTGAATTTGTTTTAATAAATATTTCTCCATCGTCTATCTATGAGATGGATGATTGAGATTTTAAAGATGTTTTAATTTTTTAAAATCTTATTCTCTTTATTCAAAAAATCAGACTTGTATTTTTTTTTTTTTTTTTTGAAAGAGAATTGTATTATTATTTAACCATTATTTTTATTTTTCTTAAATAATTTATATATTTATCTAGGTTTTTATATTTAGGGATATTTAAATAAAAAGATAATTTAAATAATTGTTAAATCAATTTATTTTTTTTCTTCTCTATTTATTTAATTATCTTTATAATAAAATTCAGAATTTTATTATTATTTAACCATTATTTAAATTCTAAAATTTAAATAATAATAATAATAATAATAATAATTATTATTATTATTATTATTATTATTATTATTATTATTATTATTATTTTATAAAGACAATTAAATAAATAGAGATTTTTTTCATTTCTCTATTTATTTAATTGTCTTTATAAAAAAAAAAAAGAATTTTATTATTATTATGATTATTATTATTATTATTATTATTATTATTATTATTATTATTATTGAAAGGGGATTGTATTATTATTTAACCATTATTTTATTTTTCATTAATAATTTAAATATTTATATGGGTTTATATTTAGGGATATTTTTTAAAAAAAAAAAGATAATTTAATAATTGTTAAATCAATTTAATTTTTTCATTTCTATATTTATTTTATTGTCTTTATAATAAAATTCAGAATTTTATTATTATTTAACCATTATTTAAATTTTAAATTTTAAATTTTTATTTTTAAAATTTGGTCAGAGGGTATTCGGGTAATATTATTATATTTTTTTGGGGTTTAATACAATTATATATATAATCAGGGGAGCTTAGTGTAATTTCCTGGACAGAATTAGGGTTCCGTTGGATTTCCGTTAACAATTGCAAATTTCGCTGAGTTTAGGGGGTTTAATGCCGAAAAAAAAGTTCAGGGGGTAAGTTGCAAATTCGCGTATAGTTCAGGGGTTATTCTTGCCAATTAGCTTTTTTTTTTTTACTTATCCATTACATTAGATTTAGAGATTTTAATATTTATATGAAATAAATTAAGCAACAAAATAAATTAAATTTTATGTTTAATATAAAATTTAACTTTTTTTAGTCTGTAAAAAATAGAGTAGCTGTGGGGCAGCTCCACAATACGACATTGAAAATTTCATTGGGCCCAACCCAAGATTGGGTAAGATTCTATGACAGATGCACTGGCGTGGCATTCTCTGATAGGGAACTTATCCAAATCCGAACGACGACATTATTCAATCTATTGACCATTTCCAGTACCCGACGAAAAAAACATCGATTCCCGCTACCAAATAAAAGATATAAAAAAATACGAACCAATAAGAGCCCATTAGGTGTCGTTTTGTCGGCACGTGATTGAATGCAAGTGGGGATTGGCAATTTGCAAGTTGGGGCCTGGGGGTCATTGGAAATTTGGAATCCAAAATTATTTAGGAAAAACAAAAGAGAGAGCTGGCAGTGACAAGATTAATCAAATTTATTGATTAGATCCAACTTCCAATAGCATCTCCCAATGTCACATAAGTTTAACCACTAAGCATGCATGTTTTTTTCTTTTTCTTTTTCTTTTTCCTTGATTAATTCCAAAAGATAAACATTCATGCTCAAAGATAAACATACATGTCACATAGGTCATACATTGATTAATTTCATTAAACAGACGGTTGTGTATATTCAATCAAAATAATAGACATCGTAAATATTAACATCTACTTTCAGACGGTCTATTACACCATTTTTTTTTAATTGATTCAGTAAATATTTAAAATTAATATTAATTTTTTTATTAATTTTTAATAAGAAAATAAAAATTAAACACACCATTACAAATAATTTTGAGTTGATTGCCATCGAAACTCATATCTAGGGATGACAAAATCATCTCCGTAATAATTCGTTCCATTTAAAATGAGAATGGATACTATTATTTTAGAGACGGAGCGGAGATGGATGTCATCTTAATATCCATTTTATTTTCTTTATTTTCGGGGATATGAATGAATATCGTCTATGGATATCCATTCATATCCAAATCCATTATAGATTTTAATTTTTTTAAAATATAAAAATTTATTATGTAATTATTAGTTCTAATTATATAAGTTACTATTAATTTTTATATTTGAATTTTATTGGATATATTTGTTTCTCTTTAAATTGGATAAAATGTACCATTACATTAGTTACATTTTTCTCTTATAAGCTATAAAAAATTAAAGTTTTTTCATCGGATACGAATATAAACGAAACGAGGATGAATATCTCTAATTAACGGATTATCCGAATTTACCCTGCTCACTTAGAAATGCAGATGGAACGGGATGGATTCGGAGACAAAGCTATATATCTAAAATAGATATGAGAATGGATATTATGGTATCCATATCCGATTCGATCCATTGCTATCCCTAGTCACATCTACTATTGCAAGTAGGAAGCAGTTCTCTTGATATCTATATCAATGATTTTTAGTATAAGCTCGGATTGCTTTTGACCAGGTCCGTGAATCCAAGGTGGACAACGACGACAACGAGCCAATGCTGACCACCACCACCACGAGCCAATAGCATTGGCTCGCTATTTTTTTTTTTCACAATATAGGAAGAGAGAGGCGCACACGCACGTTAATCAAGTGAGTGTCATTGATAAAAACAGAGTCATATCCCAGGCAGCGGAGACGAGAGAGAACAGAGAAATGATGACCCGTCTTCAATGGAGTCTTTTTCCTATGTTGACGCTGCTTGCTGCTTCATTCTTCTTCTTTTACTTCAACGACTCTTCCGAGGTCTGTAATATATATATATATATATATCGAGATGTATAAAATATTGAGCCACTGAGGTGTGTGTGTTTATGGTCTTACCTGTAAGGTTTGATGTTCTGTTTGGTTGATAAGAAAATAGAGAAGAAGAAAGATGTAAGAGAAAGTCAGGAAACGATTCATCAATCAAAATAGTCGTATCCTGCACTGTGAGATCCATTTGATGACTCCATATTTCGATTGCATCACGCTCTGATTTCTCTCTCTCTATGTTTTCTTCTTTTCAATATGCTTTCTCAGCAACCAAACAGAATATAGTTGTATTTTTTGTACTTTGTATTGTGTGTAATATATATATATATATATTCATTATTAGAGTTCCCGATATTCTTTTGAGGGCCATCCACATTTTTTTTTAAATGAAGACTAGTTGGGCTTGTTTGGTGCTGACTGCTGAGATCCTGATTTTTAATGCTAGTTCGTCTGGAGAAGATAAAAGACTGTTATTTTCTATAATCAAATTAGATTTCAGTATTTCTTTATTCAATTCGTTGTTCTTTTTTTTTATATATATATAAAAATGGATAATATTTTAGCCTGTGCTCGTCTAATACAACCTTTTGTTTTTGCAGCTATCTCTCAATAATTGCAGTCTTCTTCCTTACAACCATTACTGGTTGACCAGCAAGCGCATCGTGACTCCGCAAGGGGTCATTTCTGGTGCAGGTATATGTTTGAACTTTGAATTTTGCATTTCAAGTTCTGAAAAATGAATGAGTTATTGATTTTTTTTAATGATTTTATATGTCTTATTCATCTTTAAAGTCCTGATCTGCAGTAAAGTTAAAAATCTTTGTTTAACATGATCAAAAGGTCTACATAATTGGAACAATTAGCATATCAAAATCCATATATGATCATTGTAATATTGTTACTGATATTCTTTTTCAAATTTGTTAAATGAGCAGTGGAGGTAAAGGGAGGGAATGTCGTATCTATTGTTAGTGAAGTCGACTGGCGTAAGAAATCCAAGACGGGACAAGTAATTGATTATGGAGAGGCTGTAATCATGCCTGGCTTGATTGATGTGTAAGACATGGTTTTTATTACTCTATACACATGATATAACTTAATTTGGCTGATGGAAGGATATAAAAATAACTTGGCTTGATAAAAAAACAGATCATGGAACTGAGAAGAGGAATTATAAAAAGCTCTTATTCAAACTTGGTTTGTGTGGGAGGTGTTGGTGATGTAGATGTTTGATGGGAACAGTAGGAAAATTTTGTATTCTGGGTTTCAATTTACATGTTCTATAACTATTGAAAACTTAAAAAAACATTTGAATGTTTGGATTTTGCTTGGCAATGGATTGTCTCAATCATGCTATGATATACTTAAAATTCTTTTTATATGAATCTGATTATGTCCATGACAGGCATGCGCATCTTGATGATCCGGGAAGAACTGAGTGGGAGGGATATCCTTCAGGGACTAAAGCTGCTGCTGCTGGTAACTTCTTACCTCCAATATTCGTTTTTTTACGTGATACTTCTAATAATCTTCTCGAGGATGAGAATTAAAGTTCTTTTCAGTCAAAATTCTGCATTTTATGATCCTATATAAACCTTTGAACGACAACGAAAATGTTATTTTACGTCTTGGCAGTAATATTTTCCCTGTTCATATGTACATGCTAACCATGGCATTAATGTGTTTCTACAGGTGGTGTAACAACACTCGTTGACATGCCCCTGAACAGCTATCCCTGTACTAATTCTGCAGAAACTCTGAAACTCAAGGTATGAAGTCAAACACTTTTACCATGTTAATCTTGCTCAAACCAAACCTCAACTGCTTTCTCTCATAATATTTGTGATATTGGTGTCGTTATAGCTTGCGGCTGCAGAGAAGAGAATCTACGTCGATGTTGGTATGCTCTTGAAATGTTCCTTAGCAAAACTGATTTTATCAAGTACTTCTGTTTCTAACTATGCTATATCAACAGGCTTTTGGGGAGGTCTAGTTCCTGAAAATGCATTCAATGCATCTGCTCTAGAAGCTCTTCTCAGTGCTGGTGTTCTTGGTTTGAAGGTAAGTAATTATATAATGAGCGATTTCAATGATTTTTATTTCGCCTTTGTATTTGCATATCACAGTGTATCAATGAATTATCATCTGACTGTTTTCCTTTTTTTCCTTTTGGTAGGCTTTTATGTGTCCTTCAGGGATCAATGACTTTCCTATGACAAATTCTACTCATATCAAGGTTTGTTTATTTAGTTTTGTTAACTCTTAACTATACATTATTAAAAAGCTGACTATTCTAGTGATATTACAGTTTTACTTGCAGAGTCTTATTTTGAAAATTTTGTTTTCTAGGAAGGACTATCTGTATTGGCCAAATACAAAAGGCCTTTACTTGTACATTCTGAGATTCAACTAGATTCCCAGTTAGACATTGAAGGTGATCCTCGATCTTATTCTACCTATCTGAAGTCAAGGCCACCTTCATGGTAAGATTTTCCTTTTTCTCTGTTTAATGAAACAGATTATTCTAATATGACTCTATGTTGCAGACTCCCACCATCAGTCAATGTCATTTTACATTATTAATTGCTTTCCTTGCAGGGAGGAAGCAGCTATCAGAGAGCTCGTGTCAATAACAAAAGACACTAGGACCGGTGGCCCTTTAGAAGGAGCTCATCTTCATGTTGTTCATCTTTCTGATGCTAGTACTTCATTAGATCTTTTGAAGGTACATAACTATATATCTCTTTCAATAATGTGTGCAATTGTTGTTGGGAATGGTACTTTTGCACTTCTGCGTTACAATTTCATGTTTTTTTTTTTCAATCTGTGTGTACACAACACGCCCAGGAAGCAAAAAATAAAGGTGACAGCATAACTTTTGAGACATGCCCACATTACTTGGCTTTTTCAGCAGAGGAGATTCATGATGGTGACACACGGTTTAAATGCTCTCCACCCTTACGTGATGCAGCAAATAAAGAAAAATTATGGGAGGCTCTAATGGTACTTATATTTAGAGATTCCAGATGATACTTATACCTCACAATTTCCAACTATCTTTTCTGATTGAGTTGATTGCTTCTTGCTTTTAATTTGTTCCAGGAAGGACATATTGATTTTCTAGCTTCTGATCATTCACCAACAACACCAGAACTTAAACTCCTCGATTCTGGCAACTTTTTGAAGGCCTGGGGTGGCGTATCATCTTTGCAGGTTGGTTTTTTACTTATAAGAGTATAGCTCGTGTAAAAATGAGCTCATTTGACTGTTTGCTCTCCAGAATAGTGTATGTATTGAGATAAAATTACATGTTACAGTAAGAACCTAATTGATTAAAACTGTTCAGTTGCTGATAACTTTGTAGTGTATTACAGATTTTCAGTGATATGTACCCACCTGTGATACTAAATCAAAGTATTTCTTGATAGTCTTGGATGAGTCTGATAGAAACCTCTTTGATGTGCAACTATGTTTCTTCTGTGGTTCACCTGTTGAAAAAGATGTTAAATTCAATTGAGGAAATCTTATCATTACAATTTATTAATACAATTCTATACATGGTTCTACATGCATGAGATTCAAACTCTGTCATAGACACTTGTTTGTAGCCTTAAGTCGTTTATTGATATCTAATCAAAATGATATATATTCTGTTCCCAGTTGCTATTTTTCTATTATAAAATTTCAAAAACTCACGGGCATTTTCTTGAGATCATCGGCAGTTTGTTCTTCCGGTGACATGGACATACGGGCAAAAACATGGAGTGACTTTGGAGCAGATAGCTTCTTGGTGGAGTGAAAGGCCTGCCAAGTTTGCTGGACTAGACTCAAAGGTTCAATACAAGCTTGCTTACATGCTGTATTTTCATCATTTCACACAGAATTCTATTTTGTTCATGTCACACTGATGTAATAAATTACATGTTGCAGGGAGCCATAGCAATTGGAAACCATGCAGACATTGTTGTATGGAAGCCTGAAACGGAGTTCAACCTCAATGATGACTTTCCTATATTCATCAAGCACCCTGTAAGTGTTTTCATATACAATTTTTAGCATCAACTCGTGACGGATTTGCTGTGTTAGTAACTGTAGGACCTAAAAGTTTAAGTTGCTAGAAAATGATTGAAGTACTCTTAACATTGGCTTGTATTTGGGCTTGAGTCACGTGCCAAACCAATGGGCTTGCCACGTGACTCGACCAAATACAAACACAAACAAATTCAAATAATCACGTGAGGACTCCGGGGACAAGCTCTGATTTAGGTTTGATGGTTAGTAACAATAGTTTTAAGCACTATAACACGATGTAGTGCAGCCTATTTGGTTGTAATTTTTCGAAATTGTAATAATCTACTTGTATGCAGAGTATATCTGCATACCTGGGAAAAAGAATGTCCGGAAGAGTAGTGGCCACTTTTGTTAGAGGAAACCTTGTGTTCGAAAAAGGAAACCATGCTCCTGATGCCTGTGGAGCTCGAATCCTGGCAACATCAAAATTAAATTCGTAAGTGAATTCTGATTCATTCCCATATAAACCAAAATCACAAAACTTTGACTACTTGGTTATATTATTGACTTGGATATTGTCTTGTTTTCCAGTCGAGGGAGAATTCAAGAAATCTTAGCAAAAGCTTGGAAATCAGGATTGAGTGGCGTACTTTGAGGTTGAAGGAACAAAGCTGAAGGAATTATAAGTGCCTGAAAATGTTAAAAAAGGGTGAGATGTGGATGAGGGAAGCCTTGTTTATTGGGATTATTATCTCTAAAACTTAAGGGGAGGGTGGGGGTCATTTATATCAATGGCCTGTTTTGTACAATCTACCCTTTGTACCTAGTGGTGGTGAATAAATGAATAATCATCCTCCTCTTGTTGTGAATATCAAACTAGCTTGTTATAATTTCACCAGAAATTTATCTTCATTGCAGGTGTATGTAAAACAAAATTCACTTAAAAAAAATTGCTGAGTTTATTAAAACTAAAAAAAAAAAAATTTTAAAAAAAATTGAATTAATTATAATATATATATATATATATAATTTCAAAAATACATTATTAAAAAAATGGAGTCAAGACTCTAGAGGAAGGCTACCCCCAACCCCAAAGCGCGCCACGTCAGTCTCAAACGGCTTTTGTGTGTTTTCAGTTGGAAATCGAAATGGATAAGAGAAACACTAGTATATAAAACAGAAACTCAAAAACTCGAAAAGATTCCTCGAGTCCGTTTCTCAAATGCAACTCTCCAATCATTTTCTCTCCCTCCAAAAACCTCCCATCCTACCCCACCACCACCACCACCGTAGATTCGTATGCAATTACACCACAGCAACCTCACCCAAACACAACCACACCTCCGCCGATTCTATCCAGCAGGAGACCTTAAAGAGCCTCGAATGGCCGTCACTCTGCGACCAGCTCTCGCCCTTCGCACAGACTTCCATGGGCCTCTCCGTCACCAAGAAGGCTCAAATCCCCTTCGGCCGATGTCTGGCCGAGAGCCAGACGCTTCTCGACCAAACCTCCGCCGCTCTTGCAATTATGCAATCTCAGCCGTTGGATTTGTCCAAAATCGAAGATATCTCCAGGATCATAGACTCCGCTGCTTCCGGTCAGTTGCTCTCATTGAGTGAGATTTGTGCGGTTAGGAGGACGTTGAGAGCCGTCAGTGACGTGTGGGAGAAGCTATTGAAAGCTCCGCTTTTAAATGAAGATTCTTCGGAGAGGTAATATTATAGCGCCTTGTTCTAATTTCTCTAGTAGCATATACACATTTTGAATACAATTGATTGATGAGTGAGAAATTTTAGTTCTTTTGTTTGTGTGAGATGGGAGTTTTTGGATTTTAAGTGTCGAATTCGTAAATTAGATTGTGAAATATTTGCTGGACGTAGGTGAGAGTGAAGAGAGGTGAGAGATTGTAGTTGTTTATTATCAGGATAATTATGGGTGATCGCGATAGATTATGAACTTAATTCAATCCATTCTACTGTAGAATAGATGGTTACCGTGAAATGATTTTGTTTGTAAGTAATCATATTTGATGCATCTGTGGATAGGTCTTCGTTTTTGCTTGACACAATATGAAGAGAGGAATAATCATATGGTTAGTGATGGGTTCTCATGTCTCAGTAAGGTCTCGAAAAGAAATATCATTTGAAGGTACTGTTGCGTAAAGAGTGTGATGTTTATATCTATTCATTCATAAAACTGGAATTTAGGATCTGGTTGCATGAATATCCATTTTAGAAATGAGGACTGGTATTATATGGTCTCATCTATCTTGTTGTACTTCAAACAGGTATGCGCCTCTACTTGAAATACTTAAGTATTGCGATTTTCAGATGGAGTTGGAGCGAAAAATAGGATTTTCCATAGACTGCAATCTTTCAGTAATCCTTGATAGGGCTAGTGAGGATTTGGAGATCATTAGATCAGAAAGGAAGAGGAACATGGAAAATCTGGAATCTTTGTTGAAGGAAGTATCGACTCGAATTTTTCAGACTGGGGGGATTGACAGACCTTTAATAACGAAGCGACGGTCTAGGTTGTGCGTGGGTATTAGGGCTAGTCACAAATATTTGCTTCCAGGTGGTGTGGTTCTAAATATTAGTAGTTCAGGTGCAACATACTTTATGGAACCCAAAGAGGCAGTTGAGTTGAACAATATGGAGGTGAGACTTTCAAACGCTGAGAAAGCAGAGGAAATGGCTATTCTGAGTTTGCTTACAATGGAAATAGCAAAATCAGAGGTAGAGATAAGGTATTTGTTGGATAGAGTTGTAGAAGTTGATCTCGCTTTTGCAAAAGCTGGTTATGCTCAGTGGATGAATGGAGTCTGTCCTATTTTGAGTTCGGAGAACCATGAGAGCTCTAATTCTGGTGGAAAAGATTGTTCTTTATCTATAAATATTGAAGGTATACAACATCCTCTACTCCTTAGTTCTTCTTTAAGAAGTTCATCAGTTTTTCCATCCAAATCTGCAAACCCAAGTCAATTGGATATGACAAATGGTGTTATGACTATTGGAAGTTTGTCAAAAGGTGTTTCTGATTTTCCTATACCAATAGACATAAAAGTTGAACATGGAACCAGAGTGGTTGTGATCTCCGGACCTAATACAGGAGGAAAAACTGCTTCCATGAAAACTCTGGGTCTGGCATCTCTTATGTCCAAGGCTGGCATGTATTTACCTGCTAAGAACCACCCAAGGCTTCCATGGTTTGATCTTGTTCTGGCAGATATTGGTGATCACCAGGTAGTAGTTCACCCTGTTATACTAGATAATATCTTTTTTTTTTTTTTTAGATTTAGTTGTTCCTTTTTGTTCTGACTCTGGCTCTTTTCATTGAAGTCTCTTGAACAAAATCTATCGACTTTCAGTGGGCACATATCTCAGATTATTGAAATTTTGGAAGTTGTTTCAAGAGAATCACTTGTCCTCATTGATGAAATTGGTAGTGGAACTGATCCTTCAGAAGGTGTAGCTCTTGCCACCAGCATTTTGCAGTATCTCAAAGGCCGTGTTGGTTTAGCAATTGTAACTACTCATTATGCTGATTTAAGTCACCTAAAAGATAAGGATTCTCAATTTGAGAATGCAGCAATGGAATTTTCATTGGAAACTTTACAGCCTACCTATCGAATTCTGTGGGGAAATACTGGTAATTCAAATGCACTGAATATTGCCAAATCAATTGGTTTTGATAGATATATTATTGAACGTGCAAAAGAGTGGGTGGAGAGGTTAAGGCCAGAGGAGGAGCAGCAGTGGAAAGGTGATCTATATCAATCACTAACGGAAGAAAGAAGCAAATTGGAAAGTCAGGCCAGAAGAGCAGCATCTCTTCATGCAGAAATTATGGATCTTTACAATGAGGTATAGTGTCTATAATTTTTAGTCAGGCACAGCATTTTTTTTTGTTGCCATTTCTTCTATACTGCTTCTTTTCATACATGTATAGTGTGGTCAAGATTAAATCTAAAACCTGAATTCTGTTTAAGTTAAAACGCTGCATTGGAAATTCAATTCAATTCTTTTTTAATAAGAAAGTGAGAGAAAAATTGCAAGATTACTGGTGAATAATATGTGTGCCCCGTGGGACTTTGTGCTCTGCCTCACTAATATAGAGTTGCTGGTGTTACCAGACAAGCAGCTGTGCACACCCGCACATTTATTTTTCATCCTGAATGATTTTATCCAAGTATGGACATCTTATATTGCTTATTGTTGTCAATTTGCTGTAACTTCCGATCCAATTGGTCAAAGGTCAATTTATATAAGGTGGCCGAAGTATTTTTGTTCCGAAGTAGTAATGACTATGTCTGATTGACCTTTGGAGATTAACATTTTTCTTCAAAAGTTGTAATGTTCACTTACTTTATTGATTAATGAATTTGTATCTGAAAAGGACATTCTAGATTGTGGGTGATAATTTTGGGAACTAAATGAAACTTAGGGATGTAGGCAATATATTATATTTTACAAAGAAGAATTCTTTAAACTTCATCATTAATTTTCAGTAAAAATAATGTCCATTTGGATTCAGAGTGCTAAGTATCATCCAAACATTCTTTGAATTAAAATTATAATAACTTATTGATTTTTTTTGTCCCCTGTCCCTCCCTCTAATTTCATGGTGGAAGATTCAAGATGAGGCAAAAGATCTAGACAAACGTGAGGCAGCTCTCAGGGCAAAGGAAACACAGCAGGTCCAGAAAGAATTAAAGGCTGCTAAGTTTCAAATAGAAACTGTGGTTCAGGAATTTGAAAACCAACTCAAAATTGCCGCTACTGATCAGTTTAATTCACTGGTTAAAAAATCAGAATATGCCATTGCATCAATCGTTGAAGCTCACCACCCTCCTGATGACTTTTCTGTCAATGAAACAAATACCGATTCATTTACACCCCAATTTGGGGAGCAAGTCCATGTGAAGGGTTTAGGAGGTAAGTTGGCTACTGTAGTCGAAGCACTTGGAGATGACGAGACAGTCCTAGTCCAATACGGTAAAATAAGGGTGCGTGCTAAGAAAAGCGATATTAGGGCTATTCCAAGAAGCAAAAGAAACACAGCTAATTCTTCTCCATTTTTGAAAAAGCAGGTATGTACTGTATAGTTTTACTTGAGATGTTCGAACATTCTAGTTTAACTAGCATTGTAGTTTCTGTTTATGGTTATCCAGCAATGCTAAATCTTATAAGGTTGATATGTAACTAGGTACAAAAGAGTGAAGAGTCTCAGAGTTCCATGACAAACAATGGTGAAGAGGAATCTTATATCCCAAGGGTGCAAACATCCAAGAACACAGTAGATCTACGTGGTATGCGAGTGGAAGAAGCTGCTCACCAGCTTGATATGGCTGTCTCTTCAACAGAGTCACAATCGGTTGTCTTTGTTATACATGGGATGGGCACTGGGGTGGTTAAGGAGCGTGCACTAGAAATATTGAGAAATCATCCTCGTGTGGCCAAGTATGAGCAGGAAAGTCCAATGAATTATGGTTGTACAGTTGCTTACATCAAATGAAATATCGCTTCCGTGGTCACATTTACAGTTTACTTTGCTATTTAACCTCAGTTACCTTGTTCTAATATGCTCTAACATTTTAAACATTTCTAGAATTCTTCAACTTTCTGCCCAATTTTGATGTGTATATATAACCGGGTCAAATTACCTGAGTCTTTGTTGTAATTAATATCGACAGTCTGAGCCATTGTTTCCTTGATATATACTATACATGCATTTCCAACATTGTTCCTGAGATTGATGCTAATTTTGAGCTGTTTTTTTATGTTACATTAAGGAAAGGAATATTCTCCGCAATGGGTGAAAACCTGATGCTGCGAGAAGGTAGAAGGCCCACAGGTAGTAGACTTCTTTTCCCTATAAGAAGCAATGACGATATTTGGGGAATAAGCCTTAAGAGACTGCACATTTTTGTCTTCTGTGGTGAATGAAGGCTAATGTAGCGTGTCTCTTTCAGAATTTGAACCCTAGTGGAGGATAACATGCTTCATCACCATCTAATCTAGATGTCACCTTTGAATTTTTCTGGTTACTTCAATCTTTTCTGTTTATTATTTATTTATTTGAAATAAACCTTTTCTATTTATTGGAAAGCTCAATATGGTTTGTCAGCCTTCCTGAAGGATAAACCAAAACTTTTGGCATTATCTCTTTATGTTATGCTTTTTCTGCTTTAGCTGCTTGTTTACACGTATAACCAAACGAGCTTTAGAGAGCTGCCACATGCATTCTCACACGAGCTCTTGTAAGCTAGCTAACTTTTTCAGTCCTTCAGTTACAATACAGCACTGTGTTTGCTAAGGATATGCTTTAACTCTGCACTTGCCTTTGCAACAATTAGCCTAGAACTCTCTTGAGATTTTTGCAGGAAAATGTTGGCGGTTTTTGACAAAGCAATCGGAAAACCACCCCAGGAGTTCAGTCTTATTCCTTCTTTTGGGTTGGGAAGTTCGAAAAGCCGGCAAGAAATTGCCGAGACTTTTCAGTCATCCTGGCCAGAATCCACACTGTGCAACCTTTCAAATGGGAATTTCATGGCTCTGTCTCATGAAAATGAAAGTCCTCTGCATCCTAGGTATTGTTGGACTCTTAATTCTTTATCACTTTATCACTTTCGTATGAAATGAACTTGCCTCTTTATTTATATTTGAAGTCCTGTAATCTTGAAGTAGTGGAATTAAGCTATGCCAATATGAAAACTCACTGAACTCTCTGTGGTTCTTGAATTCCAAGGATTTGAAGGAATCACTGATTTAACTAAGACTAACTGAGTCACAACTTGATAGAAAGAGAAGGCCAATCTATGTTCTTTTAAATTGTTTGATTTGATATGTGTCAGGTCTATAGTTGTCATGGATGATATCTTCTGCATATTTACTGGGACCGTAGAGAACACGTGTGAACTTAGGCGACATTACGGCCTTTCCAGGCAAGCAACAGCAGCTATGGTATTGATCGAGGCTTATAAGGTCTTAAGAGATCGAGCTCCCTACCCACCTGATCAAGTCGTTAAGGATCTCCAAGGGAAGTTTGCATTCATTATCTTTGATGCTAAATCTTTGAACCTTTTTGCTGCCAGGGTAAGTTCAACATAGTAGTTACAATTTCAACCAATTTACAATGATTGATGTGATGATATGCTATTTCTCACTGTGATAATTTAGGTCTCTTAAAATAGTTTTCTACCTAGACTGATTGGTAAAGCATGTATATTCGAACCTTGGATGTACCAAGTACAGAGATGATATAGAGCGAGCTGTACTAAGCCCTGCTTGTTTCCCTAAAGCCGAAACTTGAGGCCAAGTCGGCCCAGCCTGACCACATAGGCTGCAAATCCGAACAAATGAAAATTGAGTCTAGAGTCTAGACTCGATCAGACCTGAATAAATACGGATTCAGTTAGGCCTAAAACAACATGGCATGTCAGTGTGACACCTGACGCTAAATTGCTAACACACCCTGAAGAAGATAGTTTATAGAGTGCAACAATTGTGTTGTCTTTGTTTCTAGCCTTGTATTTATCATGTTACTATTAACATGTTATGGTTAATAATGTTAGGACCGTGATGGTAGTGTTGATTTTAAATGGGGAATTTCCGGAGATGGATCTCTGATATGCTCCAATGATGCTAACATCATGGCAGAAACTTGTGGAAAATCTTTCGCAAATTTCCCTCCAGGTTCGCTCTCTGTCTTGATTAGTTGATTTTCTTCGGGCGGACAAATCATATAAGGCATTGTAATCTATAATCTATATTGCTGAAGAGTGTTTCTACTTTGGTTAAAACAGGGTGCATGTTCATGGATGGAAGCGGGTTGACGAGCTTTGACCATCCATTTAACAAGGTTAGAGCCATTTTGCTCGAAGATGACGAAGGGCAAGTCTGCAGAGTTACTTTTCAGGTAGACTTGTTTACGCGCCTCCACAGCATTCCACGCTCTGGCAGCGCCGCCAACTGGGCGGATGCCGTGGTGGCTGAGGCAGAATGATCCATGTATGATCAGACTGCTGTGAGAAACTGGAGTCTTCTTTGTAATATATAGCTAGTGTAATAATTAGAATCTTAAAAATGAAGTTGTATGGAAAATGTGTTTATGGATTCAAGTTTTTTTTTTCTCTTTCCATTTGGCTTTGGTTTCATGTTTCCCGAAGATTATAGAGTTGTATTCTAGTTTCGAATCCGGGTTCGCTAAGCGTAGATTATTAAAAAAAATAATAATAAAAAAAATTGATCAACAATTGAATGAACTTTATATTATGAATGGTAAATTTTTGTTTATTTAGGGATCAACATTTAACACTAATTTGACAGATTACAGAATAAAGAATAAATACAATCAGAACTTGTTCATGATGATGGGCATCATGTCCTGCATCCTCACCGTCCGTTCATCCGGTGGGGCCCTCCTGTTTCTGATCAATTGAAGATCTGCCGTTCACTTCACTGGCAGACTGGCAGTAGCAGGGGCAGGGGCTGGGGCAGAAGCTCCATTTGGGCTGGTATGATCTAGGCCGTTGTTTTGATGGGTTGATGTGTGGGGCTCATTGTTGATGGTGGGCCCAATACTCATGTACAATGCAGTTATACTACATGCTTTACCGCTGCAAATTACCGGAGTGCAAAAATATGGCTGGCCCGATATTCCAGGGATCACAAACCCGCTGCCACCTCCGCCACCTCCGCCTCCAACACCACCACCACCACCGCCTCCTCCTCCTCCGCCACTACTTATGCCTCCTCCTCCTCCTCCTCCTCCACCACCGCCTTCACCGTTTCCAACACCGCTGTCTCCGCCGCCACCAACAGCTCCTCCGCCACCACTGTATACATTACCTCTATCTCCTCCTCCTCCAACACCGATGCCTCCGCCTCCGCCACTGACACCAACACCAATGTTTCCGCCTCCACCAACACCAACACCAACACCGACACCAAAACCGTTGTTTCCACCTCCACCAACACCAACACCAACACCAACACCGACGCCAACGCCTCCACCGACACCACCGCTGCCTCCACCTTGCAGATGGCCATCGCCATTACAATTTCCTCCGCCATTGCCATAACCATACCCACCTCCACCACCGGCATTCCCACAACCACCATTATTACATTGAGTGGGCTGAACACCAACCACCACCCCACCACCACCAGTACCATACCCTGGCACATTGCCACCACCGGTACCATACCCAGGCACATTAGTACCACCGCCAGTACCATACCCAGGCACATTAATGCCACCACCAGTACCCAAACCAGGAATGTTAACAGCTCCACCGCCTATCTTGGCACCACCACCGACACCAACACCATAACCCGGCAAGTCACCCCAAGCCCTCTTGCCAATACCACCCCATGACCATTTCCTAGCTCCATCACCTTTTTCAAATACAACAGTTTGATCACGGCCTGGTTTATTATATGTTTCTTCTTCTTTATTAGCAACAACACAGCATACTATTATTTCTAAGCTTACAAAAACTACATAAACAATTTTAACCCATTTTGCTTCCACCATTTTTTTTTTTTTTTTTTTTTGGATTCTTTTAAGTTCTAATTTCTAACCCAACAATCGACATTTTCGATTTATTTCTATACATATTTATACACATTAGAGTAGTTGAGTATATATGTATGCATGCATGGTTTTTACTTGGATTTGGTGAGTAAAAAAAGGCGGGAAAATTGGCAGCATGAAGATGGTTGATTTTTTGCCAACTTTTTAGGTTTCATGATTCTTGTGTGAGCCCAGTAATTACCGGGGATTGTTAATTAATTCGACTTTCCAAAATCATTAGTTTTCTTTTCTTGTTTTTTTTAATGTTAAATTTATTCATTCCCAAAATTTTATGTTCTTGTCATGAACTTGATCGCTTGCTTGATCTTCGGTATCACAGACTTTTCACTCTCTTTTGGCCTTTTTTTTTTTATAAAAAAAATAACAGTAATAATTGTCAAATTGAATGAATATTTTTCCAATCAAATCGACGGTAACTTTTTTATAGTTTTAGGTTGCCAAAATTGCAATACAAATAAGTATAATTAATATGACTATTTTATAATAATAATTCAAAAATAAATTAATTAATTTGACTATTTAGGTGTAGTACATCTAGATCATCCAGTAATATTAGGTTAATATTCAAATAAATAAAAAGTTTTAAAAATATAAAAAACTGAAAAATTAATATCTCCCTGCTTGTACCTAGTACCTACCATGCATAGCTACAATCCATTACACGAGCTAAATCCATAATAGATGGAAATCTAATTAATGGATTAAAACTTGATTAGAACAAATTATCTCTCTTACTCTCGATGCCTTCGGTTAAAAAAAAAATAAAAAAAAATGTTTCCCATATATGCTGTGAATTTTCTTGATTTATAGTAGATATTAGTTATTGTATGTTTTATGCTTATTTATTATTATTTTTGTGCCATCCTTATATCATTAAATCGTCTTAATTTTAATAAAAATCAATATGTTCTTCATCAATCATGTGATTGTTTTGATCAAATTTTCCGTCTTTGATGGGTTGAGAAAACTATTTATGAACTTAAAAATAAAAAAATAAAAAAATAAAAATAAAAATAAAAAAAAGACAACCTTGTATTATATATTAATTAAAACACATAATCCAATATAGCTCTAGGGGCGTAACTTAGTTAGTAGATGTACAACTTTGAGGCTCGGACAAATGACTTACAAGTCAGCGGCTCAAAAAAAAACTTTGTATATCTTATAAAGCCATTATTGATTCTACTTCCAGTAGTACATATACACACTGCTTGACTCAGACCTATATTTTGCAACTAATGAATTATATTAAATCATGGTAATTAAAAGATTAATTTGCATGGCATCACCGATTAACAATATAATATAACATCATCGGTCTCACTAAAGGTTTTTTTTTTTTTTTTCATAAACAGAAAATAACTATAATAAAACTGAGTCTGAAGTTCTTATTGCATGCAATATTTAAGTTTACACACAAGTTCATATACTTTGGATTTGTATATAACTATATATGTACTTATTAAAGACATGCATATATATATATATTAGGCGCAGACAACACGGATCGGATCGACGAACGTCCCCGATTTATTAACCTAACCGGACTCCTCCGGTGCTTCAGCCTCCACACCATACGTTCCTTCCCCGGGATTTCCACCGGCATTGTACATGTTACTTGCAGCGGAAGCTAAGTCGTTAATCGCTTCACACAAATCTTGTAGCACTATAACAAGATTGATTAATTGTGTATTGTCTATGGGCTTATTGTAATAATCTACACGGCCCACACCGTTCTGGACCTTCTTGAAACCACCAGGGGGACCCGGTAGTTTCCCGGCACCACCAACATCGCCAACAGCACCGCCGGGATCATCGATACAACCATAATCTTCGGAGGGTATGCACGGAGGCGACATCGGTGGGTAATTTGGAACAGAATAACAAGGGTTACAGTATTTATCAATGGGCACACAATTTCCTTCATTGTCACAATTGTACACACCACTGCCCAAAAGTGGCGAGTACATTTTTTTGAAATTGCTGTGGTGGGCTTGGCTCAAAATGGGCCCAGTTTGGGCTTGATCAGAGCCCATATCACTGTGAGAAGAGCAGAGCCCTAGTAATAAGCTTAGTGAAGCCAAAATGGGTATGGAAATCCAAATTGGTAATGGTGGTGGTGATGCCATTTTAGAAAGCAAAATTTTGATGATTTTTGCTCGGTTTTTTAGTACCAAATCAATGGATTTATATAGTGAAAGCTTTGATGGTGTTTGTTAGGATTCAATTAGCATGAAATGTGGAGATGATTTCATGCGCTTTGTTATTGTAATTAAAGTATCAATTCATGGTGGTTGTGTGAGTGTAAAACTTACATGCACCAAATGTAATTTCAGTCAAGTGTGGAGACATAAATTAAATACAAATTTTATTTATTGAAAAATAAGAACATGTAAGAGAAGTCTATCATTATCCGGTAGAACATCTCTAAATTAATATTTTTAGGACCCACCCTTGAGTATTAATTTAGAGGGGTTATCAATTTGAAGGGTTTTACTTTATAAAGTGCTATTTTATCTTTAAAAACGTGTAGAAGTCAATTTTCTTGTTTAGAGTAGGTTCTTTTTCAGGATTCATTGTTTAATCGGTTTTATTCCTTAGAGAAATTTTTTTTTCTTCAGGATTCTTTGTTTAGGAAAAATTATTTGAAATAAGTCTTGGGTAGTTGGAAATAGCTTGAAATAAGTCTCGGGTAGAAATAAGTCTCAAGTAACCTACCCGAGACTTATTTCCAAATACCCGGGATTTATTTTCAGAAATTTTTTAATAATGGAGGTCGTTTTAATCTCCATCAAAGGGAGTCGATAGTTTCGACGGTGGTCGTTTTGATCTTTATTGATGGATCAATGGAGGTTTTTGAAAAAAAAAAAAGAGGAGAGAGGAAGAAAGAGAGAGTGAGAGAGGAAGAAGGAATAAGTGAGGGGAAATTTTGGTAGATCACATACTTTGGTCCTATTTCCACAACACTTAATAATTTGGTGATATTACCACAAAACCAGTGGAATTTGGTACTATTTCCCCCTATTTCCTCTAATTTTTATTATGTTTTTTTAGTTCAGTTATATACCTTTTTTTTTTTTTTTTTTTTTTTTTTTTGAGAAAAAAACTGCAACCCTGGGACAAAACCACAGGGAAACAGCAACACAAACAACCAAACCAAACAACTAGGCACGCATATCAGCCTGAATAACAGAAGCAACACACAAAGGAAATTCTTCCATCCAGAAGAAATCAGCACAATTCTTGAACGCCTGCTTCGCAAGGCCATGAGCGACCAAATTAGTTTTTCTTGGGGAAAAACTAATATCCATACCATCAGTAGCACTTCTCAACACATCAATATCAGCAAGAATCATGCCACACTCAGAATTCCGTCGACCACCCCCCAAAATCCAATTAACCACCACTTCAGCATCAGATTCCAGCACGCAAGGGAACAACCCACAATCGTGACTAAACTGAATAGCCCTACACATGGCCAAAGCTTCAGCAATCAGAGGAGAGAAAGTAGCAGTCATAACTTGAGAAAAACAAGCCATAACCGAACCAGAAAAGTCCCTAATAACAGCACCAAACCCAACTTTACTCCCCAAAACATCAATGGCAGCATCACAATTAATCTTAAACACACCAGGAGAAGGAGGAGACCACATGGACAGCGACCTATAAGGGGGGGCTCTCACCAGCAAGGACCGAGACACCTGGAACTCAGATAGGAAAATTGAGGCCCAACCGACCACCAACTCCAAGTCCTCAAGAGCAGCACCATGAATCCCACAATTCCGAAGAAACCACACTCTCCACACAATAACAAAAAAAAGCTCCAGCTCATGACAGCTCAAGAGAAGATAGAAGGAGAGAATAAAATCCAAAAGTTGGTCCTTTTATACTTATTTGTTCCACACTTGTATGCTTTTACTAAATTGAAGTGAAATATGTAAAAATATTTATTAAATATATGGTTTTTACTCATTATAGTTACAAGAACAAGAGTTTTGACTTTTGATTGAAAATAATAGATTTGTTTCTAAAAATGAGAATCACAATGTAATGACTCCATTTACCTAAAGTCACATGGCAATGATTCTTAGCATTTATTAGAGTGGTGTGGAGACCACTTTTTTATTTTTATTTATTTATTTGTTTTCTTCTTTTAATATGAATATTATTTTTTTATTCATTTGTGCACTTTTTTTTTTGTTTGTCTTGCTTATATTATACTCACCTTCTCATGGAAGGAGTTGTCATTTTATTAATGTCACTATCGAGTTGATTTGTTACGATTATATTGTTCATCGGATGAAGAAATAATGATGTTATAACTACAAATCAAGGAAGCACAGATACGGATACGGATATGGCAAATCTCCAAAAACTAGAATACGGATACGGTAGGATACGTCAATTAAAATAATATATATTTATATTTTTTTAAAATAAGAATATATAAAAGGATATTTGATAATTCATTCAAAAATCAAAATATATTCATATCCAATCATCTAAATAAAACATGTCACATAACAACCTAAGTCATAACAATGTAACATTTTACAATATCCAAATTAAGTCGTAACATATTACAAAATTGAAAATCCAAATAAAACATATGTCACATAAGTTATAGTATATTACAAAATCCAAATAATACATAAAATAAACTCATAAAATAGATACTAAATTCCTAATTAACTTCATTATCATCATTCACATTGTTAAAGAATCTAAATAATTCGGCATCTAACTCTGGTTCATCAAGTGAAAGGTTTGCAATCTCAAGTATCCCGTTATTCTCCATATCAATGGAATCAAAGCCAAAATTTATTTACAGTTTCATTTTGACCCATAATATTTTGAAATTATAATTTGATGTAGCGGAAGCTCTGTCGAGAAAAACCTGCAAGAAACAAATTAGCAACAACCTACTAACGATCCGTTGATTCGCGAACGAATGCCGGAAAATTAGGCTTCAATGTTCGTTGATTCCTATGAATACCGAAAATTGGAATAATAGAGAAAACTCTAAATTTTATAAATCAAAAACTGCATAGCCTTTCGGCTTACATTCTTATTTAAAGCAACAAAACCCTAAACCTAGCCGTATTCCTTGAAAAACAAGAAAACGAGCCTAAAAAGGAAAACTTACCAAAAAAGGAAAAAACGAGATTAAAGCAAAAACTAATTCTATTAAGAATCCTAAGCACCCCGAAATTGACGGAAGTATTCGAAATTCGGAAACTCAATTTATTGACAAAACGAAACTTTCCTAAAACGGTAAAAACGGCCTTTTCGGGGCCTAAACGATGGAATTCGGCTAAAATTGGGCATGCCTCACAAGCAAAGCTTGTGATTTTGAAAGGTCTCGCCGATCCGCATCAACTGTCAAAATTTCAAATCATTCTAACTCTGTCGCCCGGACTAGTAGGATTGAAATGCCCATTTTCCTTGCTTTTTCTCTTATCCCACCCCTCCATGTACTCTAATGCCAAGTGATCTACTGCTGCTGCATCATAATTTGACCCCGTTTTATACTAAAATAATTATAATATTGTCCCAAACATATCCTCCAAGTATCCCTCAAGTATCCTCTAAGTATCCCTCAAGTATCCTCTAAGTATCCTCCAGTCAAACTTGTGAAAAAGTCAACGGATACGCCATTTGGTATATCGGATATGTATCCTGGAGTATCCAGGAAGTATCGGAACTGGATATGAGTTCTTACCTCCACCAAATGAAGTATCCGTGCTTCCTAGCTACAAATCAACTTGATATGATATTCGAGTAAATTTTTAGAAACATTACTCTTTTAGAAGTAAAATATTGTCATTTAATCTCGTTTGTATATGTACCTTACATTTACACTATGAGATCGTGAGGTCGAGTATTTTCCCCTTCTAAAGCTCCGAATTGTTGTAATATTTTTTTTAAAAAAAAATTGTAAAAATCCTAAAGAAAATGTTTTAAATTAATAAAAAAAATTATAAAGAAAATCCTTAACAATTTTACGTACTGGAAGTTAATTTAATATTTTCCAAAAAAAAAAAAAAAACTCGAAACTCATAAGTAATAAAACAAGTAATTAATTTCACATACTTTCGCCGTTACATCTTTCAAAAAAATAGAAAAAAGAAAAAAAAAAAATATGTAATGACGAAAGTACCCTAAAAAAACGGTGGACGACAAAATAGGCAAGAATGGGAATATGGGATTGAGTGGATAGTCAACAACTTCCAAAGGAAGGCGAAAAAAGAAACTAAACCGCAGCCGCGTTTTAAAAAAAACAAAGGGCATCAAATCCAACTCTCCTCATAAGCAATTGAGCGCCAAAAAAGCATCTCTCTCTCTTATATATTATATTATTATATATATATATTTAAATAAAAATATTTTAATATTTTAGACATATTTAAATTGATTACACCAACAAAAAAAAAAAAAAAAAAAAAAAATCGAACACAACAAACATTTTTCTTTTACATACATTTATTTTCTCGTATGTTATTATTGCATATGTCCAATAATATTTTCACTCTGACTTTGTTATATGTTATTAGAGCATTTTCAATGCTGTGTCAATGTTAAAATTTAGCACAGAGTGTAAAAACTATCCTCTAATGCAGTGTCAAATTTAGCACATAATATAGTATATGTCAAATTTGACACAGTAATGAATGTTCCCTTTTTAATTACAAAAATGTTATTATATATATATTTTAAATGAAATAATAAATGTATTAATAGAACTTTGCATTGAAACTTTAAAATAAATAATGAATGCATTAATGGTAAGTTTTTATTTTTATAATTTTAATTAATAAAATAATAAAAATAGTATTTTAAATAGAATTATACATTGGAGCATAATGCTAAATTGATGTGACAAATATAACATTTTACTCTTTTTTGTGCTAAATTTAACATTAGCATTGATATATGCGTTGGAGATGATCTTATCGTATCTATCCAATAACATTCTTTTTCATAGGTTACTATCGCATATGTCCATTCACATTTAATCTCGGATTAAAAGTTTCAAAGAAAACAAAAAAAATTTCAATATTGAAGAAGACAAAATTTTTAAAGTAAAAATATGTAAGGAAAAAAAAAAATAATAATATTTTTTTTTGAATATATCTCTAGAACTATTATAAATTTGAAAGTCGAAAAAGAACCATAATTTTAATGTGTAATCTGTGTATTTTATTGCTATAAAATTGTAATTTTTCCCACTGCAAGTGGACGTATAAGAAAAAAAACCAAAAGTTAAAATTCAATAAATATTTTATGACTATTTTCAAAAAATAAAATTAAAAATTTATGATTCCAAAAATTAAAAATTAAAAAAAAAAAAAAAGAAGAAGAGAAATATACCTTTTTTTTTTTTTTTCTCTATTTAAACAAACGCCTTCACAAGAATTGCAGTTGCAACTTCACAGAGTCTGACCCCTTCTCTTTTTCCCAGAAACTCATCAAAACCCCTCCTGTAAGTCTCTTCAATTCTCTCTTTTCCTCTTGTTTTACTTTCATTTACAGAGAAAACATAACAATTAAGTCTTGCTTGGTTGCTTAGTATAAAGATTTCACTTTACTGTTGCATGAACTGGAAATTTTTGTATTGTTGTATCACCAAAAAAAAAAAAAGATTTGTGCTTTGATTATATTCTTGCCAGAACCAATTATGGTAGTGATTTATTTGTTATTTGAATTAAAATCTGATCTGCATTTTGTGGTATAGTTGGGTATTCTATTAATTTTTGTTTTGATAGATAGATAAGAAATGGATTATTGATCTTTTGTTTGGGATTGATGAGAAGTGGAATTTTGATTATCTTTTAGATGTATTTCTGTCTTTGACTATACTCTGCTTAGGTTTTTGAAATGAATTGTTGATAATTACAAGGATCTGCAAAATCAGGGGCATCAATGGTGAAATTTGTTTTTTTGTGCGATTTCGCAGTCGGGTTATTCTGTTGGGTATTTATGTATTGATTTTGGTTTATCACATTTGGACATGATTGGATGTCGATGTGTTGTTCATTTGGAGATTTTCCATGCGGGTTTAGTTTCTCTTGTTTAATTTCGTGTTGTATTGACCGAATTTAATCACGAATGGTGGGTGATTGAAGAAAAATTTATGTTAGAACAGAAGTGTGATAAGGAGTCTCTTTTTGCAAGTCGTTTGGCTTCTATAGGAAGAGTTTTGTGCATTAATTGATACAATATTTATTACAATGACTTGTTTGTTCTGTTTTAACACTCACAGTTTTCTTTGATTACTCAATTATTTTTGTCTAATTTAAGCCCTAGATTGTTTACTGATGTTTTTTTTTTTTTTGCTTGTATTATTCTGTGAAGTGTGTACGGAATGGAAGTGTCGAGCTCCAATGGATTAACATATGACACTGAGGAAAAGGCATTGAAGGGTTTGTTTGATGCGTTTGGTTCTGCGTTTACTCTTCAAGAAATAGCTTTTGCTTATTGCAATTCAGGACGGAATGCAGTTTTGGCTGGTGAATTTCTATATGACAAGCGGACAAGCACCTCAACCTCAAGTACCAATTCATCTGATGGTGAGGCAAAGGGTAAAGAATTGTTGGAGACATCATATGATAATATCTCTCAGAATCAATCTCAAGAAAATGAAAAGTTCAAAGCTGCAAAGAAAAAATGGCGTCCAGTTTCAGGAGGTTCTGTATCAAGTGTTATCGGGAAAGACTATTTTAAACCTACACAGCCAGCTAATGGCTCTTGTGTAGCAACCAAACCATTGAAGTTGGATTCAAAGGAGTTGCCAGTGTCTGCAATTTGGGGAGAAGAAGCGAAACCGGAGCCATCCAAGGACGATCATTTGCACAAGGATATGGAGGATTTTCTGTTCAAAATGCTAGGGGAAGGGTTCCAGATGAACAAGAATGTGATTCGAGAAGTTCTTGGTAAACCTTTCTTTACAATTTTCTGTATAACTTAGTTGCTAATTGCCTTGTTTTTTGATATGTTAATCAACTTTAATTTTCTATTTTTTTTATAAAAAAAAAAACATAGTTATGTTTTTCTATTATTATTATTATTTATTTGATGTCTTCTTATCATTGTCTAGCTGTGGATTGAGCAACTTATCTTTAGTAGAGTGCTTTGATTTCTGAGTTTACATGGGGTGTTCGTGAAACACCTTGGCTCGTTTATTTGTACCAAATTGCTTGTTCTTTTTCAATGAAGTGTCAAGAAAATCAAAGGATGTGAACATCCTCTTGAAGAATCAGTGACAGTTACATCATTGAGTAATCTTCAGCATTTTCTGAGGATCGTAGAAACTTCTGGTGACAATATCAATAAAACTAGCTGCAATTATGCTGATTAATTATTGCTACAGTTGATTTTCAGCCAGTCCTCAGGCAGTTCCTCTATTTAAACGTAGTAATTGCACAAGGGATCATCTAGGGAAATTTGGTTTAGAATCGTTGAGAAAACCATTGTGCACTGATGACTTTTTTATGGGTTTGATTCACATGTAGTTATATTAATTCCAAGTCTAACTGTTTTTTTTTTTTTTTTTTTTTGGTTTTCATATTATTTTTTGTGTGTTGGTGTTATTACTAATTTGGCTTTCTGCTAAATGTGCAGAGAATTGTGGATTTGATATGCAAAAGGTATGTATAATATTCTCCTTCTGATTAAGGCCTCCATTCTTTTTTCTTTTTCTTTTTTATAAAACAATATCTACATACATAAACACCTCTTCATTAGAGTTACATGAGCTAGAAATTTGCATACCTTTCTTTATTATACCATGAAATACAGTTAAATATGTTGTTAATAATTAGCACTTTTTAAAGTAAAGTATCTCTTTCATATTCAGAGCATGTCAAAACTACTTGATCAATCAGCAGAGACTTTAGATGAAAGGGCGACATGTCGTGGTAAATCCACTGAAAAGGTTAGCATAATTGCTAAGTTGTGCCTGGTTTTTGTTTTCAGTTAGAAATTGTTAGAATGTGGCGATGATGGATGCTCTGTTATCTTATTAGGACTAGCAATAGGTTGTTTTTCATGTTACTCGGCTTACAGTATTAAGGCCTCAGATAGTAATTACCGGTGGGTTGGAGTAACTTGAGTTGAGCATGCCATTATCTGTAATCTCCGTTTTCCGTATAGGATGAATATTAGTTTGATTTTATACAAGACTTCATATAATTCAACTCTTATAGCTTTGCACATTTCACTAAATTTCTATAATTAACTTATGAATGTGTCCAGTGTGCTGTATCTTAGGTCACCTTATTCTGTGAGAATCAGTTCATATTGAGTTGTCATTAGTTTGTCATTTCTATCAACAGTTGAAAATTAAGGGGATACTTATGAGTTATGACTAACATATTATGTCTTCCTGTTATTGTGATTTGATTTCATGTTACAGTTTATGAATACGAGCTCGAATCCTGAAGGGGTTTCATGCCAAAGAAAGTCACAACAATTGAATATTGGAGGGTATTCTTTTTCTTTCTTTCCTTTTTTTTATTCAAATGTTATTTAGTTACAATTTCTGCCACTGTTTGGACTACATTTTGGAAGAGGTGAAAATGCTTTTATCCGCGTGACCATTTCAAAGTTATAATTAACATTTTTATTGTATTTTCCTCTTTATTTGGAAATAGAGATTCAAATTTAAATGAAGGAGAATTGCCTAAACAGCTGAAAGACAGAAATGAACTCCAGAAGGAACTTTGGGATGCGTTGTTTACTTCTCCTGAGAATTATGAAGAATTACCCAAAAGAATGATGAAGACAGTGAGAAGGTCTAAACCATTTGGAGAAGTGGTGATGGGACCTCCAATGGACTTTTTAGTAGAACACAAACCTATTGTGTTGGACATACAAATAGATAACGACAAGAGTATGTACTCTTTCATACTTTTAGAAACAATGTTAATTGAATGCACACATACCCGCACACATACCCACAGACACACATATTGGCTTCCACTAGTTATCTCGGACATTGATGCAAATTGTATAGTGAAAATGGAGCTACACCTGAGAAGCTCAAGACTTAAAACATCTAAGAATATATGTATATATATATATTTTATTAAAGTATTTAATAAGTTTATCGTGATAGCTCACTTGTGCATGCACAGATAGGTAGACAGACACAAAAACAATACTACATATAGATAGGAATTCTTCAGGTGTTAGATGTATGTATTGAATTCATATGGATCAAAGTGCATTATTCCCGACACTTGTTAAACTTGTTTTTTATACTTATCTTTGCTTTGTTTTTTCATATTTTCATTGGAAAATACATACATACATACTTGCATACACACACATTATTACTTGCTAAATGTCTCGTGTGTGCTTGTTTGGTGCCGAACAGGCTCTGTCCTGACTTTTTTAAAATCAGGATGGTCCTTGGGAGATAATTTCTAATGTTTTTAATATTTATCTTTGCTTTGTGTTATCATATTTTCAAGTTTTCCATCCATTTCAGTTGCAGATGATGATGAAAATAGCAAATACCAGGCTCTCCGTAAAGCTGTGGTGGAAAATAGGAGCATAATGAAGGACTATTATAAAGCTGTAGGTTCCTTTAAACCGATCTGTTTTGCATTCTCACCTTTATTATATGCATCAAAGATACAATGCTGTTTCTATTTCCTTTTAAGTTTAGACACTCTGATGTAAGAAAGTGCGGTTGTCAGGCTGTTGATGCATTTACTGACGGTGATCACACTCGAGCCAGCAAACTTCTTGAAAAGGTAAAGTTCCAACATTCCATCTATTGATGACAGTATTAGACCGGAAGTAGATATGGACACTTAGATTCTTTCTTCTGCTTCTACTAAGCATTCTTCCATTGATAATGAATAGATTCTCCTTCGGTAAGACAGTTGACATTCAAGATACCACTTAAATTGGTAAAGAAGATATAGTAGTAGTTGTATGATGACCCGAAATTAGTTTCAGTATGACCTCATAGATCAACTTTCATATGTTATAATGTCCATGCTGGACAAAGTAAACGATTTAAGTCTGACGGCTGTGTGCATGGCAGGGACATTTCTTTCACGGAAAGGCTCGTGAAGCAGATGAAGAGTCCAATCTGAAAATTTTTGAAACCAGGTTGGTGCACCTTTCTTTAATATCTATGTAATGTTTTGTATTTTTAGAGAAGGGAGAGAGGGAGATGGTGAATCTGCTGTTTTATTTGTTTCCATTTGTATTCGTTGTCAGAAATGTGGAGACTGATGATGACAACATGGGTGATGACGTCATGATGCTTGACTTGCATGACCATGGTGCAAAGGAGGCAATTCGTCTTTTGAAATGTCATCTTTCATCACTTGCAGGCATACCATGTGAGTCATAGTTTCTGTATTTCTAATATGCTCCTGATTTGTGTCTTTTTATATGAAATGATTTTGAGTCATTGTTTCAACCAGCTATGAAGTACCTCAAGGTCATCTTGGAGACAAATGATGCAGATACCTCAAAGGGTGCTCGAAGACGACTGGTAAGACTGCCGAACTTTATGGAACTCATGTCACAGATTTCGATTAAAGAAACGATACTAATTATTTATGCTATAGCATGAGCCCATATTCATTTAGCATTACTTACAAATCTTTTCTTTTACTTCCTACATATCTTACCAAGAGGATTTTAATGTTGGTTTAATATTATCATCTGGACAGGTTATGAAACTACTCGAGAAAGAATCCATCGAGTGGATTGAAGAAGGAAATCCCGGAACAATACTAATCTGTTTGGAGAAAATCAATCCGAAAAGTTTGAGTTTTCTCAAGAAGTAGTACCACCCTCCATGGAATCAAGTTGGTTCTAAAAAATAATCTATATCGAAACCTATTTATGAATCAAGAGTATAAAAACTAAGTTATCGGATGATTGATGAAGGACAATGAAGACTCAAAGAGCCTTTTTTTTTTTGTTTTGCAAAGGATTGTGATGCATTTTGAAGCTTTGAAGATTTTATTATTGGCTGAAGTTTTTGTAAGCTGTCAGTAGTATCAAAGCTTTACAAATTTTGGCTTCTTGGATTGAGTTTTTGATTGAAACACAAGCAGAGATATATGTATCTGAAATTATGATGTACTTTTTGTAGTGAAATTGTTGTAATGTGATGATTTTTGCTCTATTTTGATGCTTCGGAATTTATTTCTTGTGTTAAAATATCATTATGAATTCATTTGTTGTATGAGAGATTGGAGGGTTTTGGTTTATATATATTGTAATAAAAAATAAAAAAAATCATATTGCAATGAAATTGATGGATGTTTATAAATTATAGAACGCCGTAGAAGGTTCAAGTTCTATCATACGTATTTTACAACTATATGTGGGGAGTTTTCTCGTGTTATAAAAGTAAATATCTGGATTGTGTATGTAGTGTTTGATTTCGACAGTTTCGAGTAGATTGAAAAAAAATAAAAAATCATAATGGGTGCTCTCAAATTCAAGTGGGGTGTATTTAGTAGTAGTTCTTTTTATTTGAACAATCGAAACATGGAGAATCGTTGACCCGGCCCAAAAAATAGTGGGACCCAGAGAAAAAGGAGAATAATCTGCTGCTACTGCTAGTGTAAAGTGGGTTCTTTCTACTGTATTTTCAAAAAAGAAAAAGAAAAAAGAAAAGTGGGTTCTTTCTTCTAGGTTTTGTAAAACAGATTTCATAGTCAGTGGTGTCTCTCCTCTCTCCTTCTCTTCAATCACAGTAAACAAGAATGAGTGGTGGTGGATCAGTTAAGGAGTTGAAATCAAAGGCGGAGCTTGATAACGTGCGCCAGAGTGGCGCACCTGTTATCCTTCACTTCTGGGCATCATGGTGCGATGCATCAAAGCACATGGACAAAGTCTTTTCTCACCTCTCCATCGATTTCCCTCATGCCCATTTCTTCAGGGTTCGCTTAAACACATTTTTTTTTCTTAATATATATATATATATATATTTTTAATTTAAAGTGTTGTTTTTGTTAACACAATTGAAATGGATTTTGTAGGTTGAAGCTGAGGAACATCCCGAAGTATCGGAGGCTTATTCGGTTTCTGCCGTGCCTTTTTTCGTCTTCTTCAAGGTAGTTTTTTTATTTCTTTTTCCTTTTCTTATTTGATTTATGATTTTGTTTTGTTTTCGTTTATTTGGTTGTCGTTGAAGATTAATGCGAATCGCTATACTTTTGAGTCTTTTGTTTTCAAGTATTGATTGGTTTTGTTGATTGTGTTTGACTTGAAGATTTTAGGTTGAGTATTTTGCTGTTGTTATTGAAATTTAGTGTTTTCTTGCTTCAACTTAGGGAAACTTGTTACGGGGAAATCTAGGATTTCGCTGAGAAAATTGTTATACGATTTACACGAAAATAGCTTATCTTACAAAGTGGAAAGACTTAATTTGAGGATTTGTAACGATATTTTGAAGATCTCAAGGGGCAATAAGAACATTTTAGTATTATCATTAACTTTTTGATTGATCTGTTGGTCGCATGAAGACTATGGATCCTTCATAGAAAGGTCTTGAATCTTGATAACACTGGCGGCTAGACAAAGGAGATGCGGATTATTTCATAATACTTTTTCTTTGCTAAGAAGTTAATTTTAGCCAATAGCCAGCTATTGATTCTTGTGTTGGAGATTTTAGGCAAGGTTGGGATGATGAAATTGCTTATAACATGTCTATGTTCAATGAAAACTGTCAAACTATGGACCATTTTTGGTGCGAGGAACTAAAAATATAGCCTTTTATGATAGGATGAACACCTTAGTGTTTATCAATTGGCAAATGAGATGTTAGAACAATATAAGAGGGAGAGAGACATAATATTGAAGTACAACTGTACAACATTTTAAGCCAATTGTAGGAGATGCAAGCAGTCTACAATAATTTCGCCTCTGGCCTTTTCAACTAAAATACTGGGACAGTAGACAAAGAGGGAAGAATGAGACGTAGAATCTAAAAGATGTTCTTCATCTTTTTAGTCAGCAGTTAGTTAATCTGTACACTTAGCCTGTTGAATGTGTGGTGATATTTCAGTGAACAAATATTGGATTTGCCTGTGAACAAACAAATGATGCTTTCATTTCCTGTTAAGGCAAGTGTGTGTCATGAATTTGGTCCGCCGACCAAGAGACTCTGTTTATTACTGCAATCAATTTGTGATATTTAGATGTTTGATACATTATGGATAGTGAAAGCTTCCATTGAACTTACAAGATATGTCAATTAAAATGGGACCATCATTGTCAGTGGCTTGAAATAATTGAAATTTGAAATGCATGAGATGTGAATACATGCCCTTCCTTTCTTGCTGTTATTTTAATTTTCCTCTCGTAGTTTCTGCTTGCTGTTGCTTATTTCATTTTAGGGATAGGTTTGTGGTCAATAAGCTTATTATATGGTTGGCAGCAGTTACATAGAATTTTTTTCCCCATTTAGTTTTATTCTTAGTTTCTTTCATGGGTGAGCTTCTTTTTATAATTTATATATTCTGAATTTGGTATTTAATGATTACAGCCCAGCTGATGAAATTACTAATTATATAAGTGGCTCAATCTTTTTCCTTGCACTTAATTTCTTCTTAGAATTTGTTGCTTGCAGAAGTCCTTATAACGATTTTCCATGTAGGATGGAAAGACTGTTGATACATTGGAGGGTGCAGATCCTTCCAGTTTGGCCAACAAGGTTGCTAAGGTTACTGGGTTTGTTAACCCAGGAAAACCTGCAGCTCCTGCCAGCCTCGGTATGGCTGCAGGACCCACTGTCCTTGAAACAGTGAAAGAGATGTTCACAGATAATGGCTCTTCCCAAGATGCACTCAACAAGCGACTGCAGCAGCTGATTGACTCGCACCCAATCATGTTGTTTATGAAAGGAAACCCTGAAGAGCCCAAGTGTGGCTTCAGTAGGCAAGTTATTGACATTTTGAAGGATGAAAAGGTCAAATTTGGAACTTTTGATATTCTTTCTGACAATGAGGTTCGTGAGGGGTTGAAGAAATATTCTAATTGGCCAACATTTCCTCAGCTCTATTGCAAAGGAGAGCTTCTGGGTGGGTGTGACATTGCAATTGCAATGCATAAGAGTGGTGAGCTAAAAGACGTTTTCCAAGAACACAGGATTGATACTGGTAGTGGAAGTGGAAAGAGTGACATCTCAGAGTCCACTGGCTTGAGTGCAACTCTATCCTCTCGGCTTAAAAGCCTAGTTAATTCTAGCCCTGTAATGCTGTTTATGAAGGGAACACCAGATGAACCCAAGTGTGGTTTCAGTGGAAAGGTAGTTGAAATCCTTCGACAAGAAAAGGTTGATTTTGGGAGTTTCGACATACTTACTGATGAAGAAGTTCGACAAGGTCTTAAAGTTTATTCTAACTGGTCTAGTTACCCTCAACTATATATTAAAGACGAACTTATTGGAGGATCAGACATTGTGTTGGAGATGCAGAAAAGTGGGGAACTTAAAAAAGTTCTAGCTGAAAAAGGAATCATTGTTCAGAAGGAGAATCTTGAAGACCGTCTGAAGAATGTGATCACGTCTTCACCAGTGATGCTATTCATGAAGGGTACCCCAGATTCTCCCAGATGTGGTTTCAGTTCCAAAGTTGTTAATGCGCTCAGGGAGGAGGGCGTTAGTTTTGGTTCCTTTGACATTTTAAGTGATGAGGAAGTCAGGCAGGGGCTGAAAGTTTACTCAAACTGGCCAACCTTTCCTCAGTTATACTACAAAGGAGAGCTTATAGGAGGTTGCGATATTGTATTGGAGCTACGCAACAATGGAGAGCTGAAATCCACCCTATCCGAGTAGGGTGGATGATGTTATTTGATCATTTATACATGATAAACATTGAGTTAAGTTCCGGTCATCTTTGTCGGAGGTGTCTCTGACATTATCGCATGTTCCAAAGTTTTCTTAATACGTTTAGTGTCTTGATAATTCGATATGATATGGTTCTGGTATAAACATCTTCAGGATACTGCATTATTTATGATAAATCTGAGAGCTGTTATGGAGTTTATTTTTTCTTGCTGTATGTTTTTTTCGAGTTTTCGAGTATATAATTCAATCATCAGGCTCTCCAAGAACAGTAAAATTCTCCTTAGAAACCAAATCACCAATATAGTTTGTGAGAAGACGAAAGCATATATCATTGAATTCACTTCTGCTTCATGCTAAGCAGTTTCTTTGTTTCTTCAACTTCATCTATATTATCAGCTTTCATTTGGTCCAAAAGCTGATCCACCTCTTTACCACTTCTTATATTTGCCTTTATCAAGGCATGATACATTTCTCTGCTAACTGGCATGGCTTTCCTCAATGAAGCTACGAAAGCTTCGACGTCTTGAATACTACCTTCATCGCCAATCCAACTCAAAATGCTTGTAACCAACTTAGGGTTGGGATCCCACCCTTTACCCTTCACATATAACGACAGCAAAACCTTCATGCACTTGAAAGCTTTCTCGTTTTGATCTTTGTGATGGTAACCCGTTGCCACAATCGCCCAACTGTTTGGGGTGGTAACCCTTTCTTTCTCCATCAAGCCGTCAAGCATTGCCTCTGCTTTCTCATACAGTCCATTTTTACAGTACCCGATAATGAGAGTGTTTGGTACGTGAACATCGTAACAGTTGCCAGATGATTCCCAGTCCTTGAGCACTTTCTCAGCTTCTTCAAGCTCGCCAAGCTTCACTAGAGATTCCAACATAGTAATATAGTCCCTGTTTATATACCTTTTACAAGCTTCTTTTTCTAGATTCCATAATCTCAGTACCTCGGACGTTTTGCCTAAACTAGCATAGAGTGAAATCAGAAAATTGTAACCTGTCCCGTCTTCATTCCCTAGTCTTGCTTCTGATTTCTTTAAAGCATTCAATGCTTTATCATTCAGGCTGGCTTTTATGTAAAAATTTGCAGCAACAGCATACGTGTTCCAGTCCACGACAATTCTAGATTTGCTCTCCATCTCTTTTAAAATTTTTTCCATTCCCTCAATATCAGATCTTGCACCATAGGAATTGATGCAAATTCTGTAGCTGAAGTTGTCAGGGAAGACATTGTTCTCCTTCATCTCAGTTAGCACATCCGGGACCTTCTCGTACTGACCAAGTTTCGTGTAGAGGCCCATGATGTTATTGTATGTGAGAGGCGAAGATGCGAAACCCATCTCCTTCATTTTCTTTAAATGGGCTAAGGACTTTTCAGTTTGGCGCTGCCGTACATAACAGTTCAGAAGAGCTCCATACGTCTTATCAGTTTTTTCATGGTCCTTCAGGTTATTGAAGTAGTTTTCTGCACAAAGAAAACCATGGACTCTACCAATCAAATCCAACTGCACAGCATGTTCGACTGGTGTAAAAACACAAATACCTTTTCCATTCATCCACTCAGAAACCTGCAGCAACCAAAACGAAACCATAAAGCAAGAAACTATAATAGTGCTTACTTGAATTCTCTTTCAATTGTATCTTCCTACGTGTGTGACATGAAAACTCTTGCAAGGGCAAACTCATAACATACTGTTGAAACATCCCGTTACCGACCACTCGACAAGAGTCCGTGTCTGCGTATTTGTGCATATTACTAGTTAAACAAGCATTTTCATTACTGTGTCGTTACAATTTTCCATGAACACGGAGAATCTACCCAGACTTAACTCCTACGGGGTCAAATTTTATAGTGATATCCTACAGCTGCAATTAACACTTAGAAATTTTGCTGACCGAAGGGCCATGGCGAAAAATAAACGAAAGAAAAGATATAGAGAAACGCCTTAAATTCAAATTTCTCCATCAATTTCTCTTTGCTCCAATTAATGTGACACTAATGTAATGTTCTACACACTAATGTTCTTTAGCAATCAATTAATAATCAGATTTTGAACTATATAAGATTTTCAAAGAATCAAATTCGAACAAAATTCTCAATTAAAGTACAGAAATTTTCCACACATTAATGTTCAGCTAATTTGATGCTTAAGTAATCAATTATTAAAACACACAAAACAATTAACAGGAACCAACAAGTAAAAAAAAAATTGCAGAGCAGCTAAACAGACCATTAAAAGAATTCAATTTTGAAGAACCCAAACCTCAAGAGCTTGAGTGAAACGCTTTCGCTTGCGAAGATCGTGAATGATGCGTTGAAGCTCCGCAAATCGAACTTTGTTTCCATCTTTGATCCAGTTTTCAATCTCCGGAACTACACTCGTCTTCAGGTTACCCAAAGGACTGATTTTTGAGTAGAGGGTCGATTTATTGACCCTGTTTGTGTAGTAAAATCTGCTAAAAATTGTATTTTGTATCTGGGTTTTTGATAAAAGCTTTGAACTTGATATCATGCTTTTGGGGTTCTTCAGGGTATGCGTGTGTGACTCAAGAGTGAGGTTTTTGTGTTGGGGTTTTAGGGAGGGAGTTTTGCCATGAAATTGTTATTTTGTGATAGCAAGTAAAAAACAAAAAATTCAATGTAAATTTATTTCAAATATATATATATATATATATATAAAATGTAAATTATGGTCTAAAATTTATAGAAATTTTAGTGAAAATGTTAAAAATATTTTCAAAATTATGATATTTTAGCACTGTCAAAATTCTAAAAATACGAGGACGTTATGATATAATTTTATGATGATATTGAATGTGAGCCATTAGTTTTGACAAATGCATACACACTTGAGTCAAAGTATGTAAAACTAGTGGCTCACATTGAATATCATCATGAAGTTATATCAATATTCTCATAAAATTATATCAGGACGTTCGCATGAAAACGGATCTGATATATATATATATATATATTAGTAAGTCTCTCATCAAAGAATACTTCATTTTAATATAAAATAAGGATCGTCTTAAAATTTATTGATTTTAATGATTTTAATCTGAATTTTTTATGGATAATAAAATAAAATTTTAAAAATTTCTTCTTTTTTTTTTTTTTTCATCTCATTTTCCGATGCTTGATTTTCAATAAAATCATGAAAAAATAGTTTTAGTATTTAAAAAAATTTCAAATTTTGTTTATGATGAAATGTATCGTGTTAATGTTACACAACCTACTTTTGCAACACGACCAAGAGGGAAATTTTATGGCACTAATATGATATTTACAAGCCAACCCAAGCAAAGCATAGGACCAATTACCAATATCCAGCATCTTCAAATTGATCATATTAGAATAGAAATGCAACCATCAGGATCTTTTATTGAGAAAAAAAAGAAAGAATAAAAAACCAATATAGTTTGTGAGAAAACAAGGCATAGATCATTGAATTCACTTCTGTCTCATGCAAAGTAGTTTCTTTGTTTCCTCATCTTCATCTATTTTGTCAGCTTTCATTTGATTCAAAAGCTGATCCACTTCTTTACCATTTCTTATATATGCCTTTATCAAGGCATGATACATTTCTCTGCTCACTGGCATGGCTTTCCTCAATGAAGCTACGAAGGCTTCGACATCTTGAATACTACCTTCATCGCCAATCCAATTCAAAATGCTTGTAACTACCTTAGGGTTGGGATCCCACCCTTTCCCCTTTACGTTTAGCGAAACCTTCATGCACTTGAAAGCTTTCTCCTTTTGATCTTTGTGATGGTAACCCGTTGCCACAATCGCCCAACTGTTTGGGGTGGTAACCAATCCTTTCTTCATCAAACCTTCAAGCATAGCTTCTGCTTTCTCATACAGTCCGTTTTTACAGTACCCAATAATGAGACGGTTCGGTACCTGAACATCGTAAATGTTGCCAGATGATTCCCAGTCCTTTAACACTTTCTCAGCTTCTTCAAGCTCGCCAAGCTTCACCAGAGATTCCAACATAGTGATATAGTCCCTGTTTATGTACCTTTTACAAGCTTCTTTTTCTAGATTCCATAATCTCAGGACCTCGTACGTTTTGCCTAAACTAGCATAGAGTGAAATCAGAAAATTATAACCTGTCCCGTCTTCATTCCCTAGTCTTGCTTCTGCTTTCTTTAAAGCATCGAAGGCTTTATCATTCAAGTTGGCTTTTATGTAAAAACTTGCTACAGAAGCATACGTGCTCCAGTCCACACAAAATCTAGATTTGCTCTCCGCCTCTTGTAAAAAAAATTCCATTCCTTCAATATCAGATCTTGCACCATAGGAATTGATGCAAATTCTGTAGCTGAAGTTGTCAGGGAAGACATTGTTCTCCTTCATCTCAGTTAGCACATCCGGGACCTTCTCATACTGACCAAGTTTCGTGTAGAGGCTCATGATGTTATTGTAAGCAAGAGGCGAAGATGCAAAACCCATCTCCTTCATTTTCTTTAAATGGGATAAGGACTTTTCAGTTTGGCGCTGCCGAACATAACAGTTCAGAAGAGCTCCATATGTCTGATAAGTTTTTTCATGGTCCTTCAGGTTATTGAAATAGCTTTCCGCAGAAAGAAACCCGTGGACTCTACCAATCAGATCCAACTGCACAGCATGTTCGACTGGTGTAAAAACACAAATACCTTTTCCATTCATCCACTCAGAAACCTGCAGCAACCAAAACAAAACCATAAAGCAAGAAACTATAATAATGATTATTTGAATAGTTATTCTCTTTCAACTATATCTCCCTATGTGTGTGACGTGAAAACTCTTGCAAGGGCGAACTCATAACATACTGTTGAAACATCCGTTTACCAACAAGAGTCGCTATGCGTATTTGTGCATACAAAATAGTGCATATAATAGTGCTTACTTGAGTAGCTATTCTCTTTCAAGTTTTAACAGTATCTTCCTAGGTGTGTGACGAGAAAACTCATGCAAAGGCAAACTCATTACATACTGTTGAAAAATCCCATTACCGACATTCTGACAAGAGTCTGTCATATTACTAGTTAGACAAGCATTTTCATGACTATCGTTACAATTTCCATGAGCACAGAGTATCTACCCAGACTTAACTCCTACGGAGTCAAATTTTATAGTAATCCTACAGCTGCAATTAACACTTAACAATTTATGCTGACTGCAGAGCCAAGGCGAAAAATAAACGAAGGAAAATATACAGAGAAACACCTTAAATTCAAATTATAAGTTTTTTGCTTATTCATTCTCCACTGCAAAACAAAAATTATAAGCCATTCTTGTTTCTGAACTAAAACCAATGACCGGGCAAATGTGGTATTATTTCACACTCTCTTGTTATCGATTTTCAACATTCAACATGGTTTCTAATGCAAAACATACAAACTCTATAACTGAATGCCTCAATCACCAATTTCTCTTTGCTCCAATCAGTGTGACACTAATGTTCCCCACACTAATGTTGTTTAGCAATCAATTAATAATCAGATATTCAAATAATCAAATTTGAACAAAATTCTCAATCAAAGTACAGAAATTTTCCACGCACTAATGTTCAGCTAAGTTGATGCTTAAGTAATCAATTATTATCACACAAATCAACTAACAAGAACCAACATGTAAAAAAATTGCAGAGCACCTAAACAGACCCTTAAAAGAATTCAATTTAAAGAACCCGAACCTCAAGAGCTTGAGTGAAACGCTTTCGCTGGCGAAGATCATGAATGATGCGTTGAAGATCCGCAAATTGAACTTTGTTTCCATTTTTGACCCAGTTTTCAAGCTCCGGGACTACACTCGTCTTCAGGTTACCCAAAGTACTGATTTTTGAGTGGAGGGTCGATATATTGACCCTGTTTGTGTAGTAAAATCTGCTAAAAATTGCATTTTGAATCTGGGTTTTTGATAAAAGCTTTGAACTTGCTATCATGCTTTTGGGGTTTTTTCAGGTTTTCGTGTTGGCCGTTGGGATTTAGGGAGAGGATTATGTCATTTTACTTAGAAATTGTTATTTTATGGTAGCAATTAAAATTCAATGTAAATTATGGTCTAAATTTATAGAAATTTTAGTGGAGGCAGATATTGCCACCAAAGAAAGAGTGCATTTTTTCTCACCCATACTATTTAGGGTAAACCATTATCACCGACTCCAGGTGTTGACACGTGTCCCACACTTTGAGTTAACTTTGGATTAACTTTGGGACACGTTTCAACACCTGGAGTGGATGGTAATAGTTCACCCTAGTTAGTGTGGGTGAGCAAAATGCACTCCCAAACAAATTACTTGATTAACTTTTGGACACGTGTCAACACCTGGAGTGAGTGGTAATAGTTCACCCTAGTTAGTGTGGGTGAGCAAAATGCACTCCCAAACAAATTACTTGTATACATAAATTTTTTTATCGGCAAATTACATAAACATATCCTAGTTACATGAATAATTACACTAAAACAGTTTTAAAAAAATCATAATGAGACTAAACTCCTCTTGACCTATAGTCAAGTCAATCATGGAAAAGGAAAAATGTTTATTTTATCACCCTTCAAATAGATTATAAAGGTGGGGACAAAATGAGGTGAGAAGAGGATACAAATTCATAAATTAATGAATTAAAAACCATAAAATATATGTATATAAAAATAAAAAAAAATCAAATAACTGTAAAAAAGAAATCGGAAAATTTTTAAAAAAGAGATGTAAGAATCAAATAATTAAAAGAAATCAAAAAACTACTACAAAATCAGAAGAATTATATATATATATATATATAATGATCTCTTCAGATCTCTATGGAAATCAAATGGAGAAGAACTCAATCTCCTTTAGAGGAAATTTAAAATCTCCATTAATGGAGACAGCATATTTCCATTAATTAATTGAGATTTTGGTTCCAGATTTTCTCCAAAAATGGAGGAGATCCAAATTCTCCATTAATGAAGATTTTTGTTTCAAATCTACTACAAGAATAGAGGAGATTTGAACCATATCTCCTCCATGGAGAATCTCTAATATATATATATATCTAAAATCTTTAAATAATTTTTATTGTTTGTGTTTTTGGATGAGATTGTGAGGTTAAAAAAAAAATGAAGGGCAAAGATGAAGGAGATGAAGGGTGGAGATGAAGGAGATGAAGGATTTTGGGTTGCGATTTGGTCTCTAAAAATTGAAAGAGAGGATGAAGTAGATTTTTTTTTAATATAATATTTAATTAATAAATTGTTATGGCTGATGTCGCAATATGTTATTAGACAATTTTTTTCCATTTATTTAATAATACTAAAAAAATACCAAATTACCTTTCCCTAATTAGTGAATAGTGACTAACTGTTCTCAATGGTTAGTCAACTGTAAATTAACATGTCAAGGGTAAATTAATGTTATTATAATTTTTTTTTTTTTTTTACCGATTTTAGTGTAATTATGCATATAACCATTGTAAGTTTGTGTAATTTTGCCCATAAAAAATAGGTATACAAATAATTTATTTGAGTGGTAATATCCGTACCCAATTTTAGTGAAAATATTTTCAAAATTATGATATTTTGACAATTTTTCTAGTACTACCAAAATTCTAAAAATATAGTTTCAATTTCGGAAACATTATTGAAATTGTCATTTGTATGATAATTCTTTTTTCTTTTTCTTTTTTTGACAATATTTGTTAATCCGAGACCATGTATTTTTTTGAAAGCTTTCACAATTTGTTTGATAATTCAATAAGTATATAACAAGTAATATATTTGAAATGTGACAACCACAACTTAGTGGTTTAAATTCTTTATCTTTGAAGGACTTCCCATTTTTAGGGCTGATTGTTATTGTGAATAGAATGTCTATATCGCGTTTATATAATTTCTAAAATGTTATACTCATTCTATTCTAATTTAAGAATTATTTAAAAAATAATAATTGAAAGTTAAATAGTTCAACATTTAAAAACCTGTGGTATCCCTAATAACTAACAAATAAGTTTACCCTTATCATATGCCAACTCAAAAAATATAATATATATATATTTTAAAAGTTTTCGCCATTAGTAAAATTCGAGTCGCTAACATAAATGTTATTTGCTCAGATCCCAGACTCGTCCATCTGCCAGCTAAGCTACGTACCTAATGGCCAAAAAATATAAAATATTAAAATAAAAAATTATACAAATCATATACCGTTACCATAGCAGTAACTTATTGGTAGAAGAACTAGACAACTAGTCAATTGACTAGTTCAATAAAACAAGAATTGTCTAGTTCAATAGAAATAATGGATGTAAAACTAGAACTTTGAAATGTAACGAGATTTTGAAATGTAAAACTAGAACTTTATAATAAAAACCCTACGTTCGTTTATTTACGACTTAAGTTACGCCCCTGTTGACCAACAAATATAAAATATTAAAATAAAAAATTATATAAATCATATACCGTTACCATAACAGTAACTTATTGGTAGAAGAACTAGACAACTAGTCAATTGACTAGTTCAATAAAACAAGAATCGACTAGTTCAATAGAAATAATGGATGTAAAACTAGAACTTTGAAATGCAACGATATTTTCAAATGTAAAACTAAAACTTTATAATATAAACCCTACGCTCGTTCATTTACGAGCTGAGCTATGCCTCTATTGGCCAACAAATATAAAATATTAAAATAAAAAATTATACAAGTCATACACCGTTACCATAGCAGTAACTTATTGGTAGAAGAACTAGACAACTAGTCAATTGACTAGTTCAATAAAACAAGAATCGACTAGTTCAATAGAAATAATGGATGTAAAACTAGAACTTTGAAATGTAACGATATTTTGAAATGTAAATCTAGAACTTTATAATATAAGCCCTACGCTCGTTCATTTACGAGCTGAGCTACTCCCTTGTTGACCAACAAACATAAAATATTAAAATAAAAAATTATACAAGTCATATACCGTTACCATAGCAGTAACTTATTGGTAGCATGTAGAACTAGTCAATTGACTAGTTCAAAAAAACAAGAATGGATGTTTTCTAGATTTGTTAACGTTAAATTGTTATTAGCAAGTAATTAGTTATTGTTATTAGCTGATCATATCTTGTGATTAAGCAGTTGAAACTACTCCAGAATTATTGGCCTTCTACACTTCTAGCTGTTAGAAATATGTGTATAATAAAAGGATTAAAATATCATACTTTTTTATCAACAAATTAAACTAGAGTAGTGAATACACTAGCAAGTTTAAAAGAGTTATTGAGTCTTGATTAATTGAGTAGCTAGATGACTTCTCAAGCCTTAACAATTAATAATCAAGAGATTAGATATACAGATTTTGATGTTTCTCATGATTAATTTACAAGCTAAGTTAATTAATTAACACAGCCTCCTAACTTTGTTCTGATGGTGGCTCGGATCAGCTGCCATGTACTGAGAAAGACAATCCAACAACTTGATTTCAAGTGCTTTGAATTGTTCGATTTGCATCTCTAGTTGCATCTTCTCTTCTCTCAGATTCTTGTTTTCTTCCATCAATGACAAACAATAATTCTCTTCTTCCTCCTTATCATCCATTTCAATTCTTGCATAATTGCATTTCCCTCGATCACTATTAGCTGCAGCCTTCAAAAATGCTGGAAACACACTTGAATCACTTTTCTTCCTAGCTATCTCCACTAGCATCTGCCTGCAACCTTTTCGAAACTTCTCGTGCTTGAATTCCCATTTCTTCGGTGAAGTTTTCTTGAATCCCTGCTTGAAATTATTCAAATCAGTTAAATATTTATGTTATGATTGATTGATACAGATGCAGACGTTCGTATTTTATTTCCTTCAATCAAAACATCAAATAATACAGTATAAGATATGATATATGATATTACTCACATAGGTATTCAGCTGGCGAATGAAGCTAGAGAAGTTGTTGTGCTTGAAATATTTAGGCAACATGAGCTCCGAAAACTCGGCCGGAGACCATACCACGAACCCAGTTCCTTCTGCATTCCACGAAACGATTTTCGTGTTACCGTTTTCACGATCATCGTTAGATCCTCCATGATGATCTCCTTCTTCTACCAAATCATAAGTTTTTGATAAAAATGGAGTAGGATTCTTTGGTGTTCTTGGTGAAGACTGACTTGTTGGTGATGAGTTGATAACGTTAATTTCTTGATTAAGAAGCTTCATGCTTATTAAAAAGCACTTTTCCACACACACACCAACCAAAAAAAAAGAAGCACTTTTGCTAGTCTAAAGCAACCAAAATGTCTCTTCATCACTCCGCAGATTTCTACTTATATGCTATTAATTATACCAAACTCATGGAAACTATTAGCTGGCCTGTGGATGGTGGACATTTTTTTATTTTATTTTATTTTATTTTATTTTATTGTAACTTTTTAAATTTTATTATATAAACTTTTAAATTCTAAACAAAAGACAATAATAGTACGTACATCTTGAATAATTGAGATTTCATGTTTTTGGACTTTCTTAGATAAAGTTTCAAGATTTCGGTGCTTGGTAGTGACTCCTCGCATTTTAGTTTCATGCAAATTCTTATATTACTGTACTTGAATATCAGTTTTTCTGTATAAAAATAAACTAATCTCGTATCTGATTATCAGTTTTGATGTGATTTTTTTTATATGAATGATAAAAAGAATGAAATACATTTGTAGAAAAAAAAAATTGAAAATTTTTCAAGTACAATAACTAATTTTTTTCTGACTTTTTTTAAGATAAAGCACTTTAAAATAAGATAAAATTAAAACAGAAAAAATTGTTATCGAATCCAAAAAAATTTCAAATTTTTACCAAATGTGTATTTTAATTTTCTCAAGAAACATACAAAAAAAAAAAAAAATGTAATCGAAACGCATTCAATTACATACAAATTCATCAAAAGTGATCATTATATTAAAATGAGAGGATACGGAAAAATTCATATATATATATATATATGATATTAAAATATCTAAATGTAAATGAGCACATAAAGCTTGGATAATTATATATAAACACAAGTATGACAATTATTTAAAAACAGTCTTTCTATTATCAGTTTGAACTGATAATAAATATATCAAGATGAAGAATTTGGACCACATATAATAAAAAAGTTTTGACAAATGCATACACTTTGAGTCAAAGTATGTAAATCTAGTAGTACACATTATTCATCATGATATATTTATTATCAGTTCGAACTGATAAAAGAAAATCTGTATTTAGATGATATATAAAAATTATGTGTGCTTGATAATTTCTAATATTATATATATATATATATTACTTATCCTTTTATTGTTTAAAGTGGAATTGAAAATCTCTCATCAAAAAGTGGAACACGATTTGCGGCCCTATATGTTGAAGAAAAGCCAATAAATTGCGGATAATTTTGACCAAAACGTACTCTATTGTCTGCTAATTAATTAAGGATGACTATGTTTTTTCTAGTGGGAATTTACATATTTATTTCGCATAGGAACTCAATTCGATTGATATCGGTGTAAAATGAATTTTTTTCTTTCTATTTTACACTCAATTAGGATCCGATATGAGAAAAAAAAAAAAAAATGAGTAATAGAAGTTAGCATAGAACAAACCTATTATGAATCTAATGATATAGAAATGTTGTGATTAATAACTGAGAATCAGTGATGTTATTTATGAGATTAATTAATCTAATTAATTAAAATAATCTTTAAAAAAAACATTGAGAAGAAACTCCTGGAGATCGGAGTTGGTAGTAAGCAGTAACTGGGAAGCTTGATTTGTATTTAAAAAAGAAAAAAAAAAAAAAAAAAAAAAGGAAGCTTGATTTGACTGGTAAAGCAGCTGGTTAGGTGTTTACCAATAACACATCTTAGACACGTGCTTAATTAATTTTTTTAAAAAAATTTATTTATTGTTTCTTTCTTCTCCTTTACATTAATATTTTATGTTCATTTTAATCAACCCAATTTCTTTTAGCAATATAGATTCATGAATCTTCCATTCAATCAAACTTTAATTGAAAAGGGCAAAATAATAAAAAATAATAATAAAAAAAAAGTACGGATATTGACACCTATAAAAATGATAAATGCACCTATATTCATAAGTACACCTATGTTTAAAATTTAAAATTAAAACATTATTAGAAACACACATCTTAATGTCAATAGTACCCTTATTTAAATGAATGTTATCATTTTAATACAATTTATTATAAACCCTTATAAGTTATTAATACACATAATTTTACAAATGATAAATTTTTAAGTTCTCCAGACTCAAAAACTCTCATAAGTTATAGTAAGCTTTTGTCCAGATTTACTGATCATTAGATGAGAATTAACGATGAGGAAGTGAATTTTTGTTGAGTTTGATGCTTAAATACTTCTCAAGTCCACATTTTAGCTACCACATGCACATCTTAGGAGTACTTAGCCTATCAAGGGTTCTTTATACACAGTTGCACACATATCACTAAGATGTAGTTTGAAACTGCATGCTATCCGACTTGCTGGAGAATCATCGACTGGATCAGTTACTATTGATATTTGAAGCTATTTTGAAGAAATGTGAATGGGGAATCATTAATAAATAAAAATAGTAAATATTCAAAAAAAAAAAAAATTATTAAGAATATTCAAACTATTAACATAGCCCATGTTTAATTTCACTTACCGTGCTTTTCACCTTTTTTTTTTTTTACTATTGGCTATTTCTTCTTTTGAGCTTTAATCCTGGAAAATGCAAATCACACACCACTAATCCCCAAACCCACGCCCCTAGATCTTTACTTAGGTTTAAAGTTTGATACTTTAGCTAAATGCACACATCTTTTCCTGTCAAAAAATTCGCCCACATGGACGTAGCTTTTTTTTTTTTTTTTTTTTTTTATAAATACATATTATAGACTACAACTCTTACAATTGAAGAGAAAGCTGCTCCCACAAATGGGGAGAAAACTCCCCATACATGCTTTTAAAATGCGCATGGTCAAATTTGAACCCCTGACCACTAGGTGTAGAAGGGAGGTGCACAACCATCTCTACTAAGAGGTGATGTGCATACGTAGCTCTTTCTATAGATGATAAAAAGTTTCAAAAAAATAAATATATGATCTAGATAGGTGAATAGATAATGTCAAAAAAAAAAAAAAAAAAAATTTCTTTAATCGTAACATTACATTCTTAATAGGAATAAATCGAAGAAATTATTATAAATACACTTAAATTCCTCATGGATCAGTCATACGACCGTGGTTACAACTTACAACAACCCGATAGTGCTTTTAACTCATTTTGGTTTCTCAATCTTTACATATATTCACCACAAAATATAAGTATATGCTGTTAAATATTGACATAACTTTCTCTACAAATTCAAAACTATTATAAAATGTAATGTTTGCTCAAAAAATGAAAAAAAAAATAAAAAAAATATATATAATGTTGCTGCCCAGGATCGAACTGGAGACCTTTAGTGTGTAAGACTAACGTGATAACCACTACACCACAGCAACTTGACTGTTAGAGTAGTGAATGTGTCTATATTAAAACTAACTTTAATTGACATTGGCATCAATACCATCATTGCAATTTTCTTTTAGATTGATTGGACATGAAGAATCCATTAAGATATCTTATTAATAGCATGATAAGATGTCCATAAATTTGTAAACTTTGTTAAAATTATTAATTATTTTCATTAATTTTGTAATATTGAGTTAGTTTTAATTGCTACTACAATTAAATTTTAATTTAATATTATCTTGTCACATGATTTTTTTTTTTCACAATATACATAAAAGTCTTGATTTGTTTTCTAACAATTAATTATTTAGTATAATTATTATTTATTTTCTTTTAACTTGAGGCGTTAAGCTTTGGACAATTGTTTAAAAAAAATAAAAATTCATGTTATTAACATTCTTTAAAATTGAAGATAAAAACTTTGGGAACTATTTATGCATGAGATTTACTTAATAAATAAATTTACTTTTTCTTAACTGCTACAATTTACGATTGGTGGGAGGGTTAACTCGAATCTACAACTTCATTGATCTAAGTGTTATAGGTATATCGTTGAACCAACCTTCTCGTATCATAGTTTAGTATAGATAATTTTTTATTGTTTAAAATGTTAAATTGTCTTATTTATTAGGCTGTTATGAATGCTAAATGTAGTCAAACCATCATATCATTTGCCGTTTTAAGTGACAAAATCAAAACAAAGAAAAAGAATAGATTATATGATCAATTATCAAAATAATGAGTAACAAATTTGTCATTGTAAGTTGATACGTATCAAAATTCAAAAGTATATGGATGAGTACGTAGCTTGCAAATTTCAGATACGACCTTGAGCTTTATCGAACTTTATAGGATTTGACTACATGTGGCGTTAAAAATATGGAAATTATTAAAATCCTCATGTACTTTGGGGTGTTATCCAAAACGTGCCCGGTAGTTTTTTGTTTTGTTCCAAAATTCACCCTGTAATTTAAGTAAATAACCAAAAAAACCCTTACGTTACTATTCGTCAATGAACCGTTAAAAATTGAAGGGTAAATGGGTAAAATATTAGTGTGTGTACTGTGATACTATTTTGTTAGCGAACCGTTAAAACATAAGGGTAAATGGGTAAAATACAATTATTAGGAAATCCTAATTGCACACTATATAAAGGGGTATTCGATGGCAACAACTTAGTATCTCATCACTTGTAACTTCGATTAGGGTAAAAAAAAAAAAAAAAAAATCTTTGACTCCCCCTTCAAGAGTATCCGTGATGATGTTTTTTTTTTCCTCTCCCCTTGGTAGTGTGTCCACGCACTTGATCGAGGCAAATGAAAGTAAAAAATCACAAGGAAAAACATTGGGTAATTGAAACTTCAATAAGACGTTTAAGTCAAAGGAGAAACATATTTGTTTTTGCTAATCTTGCAGGTTCTTAAATAGGTGATTGGAACTTGATTCTAACACAAATCACAAGATGAGTGGTCTATAATTGATATCAACCATTTATCGGTAAGTCTTTAATACTCAAATGATTATTGAAAGTCATATACGTGGTCTAGGTACTTTGATTTGATTAATCATTTATAAAAAAATTTATTTTATAATATACAGAATGTTTCCACAACATATTTTTTTGCTAAAGTAATTTTCTAGATATGAATAAACCCTTTAGACCGAATCTCATTTGTCATTTATATTCCATCGACATCGGAAAATTGTCTAAATATATTATTTTCCTATAAATAAAAGATAATTTTTCCGGTTAATGGGTTAAGATTTGGATCCGTTTTCCAAAAAAGATCATCAATGTGATTGTGATTGTGATTGTTGACATTTCAACTCGGTGGCGGATTTGTGTGAGGGAAGACTTGGGCTATAGCCCGGGATCTGTTTTCCAAATAAGATCATCAATGTGATGGCAATTGTGATTGTGATTGTGATTGTGAATTTGTGATTGTTGACATTTCAACCCGGTGGCGGATTTGTGTGAGGGAGACCTAGGCTATAGCCCGGGTTAGCTTTTTAAAATTTTTCTTAAATATAATTACAGCAATATCCCCTCATCATTGTATTACTATATTATCCTTATTTTTATCTATTATTACTAAGTTTCCCCTAAATAAAAAAAATTAAAAAAAAAAAAAAGTTTTTTTTAAAAAAAGGTCTAGCCTTTTAGCTTCAATTCTTTGCTCTCAAATCTCAATCCCACGCATCTTGATGTCTCCCTCACAAGTCTCAATTAAAGATCAAAATCTCAAAGGAATGCAAAACAATCGTCCCTCCTCTGTTCTTGCACTCAAGTGATTTTAATTTTCTCATTAACAAGTTAAGAATTTTGGGTTTGTTATTCCTAATTTTGGGTTCATGTTATGTTATTGCTAATTTATGAATTTGTTTATTTTTCTCCTAAATTTGTTACTTCTAGTATTTTTGGGTTTTGTTTTTGAGGGGGTAATTAAAACTCATTATATCCACCATAAGTCCATAACTAGATGTATTTTTGTTTTTCAAGTAATGAAATTCCTTAGTATCATCGATGTTTGCTAAAAAATATTATAGTTTTAATTTTGTCCAACCTAGCATAAAAGAGTGCAACTTTGCTCACTCACCTTAACTAGAGGTAACCATTACCTCCCTCCCCAAATGTTGCCACGTATCCAAAACTTTGAGTTAACTTTGGACTTTGAGTTAAGTTTGGGACACGTGGCAACATTTAGAAAGGGATGTAATTGTTACCTCTAGTTAAGGTGGGTGAGTAAAGTTGCACTCAGTATAAAATCTTGGGTACACCCTTGTTCCAACACTTGTTGGTTGACATAAAGAGAATACTTTGGATCTCTCAAAATCCTTAACTTCGCTCTTGATATGGTTTTGTGTGGAATTTATGATAGTATAATGGTTGGAAATACTTCTAGAAGCCCATTGCAAAAGACATGAAGGAAAGAGGCATCTAAAAGGGAAAGTTCATTTATGTAAGTAAAGGATAATCATGGAATGGAATTAAAGGGGTTTAGTAAGAAATTATATAAATTTTATCTTTTTTAGTAGGGTGCTTTTAGAGTTGTTTTATATGGAATTTATGACGGTGTTGATTTGGTTGTTTATATGGAATTTATGATAGTATAATGGTTCAAAAGACTTTTCCTAGGGATAGCAAAATAACCCGCAGGGACGGGGACTCGCACTTATGGGGGATGGGTTTCAATTTTGATGAGGATAGAGCGGGCATGAGGATGAGGATAGATAGTAAAACCCGTAATGGGTATGGGGCGGGGATGAGTTTTATAGTCCCCACCCCGCTCCACTTAAAATATAATCTTTATTTTTTAAAATTATTTAGTTCAATATTTATGTTTTAACTTGATTGAATTTATTTGTTTAGTTTTGAGATTTATGTTTATGAGATTATTTTCAATAGTTTTTTTTGGAATTACTTTATAGATTATATTATATTTAAATTAATAAATAACTTTTTTTGACAATATTTTAATAAATAATTTTGATAGATAGGTTAAATGGGTGGGGATGGGGAAAGCATACCTTGCCCCAACCCGCCCTGCTCCATCTATTATGGGGTTTTATGAGGAGATGAGTTTTTAAAAATAAATGGGGCAGGGTGTGGGAAGACCACCCTGCCTTAAACCCGTCCAATTTCCATCCCTAACTTTTCTATAAGCCCATTGCAAAACACAAGAAGGAAAGAGCAATCTAAAAGAAAAAAAAAATCACTTTATATAAGTAAAGGATAATTATGGAATTTAAGTGGATAATAAGAAATTATACAGATTTTATCTTCTTCTTTTTTACTAGGGTGCATTTAGAAATTGGAGGCCATTAGATAAGTTAAAGTAATGAACAAAACCTTCTCTCTTTTTTTTTTTTTTCTTTTTCTTTTTGAAATAAAAATGAATATAAATAGTTGTTATACACTTATACCAATCAATTAATAAAATGTTTTGAAATAATAATAATAATAATAATAATAATAATAATAATAATAAAGTTAGTCGTTTTAGTAATCGATTAATAAATTTCCTTGCACGGTCAATATACATATAGTATGTGAATCTTTGTTTTAGTAATCAATTAATGAAAATATCTTAACATGTAAGTTGTCATTTGGATACTGTAATAATGAATAAATCTCATAAGAATAATGTTTAGGTATTGACCAGTCAATACCCAAAATACTAACTTCACCAACGAGAATGTAGCACGTGGCCTTTTTTCCATTACTTTTTACATCTATCTCACAAATTGGGCAACGTACTACACTCTCATTGGTATAGTTAGTATTTTTAGTACTGATCGGTTAGTACCCAAGCATTATTCATCTCATAATATAGCAAATTTAATATATATTTAATGGTCACTACATTTATATTTAGTATAAAAAACTTTTTTTTTGTTTTTTGAATAAATCTTATAGTATGGTTAATCCTTAATGATGTAGTCCCTATTATATATACATTCTTGATTCTTATCCCTAATATATACACTATTTCCTAATATACACATTATTCCTAATATATACATTCTTATCCCTAATATATCTATTACCTAATATTTACATTCTTATCTCTCTCTCTCTCTCTCTCTCTCTCTCTCTCTCTCTCTCTCTCTCTCTCTCTCTCTCTCCCCTATATAAACCGGTAAACCTCCAACCACATTCTCCACAGCAAAAAACAATTAAAAGACTTGTAAAAATTCTTTCTTCAAGCAATGATGCATGAGAATTACAAAAAAGCCCTCTTCAATGTGAGGTGATCACAAGCCGATCGTTGTTCATGGCATTTCAAAGGAGAGTTACCACTTGCTTTGATTCCTCCACCCCGCATCACCCATGCTATTGAGCTACATTGCTACCATATTTATGGTAGAATTCGAATAAAAGGTTGTGATGTAGGACACTTCCGAAAGGTTGTTGGAAGGGCAAACGATATTTGTTTTGGGCTCATAATATGTCGTTGGAACCGTATCGACGAGCCCTACATTTATTACCATGGATTTACCCTTGTGATGGGTGGATCCATAACATGTCGTTAGAAGTTAGAACCGTATCAATCAAGTTAAGTCAAGTTAGGAATCCCGAATCTTAGAGGATTCATTTTTTGTTTTATTTTCTATTTAAGCATTAATCAAAGGAGTTTGTTTGTAACTTTTCTTCAATATTAATAAAAATCGTTCTTTTGAACAACTTATTGTTGTGTATTTATTTTGCTTCGTTAGAAATAAATACATTTCTATATATCAATTTGCCTCTTCTCATGTATAAAATAATCAGTATGTGAAAATTAACCCTAGAAGAATTAAATTCAATCCAAACCCACTCTTAAAAAAATGGTTGTGGGTCTAGTTTTATTGGGTCGGATCATTAATGAATTGGATTATTAAAACCCAAAAAAAATGTTTGGGCTTGGGTTTATGTAAAGGCTCTCCTCAATGTGATGTGATCAAACAAGGTCCGTTGTTCATGACCCATTGCTAACCCATTGTGAGGACCCAATTAGATTTGAGTTCATGTAAAGGCCCATGAAAGTGAGGATCTGTTTTTTTTTTTTTTTTTTACAATATCTATTAATTCGGGACATAGTATTTTTTTTAAAAGCTTTTACCATTAGTAAAATTCGAGCCGTTGACCTGAGAGTCATTTGTCTAAGCCCCAAACTCGTCCATCTACCAGCCAAGCTACACCCCTATTGGCAGAAAATATAAAGTGAGGATCTTTTCAACAAACACAATGAGTGAAATTAAATTAAAATATAATAAACCATCCTTGCGTCAAGTTGTTCTCACAAATCACAACCACCTTGTGTGATTTTGTTTTCATAATAAATTTCAGTGGAAGAGTGATGATGAATAGTGGTGAAGAGATAGGGTTGTTGGCATTTGGGCTAATTAATATATATGCCATCGATGGCGACTCAAATCTAAAATTTTACCGGAATAAACGAGTGAGTTTACTATCGAATTACGTAGGGTGTTGTTAATTAAAAAAATATTTTTATAAGTATGTCATTTGTACTACTTAATTACATGAATCTATATAAAATTTGGGAGAAAATTGTTGTACGAACCATACACGGCAAGGCAATTCTAGGAAGAATCTATTATAATACCTTTTTTTTTAAAAAAAAAAAAAAAGAGACTAAAGTTTTACCAACTTTTCAAATTTTAATTTCTTATTATTTTTAATGTAAGTAGGTGGCTTTAAACTTTGGAAAAATCAAAAGATTATCAAACAACCATGATTAACAAAATCTTAAGTAGATGTATCAATCTTGCATTACTTTGAATGCCATGCACCCAAAACCATTCTTTATTTAAAATCATATATTAATGTTATAAATCAACATATAACTCAAATGGCTCCAAAGTTTCTTCCACCTTAATATTATTTATAAATCACAGGCAGGTCAAAACAAGAAAAAAAAAAAAATCCAGAAATCCAATCAAAAAGCTAGTCTTGGAATTTTGTATGTTTCCAGAGAAAATTCATAGGAAATTGTGATTGTGATGCAAATTGGATCACGGATCATTTTTGTTGTGGAATTTGGTGGGGGGCGCAAATCATGGATACTTGGAGTCAAATTGTGATTAGAAATCAGCCAAATTCATTGACAATAACAAAAATAGTATTGAACTCAAAAATATTTGGAGTCATTTCGTGAGGTGATTTCTTGACTTTATGAGTTTCTGGCGTTTCCGTTCAACATGACTTAATAGTATAGGATATATATATATATATATAAAGTTGTTAAATTTTTAAGTTCGAGTCGTTATAAATATATAAAGTTGTTAAACTTTTTAAGTTCGAGTCGTTATAAATTTATAAAGTTGTTAAACGTTTTAAGTTAATTAATCTTTTGGATTGATATCTATTTTCATAGTTTATTGAGAAATCAGAATCATTGTAGAAGTGGTTAGTGACTAGTAGCTTTAAAAATTACAGAAGGTGGTGGTCTTTTTCACTCTAATCAAGTTCTATGTATTCAAATAAAATCAATTTGAAGGCTTGACTGAAAAAGGAAAAAAAAAAAGAAGAATTAATATACTTTTTAATTTATATTCTCATTCTCAGAATATTGTTTCAACATATATTACTGTTGGAAATTGTTGTGTTATTGAATGATAAAATTTGGTTAAGTGTTGTGACTTTTCATGACAATTGTATCATTTCATAAAAGTGGTATCATTTATTAAAAGATATGTATTTCCTTTAAAAACATGTCCATTCGAAAGAATATGTGTCATTTCGAATAGGTACGAGAATGTCTATAAATACGGATGCCCTCTAACCATTTGTAATTAATTAATTTTCTACACTCTTGTTATATCTGCATAAAAATAAATAGTGTCTCAAAAGTTTTGAGTACAAAACACCGATTTGATTTCGACAGTTCTTTAAGTTTGAAGTGGTGCTACTTGAAGAACGAAATTCATTCTATACTGTGAGACAATTGTTCATAAATTTAAGCACCATTCGTGGAGGGAGCAAAATTGTCTTAAGGAAATTGTAAATATCATAAGGCTCGGATTATTTTAATTTTTGCATCTCTACAAACTGTAAATTTTTCTGTATTCAAATTTTCTTTCGTTGTGGTATGAGTTTATTGCACGCAATATATATATTTATATAGTAAACATAACATTATCAGACGAACTATTAAAACCGTCGGTATTGATTTTCAATTGATTATGACCCAATTTGAATATTATAATTTAGGATGGACAAGAACTTCAAAGGATATAAATAAAATTATATGAATTAAAATTCTTAATTTCACATAATTACAACCAACCACTTTCCAATTAGTACTAATTATATTTGCAAATTATAATAATCATTTTTCACTGTCTTTTGTCGATTGTCAAACCAACCTTGTTGATACTATTCTACGATGACCGATGACCTCTTATTTCAAAGCTTCATGAACACAAATGCCTAGCCTCGATCATCTCTCAAGCAGTTTTCAATTGCAAATTTGCATTAATATTTTCTTTCTTTAATTACCTCTAGGCTCTATCCAAATCTCCCCAAACTATATTATTATGCCTACATTCATTTTTAAAGTCAAAACTATCAATCAATCAACCAACCTTTTTTTTTTTTTGTTAGGTATATCTTTAAGATCTTTGGAGGAAGATACGTTACGATTACAATACGTGATTGTGAGAGATTTCTAATGAGTTACGTACCTCAACTTTTGTCATCCATAGACTAATTATTTCATTCAAAATAAATTTTAAAATAATTAATCATAAATACACAACTTGATGGAAGTGCCCACACATATATTATAATATTATTGCATGTATCTCATTTTTAATTAATAAAAGAAAATAGGTCACCTTTTTGGCTTTGTTTACTCCACCGCCGACCCCCTCTCGTCTCTCCTCCACCAATCTTGTTCGTGGCATGTAATTACCCTAATTTAAATGAGAATATGTGTGTCAACTGTCAACAAACAAGTTATTGTGTTCTTTATTAACATGTCATGTCATGTCATGCTATTTTTTTTTTTTATGCTTATTGCTACTTGGTAATCGTAAATCTAATATTATAGATAACGTTTAATAACCTAGATAACGTTTAATAACCTGTTAACTTTATAAATATCGTAAACTTAAAAGATTATATTTAGTGATAGACGAGATTATGTTGATAAAGTAATATATCTATCACACCTACGTCAATAAAATTACGAATTTGAATCAAACCTCCGTATCCGAACAATACCATAGCAATTCCCTAAATGCAATCTAATTCAACCACCAAGTTTTTTTTTTTATATATATATAATGCACCCCTAACATCACTCCTCACATGGCTACCACTACTCATCTTCCCCACTTCTGTTTTTTATTTTTATTAGCAAGTAGAGCCCTAGTTGACAAATCATATCAAACAAAAGTTATATATATATATATATAAACCACATGCTCAGACGATGACTCAAACAAAGAAAATTATCCAATTGAATAGGTATCATTCGCCACCAAACCACGTTAGGATGTGCCATTTTACTAATTCAAGCATAGTGATCTTGTTATGCAATTCAATTCAATAGAGGTCTTGTACAATACAATAGTTATCAATTATCCTAATAATATTATCGTACATTCATACCATGATAACGTGATATATATATATATATATTTTTTCGACATGCCACATTAGGTCGCTTCCTTTACCATCAAGCCTGATAATAAAGTACCGTGATATTAAGTTAGGTAAACCCCGAACAAAAACATTTGGTAGTAGATTTTGATTTATTAATATTTAGAAGATTTTGATTTATTTATTATTAATAATATGTAAATCGCCTTACAACACTTTCACATACCTAGTAGAATTGAAATGCTATCGAAGGTAATCATTCTTGGAATCTCAATTAAGAAAGTTTTTGCCTCCAAAAATCTTTACAAATACATATAAGTATATAACATAATTGGATGATAATGGTACATCACCCAAAGCAAAATTCTATATTATAACCTCATATATAATTATATATATATATATATATTTCAACTAACATTTTAACAAGCATACATAGCTCACTTTACAAAGTATACAAGAAGAAGAAGGATAGAAATTACCTAAAACAACTATAATCTTCAAAATACAATCAGGCACAAAAGAAAGCAGCAGAAGAGGAAAATCGAAATTCTGTTTAGCGACTTGTCGGCTTGCATCTCCTGCCTTCTCAACCTGGGAGTACTACTACCACTTAGGTGATAGGTGTTCGGATAAGAATACAAGCTCTCGGAAGAGTTTCCAAACACCCGTGCATAAACCATCTCTCCGAACATGCCAACTACTGGATGAGGAAACCCATTCAACGCTGTGCCCCCGAGATTAAGCAGTGGGGATGTGGGTTCCTGTTCAAGACTGCCGTTCAGATGAGGATTATAGTGATGATTCTGGTAAGGATTGCGATATGGAAGTTGTTGAACGTTAGGTGATGTTGGATTTATAAGAGCTTGAGGACCACAAGCTGGCGGTCTAGGGGGGATGGCCATGCCGCGATATGGTGTCTTGCTTTCAACCTCAGATTCAGTTTGGGCTTGGCCCCGGCCATAGAGAGGAACCATGGTCTCGTGTGATATGTCAGCCTTGCAAACAGGGCACTGTGGGTGCTCATCGGAGGCAAGAGAGGAGCTCTGAACGTGAAGCCACTTGTAGATGCAGGGCCAGCAGTAGAGATGACCACATAAGGTGACCACCGGCTCATACGCAAAGTCCAAGCATATGTTGCAGTCAAAGCAACCATTATAGTTCTCTGTTGCTGGCCCTGAAACGGACTTCCATTCCCTGGAAAAGTACTGCTCCAAGGCCATGATCTTCCCTAGAAATTGATGCAGCTACCAGTATTCTTTCGAATTTCGATCCTGAGATACACAAATGAAATGAAATTAGATTAGAACTTAGATCCATCATTCGATTAATATTTCAGCAATACATAAACTTAAAAGATATGCATCCACCTTGCAGCAAAACCAAAACCAGAAATCTACGCTATTTGCGAGGAAGATAGAAATTGCAACAAACAAGATGATACTTAACCCTCAAGATAACCTCAAGCAACTAAATTTTCAAGAGAAATATGCTACTAATTGCAACAAAATAATATCCCCTATAATGAGGTTCCTCGTGATTACAAAAGGCATCAAACAGAAATGGTCCCATGAAATGTATTAATTTAAACATAAAGAGCCAAGGGCTGATGCACCTAATCCTACCCAAAGGATAAAGACGTAAGGAAACTAAAAGGACCCACAACTTTGGACTCGTTTGATTTAGTCAAAATATGACGAGTACAAACATCATATGAAACGTGGCCATAGAAATAGAATATATATTTATACAAATTCAATAATTTTAAATTAAATAGAAAAAATTATCTAGCAAAAGCACTGAAACATGGCTGAACCACCAATGACTCACTGAGATATAAAATGAAAGCACAAAGAGGAAGAATAAGAATCAGAAAGGAAAAAGAAGAATTCCAAGACACTGTTAATGGTTAAAGATATTTGTTTATTTTGGCTTTGACAATGGAATTGATGGTGCTGAAAATCAAAGGAATAAAAAAAAAATGATGGAAGAAATTATATAAGGAAGAGAATATTTCAACAAAGAATAGAAAACTAATAAAAAAGAGTTCTCCCGATAAACAACCGAAGAAATATGCAACTTCTGACACTTCAGTCAAATAAAAAATTTGTGTTTCACACGTAGCCACTTCAAGCCAACTACAGTTTTTTTTTTTTTTTTCCTTCTTCTCTAAATTAAGTATGCTGATGATAGTGATAACAAAAAGCTGAGTAACACGTATTAATACTTTGGAAAGCATCCAAGGTGATAATGATAAATACTCCAAGGTGATAATGATAAATCCTAACAACTTGTTTCACCCAAAAATAATTAGATCAAGCAAAACCAGTAGATAAAATATTAATGAATGGAACATAACATAGGCAAAAATATTAATAGATAGTGCATCAATGATGTATTTTACAAAAAAAAATTAGCATATTATTGATTGTACTTTTAACAAAATATTACATAAACTCTTCTTTTAACTCTGCCCTGCAAAAAGACGAACAAAATTTGAAACGCAGCCTTCTCATCGAAACTTTAGGAAAAGAAAGAACAATTTCCATCACGTAAATCTAGTATGGTTTTCAAAACTCAACTATGCAAAAAGTTCCAGTTCATTTGCAACAAAAATGCTGCTAACATACAAAATTACAAACTAATATATCATTGAGCGCCTGCTTCTAAAACGTCAATTGTAGTTTCCCACTTCTAGCAATTTAGCATAAAATAGATAGATGAATAAAAAGGCTAACAAAATTGGAAAATGAAGCAATTACAAGGTGGAATTTGGATTTAAAAAGTCATGCAATCCACTTTTATCCCTATAAATAAGAGTACTACAGAAAATACAATGGGTTTATATACACATATCTAACAAGAATTTACAAAGAAAGTAACTTAGCAGCACTAATATCTCTGAAATCCATGTGTTCCCAAAAATATAATACCGATAATCTGAAAACAGAACCCACTTATATTCCAATTACGACAAACACAACCAATAGAACCATCCATCATCTCCCCTACCAACACCGTGCTATCACCAAACAATTCCATAAAACAGCCAATATAAGCTCCTTCTAACACTTTAATATAAAATGTACATGGTAAAGCAGAAGTGACATATTTTTTTTAATAACAAATAAATAAATAAACAGATTCAAAATTCTTATTTCCGTCAAATTGCAGCAACAAAGCAGCCAATTCCAGTTTATCTTCTATATAACACATAAATAAAAGCAAGAGCAAAGGCTTCTACTAACAATTGGATCTATACAAAGAAGTCATCAAAGGCAGATACCAAGAGGGTAATTGTATGCTTACAGTCTTACACACAACAGCAACAAGGTTTCACATTGAATGAAAATGAATTGCAACCGGTAACGGAACATTTAACACCCAGAAAGCCAAATGATCAGGTCCATCAAGCTTCAAATTGACAAATTTACAGTTCTCAAAAGGACTAAATTGTGTAGTAATGTGGGTCCTATCAAATAACATAGTGTTCTAACAAATATTCAGCATATTAGGTCCCACTTATACACTGTAACAATGGTCCAGATCTCATCCGTCAATCAAAAGTACATCAACCACATCTCTAACACAAAAAAATGAATTAATCAAATCTGCACAATTGTTTATACCAAACAATCAATTTTAAATCTAACAAGCAAAGCCAATTTTCCCCGATTCCAAACAATTCCGATAAAATTTGTGAGAAAGTAATAATAATAAAATATAATTAGTTCAAAAAAGTTCAACAATTAAACATATTCAAAGAAACACACAAGATCCATGCCCTTTTAATCAAACCACACACACAAACGCAGAAACTGGAACTCCCAGCAGAGTAAAAAATATATCTATATGAAACGATCATAGATGCGAGCGAGCACGCGAGCGCGGGCACTTACCGGAAATGCGAAACGTTTCGAAACTCCTCCGCAGAGCTTCAGATAAGGAAAGAAAAAAAAAACTTGGATACAGAGAGTCAGAGAGTGATTTGTCGATGAAAAGTGAATGGTTGAGGGGAGAGAGAGAGTGAGTGGTGTATTGTTTATATAAAGGAGTTTGTTGGTGTTTTTGTTTGTTTGTGGGTGTTTTTGTAATTTATAATATAAAAGGGCAATGCTGTGTTAACTTTTTGTTTTTGACTGACGCTCACGTGGCATCAATCCACTGCGTACCCACGCGTGTGCTCGTCTCTCATTGGACCTCCTTCTGTGATCATCCTACGCAGGACTGCCACGTCGAATCAAAGAAATGTCTCTCTGCATATTTTATATTAGGATAAAAATCAAAAACCTCCCCGACTTTTCAACTACTATAATAAGTGTAGAAATGTATGTTTTTATTCAACAACCACCCTGAAAGTTAACTTTTTCTGAAGTAACCTCCCTGAAATTTAACGTTGAGTTAACTTTGTTTAATTGAATTCATATTTCTAGAGACATATCATAGAGAAATTCAAAAGTAATCATTTGAAACATTAAACTTTTATTAGTAACCACTTTTGAAACTTTAATTATTAATAACTATTTTTTTTAAAAAAAAATTCAGTATATGTCCATAAATTACAAAAGTACCTCTAAAATTAGTTTTTTTTTTAAAAAAAAAAAAAAAAACTCAAACTTGAAATCATGACTAAAACTTGAATGTTGAAACTTGAAATCATAAGTAAAATAAAATGTGAAACTTGAAATCATGACTAAAAATCTAAAATGGATACTTGAAACTTGAAATCATGCTCAATTTCCCTTCTTCCCCAACCTTCTTCCTCAAATTAGGTTTTTTTCTTTAAAGGTTTTTTCTTTGTCTTTTTTCTACAGTTTCGGCGTCGGCGAAGGGGAAGCTCCGACAGCATGTCGCACAACGGTGCTGTCGGCGGTTCGCAAAGGATAGTAGCTCTGCCACGAAGCCTACAACCTTTGTCACGAAGCCTAGAAGGTCGCCGGCGCTCGCAACCCTCAAAGCACGCTGGTGAGAGAGAGATCGGGGAGAGAGAGAGAGAGAGAGAAAAAAAAATAGAGAGTTGTTTTGGGGATGGTTTTTATATGAGGGCTTTCTAGTAATTTTTCAAAAACATAGTTATTAACAATTAAAATTTCATTTGTGGTTAAAAATAAATTTCCCATAATGTACATTGTTATTTTTGACAATTTCCAATTTACATAATCCGGTGCAACATTCGATTGGTGACTGTAAATACTGCCTTAAAAAAAATATCATCAATGTCGTGTCTTGAAGGCTGAAGCACACGATTTATATTTTTATAGCAATGATCCAATGTACGAATTTTGGTTCATGTTAATAGCTCTCGATGCAAGGTAAAAGAATTCTAAATTTTCTTCGACCCGAACAAGAAGACCGATCATGTGGATTATGTTTGAAATTTTGTAAAACCAATACCTCTTCTAAATAAACAACAGGATTAAAGTTGATAATCTCATGTTGAGAGGAACTAATTTTATATTTACTCATTTAAAAAAAATATATATTTAACGTAAATTGTTTACTTTTATTCTGTTCAATCATACATATATGTACCGAATTTAGATTTTTTACGGAGTTGATCTTTATCCTGACCTATATAGATCCGTTGACATATGTAATCGATGGTTGTAATTTTTTTTTTTTTCTTTATTTAACTTTCATTATTTTTAAATACAGAGTCTTATATTCTCAATTGTTTTAGATCAAGAAAAATATCAGTAAAGTAGAGAATCCCGATCCATATATGCTACTTATGGGTCACACACTCCCACATTGATTGAGTCCGATATGTTTCCGTTTATATTATTGATTGATTTAAAAATTAATTTCATGTGGTAGGCTCACGGTAGAGGAACATATTTTTCATATTCTGTTCATCTAATCACGAGTTTTTTACGAAACGAACATCACAGCCAATCAGACTGTAAAACGTGCAAATTGCAATTATAAAATGTCAGGTCCCACAGATAATCGATTGGTGTTTGAATCCTCCAGCAGTGACAATTTTTGGACCCATGTCAAATTGTCACCACTCACCATGTGTGTTTATACATAGAATCAATACAATAATTTATTTTAGGAAAAATTGTACAAACTTCCTGTGAGTTTAACCAATATTACATCAGATGTAACTTTTATCAAAATTGCACATACTTACCCTGTTTTTATTGACTAATTGTTTGTAAAGCCTTAAAATTTAAAATAACTAAATTACCCCTGAATTAATATATATATATATAAAAAAAAAGGATTTTTAATTTTTTGGTGAATTACACAAAGGATTTTCTTGCTAATGAAAACTTGGGTGGATCATAAATTCACAATGCACCTAAGGATGTCAATGGGGTGGGTACAGGGTGGGGATGCCATCCCCATTCCCCAAACCCAAATATAACTAGGATTCATATTCCTCTCCATATTCCCCACTTGGGGTTGGAATAGGGAATCCATATTTGGGGAGAAGGCTCCCGATACCGGTCCCACCTTGCCTTACCCTGTTTGATTAAGATAATATTAATAATTATACACCTTATATTGTAAGCCACGATCACAACTGTCAATTTGTCTTTAAAAATATTAAATGGTTGAAGAAAAAAATTAGATAAAAAAATAAAATAAACTCTAATTCATAGTAAGTCTATCAAAAAATAATTATACATTGATTGAAATATACGTAGCACTGTCATGCATTGGTTGAAAAGGCAAGATATTTTAAATGGTAAAGTAATTGTTATCTATAATTAAAAATTGTGGCTGTGTGAGTGCCATGCCAAAATTAAAATTAGACAAAATGGGATGGAGACGGGATGGGGACCAAGATACCATTCTTCACCCTATACTTCAATTAATATGTACCAAACCTGCCTCAAACAGGGTGGGTCCCCACGAGGCCCGTACCCATGGGGATTTTTGACATCCCTAAATGTACCATCCATTTGCTATTCAAGTTAATTATATAATATAAAATAAAGATGATTGATTACTAGATTATATGACAGTATTTGCATATATAAAATTAATATATATATATATATATATATTCCAAATGCATTTGCAACCAAACTAATGTATGTACTCTTCCAGAAGGAAGCGATTGCATTTGAAAGCAAATAAAATAAAAATCTGACCCATTAAGAAAAAGGTTAAACATTGAGACAAAAAAATAGAAAAAATTAAATAAAGTAAACGATATTTGGAAAAAAAAAAATAGATAAAAGACAAGTTTAATTAAGATAAGCAAAAAAAAAAAAAAAAAAAAAGTAGAGCCCCAGCTTGCTTTTGGTGGTCCACTGACGATCCATCAGATCATCACCATAATATCTTCAACTACCAAAAAAATCTTCGATGCATTAGATGCATTGATGAGTGGTGTATCAACCATTGGAAATTAAACATGTGGCAAGAAAAACATATGTGGCGCATATGTGGTACTTGTTATTTTTTTTTTTTTCCTTCCACATATCTAATCTTTGGGTGTACCAGTCAATATCACAGTTGATGCATTGAAGATTTTCTTCTCGACCTGAACCGTAATATCTGTAATCAATAGTTATGATTTCATTATGAGAAATGTATCAGTGCAGTTTGAGGTATATGTCTAAATCCATTCAAATCATATCACGTGTATAAATGACCAATCACATAAGATATATATATATATATATATCACGTGATATGATTTGAATGGATTTAAACATATATATATATATATACACGAAGTGTATTGAAGCATTTCTTTATCCGACGGCAACGAGGATCTCAATTCTTTCTTTGCCAGGACACGACAAAGACGTGTGCCTAACTTTTTCGGTTGTCGGATTATTATCCAGTTAAGCCTTTTGATTCCGATCATGTCCAACATTAAAGTATCAAATCTTGAACTTATATGTGGACACCACACCAGTGGAAAAATGCTCTCTTCTAGAATAAGAGCAACTTTTAAAGAAAATGGCGTCAAATAATTACTGATATATATATATATATATATATTTTCTATTATCAATTCGTTCTGACGAAAAATATAGATCACTAGATTTACATATTTTGACTTAAAGTGTATGCATTTGTCAAAACTTCTCCATAATCTGTGCTCTACATTCTTCGTTCTAATATATTTATTGTCAAGACGAATTGACACTAGAAAGATTGATATATATATACATATATTATTAAAATAGTTATAATATTTATATCCAGCATAAATATTTATTTAAATTAATATTGAATTTTATTATAAAATATATTCTTACAAAAATTAAAAATTCTCAAAGAATCTTTAATTGTATAAGCAAATTTGGATCTTCAAAATTTGTCACCTCAGTATTTGATGATTGTTTTCAGGGATTGTTAAAATTGATGATTGTGTAGTCCACAATGATACATTTTATCTAAATAAAAAATATACTATATCTCAATTAAATCTCAGTTAATAACTATTTTACCATAAAATCAACCATTGATTGTTGTTACAGAATTCTAAATAAAATTTTCCTTCAACTTATCATTAGCCAAATAGGGTAAAAAAATAAAATATAAAAAATATATATAAAAAAAAAAAACTATAAAGACAATAGAAAGTATACGATATGAGTATTGATACATTCATAATGAAGAGACGAATTTTACTTGATTGAAAGTTTTAATTAGAGAAAAAAAAAAGAGAAAAAAAAAAACCGCAGATGAGAGAGAAATAATAAAATTACAACAATATTTATTTTTGGGTTAAGTTTGTATTTGATGATCAGAATTCAATCTTCAAATTTGATTATTGAAGAGGCAATTTGATTTTTGTTTAAAGCTATTGCTAAATTTCAGTGACTCTTTTGTATGATGTTTTTGTAATAAATAATCAAATTTTGATTATTCTTATACTTTTAAGGATACCATTAACTATGCTCTCATTCGTCTAGATGTGGAAGCACATTTTAGGATTTTGGAGTATTAAAAATCCACTTAATCAATTAGTAGTAAACAATGCCACATAAAAAATAAAAGAGATCATGCAACCCACCAAGTGATGATAGTATAGTAATGTAGGTTTATGTTAGAAATTAGAATTATGAATTTTATAAATATTGTGAGGAGATTTTTATAATATTTTATGCACTAATAACTCTAATTACACACACATGACCTCTTGTCAATGTGGCTGGACGCTCTTTGGGAGCCTCCACCACCACAGTTCAATGCCATGGTGTGTGTGCATATATTGTATATATATTCTTTGTCCCACATTGGCCTTTAAATCCCAAGTGTGGGTAGCCTTCTCCCGGTGCTTTACTGTGCTTGTAGAGTCTATTCTCACCGGTCTCGATAGTGGTTTTCTTGTTCTGTTGATGGGGGTGCAAACAAGTAAAAGTATCGTGTAATTTGGGGGCCATAACCCTAATATATAATATAAGGTTTGCTATTTCTAATTTGGCCCCTCATCAAATTAGATATAGCACTCTGGTATCTACACATTAATTCCATGACAATTATACCCTTAAGCCTTAACACTTTAAATCTTAATTAGATCACTTTAATTTAGGCTTAACCAAAGATAGCATAACACATTTAATATTTACATGTGTGGCCCCACATGTTGGAATTTTCCAACAATCTCCCACTGGGCTACATATGTAATTATACAAATGTGTATAACTTTATGAGCTTCAAAATTTTGCTATCACAATTTTAGGGTATATCTGAACAATCTCGTCCATTGATTATGCCGTTATAGGATCAAAGCGGTTTTCGTCACATTTAGCGTGACTAAACCCATCAATGGTCACATACAGCAACATAACCAAATGACATAGACCAATCATGGATGCGTAGCATGGAAATTACATGCAATGTGATATATACATGTCTATTTCCAACTGGTCCTACTTTATTCTTAAGTGAGATCAATATTTAACACAATGCAACAAAGTAAAATAAACCGAATACTTTATTTCTAATCAGAAAAATATTCAAATACATAAATGCATAAGAATGTCCAAAACCAAACATAAAGCAATAAAATATAAAATAATAAAAACTCCCACTATAATATGGTATCCTCAAACAAAATAACACCCATATGAGCAGTGTGCTCATGAAAGACCTTGGGTGGTAATCTCAATATCATGGAGTTTGTCCTAATGTGCTCTATGGATATTTGTCCACTCTGCACTATTTACTTCACAACTAGGAACTTAATGTCAATATGCTTTGACATTGATGAGCTCCTATTGTTGTTGGAATATAGAACTGCTGACTTATTGTCATAATATAGTTTGAGTGGTCTTTCAATACCCTCAATAATGCGCAGCCTAGTGACAAAATTTCGCAGCCATATCCCATGGTTGGATGCCTCATAGCATGCTACAAACTTTGCTGCCATGACATCCAGCATAATCAGAGTCGGAATACCCTATGATCTCCAACTAATATGATCTCTTATATGTGAGCATGTGATCTTTTGTTCTCTGCATATACCTCATAACCTATTTGGCTGCTTTCCAATAATCCATCCCAGGGTTACTTAAATATCTGCCTAACATACCAACAATGTACGCAATATCTGGACGCGTACACACCTGAGCATACATTAGACTCCCTACAGCTGATGCATACGGAATTTTCTTCATTTCCTTAACTTCAAGGTTATTTTTAGGGCAATGATTGAGACTGAACTTGTCTCCTTTAGCGACAGGGGTGTCACCTGGTTTGCTGTCCTGCATGCCAAACCTTTTGAGCACTTTATCGATATTAGCTTCTTTGTGATAATCCAAGAATACCCCGAGAGCGATCTCGTTGTATCAGGATCCCTAATACAAATGAGGCGTCACCAAGATCTTTTATCTCAAAATTCTTTGATAGAAATATCTTGGTTTCGTGCAACATGCCTATATCATTTGTGGCAAGCAATATGTCATCGACATACAAAACTAGGAATATGTGCTTACTCCCATTAAACTTGTGATATACACAATTATCAACAGCGTTTATCTCAAAACCAAACGAGATAATCACTTGATGAAACTTGTGGTACCACTGACGAGAAGCTTGTTTGAGTCCATAGATAGACTTTGTCAATTTACAGACCATATTTTTTGGGTCTCCCGACTCATAGTTTTTTGGCTGCACCATATAAATTGTTTCGTCAATGTCACCATTGAGAAACGCCGTCTTGACATCCATCTGATGAAGCTCGAGATCAAAATGTGCAACAAGTGCCATGATTGTCCTAAAAGAGTCTTTCGTTGAAACCAGAGGGAAAGTCTCTTTAAAGTCAATCCCTTCCTTTTGGGTAAAGCCTTTAGCTACAAGACGAGCCTTATACCTCTCCACATTACCTTTCGAATCCCTTTTGGTTTTAAAAATCCATTTGCAACCAATGGGCTTCGCACCTTCTGGTAATGGGGCAAGTTCCCAAACCTTATTGTCTTGCATAGACTTATACTCCTCATTCATGGCATCAATCCACTTTTGAGAGTTGGAACTCTACATGGCTTGATGGAAGTTGATTGGATCATCTTCCACCATTCCAATGCCTTTCTCATGTTCCTGAAGAAATACGAAAAAATCATCCGGAATAACATTTCTCCTTTCTCTAGTGGATCGCCTTAATAGCACTGGTTCTTGAGGTTGTTGAGTTTGTTCCTCAGGAACAATTACCTCATCTTGAATGGGGGGTTGATCAACATTGTTTGATTGAGGATCCAGATTCGCTTCTTGATCAATGACAGGTATAGGAACCTGCACATTGTCAAAAGCGATAGTGGGAATCGAAGCTGATTCCTCCTCAAAGACAATGTCTTTAACTTTATTTCTCCCACAGACTCAACATCCTCAAAAATCCTCAAAAATGTTGCAGTTTCCGTCTAAAAAAAAATTGACCTAAGTGTGGGATCATAAAACTTATAGCCCCTAGATCACTCAGAGTAGCCAATGAAGTAGCTGCTCACAGTTTTGGAGTCCAATTTCTTTTCATATGGCTTGTAAGGCCTTGCCTTAGCTGGACATCCCCAAATGTGAAAATGCTTTAGACTAGGCTTTCTATCTGTCCAAAGCTCATAAGATGTTTTGCAGCTACTTTAATTGGCATTCAGTTCAGAATATAAACAATTATTTTTAGTATTTCATTATTTTTCCTCTTTTTTGCCCTTGTCCTTAGAGGTGCTAGCCAAATGAGCACTTTCGATTCTGTCTTGTTTCAATCTCTCTTCCTCTTGCACACAGTAAGAAATGAGCTCATTAAGAGTCCATTTCTCCTTCTGACAGTTGTAACTGACCTTAAACTGACTATATTGTGCAAAAAGTGATATTAATACTAAATGCACGAGCAAGTCGTCGGACAGCTCGAGCTTCAGTGCCTTAAGCTTAGAAGCAATTGAGACATTTCCATAATGTACTCCCTTATGTTCCCCTTGCCTTAGTACTTCATAGAAATCAAGCTTTGCAAAAGCGTGCTTGTTTATGCCTTATCGTTTTTTCGCAAAACGTTTTTCAATTTCGGTTAGAAACTCTTTGGTTTTGGTTATCTTTTCAGATACCGCACCCCTAAATGCCTCCGGAATGCCGCCCTTGATGATCACAAAACTCTTGCGATTTGAGCGATCCCACTTCTCAAAATTCTTCCTATCCTCAGGAGAACTTGCATCCGAAAGAGAAGTGGGCTTACACATATATGTGCTTTTTCACGTTATTATCACTTATCACGAACGTGTTATATACATATAGGAGTTAGAATTTGTCTTCTTTTTTTTTTTTTTTTTTTTTTTTTTGATAGAAACGAAAAGAATTTGTCTTTTCATAACATGGGGTTTGATTTTTAATTGGATCGGTTTATTTAAAAACTAATATAATTATATCAACTTTATAATATTTTACTTTTCTTTCATCTAATCATATTTCATCTTTTCATTAGATGACAAGCACAAATCGAAAAATGGTCACACTTCTTCTTTCGGTCATTAAGTAGCTTTCTTTCCGTTTATTATTATTATTTTACTCACGTTTTTCCTTAAAACAATCAACAAAAAATCTATAAACAAAACAAAAACAAGTGTGAATTCGCTTGATAAAAACAATTCATTTAATAAATAATCCAATTGTACTAAAAAAGTTGGTGATGTGGGTGTCAGTGTCAGTCCTTTTGTGTACAGTGAATTTTGTTGCATCTACTTTTTCTTATTTATTTTTGGGTGAAATTCATTTTAGTCCCTCTAGTTTGACCTAATAATCAAAATGGTCCCTCGGTTTTGAGAATTATCTCGTTTGATCATTCTATTAGGATTTCCATTAAAAAAGTTAAATCTGACATGACAGAGGGTCAAATGACCTTGCTGCCCCTAATTTTTTTTTTTTAAAAAAAAATATAAAACTAATTAACAAAATAAAGAAAATAAAAAAAATAATTAACAAAATAAAAAATTAATAAAACTAATTAAATTTAAATTTTAAAAATATATATAACGAATTAATCATTCTATTTAAACCAACCAATTTTATTTATTTTTTTAAAAAAAAAACCTAAAGAGGGAAGTTTTAGGCGTTAACTAAATAATGACAATAATAGATTCAACTAAACCTAGATCCAATCAAACCCATATCCAATCACAAACAAAATCATCAACTCCAAACCATACACATATATATATATATATATAATAAAAAAATAGAAAAACAAAATAAAAAAACCCACAATCTCAAACCAGTGATTCAGTTAAACACCCACCACCACTCAAACCCAAAATTTCTCTCTCTCTCTCTCTCTCACGCGAATCTAGATCTCGATCTCGATCTCATCTCCTTCTTGAATCTCTTTGTGAACCGAATCGCACCAGACCTGGGTTTGTGAACCGAATCTCATCTCCTTCATTGAAGACCCACGATCTGGTGCAGATGATCGGTTTACGTAGATCAATCATTTTGTGTGGGTTTATTCGGCTAGCGGAGGAGATCGGCTCTCATCGCCAGCGACGAAGAGACGGGAGAGAAAGAAGAGGAGAGAGAAGGATTCGAGAGACAGAGAAAGGGATTCGAGATGTCCTCTCGGTCAACTACAGTTTCTTTTAAGGTTTGGGTGTTAAAGAAAATGAAGAAGATGATGAGAGGTGGCAAAGAAGATTTGGGTGTGGGAGATATGATGGTGGAGAAGATGATGGGAAATAAGATTTGGCTTAAGAGGGAAGTTTTAGGCGTGAACTCGCAAGATAAAACTAGGGCACAAAATGTTCTTGATTTGATTTTGGGATTTTAATTGAGGTTGGATTGGAGGAACATATGTTGTTGTTTATTAGAGTTGGATTGGAGGAAGATCTGTTTTTTGTTTTTATTGTTCTAGTGATTTCTTTTTTTCATTTTTTCACTGTGTTATTTTCAATTTTTAATTTTTCTGATTTCGATTTTTTCATTAATTTATAGTGTGATAAGATTTTTTTTCTTTTTTTTAATTTTTTTAATGTTTACTTTTTAATTAAATTAAATAATAATTATTTTTTAATCATATTTTTATATTTGTTACGTAAGTTACCATTTTACCCTCATAAGACTAACGGAATCTTTGAAAACCCTAACGGAATTGGACGGCAGGGACCAAAATACAGGTTTTTGGAAATTAGAGGGACCTGTCAAGAGAAAGCTGAAAACTGGGGGACCACTTTGGCTATTAGGTCAAACTAGAGGGATTAAAATGAATTTCACCCTTTATTTTTAGACTTATCAGAACTAAACCCCCCTGAATTGTATAGTGTCGCATGAATGTTTTTTTTTTAGACGTTAAACTTCCAGAACTTTCATTTTCTTTGTACCACCCTTTTGTAGATGCCCCCTCATCAGGTGGCAATAAAACAAGCTGATGCAAAGAAAATGAGACTTCAGAGGGTTTAACGCTTAAAAAAAACATTCAGGGGACACATTGTAAATTCGTGTACCACTCAGAGGGGCTCGAACGCTAATTAGTCTATTTTTATTATTATCAATTCATCATCATTATTATTTTGGATTTTCACTGTAAGTTAGTGAAGACTATCATGCAATAATAATGCGCGTGGGAAGACCATTAATGAAAGTATGAAAACTTTGTCGAAGGCTTTTTTATTTTTTTTTATTTATTTTTTGGGACCGATAATTGTCTGAAATTGAGCTGGAAACCAATAATTGTCATTTTTGTTGAATTTTGAACATAATGTCATTATCTAAGGATATGTTTGAGCCAACATGGATACGAATAGAATGATTTCTACGTTAACGGTTCGAATTCTACCAATGGTGAAAGTTTTCAAACAAAATATATAATCCCGAATTAATTTATATTGTCAAAAAAAAAAAAAAAAGAAGATATGTTTGAGATTCTAATATCTTAAAAAGTAATCATTTATAGTTTTTTTTTTTTTTTTTTTTTTTTTTTTTTTTTTTTTTTTTTAAGTATGTATTCGGTAAATTAACTTTGTTTTTGAAAAATTAGAAAAATATATTTAGCAAAATCACTAAATTATAAAATTATTATACAATAAACGAATGAAATTGAACTGTTGGATATGGCCACCTTTGATGACGTTGAGAGAAGCAGATTATGAAATATGTTCCATAAAATGACAGTCTTATACGTATAAATTATTTATTTATTTATTTAAAATTATTATAATTTAGGGTTTAAAGTGCAATAACATGATTATAACTTGTAATTTTATTGATACGAACAGAATGGACTTACTTATCTTCGGATTCCCTGATCGAATACTTACAAACCCAAAGATCTTAGTCAATATTTAGTTTGGAAAAAAAATGAGTTAGATGGGATCCTAGTCAATATTTACTTGTAACGTTAAATTAATAGATCAATCTTATTTATCATCGGATCAATCTTACCTAATCAATATTTACCATCGGATCAATCTTATTTCCTTAATCGAATACTTACAAACCCAAAGATCCTAGTCAATATTTGGTTTGGAAAAAATGAGTTAGATGGGATGTGATTGTTGACTGTTGAGTATACCAATTATTACATCTCATATATTCATATTTGTTATATTTCAACAGGATCGGTCAATTTTGTTGCAATGTATATAATACTAGATGTATACCTCAATTGGCTTTTCAGCTCGATGAGGTGTCTTTTGAATTCAATTTGATATGTGACCGTTAAATTCTAAATTCAATATGTGATGTTACATTAACGTGTAAACATATCAATTCGAATTCAATATGTGATGTTAAATTAACGCGTAAACATATCAATTGAATTAATTTTTTTTTTATTTTTTTTATTTTTTTATTTTTTACCTTACTTATTAGATGTTCAATAATTAAAAGAACACCTCTTAAATTAAATACAAATTAAGATATATAGTTGACATGTCAAAAATTATTTCGTAATCAATAATTTTGATCCCATTAACCATTCCACATTAAGATGTCATTTATTGGTTAGGAGTCGGTGGAGCCTAAGATATCATCAACATTATCATACTTTTTTATATGTCAATTAACTAAAATAACACCTCATAAATTAGATATAAATTACACATCACCTATTAACACGTGTTAAATAATTTCTTCTCCTATATTTATCGATGTGGGGTTCAAATCCAATCATCCATATATTTGTCATATATTTACAAATATATGTGAGAAATTTTCTCATCAGTGGTGGAAGTAGGTATATATCCAGACTCCATATATATATATATAGCGTTTCATCTCGATAATCCCAACATACCTTGAGTTCTTAACCTATTTAATATTAATATTTATTATAATACTTAAAAAGAAAATAAAAGAAAAGAAAAGAAAAAAAGATACAAATTGAAATGTGTAGTTCACAATCACATGTCAAACATTAATTAATAATTTGGTCCCCACTAACCATTCCAATTTTATTTTTTTTTCTTTTATTGTTGGGTGTGAAATAGGAATCGGTTGAGCACTCGTGATTATGTGATGTTTATTAATAATAGTAAATTGCAAGGCTAAAAAAATAAATTGTAAATTGCAAGTTGTATGAATAATTAAATATAATTAATATCTTTTCATAATGAACTTGTCAAATTATGGCTTTTTCAACTCAAATTAATGGAATATTCTTCATGCTTTGTACTTTATTTCTTAATCAATAATTCAAATGGATGATGACTTAATCAATCTTATTAATGCATATACGAAAGTAAGTATAAATAAGGTAAGTCTATCGTGAAAGACAAAAATTCTTCCCAACAGACTTCTTTATTTGATATTTTGGAGTGTAAAACTTTTGATGGTATAATAGAAACTAATTAAGTTAGTTTTGGCATAAAAGAATCTTTAATGGTATAATCAAATTTGGATCTTCAAAAGTTGCAACCTCAGTATTTGATGATTGTTTTCAATGATTGTTAAAATTGATGATTGTGTAGTCTACAATGATACACTTTATCTAAATAAAAAATCTACTATATTCTCAATTAAATCTCAATTAATAACTATTTTGCCATAAAATCAACCATTGATTGTTGTTACATAATCCTAATAAAATTTTCCTTCAATTTATCATTAGCCAAACAGGGTAAAAATAAAAAATAATAAATAAATAAAATAAAATAAAAGACAAGAGAAGATATATGATATGGGTATTGATCCATTCGTAATGAAAAGAAGAATTTTACCTGATTGAAATTTTAATCAGAGAAAAAAAGAGAGGAAAAAAAAAAAACCCAAAGATGAGAGAGAAATAATAAAATTACAACAATATTTATTTTGGGTGGAATTTGTATTTGATGATCATAAGTCAATCTTCAAATTTGATTATTGATTAAAACTATTGCTAAATTTTAATGACTCTTTTATACGGTGTTTTTGAGATAAATAATCAAATTTTGATTAATCTCATACTTACGAGGATACCGTTAAATATACTCTCACTCATGTAGATGGGGAAGCACGTTTTAGGATTTTGGAGTATTAAAAATCCACCTAATCAATTAGTAGTAAACAATGCCACATAAAAAAATAAAATAAAAGAGATCATGCAACCCACCAAGTGATGATAGTATAGTAATATAGGTTTATGTTAGAAATTAGAATTGTGAATTTTATAAATATTGTGAGGAGATTTTTATAATATTTTATACACTAATAACTCTAATTACATACATGCCCTCTTGTCAATGTGGTGGGTCTTCCCTTTGGAAACCCCCACCACCAAGTTTCAATGTCTAGTGTATGCATGTATATTGTATATACACCAATAGTGTGGGTGTTATCTCATCAATTTGTGGGTGCTCTCACCTCGTCTGTGGGAGCTTCAATCCGGACTATACTTGTAGAGCCCATTCTTACCGGTCCCGATAGTTGTTGTATAAAAAAATATATATAAAAAAAAAAAAAACCCTCTAATTACACATATATGTGCCTTTTCACGTTATCACTTATCGCGAACGTGTTATATATATAGTAGGAGTTAGAATTTGTCTTTTCATAACATGGGGTTTGATTTTTAATTGGATCGGTTTATTTAAAAACTAATATAATTATATCAACTTTATAATTATTTTACTTTTCTTTCATCTAATCATTTTTTTTCTTTTCATTAGATGACACGCACAAATGGAGAAATGGTCACACTTCTTTCGGTCATTAAGTAGCTTTCTTTCAATTTTTTATTATTATTTCACTCACGTTTTTCCTTAAAACAATCAACAAAAATCTATAAACAAAACAAAAACAAGTGTGAATTCGCATGATAAAAACAATTTATTTGATAAATAATCCAATTGTACTAAAAAAGTTAGTGATGTGGGTGTCTGTCCTTTTGTGTACAGTGAATCTTGTTGCATCTACTTTTTCTTATTTAATTTTAGATTCTTCGGCACTAGAGTTCCTTGAATTGTATGTGAATTTGTAATGTGTCGTATGAATTTTTTTTTTATACGTTAAACCCTCAGAATTCCCATTTTCTTTGTACCACCCTTATGTAGATACCTTCTCATCAGGAGACAATAAAACAAACTGGTGCAAAGAAAATGAGAGTTCAGAAGGTTTAACGCTTAAAAAAAACATTCAAGGGACACATTATAAATTCGTGTACAATTCAAAGGGGCTCAAATGCCAATTAGTCTATTTTTATTATTATCGATTCATCATCATTATTATTTTGGATTTTCACTGTAAGTTAGTAAAGACTACCATGCAATAATAATGCGAGTGGGAGGGCCATTAATGAAAGTATGAAAGTATGAAACCTTTGTCTAAGGCTTTTTTATTTTATTTTATTTATTTATTTATTGGGACTAATAATAGTCTGAAATTGAGCTGGAAACCAATAATTGCCATTTTTGTTGAATTTTAAACATAATGTCATTATCTAAGGATATGTTTGAGCCAACATGGTTGTAGCTCAGCCGGTAGATAGATGAGTTTGAGGTTTGGGCAAATGACTCCTACGTTAACGGCTCGAATCCTATCAATAGTGAAAGCTTTAAAAATATATATAATCCCGGATTAATTGATATTGTCAAAAAAAGAAGAAGATATGTTTGAGATTCTAATATCTTAAAAAGTAATCATTTTTTTTTTTTTTTTTTTTTTTTTTAAGTAAGTATGTATTCGGTAAATTAACTTTGTTTTTAAAAAATTAGAAAAATATATTTAGCAAAATCACTAAATTATAAAATTATTATACAATAAACGAATGAAATTGAACTGTCAGATATGGCCACCTTTGATGACGTTGAGAGTAGCAAATTATGAAATATGTTCCATAAAATGAAAGTCTTATACGTATAAATTATTTATTTATTTATTTTTAAATTATTATAATTTAGGGTTTAAAGTGCAATAACATGATTATAACTTGTAATTTTATTGATACGAAACTTATCATCGGATCAATATTATTTCCCTGATGGAATACTTACAAACCCAAAGATCCTAGTCAATATTTAGTTTGGAAAAAATGAGTTAGATGGGATGTCATTGTTGACTATTGAGTATACCAATTATTACATCTCATATATTCATATTTGTTATATTTCAACAGGATTGGTCAATTTTGTTGCAATGTATACAGGGTTCGTTTGGTGCGCCGTACTGTATTGTATTAGGAGTTTAAAATGTATTAGAATAATACAATACAATGTTTGGTTTATTTTGCACTGTTTACTATATTGTATTAACTAATACATTTTAATTGGTCTAATACGGTGGATATCGTATTATCTAATACAGAATAGAAGGTTGTATTAGTTAATACAGCATAATACAATCTAATACAAAATATCACCAAACACATGATTGTATAAGAATAATGCAGTCCAATACAATACGATCCAATTCATTACAGTCCAATACAATCCAATACAATACAATACAACGTACCAAACGAGCCCATAATACTAGATGTATATCTCAATTGGCTTTTCAGCTCGATGAGGTGGCTTTTGAATTTAATTTGATATGTGACCGTTAAATTCATCATGTGATGTTACGTTAACGTGTAAACATGTCAATTCGAATTCAATATGTGACGTTAAATTAACGCGTAAACATATCAATTGAATTATTATTATTATTTTTTTATATTTTATATTTTTAATTTTTTTACCTTACTTATTATATGTTCAATAATTAAATTAAATACAAATTAAGATATATAGTTGACATGTCAAGAATTATTTCGTAATCAATAATTTTGATCCCATTAACCATTCCACATTAAGATGTCATTTATTGGTTAGGAGTCGGTGGAGCCTAAGATATCAACAACATTATCATACTTTTTTATATGTCAATTAACTAAAATAACATCTCATAAATTAGATATAAATTACACATCACCTATTAACACGTGTTAAATAATTTCTTCTCCTATATTTATCGTTGTGGGGTTCAAATCCAATCATCCATATATTTACAAATATATATGAGAAATTTTCTCATCGGTGGTGGAAGTAGGTATATATCCAGACTCCATAAATATAGCGTTTAATCTCGATAATCCCAACATACCTTGAGTCCTTAACCTATTTGATATTAATATTTATTATAATACTTAAAAAAAGAAAAGAAAAAAAAAGATATAAATTGAAATGTGTAGTTCACAATCACATGTCAAACATTAATTAATAATTTGGTCCCCTCTAACCATTCCAATTTTTTTTTTTTCTTTTATTGTTGGTGTGAAATAGGAATCGGTCAAGCACTCGTGATTATGTGTTATTTATTAATAATAGTAAATTGCAAGGCTAAAAAAATTAATAGTAAATTGCAAGTTGTATGAATAATTAAATCAAGAGCGCTATCTCTGTTCAGCTGTCCTCTGTGCAGATTAGAGGGGGTCAAAACTGGTTACCTCCTCCTCCTTGTCGCTTAAAGTTAAATACGGTAGTTGCTTTTTGTGGAAATGGTTTGTTTGTAGGTATTGGAGTAGTTATTAGAGATGATAAGGGATTAGTAATAGCTGCTAGAACTAATCAGCAGCCAGTTTTGTTTTCTCCAGAAATTGGTGAATTGATTACTTTGAGGGAAGGTCTTCAGCTGTCCCAGTTTTACGATCTGAAGGTGGAGTTTGTTGATGTGCTGTCTCTTTCCTTAGTTTCTATCCTTAATGATTCCGTCCCTCTTGTAGAGGAATCTAAATTCATTGTGAATGATATTAAAGTGTTGCTTTCGGTTGTTGGCATAGTTAAGTGTTTAGAGGTTTCAAAATCTGGAAACTCTTTTGCTCATATGCTTGCACTTGCAGCTTTTAGTTTTGTTAGGGAGTTTTTATGGCTTGATTTTAGTTCTCTGTAATTTGTTTATTGTTGTATTGTTCTCAAGTTAATATATATCAAAAATAAAATAAAATGAATAATTAAATCTAATTAATATCTTTTCATAATGAACTTGTCAAATTATGGCCTTTTCAACTCAAATTAATGGAATATCCTTCATGCTTTGTACTTTATTTGTTAATCAATAATTCAAATGGATGATGACTTAATCAATCTTATTAATGCGTATACGAAAGTAAATATAAATAAGGTAAGTCTATCGTGAAAGACAAAAATTCTTCCCAACAGAATTCTTTATTTGATATTTTGGAGTGTAAAACTTTTGATGGTATAATAGAAACTAATTAAGTTAGTTTTGATATTTTGGACTGTGTCTAATGTAGACTATTGGAAATTCAATTCAAAACTATTGCTCGTTGGACATTTTTTCTTAGGAAATTAAATGTTTATTTTAAGGTGTTGTTATCAAATAGTTAAAGTTTTAACTAAACAAAATTGCACAAAAATAGTAACTTGACCGGCTAGAGTTCACATGTATATAGTATCAACAAATAGCATATATCCATCAAAAAAAAAAAAAAAAAAAAAAACAAATAGCATATATATATATATTTTTAATTGTTGAAGTACACCTCTATTACCGTATAACAATCATGATAAAATAAGTTATAAGGGTGTTCATGATATTTATAATTGGATTACTATAGTTAAAAAATATATATATACATTTCGAGTTCACATGTACACATTATGTCCACGGAGTTTTGCCGAACATGAATATATATATATATATAGTTATACACACACACGTGCGTATTGACGTATTGTTGTCCTATTGAAGAGTGTTCTTGATACACTACAAATAATTCGATTACTAGATAAAACAATAATTACACACAAACAACATTTATTTTTTCTCAATGCTTCTTTTTATTGAAATGTTTTTTATTTTTTATATTTTATATTTTTTAAATGTTGTTGAAGGGTCTATGAGTCTTACCATAATAATTGCGAGGGAAAATATGTTAGTATCCATACCTTGACAAACAAGACTTATCAATTCAAATAGCAATTTTTTTTTTTTCGTTGTTGAAGGTATATCTCTATTACAATAATAATCAATTAATCATGGTAGGATAAATTATTATGTATTAATTATGTCCTCGAGAGTCTTGTCAAACAAGACTAAATAAATAAATACACACACTAGTTTTCTTCCCACGCTGATGTTATAGGTTTCAGGCGTGGGTTTCTCGTATTATGCAAGATCGATTTTGTAATGTTACCAATTCCACATTGTAAGGGTATAAAGTGATATGATCACTTTTGAGACAATGATCAGATTACTTTGTAATGTTATAGAGTTGTCGAGTTGATCTCATAGAAAAAAAAGTACGAAAATCTTATATAATGTTTAATCTTGATAAAGCAGGTAGACCTTTAATCTATTCGGTGTAAGATAGACCATGAACAACTTGGTGTCGGTATTTATTTTAATATATTTTTTTATAAAAAAAAATGAGAATTTTATAGCATACAAGTTTCAAACAAATTTGAAACATAAATAATTTTGTGAGAAAATTAAATTTCCTTATATATTATTATAAGATAGTATTCACATTCTCTTTTTCATACAATCATAATTATTTATTTATTTGTTTTATATAAAAAAATAATTATTATTTATTGGATAATATTTCTATGAATTTGAATAAAAAGTTTATTTGGGTCGGATAAAAAGAAAAAAGAAAAAAAATACTTATAATTTGAAATTTTGAATTGCTATCAATTTGAAAACTCGCGCCACACACGAACACCGTTCGCGTTCATTCTAGCCTCCTCACCCGTCACCCGCGTATATAAAACCTGAAACCACTTCGATTTTTCAATTTCTGTTTTCAAATCTGAAACAAAAAAAGAAGAAAAACTCTCTCTCTCTCTCTCTCGCTTTGAATCCCTAAACAGAAGGAAAAAAATGTCTGCAACCAAATCGGTTTCCAGAAAACGAGGCTCCGAGTCTTTACTCAACAAATCGGACTCGAAGAAACGAGTCGTGGACGATTTTGATGCTGATCTCTCCAGGTTTGTCGTCAAAACCGTATTAGAATTTTGCGTTTTGTTGTTGATTGTTTGTGTTTCTGATTTGTTGATGAAATGGCAGCGACTTCAAAGGCATTATGTCAGCACTGCAGCAGATCAAAGAGAAAACGCACAAGGATGGACAAAAGAAGAACGAAGAGACGATTTCTAGGTAATTTCTTGTTGAATCTGCAGTATGTTGTGATCTCTGAAGACTGAATCGGTTATTAAATTTGTTTTGAATTTTGAAGATTTTTTTAGGTGCTGTTTTGTTTATAATAATTTCTTTAGTATATTTCAAGATGAAGTGATTCTGAGCTTGCTTGTTGTGAGACTATGTTCTCTGTTTCTTTTTTTAAATTGATTGCACATGCTACTTCAATGTCATTGTTGCTTTGTATAGGAATCGATTATGGACCACATTAAGTGTTTTTGTTTGACAAATTGATATAACTGATGGTCTTGATAGTCATTTTTTGAGATCTGAAACAATTTATTGGACTCGTAATGTTCTTCGCACACTATTTCAAATTAAATCAAATTAAGCTTAAAATAGCATGGTATCAAAAGAGCATACGTCTTCCTTGTCTTTTCTCAGAAAAGATTTACTGCAGTTTCTCTTTTGTTCTTGAGTTACGTTTATGCTTCCTTTAGATCTTCATGTATTGAATTCTGCAACTACAAGTGACTTTAAATTGTGTGTGGCAGTGTGGCCAATGAAATCAGGTCTAAAATTGATGATTTGAAGTCGAAACTTGAGAAGGATAGGTAAATTCAAAACCTATAAGCTCACTATAATGACCAGATGAAATTGTTAAAACTCTTACTTGAGTGCAAGTTATTTAAATGATCTTGTATCTTTTTTCTTACTGTAGACAAGGTTTTGCTAAGGCACTTTCGAAGAGCTCGAAAGAGGTCTGTAGACTCTGTACCAATGAAGAAACTTAACTTAAAATTGCAGTGTGTGTGTGTGTGTATATATATATTAGAATGTTTGGTTTTGGCAATTGCTTTCTGGTTTTGACGAATAACAACGTGGTTGAATAATTTTAGTGTGAAAATTGCTTAAAGAATGAGACTGCTAAGTTCCAGGAGGTCTATGACAAATTCTGCAAAGAGAAAGGCGCTCATCTCGAGGCCTTAAAAGGTACTCCCTGCTGCTAATTTTATTAGAAGAGTTTTGGTTTCATAGCTGCAACAAGGACTTTAAGCTAAAAAATTGTTATTTACATTATGTATCTGTATCAAAATCAGACTATTAAATTACTTTCACTGAAATTCAGCTGTCTTTTGAAGTGATATCTGTGAAAGTGATAGTGTGCAGCTTTTAGGACCAGTTCTAAATTGCATACACCAGCTTTTAGTGATAGAGTGTGTCTATCCTGATAGCATAATTGTGATGTTTTCCTCCACACATGTGACATGGAAAATCAAGTAATCAGGGCCAAACAATAGTTATTGTCTTAAAACTAATCATAGTGGTACTGGTTGATTGCATTTGGTTAGTGCATTGTTGATTTCTAGTCTTTGTTTGGCAGATACTATCTCTAAATTTGAGGAAGACAAAAGGCTGTCCTAAAACTAAAGTGATACACTGATACTGATTGATTACATTTGGTTTACTGCTATGTTGATTTCTAGTCTTTTTTGGCAGATACTATCTCTAAATTCGAGGAAGACAAGGAAAGGCTGTTCATGAGATATGAACAACTGAGTAAGCAACATGACTCTCATCCCCTCTCTTTGTTGAACATTATAGTTTCTCTAAATCTGATATTCTGGTGGATTGATTGAAATCAGGGAAGAAAGAGAAGAATTTATTATCAGAACAAGAGAAGTTTTGTGCTGAAAAAATTGCTAAACTTGAGGAGTCTTTGAAGAAGAAGAAGCAGGTAACTATAGTTGATTATCAATTTATCATCACTAATTACTGTATTGTTGGTCTATTTGCTTTATTGTAAAAAGTCTACTTTTTGGAAAACAGGATGGCAAAACTTTCAGCATTTTGAAGAAAACTCTTGGTTCATTCCTCGGAAATGCTTCCGATGAGGACTTCCCGCCTGATGATTGAAGGTTTGCTTCAATGGCAAGTGATGTGAACATCTAACTCATAACTTTTTCTTTCTCGGAAAAGGTATACCTTATGATACATTCTATGGAAACTCCGATGCATTTTCACTAGAGTAGAAAATTAAGAGAAATCTCATAATATAATTTGTTGTCTAAATCTGTATTATGAGATATCTGTGCAGATGAACATGCTTCGACATGTATTTGAGTATTTCCCTTCGTATATTAGTACTTAATTACTGTCACAATTCACTGCTGTTTAATACAAAAACTACTACTAAGAATACATTTTGAAGAACATGTTTAAAGTTAAAGGTGTCTTTAAACTTTAAACTCCTTTTTTTTAACTTTCCAACAAAGTTTTTATTGTTAAATCTTGACTTACAAAAGATTTCTTTTTACCTATCATTATCAATCTATCATTCATTTTTCTCAATACTGTGGCGTAAAGAATGAAAAATGTTTTTAGCGGTTTTTTACTGTTTTTACGGTAGAGATACACGTGCATTTGAATAGCAATTTTTTTGACCTCTTTTAAAAAAAAATCATGTTTAACAAATTAATCATAAAAGTTTAACAAATAACGTTTGAGATACATATTCAACTTTGGATTCTACGGATATAAAGTCCTTCAAAACAATCTTATGAGTTTTGTCAAGATCATAGTCATATAAACATTATTCATTAACAATGTAATTGAAATCGACTAAAGATATTTGTATTCTATTTAACAATGAAATTGAAATTGACTAAAGATATTTGTATTCTATTTTTACTCCACCGCTGTTCAAGTTAATAGTTATTCATTATTTTTCAAAAGAAATCTATTTTCTTAATTTTTTGTTGTTGTTGTTGTTATTATTTGATATTTTTAACATTTAAATTAGTTTTTTTTTTTTTTAACAATTATTTTAAGATAGTATTATAATAATTGGTAAAGTAGATAACTTAATTGTAATTTGGAATTTTTAGAGGGCAAGCTTGGTCTATTGCATAAACTCAATATATGTTGGTATAATTTGCCCTTTAAATTTTTTAGTAATTTAAGAAAGAAATTATGTTAATATATGGCCGCAACTCAAACATGAATGATCGTCTTTTCTACCAACTCGAATATTTGTATATACAATTTATTTTAATTATATATATATTTTAATTTTATTTGCATAACACTATCTAATATTATTTATTATAATTATTTTTTAAAATTTCAAGCCACGTGTGATGACTTTTCTCCTCAATAACAATGAGAATAGATATCCATACCGAACATGCAATGTTTGATATCGGTAAATCTCGATAGACCTTTAATAGATTTTTTTTCTTTAAAAAAAAACTTTTATCACATACAAGTTTCAAACAAATTTGAAACATATATATATATATTTTGAGAAAATTAAAATTTCCTTATATATATTTATATTATAAGATAGTATTCACATTTTCTTTTTTCAAAAAATCATAATTATTTGACAATTAATTTTATGAATTTGATCTTAAAATTTTATTTGAATTGGATAAAGAGAAAAATAAATATTAAACAAAAGGAAGAAAAATGAGCGCATGGGGTTAGAAGTTTGAACGCGCTTGGTACGTTTTAGGTGTTTTGGTTTTCTATGAGTGTGTTGCGTACGCGCTGCCATTTTTTCTCTTGTTTCTTCGTTTTCTCTTGCTTTCTCTTCTGTTTTGCTATGAATATGGAGACTCCGACTGAGGTTTTTTTTGCTTTTCTGCTTAACAAACACCTAAGTGTGTTGCAGATGATGGATCTGGTGTTAATTTAGGGTTTGTGGGAACTGCGAAGAGAGCTAGAGCAGAGATTGATGTTGTTGGCAGAAATGAGGTCGATGCTGATAATCTGAGGAAAGAAACAATGGGAAGTTTCAAGTCGAAGCTCATGAGTATGTCTAACCCAAGTTCATGGAAAGGATCCGATCACTGAGACCCAAGCTCGAGGTCGGTTTGCGAGAATATGTGTTGAAGTTGATTTATCAAACCTCTTCTAGGATCTCTTTACTTGATGACATAGACATTAGAATTCAGTACGAGAGTCTTGGGTTAATCTGTTTTAAGTGTGGAAGATATGTGCACAGTAAGGAGACTTGTAGGGATGGTGTTGTGGAGCCGATTCATGAAGATGTTAATTGCGATGTTCAGACCAAAGCAGATAAAGAGGAGTCCCCTTATGGCCCGTGGCTTCTTATGTCATATGGCAAACAGGGGAATAGAAATTTCAATGGCAAATTTGGAAAAATCGGTAATGGTAATAGTAATGCAATGAGCAGGAAAGGTATTGATGGCTTTGCTAGAAATGGTACTGATAATAGTTATAGAAAGATGGATAGAGACTACAATGAGGACAAATTGGGAAGGAAGAATGACTCAAAATATGGGAAAAATGCTAAGAATGTTATAGGTTTTGGCAACATAGATGGCAGTAGAGCTAGTGGATATAGATTCAATGCCCTGAATGAGGAGATGGAAGTAGATATGAGTGAGGGGAGCTCTCAGCAGAAAGGCAATTCTTCTGAGGAGATTGCCACCTAAACCAATAACCAGAGTGGTAATCAGAGTAACAAAACTAAAGAGAATGCTATGTTAGTTGATATCACTAATCTGAATGGTCATAAAAGTGTTAAGCCAGGTAAGAGGAGCAATATGAGTTTTAAAAAGATTGATAAAGCAATCAACAAGAAGAATTTGTGTCAAAGTGTTGTTGGCTTGTAGAGGATACAAGGAGATATATCTAGTAGTTCAGCCTATGCTTTCTCAAGATACAGATAAAGAGCAATAAGATAGTGCTTCTGTCCTACGTCATTTCCATAGAGAAGTCACAGATTTTGAAAACAAGTGTATGGAAGTGGCTAATGGGGGCTTATCACAAAACCACCTGATTAAGCCGAGTGTGCCTATTGAGAGTAATTTTGTTGCAGTAGCCTCTGAACTTGAAGAGGCAATGACTGTGATTTCTGAATAGTGGTCCCTTCTCTCCCTTCCTAATGATTTGTATATGAAATGTGAGAGGTGCTGACAAACAGGGGTTTCCTAGAATTATTGCTGATCTTTGAAGTGTGTACCATTTTGACATCCTAGTTATTCTTGAACTTAGAGTTAGTGGGCCTAAGGCTAGAAGTATTATCAAGAAGTTAGGGTTCGCAAATAGTTATGTGGTTGATGCGGAGGGTTTCTCTGGGGGCTTATGGCTTCTATGGAATGACAGTAGTCTTAGGATTCAAGTTATTGCTAAATCCAAACACAGTATTACTGCTTTAGTTAAAGACAACAATTCTCTTTGGGTGTTCACAGTAGTTTACGCTAATCCTTGTTTAACTTTTAGGAGAGCGTTGTGGAAGTACTTAGACTCAATTAGAGGTTGCTTCCAATTACTTTGACTCATTGCTGAGGATTTTAATGAAATAATTTATGGCTCTGAAAAAATAGGGGGGAGATGTAAGTTCTCCAATAGTGGCTTCGCAAATTGGATTGACAGAAATAATTTGGTAGATATGGGGTTCATTGGTTCAAGATTTATGTGGATGACTAAAAGAGGTGTTGGTGAGGAGATATGTGAAAGATTGGATAGAGCTATTTGCTTTAGGGATTGGAGGCTATGTTATCTAAAGGGCTTTGTCATGCATCTCCCTAGAGTTGTTTCTGACCATTGCCCAATCCTTATCCACTTTTATAGCAACCAGTTTCCCAACAGCAGACTTAAACCATTTCGGTTTGAATCCATGTGGATGAAACATAGGCAGTTTGAAGAGATGGTCCAAAGCTACTGGAAATCACATAGTTTGGGTATTAGTGACAAGCTTATGTCCTTTGCTAATGTTCTTAGAGTGTGGAATAAGGTAGAGTTTGACAACATATTCCACAATAAACGTAGACTATTTGCGAGAATACAGGGGTTGCAGAAATGTCTTAGTACTAGATATGCTTCTCATCTTGTTGAACTAGAAGATAAATTGTGAAACGATACAATAATATTCTAGATTAAGAGGAACTTTTTTGGCAGCAAAAATCCAGGATTTGCTGGCTCAATGAGGGAGATAAAAACACTAGGTTTTTTCATCTCTCCACTATTGTTAGGAGAAGGAGAAATAAACTTAAAGGGCTTAAGAGAGATGATGGTAGCTGGGTTTGTGATACAAATGGGATGAAAAAGGAAGCTGTCCTCTATTTCTCTAAGTTGTTTGAGGGAAAGCAAAGTGAGGAGAACTATTCTTAATTGCCTTTGATGTTTCCTGGTTTGGAAACAGGGGATGTGGAGAATCTAAATGCTAGTGTTAAGGAGCAGGAAACCAAGTGTAGTTTGTTAAATATTGGTGGGTTAAAAATGCCTGGGTCGGGTGGGTTCCCTGCCCTCTTTTTTCAAAAACACTGGAATATTTGCAAGCATGAGCTGATTAAATTGGTTGAGGAGTGCTTTAGGATGGGTTGCGTTCGTGATCAAATAAACCAAACCTTTATATCCCTTATTCCGAAAATCCCCAACCCTTCTAGTCTAACTCAGTTTAGACCCATAAGTCTATATAATACCTCCTATAAAGTTGTAAGCAAGGTGATTGTTTCAAGATTAAGACTTCTCCTTCCTAACCTTATAAGCCCAAATCAAGTAGCCTTTGTTCCGGGAAGACAAATTCAAGACAACGTAGTTGTTGCTTAATAAGCTCTTCACAAGTTTAAAAAAGTTAAAGGGAAGTGGGATATGGAAACTCCTTATGATATCTTATGATACATTCTGTCTATGGAAACTCCTATGCCTTTTCACTAGAGTAGAAAATTAAGAGAAATCTCATAATATAATTTGTTGTCTAAATCTGTATTATGAGATATCTGTGCAGATGAACATGCTTTGAAATGTATTTGAGTATTTTCCTTCATATATTAGTATTTAATTACTGTCACAATTTGCTACTGTTTAATACAAGAACTGCTTAGAATACAATTTGAAGAACATGTTTAAAGTTAAAGACTTAAAGGTGTGTTTAAACTTTGAACTCCTTTTTTTTTTTTTTTAACTTTCCAACAAAGTTTTTATTGTTAAATCTTGACTTACAAAAGATTTCTTTTTACCTATCATTATCAATCTGTACATTTTTCACAATACTGTAGGAGAGGTGACGTAAAGAATGAAAAATGTTTTTAGCGGCTTTACTGTTCTTATGGTTGAGATACACCGTACACGTGCATTTGAATAGCAATTTTTTTGACCTTTTTGAAAAAAAAAATCACGTTTAATAAATTAATCATAAAAATTTAACAAATAACGTCTGAGATACCGTATTTAATTTTGGCTTTTTTTTTTTTTGAGGGAATATTTAATTTAATTTTGGCTTTGACGGATATAAAGTCCTTCAAAACAATCTTAGGAGTTTTGTCAAGATCATAATCATATAAACATTATTCATTAACAATGAAATTGAAATCGACTAAGGATATTTGTATTCTATTTTTACTCTGCCGCCGTTGAAGTTAATAGTTATTCATTATTTTTTAAAAGAAATCTATTTTCTTAATTTATTGGATATTTTTAAAATTTAAAATTGTTTTTTAACAATTATTTAGAAGATAGTATTATAATAATTAGTAAAATAGTTAACTTAATTGTAATTAGGACTTTTTAAAGGGCAAGTTTGGTCTATTGCATAAAGTCAATATATGTTGGTACCCCCCCCACCAATTTTTCTATTCGGGGAAAATGAGGATGATGAATTTTTGTGGGAGGTATATCCATCCCTAGTTTCCCATTTCCCCCCTCGTTTTCCCTATTTCCCCATTTCCATGTTTGTCTAAAAATTATAAATTAACCTAAAAAAACAAATATTCTATTACAAAATCTTGAGAAGAGATTTTAGATTTAGGTTTTAGGTTTTGTCTTAAAAAAAAGTAAACAAGTATATATAGTTAGGGTTTTTAAAGAATAAAAAAAAAATATATATTATAATTATATTTATATATGTATGGAGGGCCCATCTCTATCCCCATTTCAATATAATTGTAAGGAAAGTGGGGTATTGAAATGGGGATGGGGAGGGGTACCCCCCAAAATGGGGATGAGGATATGGGGATTTGGGGATCCGGGGAAAAATGTATATCTCTAGCCACAAATCGAATATGAATGAGCGTCTTTCCTACCAAGTACCAAGTCACATTGAACGGTATTTATTCTAATTATAATTTCTTAACATTATCTAATATTAATTATTATAATTAATTTTTAAAATTTCAAGTAAGAATGTGTGATGACTTTTCTCCTCAATGTCATAAGAATAGATATTCATACTGAGCATGCAATGTTTGATCTCGGCAAGTACCTTTGACATATTTTTTTTCTTGAAAAAAAAAGAAAAGAAAACTTTTATCACATATGCACATACAAGTTTCAAACAAATTTGAAGCATAAATAATTTTTTTTTGAGAAAATTAAAATGTACTTATATATATTTATATTATAAGATAGTATTCACATTTTCTTTTCAAAAAATCATAATTATTGGATAATTAATTTTATGAATTTGAAATTAAAATTTTATTTGAGTTGGATAAAGGGAAAAATAAATAAAAATTATAAAATTAAAATGTCTAATTTGAAAATTTGAATTGCTATCTATTTGAAAAGGCGCGCCACAAACGAACTCCGTTCGCGTTCGTTCAAGCGTCACCTGCTTACAAAACCTGAAACCACTTCGATTTTTATTTTCAAATCTGAAACAAAAAACTCTCTCCCACTCACTTTCTCTCGCTTTGAATTCCTAAAAAAGCAGGAAAAAAATGTCATCGTCCAAATCGATTTCCAGGAAACGAGGCTCCGATTCTGCACTCAACAAATTGGAGTCGAAGAAACGAGTCGTGGACGATTTTGATGCTGGTTTCTCCAGGTTCGTCGGCAAAACCGTATTAGAATTTTTCGTTTTGTTGTTGACAGTTCGTGATTCTGATCTGTTGATGAAATTGCAGTGACTTCAAAGACATAATGTCAGCACTGCGGCAAATCAAAGAGAAAGCGCACAAGGACGGACAAAAGAAGATCGAAGAGATGATTTCTAGGTAATTTCTCGTTGAATCTGCAATATGTTGTGATCTTCGAGACTGAATCGTAATTAAATTTGTTTTGAATTTTGAAGATTTTTTTAGATGATGTTGTTGTTTAAAATTTCTCGTTGAATCTGCAATATGTTGTGATCTTTGAGACTGAATCGGTAATTAAATTTGTTTTGAATTTTGAGTATTTTTTTTAGATGATGTTTTGTTTATAATTTCTATAGTAATTTTATTGTCGACTTACGCTTGCTTCTTGTGAGATTCTGTTCTCTGTTTTTTTTTTTTTTTTTTTTTTTTTTTTTTTTTTTTTTATAAAAAAAAAATCTAATCTATTGAGATTCTGTGACTTTAAAATTGTGTGTGGTGGCAGTTTGGCCTCTGAAATCAGGTCTAAAATTGATCAGTTGAACTCGAAACTTGTGAAGGATAGGTAAATTCAAAACCTATAAGCTCACTATATTGATCATATTAAGCTGTTAAAATTCTTACTTGTGCTCGAAGTTATTTAAATGATTTTGTATCTTTTTTTCTTAATGTAGACAAGATTTTGCTATGGCATATTCTGAGAACTTGACAGAGGTCTGTACCAATGAAGAAGCTTAACATAAAATTGCAGTGTATATATATATATATATAGATTAGAATGTTTGGTTTTGGCAATTGCATTTTGGTTTTGACTAACGACGTTGTTGAATAATTTTAGTGTGGAAACTTCTTAGAGCATGAGACTGCCAAGATCCAGGAGGTTTATAAGAAATTTTACAAGGAGAAAGGTGTCAATTTTGAGAGCATGTTGAACCTTGGAGTTTTTGAGAAATTCAGTGTGGACAAGGACAAGGAGAAAGGCGACACTTTCGAGGGCATGAGAGGTACACCCCCTGCTGCTTATAATTATTTGAAGGGTTTTGGTTTCATAGCTACAAGTAGTATACAAGGACTTGATCTAAAATTTTTTGTCATTTGAAATGTAAAATTTGTGAAAGTGATACAATGTGCAAGCTTTTTTAGGATCAGTTTGTTGTTCTAAACGGCAAACACTAGTCTTCCTCATCACATTGTGCATAGAACGAAAACGCAGCTTTCCATAGTTAAACATATAGCAACTTTGAATACTTGTTGATTGATTTGGATAGCGCACTGTTGATTTCTGGTCTTTTTTTTAGCAGATGCTAGCCATATCATTAAAGAGAACAAGAAAAGGATGTTGATGCGAAATGAACAACTGGGTAAGCAACAACACTCTCTTCCCTTCTTTTTGTTGAACATAATAATCCCTCATATTTTGGTGGGGATTGAAATCAGAGACGAAAGAGAAGAAATTGATATCTGAACAAGAGAAGCTTTGTGCTGAAAAAATTGCTAAACTGGTGTTGTCTTTGGAGAAAGAGAAGCAGGTAATTAACTGGTTGATTATATCATCATCACCAATTAATGGATTGTTGGCCTATTTGCTTGCTCTCATGTATAAAGCTGAAAACTAGATTTCTACTTTTTTGAAAACAGGATGAAAAAACTTTCAGCACCTTGAAGATAACTCTCTGTTCATTCCTCGTAAATGCCTCTGATGAGGATTTCCTGCCTGATGATTGAAGTTTTGTTGCTCCAATGACAAGTGATGTGAACATCTAACTCATAACCTTTTCGTTATCGGAAAAAGTGCTGCTTATGATACATTCTGTCTATGGAAACTACTACGCATTTACACTTGGGTAGAAAATTAAGACAAAATCTCATAATATCATTTGTTGTCTAAATCTGGATTATCAAAATATCTGTTAAACTGCTGTTAAATACAAGAAAATTATGCAGGAAAAGAACGGGCCACGGTTGTCCACATTATTTGGACAATCACTAACATCACACAACTAGACTAGGCTCGAAAACGAGGTCCAAAGTTGATCTTATATTAGAGCAATACATTATTTCTGTACATTGAAGATTGAACATGTGATTCCACATCCAGAGAAGAAAACTGGGTTGAACTTGTACCTGAACCAGAAAGGATTAGAGACAGGAAAATGCACGAACTCTTCTGCTGGTGGTATACAAGCAGTTTAGCGTACAGTATGAAAAGGAGGGGTGTGTTGACCCTGTTGTACAGACCATGGCAGTCGCCTGTTGTGATCCTGCAAATAAAGCATTTATGAAGAGTCCGTGAATTCATGTAAAACAGTATGAAATATGAATAATGATATAGTTGCGCTACACACTTAAAATTGGACTGTTGAATCTTATACTCTACCTCCATATTAAACAAAATTTGGCAAGTTTGTCTTGCAAGCTAGATAATAAGATAACAGTCTAGATCTAGAACACACGGTAATCAATTCAGACACATTGTAAGTTAAAGATGACATACCCCAATTTCCGTCACAAAATGGCAAGAAGAACATTTAACTGATGAAGCTCCATATGGATAAATCAGGAGTACTGTACAACTTCCACACTTCACTTGCCCAACCTGATGAGCTGAAAAATGGATAATAGAAAGATTAAATAAAGAGATTTGCAAAGCAGAAGATAATGTGTCACTACATTGACAATATGTTCAGCACCGGAATCTTAAGAAATCTATACATTTATGGAGATGTTAACATGTCTATTGCGGTAGAATATAAATATATATTCATCGTAATCTTAATATAAGGAGCCTTATATGAGCTATTAAACTCAATGAATGTTCGTGGATTTGGTAACACGAGGTTATTTCACCGCCAGAAATGTATTGCACTTGGGGACAAGTATGAGTGAGTGACGTTGCTCTATAATATAACATATGTGTATGGGCATAGGGCAGTGATGTCCACAGGCTTGGCCAACAATAGATATTGAATAGATGCACTGATGCAATGAAATCATAGCTACATACCATAACCATCCAGATATTAGACTTCGTTATTGAGATAAATCTATCATGAACTCTTAAACCCTAGGCAATTAACAAGGCTGAAAGGAAAGATTCCGGGATTTGGTAGAGAATGATAGAAGGCCCAAAAAAACAAGGAAACATGTGACTCTGTCCATTCTTTAGTTATGATTAAGAGCTTTTTCACCGTTTATGATTGAAATTGATAATTGTTGACAGTAATCACTAGACCAAAAAGCTTAAGCAATTAAGGGATTTATTAATACATTAACATGTTCCCTCACATGCAATGTGAAAATAGATGGCGAACGCCAACGTCAAACATAAGTTGGAACAAGGAAACCCGTGGCCTATCCATTCTTTAGTTACAATTAAAAACTTTTTCACTTTTTATGATTGAAATTGATAATAGTTGACAATAGTCACTAGTCCCAAAAGCTTAAGCTAAGCTTAAGCTATTAAGAATGCGTCCGTAGTATTGAAATCCCATTAGCATGCTCCCTTATGTGCAATGTGAAAATAGATGGCGAAAGCCAATGTCGAACATACGTTCAACCCCCCATACCATGTAATGTGCGTAAAGAATAAGAAACCCAGAGAAAGACAATAGGGGGGATTCAAACTCAAGACCTCATAGCTCTACCATAAAACTGAAAACATGTGAATGAACCGTGTGTATTTTCACTTTGTGTTGAATGTACATTGTACAATATGTGAGCCAATTAATAAAATGTACAAGATAATCAAATCAAGAATAAAATCTCATATAGTCATATACATGAAAACTAGAACAATACAATAAGGGACTGACCTTGAAGCACATAGTTGACTGTTTGACAACAAGAACATAAAACATGTTTAGATCCTCTTGGATATGTAAGTAGTCGGCGGCAAGAACCACAAACCATCTGAGCTATCTCTGCATCAAATTACCCAAAATGCAAAGTCTTATAAACACACCACTCTTCACTCCTACTCATTTTACATTATCGCTACAAAAACAATCAGGAAGAAAAAAAAATCCACAAAATCCATTTGATCAATCTATCAATGACCCTCTCTCCACCATATCAATCGGTTTCATAATAATTTCCCAAACCATCTGAGCCATCTCTGCATCAAATTACACAAAATGCAAAGTCTTATAAACAAATCACTCGTACTCAATTTAAATTATCGCTACTACGAAAAATAAAAAATAAGTATCTCTCTCTCCACCATATCAATTGGTTTCATAGTAATTTCCCAAACCATCTGAGCCATCTCTGCATCAAATTACACAAAATGCAAAGTCTTATAAACACATCACTGCTACTCAATTTACATTATCGCCACTACGAAAAACAAAATCAGGAATAAAAATTCCACAAAAATTCATCTGATAAATCTATCAATGACCCTCTCTCTCCACCGTATCAATTGGTTTCATAATAATTTCCCAAAAATATTTCACCTACTACAATCACATTTCATGCCACTAGTAACGTATAATAAAATGTATGTACAGTGGAAGAGTTTAGTATGTGTGACTGACCGGAAGACGGAGGCGGCGGCTGCGGAGGCGGCTGTTGTGGAGGTGGCTGATGTGGGTGTGTAATGGGTTGCCATCCTGGTGGGGGGCCGTCATCTTCTTCATCTTCATCGTCTACTTGTGGTTTTACAGTTGATTCTTTTTCATTGTTCTCCATTGATTTTTGAGTCACCCAGATTTTGCTTTCTCTCTTTAAAGTCTGAGATCAAAATCTCGAGAAGCAAGATTTCCAAAAATAAACACACACAAAAATAAAAGACTATTTTCCGATCAAGCTTTTTTTTCAATGGATTTAATTTTTTTTATTTTTTTTTTTCATTCATAAATTACTCTTTTGTAATACAGAAAAACCCCTAAATAAAATTACTATTAAATAATTTAAGGGGTATTATCAATTTAGTCCCCAAGTTTTAGTGAAACATCAATTTTTTAAACATATTTACTTTTTTACAATGTTTGGTCCTTTACTTTTTAAAAATACATCAAAATGAATAATAACATAATAGCTATATTGGAACTATATAGTAGCAAAACCCTGTTGTAACATGCCATTGGTTTTTCCTCTTTTTAATATCAATTGTTTAATCATTTTAGTAGGAATGTAGGATGCATCATGTGATGTGACATTGTTTCAGACTTTCAGTAGAACCGGTTTGAATTAGACTTGCACACATGGGCATAGCTAGAATTTCAAAGTTCGTTAAGTTTTGGGGGCCAAATTCTATAATTGTCATTTTAGAGAAGTATATGGAAAATATTTCAATTGATTATAAGGACTAAAAATGAATTTTTCGAGATAGATTCGTCCCGCTTGCATAAAAGGAATTTTGATTCTACTTCTCCCATTGTTGTTCATGTTGCTTCTCTTCTTTGAATCCTAAAAGACATGTTTAACTTGAAATGGATTGTTCTCAAAAGTAATGGATTGGTCATGTTGCTTCCCAAATTTTATTGATAGAAAAATTGTGGATATTATATCCTGGCATTGACAGAGCCGATGTATTGATAGAAAAATACCGAAGAAGTGTCTTTGGTGCATGTGATGCTGCTAATGGAAGATGGGCAAATCTCCTAATTGGGGTCCGTGCACTAATAGTAGTAACATGAAGTAGTATGTAACGGTAAGATTGAAGCATCGACGTGTTCCAAACATTCTAAGGAGAGGCCACCTTCGTCAAGTACACTGGAAGTGGCACCGGCAGATCGGCTTCGGAGAGTTTGTACATTAAGGCCTACAAGTACTAGATGTGGTTCATGTGTCTTTATATTGGGATGAGGATTATATGAAAATTGTATCACATTGATGTTTTAATTTCTCTCTTTTGACTATATATATGCTTACCTTTGGTTGATATTCTACCAATGTTTTGTTCATATTATCCTGTAAATTATAATCTTTTAAGTGTTCCATTCCACGTCTTTCAATTCATGTTAGGATTTTCAACATTTGTCTAACTAAATGTTCACAGTACATACTAATTCAAACTTCAAGAACTCAACTTATCTCTTTGCACATGATTGTCTAGATAGAACATAAACATATACTTGGTACTTAAAATATTAGGGTTGGCACATGACAGTCATAGTTCCAGAGCCTAGAAGCTGTCGTGTATATTAGCATAGAGAAAAAACACAGCTTTAAAATCCAACAGCCGAGGGTTCATTACCTCCTTGTCTTTCCTCTCCTTATACATACCAAGGTTGTTGCATGAAGGGAAATACACAACTGCTCATGGGAGAACCTTCTTCGTGAAGTGTAATCATAGCATTCATCTCATGCTATGCCAATTTTGTTGTAGTGTACTTGTCAATGCTTATAGAAATCTTCGGATTCGTCCTAAATGAAAAGATAGACAAATTAAGTGGATATTATACACAAGAAAGAAGGTGATAATGCTAGAAAGAAAGCAGAAGTCGGCATAATGGGAGAAGAAAGAAGGTTACTCACCATAGCGAACCAAATTTTCAGGTTTGCATTTGAACTGTTTCTTTTTGTCGGACGGAGGAAGCTTCATTCAAATGCTCAATTCTTGTTGAATCCTTGCTACTGCCATGAGTACATGACCCTCTCATCGGACTGAGACATGATACAACAACAGACAAAATGTACTACAACATTAAATTATCATAAGATGCTAAAAAGATTGAAAATGTAAAACAAAGGCAAGATGTTTATTCATACATGAGGATATTTTTCGACACAAATCTTAACCCTAATTGGTCTTCTTATGGGTATCAACAAATGAATTACCTTGAGCTCTAAGCCAGTTTTGTTCTGATGATACACCAATGCAATTATTTTGTAACATATGCATGATAAGGAAAAATAAGATTGATGGCGTCAAATTCCTATATAAGCATTTCAAAATGATTGCATTGCAGTAGTCAAGATAATGTGAATTGAAACAATTGAGAAACAGTATATACACATAAGCAAATAAATGTACATTACCACATACAACAATTAGAAGCAGTAATGTGTTGTAATTGAAGCATATTTGTTGAAGAACATGAAGTTCAAGGGCTCGATCAGAGTCTACCTAGCCTAAATATTGTGGGATTGTCTCAGCAAGGAGGCATTAATCTTCCTAAGAAAGTTAATTTTACTAAGTGAGGCATTAATGACCGGTGCCACAACAACACATAAGCTCAAAAACCTCATGATTAGGGTCCATACCGAGGCTGTCTCTGGTGGGGGACAATGAATAGACATGAGAGAAGCTTTTCCTAACTTAGTGATCCAATGAGATATTTTGTTCCAACGAATTCATTCAGACATGCTTAATGCCCGAATCACTCATTCAACAATTTACGGATAACATCACAATTTACCTCCCACTTTGCGAGGTAGTAATATCGTTATACAAGAATACTTGGGCCATGCACTGATGGTGCGATATCCAAACAATTTCTTAGATGTATTAGGTCGAATATATGGAAAGAAAGCACAAACAAAAGCATTGAAATAGGAATAATTTGGCTTTTGTTTATGTAAGATTTCAAAGGGAGAATTTCAGAATTCAGTTTACGAATTGAATTGGTAAGAAAAAAAGTGGATTGAGGTCAAAAGTATCGGTAATAGCGTGATTCTATTGAACATAATGAATTCAATATCACTTCATGTGTGAATCTAAGAGCTTGAAAGCAAATTGTTTCTATTTCATTAGCGATGATGATGTGACAATCAATGACAAAAATAAGGATAAGCTTCTTGATCATGATCTCGGTTTATATAACATGGCAACGGGAACATTAAGAATATTTTTATGGGTCTTCACCCATTTGGACCTATCCTTTAACTTGGTTTAGATTGAAATTATAGGCGGGCTTTATTATTATAATTGTTATTATTGTTATTATTGTCATTCTAGTGAAGATAATTTAGATTTATGTAGCTGCCTAATTTAGAATACATAAGAATGGCTTTTATTTTCTTCTTTTTGTAAATCAGGGTATCAACCTTACCGTTGCACGCTCCTTCATGTTACTAAGTACATTGATGCCTATTAGGAGCTTTTCCCAGCTTAGGAAATCGCACAGATCTTCTCTAAATCGGAGGAGATCGCACATATCTTTTCCAAATCGGAAGAAGTCAGGCGAATCTCCTACGATTTCTGGAGGAGATCCATGTCATGCCCTAGGCATTTTAATTGGATTTTCTGATAGGTTTTGGGTTGATTTTGTAGATATGTGGTATTTCTGGAAATAAAATGAAGAATAGATTGTAGAAGATTGAAGAAAGAGAAGGTTTGAAGAGATATCAGAGAGATTGGATCGAGAATGTTGAGAGAGAGAGAAATTAGTTAGAAAAATATTGTTGTATTGATTTATTGATTCATTCTAAAAATGCTGTTACAGACTCCATTATAAAGGAAATGAATACAAACTCTAATGTAATAAGGACTACAAATAATAGGACTCTTAAGGAATTGATTCCCTACATTGGACACATGCTATTTATTATGGACATTTACTAAATCCCTAATTTTATCCCTAAAATTCCCCAATCCTGACAATCCACACAATCTCATCTGATTTGGAGGAGATCTGTGTGATCTCTCAGATTGGAGCAGATCGGCGATCAATTCTATGGTGAGGAGATGTCGGTCTCCTCCCTTCGTCGGCAGTGGAATCCTCTCCACCACCGGTGGAATTCTTTAATTTTTTATTATTTTCACTTTTCAAGTTTCAGTAGTTTTGGATCTCTTTTTTAATTTTTATTTCAATATTTTGGCAATTTTAGAATTGTTATGGTAGTCTTATAATTTCTTAAAGTTTGAATTATTAATTTCTATTTAAAAGATAATTTTACCCTTGAATTAGTTAGGCCAACAGTTAGTCAATGGTTAGTCAATGGATTCTATGGGATGTTTGTACAATTATGACAAAGGTTGCTGCTCGGTACAATATTATCTAAACTCGTGGGAAGTTTGTGCAAATATATATATATATATATATAGATATTTTATTATTAGTTCGTCTTGACAATAGAAAATCCGTATATATATACACGGTCTTTCTAATATCAGTTCGTCCTGACAATAAATATATCAGGACAAAGAATATGAACCATAGATTATAGAGAAGTTTTGATAAATGCATACACTTTAAGTCAAAGTATGTAAATCTAGTGGTCCACATTTTCGTCCTGATATATTTATTGCCAGGACAAACTGATAATTAGAAAATCTGTATATATATATACAGTATTTCTATTGTCAGTTCGTTTTGACAATAAATATATCAGGACGAAGAATGTTGACCACAGATTATGGAGAAATTTTGACAAGTGTATGCACTTTGAGTCAAAGTATATAAATTTAGTAGTCCACATTCTTCGTCAGATATATTTATTGTTAGGACGAACTGATAATAGAAAAAAATATATATATATATATATATATATATTTACACCCGTTTTAGGTTTTACTTTCCACGCCTTCTTAGAGACAGAAACCTTCTCATCCTCCTCATCCTATATCTATTAGGACTTCGTTTTCATTAATAAACAAGGACAAGAGTAGAACCCCTCTTCTTTTTGTTACAAATTCAGTCCTGCAAGCTGCAACTCGTAAATAATTCCTGTGTTTTTCTTGTAGATCCGTCCACGTTTTCTCAGACATCCTAATCCTATGCTTTCTCAGAGAAAGAAACGGGCACCGGCAAGATGGTCGGATCTTCCCGGAGAACTCCTGTATACCATCTTTGCGAACTTGACAAATCCTCTCGATGTTTATCGATGTGGGATTGTATGTGTTTCATGGAAATCTGTGGTTATAACTATTTTACCTCACTTTTTATTGCACAACTCCAACATGCATGACAGATATGCAGGCAACGACGATATAATAATGTTCTTCAACATCCTAACAAAAAAAATTCACAAGATGCCTGTATCCAAAGTCAGAATCATGGGAAGAGTTCTTTCTACTTCTTATTTTGGGTGGCTTCTATCCGTCTTTTCATCCCCATTCAAAGATGGATTATACACTATTTACCGAGTCCGAATGTTGAATCCTTTCTCCGGACAAGAAATCAAGCTGCCATCATTGACGGCTTTAGATTCTCCAATAAAATTAAGAGCTGTTACATCCACAAGCCCTTCTGATCCAAATTGCTTAGTTCTTGCTTTTACTGTCAATTTGTTGTTCTGCAGACCAGGAGATGAGGACTGGACAAGAATTGAAGGTTTTTTGAATACTTGTTCTGATATTATATTTTATAAGGGCCACTTCTATCTTGTTAATTTTGATAATGACTTGTTTTGCATCCATTGCAATGATGTTCCTACATCAGAAAAACTGCCCCTACAACCGATTGAATTCCAGAGAATCCTGATCAAGTCTCGTCATTGCAGTTACTTGGTGGAAATATTGGATGCAATCTTTTACTGGTTGTTAGATACGTGAGTTCTGAAATATTTGGGTATCCAAGAACTTTCAGATTTCAGGTTTAAGAATTGAATTGACAAGAAAAAAAATGGATTGAAGTCAAAAGTATTGGCGATAGCGTGATTCTATTGGGCAGAATGAATTCGATATCACTCCATGTTGATGAATCTACAGGCTTGAAAGCAAATTGCATCTATTTCATTAGCGATGATGATGTGACAATGCAAGACAGAAATAAGGATAAGATTCTAGACCATGATCTCGGTTTATATAACATGGCAACAGATCATTTTGAGTATTTTTATGGGTCGTCACCCATTTGGATCTATCCTTTAACTTGGTTTAGATTGAAATTATAGTCTTGCCTTTTTTGGTTGTAATGTTTTAGATTGAAATGATAGAATGGCTTTTTGTTTTTTTGGTTGTAATGAAGATGATTCATGTTTATGTCAGCTGTGTAATTTAGAATATATATAAATGATCTTTTTTTCCTTTTTCTTTTTCTTTTTCGTGTCAAATTTTTGGAACACATCAAGGTATCAACCTTACCGTTTCATAGGTGATAGGCCACAAGATATACACTTATCTAGCACCGAACCGGAAATGGAATTTAATCAAGTTACCATCAGCAAGGGCAATTGAGAGTGTGAACAAAATTGCTTGGTAGAAGCATCCTTCTCAAGAAGTATACAAAGTAAAGTGTTTGTTAAAATGCTCCCAGCAGAGAGCTAAGAAGCCCACTAATGGAGATGATAAACTTGCCTTTCATTGATAACAGAGAATACACAATAAATGACTAACAGCTGACTATATATTACACACATAAATCTAGAATACAAGGCACCAAACATACCCTGAATGGTTTTATATTTTCTTCGTTTTGTACATCAAGGTATCAACCTTACAGTTACTCGCTCCTTCATGTTACTACTATTAGTACAATGACGCCCATTAGGAGCTTTGCCCATCTTAGGAAATCGGCAGATCTCCAAATCGGAGGAGATCACACATATCTCTTCCAAATCAGAAGAAGACGGGCAGATCTCCTACGATTTCCATAGGCATGATTTCCTTTTTTTAAAAAAATAAATTCAATTTTCAGTAGTTTTGATTCTCTTTTATATTTTTTATTTCAATATTTTCTTGCAATTTTAGAAATTTTGTGGTAGTCTTATAATTTCCTAAAGTTTGAATTATTAATTTCCTAAACAAATCCCTAATGTTTCTAGGGGATAGTTTTAATTGTTTTTCCCTTTATTTTTAACCACATATGAAAGCTTAACTGTTAATAACCGTATTGTAAACTATTATTTTAGTCCCTAACTAAAATTACAAAAATTCCCTTGCAACTTCTTTATTTATTTTTTATTTTTTTTAACAAAAAATGTGAAACTTAGAGAAAAAACATGAAAGCTAAGAGAACAACGTGAAAAATGTAAAACCATAGAGAAAATCGTGAAATCTTGAATTTTTTTAAAACAAAACAATTACCGAAGCACTCTCCAAAAACCTTTGTTTGTTAATTTTTTTATTTATTGGAACATTACTGAAACTTGGAGGGATGTTTCAGTAAAATGTGAAACGTTTTAGGGTTATACTTTTTCTTTTCTTCTATGTTCTAGTAAAATGGTTAAGTTTGATTAACCTCGGACTAATGCAATGACCTAAATGAGTTGTGTTTACAAATTTAAGGATCGGTTAGAAGAAATATGATAACTAAAGTTAAAAAGTGGCGTTTCCCAATTACTCAATGACTAATTGATTATTGTTTCTTGTAAACCAACCTAACAATTGATTATTTTGTTAGACTTCCGTTTTAGGTTCCACTTTCCACGCCTTCTCAGAGGCAGAAACCTCCTCATCCTCCTCATCCTCCTCATCCTAGATCTATTAGGACTTAGTTTTCATCAATAAACAAGGAAAGGTGAAGAACCCCTCTACTTTTTGTTACAAATTCAGTCCTGCAAGTTGCAACTCGTAGATAATTCCTGTGTTTTTCTTATAGATCCCTACACGTTTTCTCAGACATCCTTATGGCTAATCCTATGGTTCCTCATAGGAAGAGAAGGTCATCGGAAAGATGGTCGGATCTTCCCGGAGAACTCCTGTATACCATCTTTGCAAACTTGGCAAATCCGTTCGATGTTTATCGATGTGGGATTGTCTGTGTTTCATGGAAATCTGTGATTAAAACTATTTTACCTCACTTTTTATTGCACAACTCCAACATATATAACAGGTTTGCATACGACAATAAATTCATGTTCTTCAACATCCTAACAAAAAAAATTCACAAGATGCCTGTATCCAAAGTCGCAGGAAAATTTATTTCTACTTCAAATTTTGGGAGGCTTCTAACAGTCGCGTTTCTCGAAATCAGGGATACTTACCGAATTCGACTGTTGAATCCTTTCTCCGGACAAGAAATCAAGTTGCCATCATTAATGGATACAGAAGATTCTACAGTAAAATTAAGAGCTATTTCATCTACAAGCCCTTCTGATCCAAATTGCTTAGTTCTTGCTTTTGCTGTCAATTTGTTTTTCTGCAGACCAGGAGATGAGGACTGGATAAAAAAACATGGTTTTTGGAATGCTTGTTCTGATATTATATTTTATAAGGGCCACTTCTATGTTGTTAATTTTGCTAATGATTTGTTTTGCATCCATTCCAATGGCCATGTTACATCAGAAAAACTGCCTCTACAACCGATTGAGTTCCAGAGAATCCTGATCAAGTCTCGTCATTGTAGTTACTTGGTGGAATTGGATGGCAATCTTTTACTGGTTGTTAGATACGTCAGTTCTGAAATATTTGGGTATCCGAGAACTTTCAGATTTCAAGTTTACGAATTGAATTGGCAAGAAAAAAAATGGATTGAGGTCAAAAGTATCGGCGATAGCGTGATGCTATTGGGCAGAATGAATTCAATATCACTCCGTGTTGGCGAGTCTACAAGCTTGAAAGCAAATTGCATCTATTTCATTAGTGATGATGATGTGACAATCCGTGACTTAAATAAGAATATGATTCTTGACTATGATAACGGTTTATATAACATGTCAACGGAACATTTTGAATATTTTTATGGGTCTGCACCCATTTGGATCTATCCTTTAACTTGGTTTAGATTGAAATTATAGGCAGGCTTCTTTTTTGTAATGAAGATATTTCTTTTTGGTGTAATGAAGATATTTTATATTTATGGAGCTGTCTAATTTAGAATACATTTTCATGATTTTTTATTTTCCTTTTACTTTTTTCTTGTCAAATTTTTGGAACACATCAAGCATCATCCTTAGTTCCTTACTATTTCATGACATGCACTTATCTCAGATTCTCAGGAGGCATTTCTTGGTCAAGTGCAAGGCCAATTCTGAGAATCTGAGGCCACCCTTGTCAAGTATACCGACAGTGGCACCAGCGGATTGGCTTCGGAGAGTTTGTACGTTAAGGCCTACAAGTATTAGATGTGGTTCATGTATCTTTATATCGGGGTGGGGATTATATGAAAATTGTATCATGTTGATGTTTTAATTTCTCTCTTTGAACTTTATATTCTACCAATAATTTGGTTAATGTGTCTTTATATTGGGGTGGGGATTAAGTGTTCCATTCCATGCCTTTCAATTTGTGTTAGAATTTTCAACATTTGTCTAACTAAATATTCATGTAACTGCATGCAATTTGATATTTTCAAGTGTCTTTTTTAAGAAATAAAAATGATAACTAAATATTTACATATTCAGAATCGAAATTTAATAAATATAACGATCCAAATTTTGCAGTAATGTAGTAGCAATACCTTAATACTCACATAAAAATCATCATTTTGTCAAAGTTGTTATTACAAGCTTGTAATATGGCCTAATGAACAACTCATGATCGACTCCATAAAGCAAAAAGAGTAGCACATACGAATTCAAACTCCAAGAACTCAACTGATCTCTTTATACATGATTGTCTAGAAAGAACATGAACATACACTTGGTATTTAAAATGTTGGGGCTGGCACATGACAATCCTAGTTCTGGAGCCCGGAAGCTGCTGTGTATTTAGCATTAGAGAAAAAACACAGCTCTAAAACCCCACAGCGGAGGGTTCATTATCTCCTTGGCTTTGCTCTCTTCATACATACCAAGGCTGTTGCAGGAAGAGAAATGGAAGAGAAATACACAACTGGACATGGGAAAACCTTCTTCGTGAAGTGTAATCATAGCATTCATCTCATACTATGCTATGCCAATTTTTCTGTAGTATGTACTTGTCAATTCTTATATGCTATGCCAATTTTTCTGTAGTATGTACTTATCAATTCTCATAGAAATCATCGGATTCGTCCCAAATGAAATGATATACAAATTAAGTAGATATTATACACATGAAAGAAGGTGATAATGCTAGAAAGAAAGCAGAAGTTGACATAATTGGAGAAGAAAGAAGGTTACTCACCACAGCGGACCAAATTTTCAGGTTTGCCTTTGAACTGTTTCTTCAGCTTGATGGAGGAAGCTTCACTCAAATGCTCGATTCTTGTTGAATCCTTGCTACTGCCATGACCCTCTTATCGGACTGAGGCATGATACAACAACAGACAAGATGTACTACAACATTAAATTATTATAAGATGCTAAAAAAGATTGAAAATGTAAAACAAAGGCATGATGTGTGTCGCACAAATCTTAACTCTGATCGGTCTTGTTATGGGTATGACTAAATGAACTACCTTGAGCGCTAAGCCAGTTTTGTTCGGATGGAAAACAAAGGATGGTACACCAATGCAATTATTCTGTAACATATGCATGATAAGGGAAAATAAGATTGATGGTTTCAAATTCCTATATAGGCATTTCAAAATGTTTGCATTGCGGTAGTCAAGACAATATGAATCGAAACAATTGAGAAACAATATATACACATAAGCAAATAAATGTACATTACCACATACAACAATTATAAGCATAATGTGTTGTAATTGAAGCATATTTGTTGAAGAACATGAAATTTTGGGGCTCCGAGTGTACCTAGCCTAAATATTGAGAGATTGTCTCAGCAAGGAGCAAAGAAACTGATCATTTGTTCCGGAATTATTAAATAAGCCACCACATTTTATAAATGAATTCTAAGTCTGCTTCAAAAAAAAAAAAAAAAAAAGAATTCTAAGTCATTACCTGACTAGGCATGCCAATTAGAGAGTAAACCATCTAGAATTTGTCTAAAATTAATGTTTCAAGCTTGAAAGTAAGGTATAAAACCAATAACACTCTCACATAAAATCCATCAAAACTGTCATTACAAGCTTGTAGTATGGCCTAATGAAGATGAAAGGACTTGCAGAGAGAAATTTCCAACCAGCCGCATCAAGCAGCATTATATCCTTTTCCTCTTCATACACATGATGACACGAAGGCTGTTGCTGGAAGGGAAATGCTCAACTGAGCATGGAGAACCTTTCTCGAAATCAAAGTGTAACATGGAAAAGTGATGGTTCATATAGAAATCGTCAAATTCTTCATAAATGAAAAGAGAGACAAATTAAGTAGAAATTATACGCAAAAAAGAAGGTAATAATGCTAGAAAGAAAGCAGAAGTCTACATATTGCATTCTTATGAGCGCATCAACTATTCAAACCGTTTCTTCTGCCTCAATGTGGATAGAGGAAGATGTTATGAGATAATTTGGTTTAGAGAAAAGAAGTAGAGAGAATCAAGGGAGGAGCAAGGAGAAGTGTTTAAGTTGTAATTCCATGCCTTTATTCCTTGACTAATTGGCCCTTTATAGGCTTACAAACTAACATCTATCAACTAGAAAGTAGGAGAAGATTGGCAACAACATTCGTGCACAATCTCATCCAACCTAACACAAACTAACCACTAGCTTATTCAATTCAACACTAAAACTACTACTCATCCCTGTCACGAGCTAGGCACGAGCTAGGCTTGCATGCATGCATGAAGGCCTCATGTCACCAAGGCATGGCTCATACAAATTGTCACATATCATTCCCCACCGCTTGAAGAATCCTTGTCCTCAAGGATGAAGTCTGGGTAAGTCTTCGAAAACACCAACGATTTTCCCCAATTGCATCTTCGATTAATGCATCCGCCCATTTGACTAGTATCTCCACATGATGGGTGCTATGAATCATCCCACTAGCCTGCATACAATTTTTTGGATGGTAATAATTGAGATCGTATATGACGAACTTTAAATTTTTCGCCTTTTGTCATGATGTCCATCCAATCGCTCCAATGGTTGGAAATAAATTCTTGAATCATTAAATCCTGCAACAAAAGATAAATTGAAGTATTTTTATGGTGAGATACGTGTGACTCGTAAAAACAATCCACAAAATATGAATTGCTCTTATATGGGACTTTCTCAAATACATATTCATCAAATATCGGTGGTTTATCAAAATCGACAAAAACCTCCGCCGGCACATATGTATCATCGAAAAATACCAAAGGATAAGTGGTTAGTTGTGTGTGAGAGTTCTGAAAACTAAATTTTTGTAAAGACCGAAGGTTGGTTAAGATGGTATTGAGGGTAGAGTGAATTTGTTCGAAGCGAGACTCATGACGAGTTAGGACTTCATAGACTTCATTACGAAATCGTGTGTCCATGGATTCGAACGGCTCTGATACCAATTGTTATGAGATAATTTGGTTTAGAGAAAAGAAGTAGAGAGAATCAAGGGAGGAGCAAGGAGAAGTGTTTAAGTTGTAATTCCATGCCTTTATTCCTTGACTAACTGGCCCTTTATAGGCTTACAAACTAACATCTATCAACTAGAAAGTAGGAGAAGATTGGCAACAACATTCGTGCACAATCTCATCCAACCTAACACAAACTAACCACTAGCTTATTCAATTCAACACTAAAACTACTACTTATCCCTGTCACGAGCTAGGCACGAGCTAGGCTTGCATGCATGCATGAAGGCATCATGTCACCAAGGCATGGCTCATACAAATTGTCACATATCAGAAGATTCACTCAAATGCTCATTTCTTGCCCGGATGCCTGATACTGCCATGACCCTTTTATTGAAACAAAGCACTCTGTACCGGTCTTCTTATGGGGATGATCATTGAACTACCTTGCACTCTAAGCTGATTTTGTGATGTTATGGGATGCATCTCAGATATCATGAAATCTAAGAATGATAGACCAATGCAATTTTCCTATAATGAATAACATGATAAGGACAAATATGATCGATTGTTTCAAATTCCTATATAGGCAATTCACAATAATTGCATTGCAAGAGTCAAGACAGCATGAATTGAAACATTTTACTTAGAGTTGAATTGCCACTCTATTTGTTTCTTAAAACTCAAGAATGTGGGAAAGACCTCAGATTTTAAGGCAATAGGAAACAACCAAGAGAATCTAGTATATTAATCAACAAACACTATATAATACCTGTGTCCAGTTGTTGATATCAGGGGAGAAAGACCACAGATATCAGAATATTTACTAATTCAAGTGGTGATTTGGTTTTAATATGAGACCTTTTGAAAGGTAATTGATGCATATTTCCATGTTCGCATGAATCACACCATTCAAGAGAGGAATTAGAACAAGAAACATTCAATTGCTTAAGAACTTGTTTCAAAACATCACTACTAGGATGACCAAGTTTAGAGTGCCACAAACAGATAATATTTTGCTGACTCACACCAGTATTGTGTACAGAACCAGAACCAATATTTACACAAACTAATTTATTATATGACTTAGACACTTTACAATCTTCATCACTATCACTTGAAGATTTCTTATTAGAGACACTCTTCTGACCTTAGGATGGCTTGACCGCATCCTCTTTTGTAAACATTCTTGGTGCAATGGCCATGGCCATAAGTTCTTGGAGTAGTAGTTTCCATGCGTAAGGTACCTGAACCTGCAAAACATAAGAGAAGCATTGTGTGAAATCTCCAGCAAACCTTTTTTTTTGAAGACAGCAAAATTTAATAAGGGCCAAAGAGACCGACAAAGAACACCACCACAAAGAGGGGCAACAACTCCAGGAGAGCCAAAACCCAGCAGAAAAACAACAAGCACAGGAGCCAAAAAGAGACAAAAACAGAGAAAGAAAAAACAGGGGAAAAAATAGCAGTAAACACCAGCACAACAAAAGCAGCAACACAGCAACAACACAGAAGACAACAGCACCCAGCCCCAAACAAAACAGCAGCTGCAACACAACCAAGACGTGATATGAAACAAGAGTGATTTGAATTGAGAGGAATTCTCACCTGAACCATGTTGATTCTGTTGTTGCAACCTTTACAGAAAAAAGAATTCTTCTTAAGATCTGCAGAAGCCATTAATCCACAATGATCACAGACATGGACTCTGTAAGCATCGCTTTGGTCGAACAACCTCTCTTTGAGAATGAGAGCAGAACCATGAGATATTAGGCAGTCTCGCTCCATTTCACCGAACCGAATGCCACCACGACGTGCCCGTCCCTCAACTGGCTGCCTCGTGAGAATTTGGATTGGACCCCGCACTCGAGATTGAATCTTGTCCTCAACCATGTGCTTCAATCTTTGGTAATAAGTTGGTCCAATGAATATCATAGCAGGGAGCCGTCTGCTTGTATGACCATTATACATGGTCTCATATCCATGCTTTTGATACTCCCTGTTGTGAAGGGCTTTGAAGACATTGTCCATCTAAAATATAAAATAAAACAACTATAATGACTGAACCTATTTCAAAATCAAATTCTAGAACAGTTTATTACTCACATTGAGATCTGTAAACGGGGTGGCATCACCATATTTCTCTTTTCGAGCAAAAGCCTTCTCCTTCCCCATTATACATTCCATTAGTTGACCAACTGTCATTCGAGCTGGAAAAGAATGGGGGTTCAAAATGATATCAGGGGTGATGCCTTGCACTGTCCATGGCATGTCTTCATATCCATAAGTCATGCCCACTGTTCCTTTCTGGCCATGCATACTACTAAACTTATCTCCAATTTGGGGTATCCGAACAGATCCAACCTTAACTTTTACAAGTCTCAAGCCATCTTCACTTGTTGTCAATATAACCTACAAGATGATGTAAACTGATACATAAGCAACGAAATTGCACAAAAATATCAGAGTCTCAGATTACAACTATGCACAAAGTTGTCAAGTTAAGTAAAGCTCACCTACTCTACAGTCCCCGTTTCAGAGTGATGTAAGCTTATGCTATGATCACACCTTGTATAACGTGAAGCCTCGCCCTGAGCTTCATCCTGAGCAATAGGAGTGGTCTTTCCAATAATCACATCCTCACAATAAACTCTTGTGCCCTGAGAAATAACAAATTATTTCCACAAAAAAAAAATATAATTTTAATTATCAAAACAACTAGTAAGACGAAAGAGCAAAAAAAAACTCATAGATATATACTTACAGGACGTACAAGACCATCATCATCCAATTTATCGTAAGAGACATGCCGCATGCCCTATAAAAATGAATAATGATAAACATCCAGCATTTACACAAGCAGTGAATATCAAAGCTGTACCCCAACTCAGTACTTGCCATGGTATTAGATCTATCCGGTCGCCCAAAAGATTCTTTTACAAGAGTTCCCATCCTTTTCTCCTTATCCCTGTTAAGCAGGAGGAGGAGTTAACATTGGAATATCTACATGAAAATGTAATAAAATAGTAATGATGCAGATGGGCACACACAAATAAGTCTCAACAATAAGCCTACGTGTATGTATGGAAGTAAAGTGATCGGAAGAGTCCACGATCTATTGATGATTGATTCATAATAATTGAATCTCCTTGGTTGTACCCAGAATAGCTGGCAATGGCGACAATGGCATTCTGAAGTGGGATAACAGAAACGAAAAGATCATAAAAAACTATAATCACAAGGAGAAACAAATAAGTTACAGCAGAATTATTTACTCACAGAGTCACAGTGCCAGCTGGAAGCTGTTCAAAGGGGAGGTTTTTCATGGCTTTTGTAGTTACAAGTGGCTTTTGTGGGTAACAAAGCATATACGCACCAGTATCCTAAGGGATAGAAAAAAGAATAGGTAAATAGCAATCACAATATATCATTATCCACAACATGCTGGAGAGAAAAACTTACAATGACAAAAATAGAAACCAAATACATACCATACGCCATTGGTAGTTGGTGGCATAGATTCCCATGGCCTGCTTACCCATAGCAGACTGATATGTACTTCGGATGAACTAGATACACCAAAACGACAAAGAAAGTGAGATGAAATTAAAAGTATGAACACATTTGGTTAGACAAATGCCACAAGTATGGCTAACTTACCTGATTACAGTTAGGAAATGGTATAATTGACGCACAAACACCCAAAATCAAGGATGGATGAATCTCACAACGTGTGTTTGGAACTGGTTCAGGATCCTGCAACAAATTTGTACAAAACAAACTTGTCAGTGCTTCACCATCCAATGGATTAGTTGATTAATGCAATCATTATACTCACATTTTCAGTCATCGCCATCATTGCGGTCTCTTCTTTTGTGTGTAGTTCCTGCAACAAATTTGTATCAGACAAACTTGTCAATACTTCACCATCCTATAGGCTAGTTGATTTATTTATTATATTAAACAAAACGATTATACTCACATTGATTGACATCGCAATAAATGAGTTCTCTTCTTCCTTTGCATCAATATATTCCAAAAACCCTTTTTCAATGAGGTCAGTCCAGTTGGATTCCTGAAGAGCACTCATGTAAGTACGAAAAAATAAAATAACAAGTTAGAATATCATATAGAAATTTATGATAGGCTCACTGTATTCTCCAGTGCAGTAATATCTATCTTCTTTATGAGAAGCCTGTGTTTCTCCACAACGAATAGCGGACGACAACAGCGACCGCAATCCGTACATATATGTAGTTCGTTTAAACCAAAATCTCTAAAAAGTCCAAATTCAGCATCGGAGGGAGCTTGCAAAAGTAAGCATATAAGTGAATACAGTGCAAAATTCAAAAATGTCTATGATGACAAAAATTGAATTCTAACTAAATATAATAGATGAGAAGGACAAAGCATTAAGTCCATGAAATTCAAAAGTGAAACACATGTTTAATAGCATTAAAGAAAGCTTATAATCAGAGAAATCAGGAAATTGTTGACCTTTATACTTAAGTTTTTACACAATGACACAACAGATAGTGTAAGCAGGATAATTTCAAATTGTCAAACCCTAAGGCTGTGAATCATAGTCCCACGTCGCTTGGGCATTAAGGGGAAGTGCAATATACAAGTGTGAGGGAAACCCTCACCCTACAAGCTAGCTTTTGGGGTTGGGTTAGGCCCAAGACCACTTTGACAAAGGCAATCTCAACCGAACCCTTATACATTGAATGAAAGACCCGATATCGTTCTATTGGACGAATAGGGTAGATATTGTAAGATTTCCTAAATCGATAATGTTGGAAATCTGTAAATTTTCCAAGCTATGCACAGGCGCACAGCTAGGAATCTATGTATAGTTCCTGATTTTTCTCTATTTATTATTAGGAATAGCTAATCCCAATTCTTAGGAAATCCCAGATTCTTAGGGATTGATAGAAAGGTCAAACCTCTTTGATTAGGCATCCTTTTGTGTATAAATACCAACTAGTACCAGCTCTTTTAATTAATTTAGAATCAGTTTTTTCCTACAGATAAAACTTACCTAAACAAGTCCTAAAGATAAAAGGAAAATAAATCTTAATTCAAAGAAAGCATTAATAATCATATAACTCCATCCAGAAAGCAAGATAAAGTTATACTAACATGTCTCCTCCTCAAACTTTTCAGAGTTTTCACCATCTTATCAGGATCCCTGTGGATACCAAACCAGCAACCATCGACAAAAACTTTTGTCCCTTGGGTCATATTCCCTGGAGAAATGTCCTACAAAAATCAAAGGGAATGTTTCAAATGAAGGAAAATGAAAGGCAAATAGAAAATCTGCATCCAATGCGTTAAACTTCAAAAGTTTGTACCTCAATTTTCTTTAGTTCCAAGTTCTTTAAACATTCCAAAATAAGATCAGGAGCTGATCCAACAGTTATGTTCACCATCAATGCAAGATTCTTAACCAGTCCACAAGCCTGAGGTTGCAGACACGTTACAATCATAAATGCATTAGACGTAGTCACGTAGAGGGGTTACTGAAATAGCATACATGGAGATATTTACTCACTCGTCCAATAGGGGTTTCATCTGGACACATCATTCCCCACTGTGAATTGTGTAATTGCATGGGTTTAGTCAGTTTTACTGCAGACAAAAACTTCATTAAAGAATAGTTTCAAAAAAAAAAACCTTCATTAAAGAAAGAACGGAGAGGGAAATAGGCAGAAAGCTAGCAGTCATGCCAATAAAGAAAAGATTATCTCTAGAATGCACCAAGTCTAAACAAACTCATTGATTCATGCATAGCAGCTAGTAATTTTACCTTCACGCCCTATAGGAGAACTTAGTCTTCTCAAGTGTGACAAAGTTGAGGCATATGTTATACGATTTAACACCTGTAAAAAAGAAAAAGAAAAAAAGAATGAGTGCCACATAAATATTCTATCGGGAAGTAATATGATTTTTTAAATTTTCAAAAGCAAAAGCTATATTATCTCAAACCTCTGACACTCCGGTCCTTATATTGCCTGCATTTGCTTTACCCCAGTTACCAGTAGCAAGTGAGTGCTTGAGACTGCTGGTAATAATTTTTGCTTTTTCAGCTATAATAGCATCCAGTTTAAAATCTTTTCCTTTGTCAACAGACTGCAATATGCAAGAACTACAAAAGTACAACTAACCATTTAAAAAAAAACTGAAATAAAGAGGAAAAAAGCATTAAAGAAAACCTCTTTCACCATAGATTGGACTTGCCTGGTAAAACTTCTAAAAACCTGCAAACATACAAACAACAATCAAAGATTAAAAGACCAAACATACAAATATACTTCCATTCATATTACTGGTTAAAAATATAACCATTCCGAACAAGCTTCCTAGTAATGGACCAGCAAGGTTCAGCCTTTTGTTTCCCAAATGATCCCTATCATCTGTAGGCCTCCGATTAAGTGCACACAGTAGCAGTCGATGGATGATATATCTGGAAGAACCGCCAAAAAATTTTCTAACTATACAACTAATTTAGAAGAAGTCACTAACTTAGGCAAATGAAGGAAGACCAAACTTACCCAAAATTATAGGCTTTTCTACTGTCAACAAAAGGTTCGCTATCATCAACATGAGGAAGCATTTCCTTTTTAAGGATATCTTCGGCATACTTGTAAGGAGGATGCACAGAAGATTCACCATGAAAATTACAAAAGTTCATGTAAAACATTCTAAAACAAGGTAAAAATTACTAAGGCAGAACATACTCGATTCTCTTATCTTGTTCAGTCACACTAGCAGGAGCTCCTCTTCTTCCAATGTATTCTAGCACAAGCTGCAGCAACGAGAGGGACATGATAAAGTCAGCAAGAGTAACCCTATGTAAAACAGAAACTTCACCAAGTACAAGAAAGTGAACTACCAAGGTTTTACGAAGTAAGCTAACTGATAAGCATTAAACGAAGACATCAAGCAAGACACTAAACCATTTTGATAGACAATAAACTAGATGTAATGATATATAAGAGGGTATACCATAGATGATGCAATTGACAAGAACAAATAACAGATGAACAATGGCAACAAAAATGACCACAACAAAGTTGATATTTGATATCGATACCTTTTGAGTTTGTATAAAACGAGCTTCTTCTAGGGAAGGCTGGAGCAGCATCATCATTTCATTGTCTGAGAGGTCATAGCATATACATTCTGTGATTCGTTCATCCGAAATCACCCCAAGAGCACGGAACACAATAACGATGGGAATCTCCTCTCTGATGTATGAAAGGGTAGCACGAATGCCTGCCATATCAAGTCACAGTAATAGGACATTCAAATCCAGAAAAAAATGATAACAAATTATTAAATTAATTGAGCAATTAACCCTTCCAAAATGTTTTACCATTTTGGCCGTGGTCTTAGAAAGCATTCGCACAAACAATGTGCCAGGCTGCTTGTTCGGATATTTCACCCGAGATCGAAACTCCGCCACATAGGCATACTTGTTAGGCTGCCTCATTTGCAACACATAGACATGATTGGTGCTCATCCTCTCCTGAGCGATGAGAACCCTATCTATGCCGTTAACAATAAAGTATCCACCTTCATCAAACGGACACTCCCTAAGCTCTGTCAAGTCCTTTTCCGATTTTCCATGCAATCTACATGCATCGGACCTGAGCATTATGGGAATCTTACTGATGTGAACTTTTTTAAAATTTTGAGATTCTATCTCTTCCTCACAGTCACCGTCAATCTTTTTTTTAATCATTTTATAGCATACGTCAACATATAAGGAGGCGGAATAGGTAGAATTCCTCAACCTTGCAATGTTGGGATACAAATCTGTAACCTCATCATCACTCTCTGTCAAGGTTGGCTCATCCCAATATAGTTGAAGGAATGTGATGCTGTGGATGGCCTGAATAAAAGTTTCATGTTATCAAGATATACAAATAATACAGACCTAATGGCACTAGTTGGTCTTAGATGTACAACAATAAAGGAAAAGGAGAAACAAAAATGCAACAGCGATTATTCAAATCACTAGTGCTAGCGCTTAAGAATAGGTTCACAGATTATCACACAAACTATGAAAAGGCAGAACAACAGAATCAGCAATGATAGAACAAGCAGAAAAGGAGTAAATAAGTTATTTTAAATTGTGTGTGGTGGCAGTGTGGACTCTGAAATCAGGTCTAAGATTGATGAGTTGAAGTCGAAACTCGAGAAGTATAGGTAAATTCAAAACTTATAAGTTCACTGTAATGAGCAGATTAAATTTTCAAAACTCTTACATGTGTGCAAGTTATTCAAATGATCTTGTATCTTTTTTTCTTATTGTAGACAAGGTTTTGCTAAGGCACTTTCGAAGAGCTTGATAGAGGTCTTTACCGATGAAGAAACTTAACATAAAATTGCAGTATATGTATACATATATATATTAGAATGTTTGGTTTTGGAAATTGCTTTCTGGTTTTGACAAATAACAGCGTGGTAAAATTATTTTATTGTGAAAATTGCTTAAAAAGCACTCCCTGCTGCTAATTATCGGAAGGATTTCGGTTTCATAGCTACAAGTAACAAGCCTACAAGTATACAAATACTTTAGCTATTAATTTACTTTCACTTTAATTCAGCTGTCTTTTGAAGTGTAAAATTTGTTTAAGTGATAAGAGTGTGCAGCTTTTAGGACCAGATCTAAACCGCATACACCAGTCTTCCTCACCACTCTATGCGTAGAACAAAAACACAGATTTCAGTGGTGTCTATGAGTCTATCCTAGTAACATATGGAAACTTGAGTTGTCGACTACATTTTCTTCTGGAGACATGGAAAATCAAGTAATCAAGGCCAGAACAATAGTTATTGTCCTAAAATATAGTATAACCTAGTAAATTTAGAACATGCAAAATGAAATTACAAATTACATTGAAAATTTCTATTTAGTAGAGTGATATTACCTCGTTGTTGCCGTTCCTGAAGCTGATAACGGAGTCGGTCACCATTTCCGGTAAGGTTTTATTGAAGAACTTGTTGAAGGAATCGAGTTGATTTTGAACGAATCCTCTTGAACGGAGGAGAGCCGAGACGACCTTCCAAACGTCTTCCTTCTCCGATATTTCTTTGCTGCCGTTGCCGCCGATAGACGAGCTGTCTGCATTCTTCGACATTTTTGAGAGTTGGAGGTGAGAGGAAATTCAAAAGTTTGTTGTGAATAGTGAGCGCCAAAATAAAAAATATATATAATATATATAGAGAGAGAGAGAGAGAGATAAATTAAAAATAATTAAATAATTAAATAATTAATTAATTAAAAGAGGGAAAAAAAATAGAGACTACCAGAATGGATGTTCTCGACATAGTGTGTGCTTTGAGAATGAGAAAATCTGTTTTGAGTTGTTCTCAAACGATGATGAGAGGGAGGGTAGAAGTAAGTAGCCGTAGCAGCTTTTATCAGAATGATAGCGCGTTTTGTACAAAACGGTGCGGTTTATCAAAACGGTTCGTTTTGTACAAAACGGTGCCGCGTTTAGATTTTTTTAAGTAAGTGATGTTTTGTTTTGTAGTTCTTTCACGGGAAATTACCAAATCAGTAACGATATATTTTCTTAATTCTAATTAGTGTACAACCTTTCTGTTTTTGACCAAACTGGTCCCTAAATTTTCCAGATGGTTCTATAAAAAAAAGGGTATATGCATATGGCATTTTTTTTAAAGTGATATTTGATGAAACGATGTGTCAAATGAATATTAAGGTTATATTAAATTTTACCAATTAAAATTACAATTAACTAATTAATTAGAAAATAGAACTTTCGCTATATTTGATTTTATTGTAATATTTTACAAGCCTTATTATTGTAAAACTTTAAAAACCATATTATCGGATTTAGATAACAGTACTACCTTAAATTAAATCATCTTGCTCAGTAAAATAGCAAGTTTCAAAGATTTTTTATTTTTTAATTTTGAAATTCAACACTAATTGAGTTTAAGGTCATGATGAGATCAACAAATGTTGCACATAATTGGTAGTTTTAATCGCTCTCTACACAAGAGAAGTGATCACACATGAACACTTGATATCTATATCATAACAATATATATATATATATATAAATCATTAGACAAGGATGTATCATTCTCGTTTACAAATCAAGGGCTTGTCCGGTAGAGGATTTTGGACCCATTATCATTTTCATTTTTCAAAAACAATTCGAATATGTATTTGTTAACCGTTTTTCATATTATTTACAAAAAACAAAAACAAAATGGAAAACAAAACTAGTGTTAAAAGTGAAAAATTTGAAAAAACAAGTTTTTAGATGTTTTTCGTTTTGTTTTTCACTTTAAATAAAAAACTCACTTCTTCTTCTTTGACTCTTCGGTCTCCATCACTATTCTTCTTCTTCGACTCTCCTGTTTGAGTTAGACTTGCACACATGGGCATGGCAGGGGTGTCCCCTCATAGCTTTGTCCCTACTTGCAGAAAAGGAATTTTGATTCTACTTCTCCCAATGTTGTTCATGTTGCTTCTCTTCATTGAATCCTAAAAGACATGTTTAACTTGAAATGGATTGTTCATGTTGCTTCCCAAATTTTATTGATATCAAAATTGTGGATATTATATCCTGCCATTGACAGAGTCGATGTATTGATAGAAAATACCGAAGAAGTATCTTTGGTGCATGTGATGCTGCTAATGGAAGATGTGCAAGTCTCCTAATTGGGGTCCGTCTAGTGCTAGCAAAATGGGCCGGGCCAGGCCTTGGTGGGCTGCTCGGCCCGCTAGCTTAATAGGCTAGGCCCAAGCCTATTAAGCTGGTGGACCAAGCGGGCCCAGGTGGCGAGCTCATGGGCCAGGCCCTAAAAAAATTTGCAAAAAAATTTTGGCGGGCCCTAACGGGCGGACTGTTAGAACCCACCAAAATTCAAAATTTTTTTTTTTCAAAATTTGAATTGTGGGGTGGCTTTTGTAATTAACCAGGTGACCGTTGGGGGAGGAAAAAAAATCCAAAACTTTAAAAATTACACTTTTTAAAATCTTTTACAATTTTTTCCAATTATACCCTAACCTAACATTTTCCTATAAATACCCCCATCACCCTCACCTCATTCTCTACTTCCCTAATCCCTACTCTTTTATTCTTTCTATTCTCTACAATCTCCAACATCTCTCGCTCACTTTTTTAACTATTTTGTAATTTATTTTATTTATTTAATATATTATTTATATACATATACTATTATACTAATATACTATACACTATAGATTATATATTATATATTTACATACCTCCCACTCTCTAGTCTCAACATATTCTAAGGCTCTTACTCTAAGGTATTGTCTTGTTTTTTTTTTTTTTTTTTTAATTAACTTTCATTTGTTATTTAATTATTAACTATTATAAATATGTTTATAACTAATGTTATTATTTGTTATGTTGTTAGGTATTCAATTGATTAATTAATTCAACACTCTCCAGTCTCTACATATTCTAAGGCTCTTAATTTTTTTTTTTTTTCCGATTGCACTCTTTTTCCTTTACCAAGTTTTTTATCCCATTGGGTTTTCCTTGGTAAGGTTTTTATCTAGGCAATCATGATTTGTAATTTATACTTTTCACCACAAATTTAATACGAATTACAAAAATATTATTCATTGAAAACTAATTAAGTGTTGTATGAAGTGAAAAATGTTATATTTCATATTAAAATTATTACATTAATAATTACACAAAATTATTACAATGTATAAAAAATAATATTGTATAAAATATGTTTAAAAAAAAAAATTCGAAGCCCGTTGGGCTTGGCTGATTAAGCCCTTAACGGGCCCGCCTGCCATAGGCCCCGCTTGTCCCATCACAGGCCTGGGCCCAGACCGGGCTCACCCTTCCCCCCAACAGGTCGGCCCTGCCCCGCCCATTAAGCAAAACGGGCCGGGCCGGCCTGTTTTGTCAGCACTAGGTCCGGCTACTGATAGTATAACACGAAGTAGCTTGTAACGGTAAGATTGAAGAATCAACATGTTCCCAAAATTTTACAAGAAAAAGGAAAAAAAAAAAAAGGATCATTTATATGTATTTTAAATCTTCACTACAACGAGAGAGGAAAAAAAAAGACTGGCTTATAAGAATTCAATCTAAACCAAGTTAAAGGATAGATCCAAATGGGTGAAGACCAATAAAAATAATCAAAATGTTCTGTTGCCATGTTATATAAGCCGAGATCATGGTCAAGAATCTTTATCCTTATTTATGTCTTGGATTGTCACATCATAATCGCTAATGAAATATATGCAATTTGCTTTCTAGATTTACCGACATGGAGTGATATTGAATTCATTCTGCCCAATAGAATCACTCTATCGCCGATACTTTTGACCTCAATCCATTTTTTTCTTGCCAATTCAATTTGTAAACTTGAAATCTAAAAGTTCTCGGATACCCAACTATTTCAAAACTCACGTATCTGACAACCAGTAAAAGATCGCCATCCAATTCCACCAAGTAACTACAATGACGAGACTCGATCAGGATTCTCTGGAATTCGATCGGTTGTAGTGGCAGTTTTTCTGATGTAGGAACATCATTGCAATGGATGCAAAACAAGTCATTATCAAAATTAACAACATAGAAGTGGCCCTTATAAAATATAATATCAGAACAAGCATTCCAAAAATCTTGTATTTTTATCCAGTTGTCATCTCCTGGTCTACAGAAACACAAATTGACAACAAAAGCAAAAACTAAGCAATTTGGATCAGAAGGGCTTGTAGATGTAATAGCTCTTAATTTTACTGGAGAATATTCTCTATCCGTTAATGATGACAAATTGATTTCTTGTCCGGAGAAAGGATTCAACAGTCGAATTCGGTAAGTATCCCTGATTCCGAGTTTTAATGGAGATAACGCGACTGTTAGAAGCCACCCAAAATTTGAAATAGAAATAAATCTTCGCAGGACTTTGGATACAGGCATCTTGTGAATTTTTTTTTGTTAGGATGTTGAAGAACATGAATATATTGTCGTTGCCTGCATATATGTCATGTATGTTGGAGTTGTGCAATAAAAAGTGAGGTAAAATAGTTTTACCACAGATTTCCATGAAACACATACAATCTCATATCGATAAACATCGAGAGGATTTGTCAAGTTTGCAAAGATGGTATACAGGAGTTCTCCGGGAAGATCGGACCATCTTGCCGGTGCTCGTTTCTGAAAAACCATAGGATTAGGGTGTCTAAGAAAACGTGGACAGATCTATAAGAAAAACACAGGAATTATTTACGTGTTGCAGGACTGAATTTATAAGAAAAAGAAAAAGAAAAAGTAAAAGGAAGGGATTGTTTTCTTCTATCTTCTTGTTTATTGATGAAAATGGAGTCCTAATAGATGTAGGATAAGGAGGATAATCTTGGAATAAAAGGATTTTTTTTTTTTTTGAAATGAGAATAAAATGGATGTTAAAAAAATAAAATAAAAAGCGACCTAAATTGGATGTTACTTCCTTTGTACGATAAAAAAAAAAGGGGGGTATTATCAATTTAGTCTATAAGTTTTGGTGAAACATCAGTTTTTTTATTTTTCAAAAATACATGAAATTGGTCCCTATAACTCTAATTTTGACGGTCAAATGTGATATAAAATATAAATTGACCATTTTGCCCTTTTTATTTAATTACTGGATGAGAATGACACTTTTGTACTCCAACCTTTCACAAATTGACAACTTTACCAATTTAGATTGATCGTTGAGAAGGGCTACCCTGACTGCGCTATTGTCGCGCCTGGGTGTGGGTGTGCGTGTGCGCTTCCCAAGAGCGGCAACATTTAGGCGTGCGATGCCTAGGCGACTTCGCTTGGGAAGTGTTGGTCTTAGCCTGTGCCTTCGTCGGGCGGTGTCTTTGCCAAGTGGAGTTGTCTTCAGCAAAGGTGCCGCATGTGTGAGATGAGAGAAATACGAGAAAGAAGAGAGGAGACAAAAAAAGGAGAGAGAGAAAGGAGGAGAGGGTTTCAGTAATTGTTCACTAACGTGATTATAAACAAATCCCTAATGTTTCTAGGGGATAGTTTTAATTTTTTTTTTCCTTTTTTTTTTTTTAACCACATATGAAAGTTTAACCGTTAAAACCATATTGTAAAATTTTATTTCAGTCCATAACCAAAATTACAAAAATTCCCTTGCAACTTCTTTATTTTATTTTATTTATTTATTTATTTTAACAAAAAATGTGAAACTTGGAGAAAAAACGTGAAATCTAAGAGAACAACGTGAAAAATGTAAAACCTTAGAGAAAATTGTGAAACCTTGAATTTTTTTTTTTTAAAAAAAAATTACCGAAGCACTCTCCAAAAAGGCAAAAACCTTTGTTATTTTTTTGGACAGGAACATTATTGAAACTTGGAGGGATGTTTCAGTAAAACGTGAAACGTTTTAGGGTTATACCTTTCCTTTTCTTCTATGTTCTAGTAAAATTGTTAAGTTTGATTAACATAGGACTAATGTAATGACCTAATGGCTCATTTGGCACACCGTATTGGATTGTATTAGACTATATTGAATTGTATTCTATTGTATTGCACTATATTATCATTAATACAAACATGTATTTGGTGATGCATTGTATTATATCGTATTAAGTTATTTCTATGACTTTATTGAAATTTTTTTATATTAACAAATATAATATTTTTTTTAAATAGTTAATAATTAATTTTAAATATCCTTACCATGAATAAATCAATAAATATTTTTATATAAAAAATCAATAAATATTTAGTTAATTGAATTTTTTTTAATAAATAATATATATATAGAATAAAATAAATATTTCCTATATAATTTTGAAATTAAAAAAAATATATTAACAACATAACACATATTTCAACAATATTCCATATTTGTTGAAAAAAAGAGAAAAGAAAATTGTTTTTTCTAATACAATACAACATAATACCACCAAATATAATGTATCAATTAATAAGATATTTACTGTATTAGACAATTAAAATGTACTAAAATAATACAATACAATGTTTGGGTGCAAACACTGTATTGTATTATTTTAGTATATTTTAATTGCCTAATACAATACAATGCGACGAAATAAACGAGGCCTAAAAATGAGTTGTGTTTACAAATTTAAGGACTGGTTAGAAGAAATATGATAACTAAAGTTAAAAAGTGGCGTTTCCCAATTACTCAAGGACTAATTGATTTTTGTTTCTCGTAAACCAACCTTGATTAGGGTTTTGTTAGACTTCCGTTTAGGTTCCACTTTCCACGCCTTCTCGGAGGCAGAAACCTCCTCATCCTCCTCATCCTAGATCTATTAGGACTTCGTTTTCATCAATAAACAAGGAAAGGTGAAGAACCCCTCTACTTTTTGTTACAAATTCAGTCCTGCAAGTTGCAACTCCTAGATAATTCCTATGTTTTTCTTATAGATCCCTAAACGTTTTCTCAGACATCCTTATGGCTAATCCTATGGTTCCTCATAGGAAGAGAAGGTCATCGGAAAGATGGTCGGATCTTCCCGGAGAACTCCTGTATACCATCTTTGCAAACTTGGCAAATCCGGCCGATGTTTATCGATGTGGGATTGTCTGTGTTTCATGGAAATCTGTGGTTAAAACTATTTTACCTCACTTTTTATTGCACAACTCCAACATATACGACAATAAATTCATGTTCTTCAACATCCTTACAAAAAAAGTTCACAATATGCCTGTATCCAAAGTCCTGGGAAGATTTTCTACTTCAAATTTTGGGAGGCTTCTAACAGTCGCGTATCACAAAAACAGGGATACTTACCGAATTCGACTGTTGAATCCTTTCTCCGGACAAGAAATCAAGTTGCCATCATTAATGGATAGAGAATATTCTACAGTAAAATTAAGAGCTATTACATCTACAAGCCCTTCTGATCCAAATTGCTTAGTTCTTGCTTTTGCTGTCAATTTGTTTTTCTGCAGACCAGGAGATGAGGACTGGATAAAAATACGTGGTTTTTGGAATGCTTGTTCTGATATTATATTTTATAAGGGCCACTTCTATGTTGTTAATTTTGCTAATGATTTGTTTTGCATCCATCCCAATGGCCCTGTTACATCAGAAAAACTGCCTCTACAACCGATTGAGTTCCAGAGAATCCGGATCAAGTCTCGTCATTATAGTTACTTGGTGGAATTGGATGGCAATCTTTTACTGGTTGTTAGATACGTCAGTTCTGAAATATTTGGGTATCCGAGAACTTTCAGATTTCAGGTTTACAAATTGAATTGGCAAGAAAAAAAATGGATTGAGGTCAAAAGTATCGGCGATAGCGTGATTCTATTGGGCAGAATAAATTCTATATCACTCCATGTCGGTGAATCTACAAGCTTGAAAGCAAATTGCATCTATTTCATTAGCGATTATGATGTGACAATCCAAGACTTAAATGAGAAAAAGATTCAGAAAAAGATTCTTGAACATGATAACGGTTTATATAGCATGTCAACGGAACATTTTGAATATTTTTATGGGTCTGCACCCATTTGGATTTATCCTTTAACTTGGTTTAGATTGAAATTATAGGCAGGCTTCTTTTTTTTAATGAAGATATTTCTTTTTGGTGTAATGAAGATATTTTATATTTATGAAGCTGTCTAATTTAGAATGCATATAATTGATTTTTTTTTTCTTTTCCCTTATTTCTTTTTTCTTGTCAAATTTTTGGAACACATCAAGCATCATCCTTATTTCCTTACTATTTCATGATATGCACTTATCTCAGATTCTCAGGAGGCATTTCTTGGCCAAGTGCAAGGCCAATTCTGAGAATCTGAGGCCACCCTTGTCAAGTATACCGGCAGTGGCACCAGCGGATTGGCTTTGGAGAGTTTGTACGTTAAGGCCTACAAGTACTAAATGTGGTTCATGTATCTTTATATCAGGGTGAGGATTATATGAAAATTGTGTCTTGTTGATGTTTTAATCTCTCTCTTTGAACTATATATTCTACCAATAATTTGGTTCATGTGTCTTTATATTGGGGTGGGGATTAAGTGTTACATTCCATGTCTTTCAATTTGTGTTAGGATTTTCAACATTTGTCTAACTAAATATTCATGTAACTGCATGCAATTTGATGTTTTGAAGTGTCTGTTTTAAAAAATAAAAATGTAACTAAATTTTTATAGATTCAGAATCGAAATCGATCCAAATGACAGTCCTAGTTCCGGAGTCCGGAAGCTTTTGTGTATTTAGCATTAGAGAAAAAACACAGCTCTAAAACCCCACAGTGGAGGGTTCATTATCTCCTTGGCTTTGCTCTCTTCATACATACCAAGGCTGTTGCAGGAAGAGAAATACACAACTGGACATGGGAAAACCTTCTTCCTGAAGTGTAATCATAGCGTTCATCTCATACTATGCTATGCTAATTTTGCTGTAGTATGTACTTGTCAATTATTTTAGAAATCGTTGGATTCATCCTAAATGAAATGGTATACAAATTAAGTAGATATTATACACTCGAAAGAAGGTGATAATGCTAGAAAAAAAGCAGAAGTTGACATAATTGGAGAAGAAAGAAGGTTACTCACCACAGCAGACCAAATTTTCAGGTTTGCATTTGAACTGTTTCTTCAGCTTGATGGAGGAAGCTTCACTCAAATGCTCGATTCTTGTTGAATCCTTGCTACTGCCATGACCCTCTTATCGGACTGAGGCATGATACAACACAAGATGTACTACAACATTAAATTATCATAAGATGCTAAAAAGATTGAAAATGTAAAACAAAGGCATGATGTTTATTTATACATGAGGATATTTGTCGCACAAATCTTAACTCTGATCGGTCTTGTTATGGGTATGACCAAATGAACTACTTTGAGCGCTAAGCTAGTTTTGTTCGGATGGAAAACCAAGGATGGTACACCAATGCAATTATTCTGTAACATATGCATGATAAGGAAAAATAAGATTGATGGCTTCAAATTCCTATATAGGCATTTCAAAATGTTTGCATTGCGGTAGTCAAGACAATATGAATCGAAACAATTGAGAAACAATATATACACATAAGCAAATAAATGTACATTACCACATACAACAATTATAAAGCAGTAATGTGTTGTAATTGAAGCATATTTGTTGAAGAACATGAAATTTTGGGGCTCCGAGTGTACCTAGCCTAAATATTGTGGGATTGTCTTAGCAAGGAGCAAAGAAACTAATCATTTGTTCCGGAATTATAAATAAGCCATGACATCTTATAAATGAATTCTAAGTCATTACTTGACTAGGCGTGCCGATTAGAGAGCAAACCATCCAGAATTTGTCTAAAATTAATGTTTCAAGCTTGAAAGTAAGGTATAAAACCAATAACACTCTCATGTATAATCCATCAAAATTGTCATTACAAGCTTGTAGTATGGCCTAACGAAGAAGAAAGGACTTGCAGATAGAAATTTCCAACCAGCCACATCAAGCAGCATTATATCCTTGTCCTCTTCATACACACGATGACACGAAGGCTGTAGCTGGAACGGAAATGCTCAACTGAGCATGAAGAACCTTTCTTGAAATCGAAGTGTAACATGGAAAGGTGATGGTTATTATACACAAAAAAGAAGGTAATAATGCTAGAAAGAAAGCAGAAGTCTACATATTGCATTCTTATGAGCGCATCAACTATTCAAACCGTTTCTTCTACCTCAATGTGGATAGAGGAAGATTCACTCAAATGCTCATTTCTTGCCCGAATGCCTAATACTGCCATGACCCTCTCATTGAAACAGAGCACTCTGTACCGGTCTTCTTATGGGGATGATCGTGAACTACCTTGTGCTCTAGGCCGATTTTGTGATGTTATGGGATGCACATCTCAGATATCATGAAAACTAGGACAATAGACCAATCAAATTAGGACGTTTATTTTCACTTTGTGTTGAATGTACAATATGTGAGCCTATTAATAAAATGTACATGATAATCAAATCAAGAATAAAATCTCATATACATACGTGGAAAACAAAGATGTCACAAACATATCATAATATCAGATATTCTTGATTTGATTATCTTGTATATAGCCTATAAAATACAATAATTTGAATTTCACTTGTATTAATTACATAAAAAAGTTAAGGGACTGACCTTGAAGCACATAGTTGACTGTTTGACAACACGAACATAAAACATGTTTGGATCCTCTTGGATATGTAAGTAGTCGGCGGCAAGAACCACAAACCATCTAAGCAATCTCTGTATCAAATAACCCAAAATGCAAAGTCTTATAAACACACCACTCCTCACTCCTACTCAATTTACATTATCGTTACGAAAACTAAAATCAGGAAAGAAAAAAAATTACACAAAATTCATTTGATCAATCTATCAATTCGCCTCTCTCCACCATATCAATTGGTTTCATAATAATTTCCCAAACCATCTGAGCCATCTCTGCATCACATTACACAAAATGTAAAGTCTTATAAACACATCAATCACTACTCAATTTACATTTACATGAATAAAAATTCTACAAAAAATAAAAAATCAGGAATAAAAATTCCACAAAATCCATCTGATCAATCTATCAATGACCCTCTCTCTCCACCATATCAATTGGTTTCATAATAATTTCCCAAAATTATTTCACCTACTACTATCATATTTCATGCCACTAATAATGTATAATAGAATGTATGTACAGTGGAGGAGTTTTGTATGTGTGACTGACCTGAGGGTAGCGGCCGCTGCGGCTGCGGCTGCGGAGGCGGCTGTTGTGGAGGCGGCTGATGTGGGTGTGGAATGGATTGCCATCCTGGTGGTGGGCCGTCGTCTTCTTCATCTTCTTCGTCTACTCGTGGTTTTACGGTTGATTCTTTTTCGTTGATTTTTGAGTCGCTCAAATTTTGCTTTTTTTTTTAAAGTCAGAATCTCGATGAAACGCACCGTTTTGGAGTTCTTATGTAAAATTACTATTATGTACAAAACAATTCAATTAAAAACAAATAACTATTATATTTATAGTATGAGTTTTGTTTCAATAAAAAATGTTATTATTGTATAACAAAAGTAATGGAGATGAAAATTTGTAATAAGAGATTATGTTGATCACAATAATTGATAAGTTTGTATACTTTTAGGCCCTGTTTGATGCATGAGATAGGATAAGATTATTTTTATACGACAAGATTGGATAGGATAGGATATGATTAATTTTAATGTTATCTTATGTTTGGTGAAACATAGGATAAGATTAAAAATAGAGTAATCATGTATTTGGTGTAAGATAGGATAGGAGAAGACTATAATCTGACTTCAGTGGATGATATTGCCAAAGCTTCAGTGCTTCATTGCCAGATATTGGATACACAATTTCGGGATAATATGGCTCATGCTACTCTTGCCAGATATTGATAAAAAGAGAAAAATAAGTATTAATAGTCAAAAAAAGCTTATGTGCTTTAACGCTTCAATGCTTCAACAACACCAGAACAGACCAAAGATACATAACAAAGGAAAAAGAACAAAAACAAAAACACTCCCAGACCAAACCAAACGAACACAAGAACACAAAGATCAAATATCCCCCCATTCCACAACATAGAATTAAAATAATTAACAATACTTAATATTTACCTCAAAAATTACAGGCTGCTTTTTGTTTGTTGAAACACCTTCAAAAATCAAGGATAGATTTGGGAGACAAAGTGCAGAAACCCTTGTCTCAAAAGCTCAAAACAAAACCCTAGATCAAAGGGAGAGCAATCAGATGAAAAAAAAAAAAACCAAAAAAAAAAAATAATACAGTTTTTTACTTTGTCAAAACACCTGCAATTTGTAAATCAAAGAAAGGGATTTTGGGAGAAAAATAAACCTTGTTCAGAAGCTCAAAAGATAGAGACATCGATGATGAAGATAATATTCATTTGAAAGAGAGAGTCGAGTCGTCGATGTCATTTGGGTGTTGGTGTAATCGATTGAATTGGGTTGTCGATTCGCAAGCAACCAGGAGAAGGAAAAGAAGATGATGATTTAGTTTCGACGATGAAGAAAAAATGATGAGACGAAAGACGAAGAGATGAGATTCATTTGAATCCCATCATTTTGGTTGGGATTCATTTATCCCATTGAGATCAGATAAAAACACTGTTAGGATTCATTTGAATCCTATCTTATTACCGAGCCAAACACGGGAAATAGACTAAAAATAGTCTGTTTCCCATCCTATCCTACCTGCCAAACGTGGCCTTAAGCTTTAACTAAAATTTAATAAGTATTCTCATAAACGCTTTATGAGGAACATTTTCTCCTTTTATGATTTAATTGGGGTGCATGTAAATGGAAGGCAAATTTGCAAAACAAAAGGTGTCAACGACCAAGTTTCAAACCTTTTTTTTTTTTTTTTTCCCTTGGCAATACGTGGGTGAAATTGGGATTGTTTAATATTTTAATTCATGATAAATGTAGATTGATATGTTCAATTTTTTTTTTTTTTTTTTATATAAAAAAAATATATCTCATGTAAATTTGTACTAATAAATAAGGTTATCTCACAAGATGAGGTTGATTCAGTGATTTGCCACTCACATCTACACCTTGAGCCTTGAGGTTATGAGTTCAAGTTTGTCCTCTCCCCAAAATCCCGAATTATTATAATTTTTTTTTTTATAAAAAAAGTTATCAAATCATAAAGTTATTATGGGTATTTAAATATATACTTATATTAAGTCTAATTTAAAAACAATAAAAATGATAAAAATAACCTCATAAATTATATTAATTTAGTTTTCGACCACATATAAAGTTTTAACTTTTAATAATCATATTGTAAAATTTCTTTTCGATTCATAACCACAAATTATGAAAACACCCCTATAACATTATTTCAATTTTTTTACCAAAAAAAAAAAAAAGTGAAATAAACTATCGAATAAAATATGAAATGTTGACATTTTTTTTAAGGGAAAATTATTGAATAATTTTTATTCTTCTTCAAATACTAACAGCGCTGCCATTAATTTTACTAAATGTTGCCACGCTTGGGACGTAAATATACCACCCTTCATGTCACTTCATGGCAAATGTCGATGAATCTACGAGCTTGAAAACAAATTGCATTTATTTCATTAGTGACGATGATGTGAATAAGCTTATTGATCATGATCTTGGCTTATATAACATAGCAACAGAACCTTTTGAATATTTTTATGGATCTTTACCTATTTGGATCTATCCTTTTAACTTGATTTAGATTGAAATTATAGGGCAATTTTTTTTCCTCTCCGGTTGTAGTGAATATAATTGAGATTTATGTAGTTATCTAAGAATACATATGTGTGATCTTTTTCTTGTCAAAATTTTACAACACATTGAGTCATCAAAATCCTTTCACCATAGATGGAATCAAATCAAGTTACCATGAACAACACAATATTTTTGGATAAAGGCAATTAAGAGTGTGATCAAAATTGCTTAGTTTGCCAAAATGATAAGACAATGTATTTATAACAACATCACATGAAGCACATATGTAAATATTTATTTAATTAAATCACTTATGAATTTTGATATTGAACTACTCCATGCTTGTATCAGTTTCAACTCTTCTGGTCTTAGGATGACTTGACCGCGTCCTCTCTACAATACTAGAACAGTAAACCTTTGATATGAAATAAGAGTGTTTTAAATTGAAAGGAGAAATGATTACAATTCTTACCTGGACCATGTTGGTTTTGTTCTTGCAACCTTTACACTAAAACGAATTCTGCATAAGATTTGTCATAGCCATCAACCCATAATGCTAACAGACATGGACCCTATACGTAGAACAACATCTCTTTGAGAGAAAGCAGAACAATGAGAAATTAGACAATCTTATTCCATTTATCCAAATCAAATGCCACCCACTTTGAGCTCGTCCCTTAACAAGCTGCCTTGTGAGAATTTGCATAGGACCACGCGCTAGAGAGTATATCCATGTGCTTCAGTCTTTGTATAAGAAAATATATTACCGTATAGCTCTTCTTGGCGGTACATTCATGCCACCATTCCATACATAAATATGAGATTTTTATTTTTATTTTATTTAAGAATAATAAATCATCATATGGGCTAGTTGCTTAATACGTTGTATTAAACAAAATCATTATATTAATATGGATTTTCATGACAATCATTGCTTTCTCTTCTTATATTGTGTCAATATATTTCAAAAATCATTTTTCAAAGAGGGCAGTCTAACTAGATTCCTAAAGAATAGCACTCATATAAGTACTGTCAAAATAAAATAACTAGTCACAAAATCATATAGCAATTTCTAATAAGCTCACCATATTCAACAGATCGCGAATATCTTTCTTGTTTATGCCAAGTCTTTGTATCTCCACTATGAATAGTTGACAACAACATTGACCCTAGTCACACACACACACATATATATATATATATATATAATTCATTCAAACTAATATTACTAACAAGTCCAACTTTAGTATTGAATGGAACTTACATATGTCTTCACATATAAGAGTATTTAAGTGGATATAGTGCAAAATTCCTCTCAACATATGATGTTGGTAAATAATAGATCAAAGTTTCAATTTACAAATGATTAAAAAATGTAAATGATCAAATTTACATATAACCATTAGTTATAAACCTAGAATACAAAGTTCAAGTGGATGAAAACGTACATGAACTGATTTTTTACAAATGATTTAAAAATATCTATGATCCAATTTGGATTTGTTACTTTCAAGAGATGAATATGAAGACAATAACTAGTATGAATACACATCATTCTCAACATGATTCTTTACTTGTGCTGATCGTGCATCTAAGCAATTATGTTAGGTTTTGCTGCAACCTTAGTCTGAATATGAGATACATTAATTGTAGTAATTAAATTGTAAAGATTTAATTCATAAATCGAAGTAATTAATTCTGCTTAAGATTTGCAGTAGCCATTAACCCACAATGTTAACAGACATGAACCCTATAAGCAGAACAACCTCTTTTTGAGAGAGAGCAGAACAATGAGAAATTAGACAATCTTACTCCATTTCTCCGAATCGAATGCCAGCACCATGAGTTCGTCCCTTAACAAGCTGCCTTGTGAGAATTTGTATAGGACCACGCGCTCGAGATTGAATCCATGTGCTTCAATCTTTGTATAAGAAAATATATTACTGCATAGCTCTTCTTAGCAGTACATTCATCCCACCATTCCATACATAAGTATAAGATTCTTATTTTTATTCTATTTGAGAATAATAAGTCATCATATGGACTAGTTGTTTCTAACAAAATCATTATATTCATATGGATTTTCATGACACTCATTGCTTTATCTTCTTATTTTGTGTCTAGATATTTCAAAAATCATTTTTCAAAGAGGATAGTCTAACTAGATTCCTAAGGAATATCACTCATATAAATACTGTCAAAATAAAATAACTAGACACAAAATCATATAGAAATTTCTAATAAGCTCATCATGTTCAACAGTTCGCGAATATCTCTCTTGTTTATGCCAAGTCTTTGTATCTCCACGACGAATAGTTGACAACAACATCAACCATAGTCATATATATATATGTAATTTATTCAAACTAATATCTCTAACAAGTCCAACTTTAGTATTGAATGAAACTTGCAAATGTCTTCATATATAAGAGCATTTAAGTGAATATAGTGCAAAATTCCTCTCAACATATGATGTCGGTAAATAATAGATCAAAGTTTTAATTTACAAATGATTTAAAAATGTAAATGATCCAATTTACATATAACCATTAGTAAACCTAGAATGCAAAGTTCAAGTTGATGAAAACGTACATGAACTGATTTTTTATAAATAATTTTAAAATGTCTATGATCTAATTTAGATTTGTTACTTTCAAGAGATGAATATGAATACTATAGCCTTAGGCTTTGCTGCAACCTTAGTCTGAATATGAGATATATAAATTGTAATAATCAAATCGTAAAGATTTTTCGGCTTGACAATATGTAGTCTAAATATGAGATACATGAAAAATAAAATTAGCTTTCTAAAAAATTTCAATGATTAGTTCTATATTATCAATGAAACATTCTATTTCATAATACTCTAGTAATATTACCTCGGAGAAATTGTAGTTGCAGCCATAAAGATGATGTGGTTCCGATCATAAGCCGATAACACTGATTTTCACAATATCTGGTAAGGTTATACGAAAGAAGTCGTTGAAGGAGTCAATTTGATGACGAATAAATCCTCTGGCATGGAGAAGAGCCGAGAAGAGCCGAGACAATCGGTCAAAGGTATTTCGCCGAGATCTTTTCATCGCTAATCGATGATCTGTTTTCTGCATTATTGGACATTTTGAGAGAATTATGAGAGGGAATCAATTTCATATGTTTGTTGTAGCAGTTAGCGCCAAAATTAAATTTGTGATTATATACATAGATAAATTATAAATTAATAAATAAAAGAAAAAAAAATACTCAGAGTACTTAAAGGTTGGATTTCTCGGCAAACGGTGTAGTTTGAGAAAGTGTTTTTGAGTTCTCATTTGAATTAAACGATGAGAGGGATGGACTTTGAAGTTACTTGAGGTAGCCGCTTTTTATCAAAACGATGCGTATTGTACAAAACATAGCATTTTATGATCTATTGATGAAATTTTAATGGAAGAAATGTAAATAAACCTTTGATGTTTGAACAAATGCCAAATCAAACTCCATGGTTTGAACAATCAGTGAAAAAATTCCATTTATTTAAATAAAGTATGAAAATTTAATTCATTTTATTATAAACTCCATTTATCAGATTCAAACCAAAAGATAAAGGGAGATTTTACTTGCTACAGCTGTTCAAGAACTTTTGAACGTCTTGCTATTTTTTCGTTGCACAATAGGAAGAAACACAGAGAGTGTAGGAAACTTTGTAATGTCTACCATAATGTCTTTCATTATGCAGATCAACTGGAGACACATGTTCAATCCAAACACGTGAAATCGAACAACGGCGGTAGCATCGATGAGGTGCTTGACGAAGTCATCGTCAATAATAGTGAGGATGAAGTGCTTGACGATGATATCGTTGAAGTCAGCGTTGTCGAAGTCAAAGTTCTGCCTGAAATTGATTCACAAGAGGTGCACTCCGCGGACTTGAGTGTGGAACTGGAGGCTATAATGCTCGACTCTAACGCTTCTAATCTTGACAAAGAAGAGCGTCTTGAGCTGGGAATGAAACTTGACCTGAGTGTGGAACCGGAGGCTATGATGCTTGACTCCAAAGCCTTTGATCTTGACAAAGAAGGTCCTGGGCTGGGAATGAAACTTGACTTGAGTGTGAAACCGGAGGCTATGATGCTTGACTCCAAAGCCTTTGATCTTGACAAAGAAGGTCCTGAGCTGGGAATGAAACTTGACTTGAGTGTTCATGTTTTTAGTTGTGTACGTTTTATGTTGTATTTCGACCAAAACTCTTATTGTGATTGTAATAAGTTGATCATTGAATCATATGATTAGTGCCTATTTTCGTAAAAAAATAATAATCATTTATTATAAACTGAATAAAAAAAAGGTAAGTATAATAAAAAATATATTAATAATGAAATCAATTTCTTAAAAAAAAATTATATTATAAATAAAAAATAAAAAAATGAATCTATAAATTTTAAAAAATAAAAATAGAAACCTAATAACATTTGATATAAGAAATAGAAACTATGGAGAAGACATGTACATTACCAATATGGATATGTGTCGTTGAGCATCTCATCCATATTTTTTAATATATATATATATATATTGAAGGTGAATATTTATTTTTTTTATTAAAATTATTTTTTATTTTTATTTTCTAACATATTTTTAGAATATTAAGTTATTATTTTATTTTATTTTATTTATGTTTTTAGTTCAATTGCAGAAAAAAAAATCACTTAAATAATCATATATCATAAGATTAATTAAAACCTACTAACGGTCAACTAACAATCAACTAATGGTATATATATATATTTTTGTTTGCTTATTGTTCGATTTAGAGGGTTTGATTTAGCATTTAATCAAAAGTCAGAGAATTATTTACAATTCTCCCAAATTTAATTGCAGCTACTTAAAAGACATAATGTTAAAAATAAGGGCATATACCATAGTTTTTATTTTATTTTATTTGATATTTGATGAAACAGTGTTTCAAATGGACATTAAGATTATATTAGATTTTACAAATTAAAATCAAAATGAACTAATTATTTAGAAAATGTAACTTTACCTATATTTGATGTTATTGTAATAGGGGGAAATTTCACTAAATCCTTATTTTTTAACGAAATGTCATACATTTAAACGTCTTTGTTATATTAGCAATTTTAGTCTTTAGTTTTTCCAAAACACATCACTTTAGTTCTTTTGTAAGTCAAACTTAACGGAACTAGGGTTATTTTGGTCTTTTACATAATAATACATGGCAACTAAATTAAAGAAAATAATAATAAAAATAAAAGAAATCAATGGATCTCCACTATTGGATCTAGATCGATATAACGATGGAGATATGAAGATCTCCACTGTTTCAGCGATATAGATCACGGGATCTCCACTCACTCAACCGATAGAGATCCTTCATCGGTCTCAATTGTCGGCCGATGTAGACTCCTCGACAGATCTCCATCGCTGGCTAATGGAGATCCATCGTCTTGACGTTTGTCGCTCAATCGCTGGCCGAGTGATGGAGGTTCGTGGGTTTCAACAATAGATAACAATTGGATATCCACATCCAGCAGTGGAGATCAATTCATTGATCTCTTTAATTTATTTTTTTAATAATAATTAATATTCTATATTTACATGATCTAAAAGTTTTTATTTTTCCTGTTTTTAATAATTATTTTTATGTTATTTTTCCTCTTTTTTTAGAAGTTTTTTGTTGTTAATTTGATTTTTATTTAATATTAAAATGTAGAAATTATTTGAAAGAAGTTCTGAAAATAAAGGTGTAATAACCAAAAAAGTCTAGGGTCAAAATTGACCTTTTCAACTTATCCTATTTATTAACAAGGGAAAAATGTTCTTTTCTATATAAAGTCATAGATAACCATTAGCATTTTGGTCAAAGTGATTAAAGTAATATATTTTGAAAAAAAATATTGAATAAGTTGCTAGTATGACGAAAGAAAACATTTAAAAATATGATGTTTCACCAAAAGAGTAAAGACTTCAATGAAATTTCTCCTTTTAATATTTTATAAATTGTAATTTTTAAAAACCATTTTATTACATATTAGATCATCAGATTTAGATATCAGTAATACATTGAATTAAATCATTTTGCTAATTAAAATAGCAAGTTTCAAAGATATATATACATATATTTTCTTATAATCGAGATGGATTGAGTCAAAGAACGTTGAGACATGGTGAGATTAACAAATTTAACACATAATTGATAGTTTTAATCGATCTCAACACAAGAGAAATAATCACATTTGATATCTATATAATAATAATAATAATAATAAAAGAATAGACATAAAAATCATTAGACAAGGACTCATCAGTCATCACTCTCATTTACAAATCAAAGGATCACAACTTTTGAGTTTGGTATGACTTTATTTATTTATTTATTTTATTTTTTTTCCTTTTCTATATAAATAGAGAAGACTAAATTAATTAGTGTCTAATTAGAACTTACCAACAAATATTTATAATTTTAATGTACAAATTGAGTAATTGACATGTAACCCACCTACCCTACCGTCTTCTTGGAAGCCCTTTTTAATGTAGGAACTTTTATGTCCACGTGGCAGTCAATGGTGGCCGCCGTACAAATCCCGATATAGCTAGGTAGGTAGTTGAGCAGACAATACATGGTCCAAAGAGGCATGAATTCTTCATGAAACCAACTCCAGAGTCTCACACGTGTAATAATTAGCTGCATAATACTGGATTATGATCTCTAATTAATTGTTGTCACAGATGGTGCATTTTGGCAAAGAGAGCACATAATTTTCATGCATTGGCAGGTAACCAAAGCTAGTTCTTTTGAGATGCATGAAGGCAACACAGACACAAAGTAGTGCACCACCCTCTATCTGTCTTCTCCTAACACACACAGAAAGAAGATCAATTTTCTTGTCCAGTCATCATCAGATTGAATTCTTTTGAATTAATTTTATTTAAATTTGTGCAAAGAATCCCATTTCACTCTTGCAATCAACACTTTGACTACTGATCAGTATCTAGAAGAAGAAGAAGAAGAAGAAGAATGGCAAAAAACAAGAGCTTTTTCATTATTCTTATGAGGATTCTGGCCTTGGGAGCCATGGTTTCTGCAATAGTTGTCATGGTTACAAGCCATCAATCAACTACAGTTTTGAACTTGACATTCACTGCTAAGTATACCAATGACCCAGTTTTCAAGTAAGTTATTTTCTCGCATTTCTGGTGTCATACAATTCACAACCGTAACTATGTAATGATATGTACGTAGTAGCCATGTATATTTATTTAAATGAACACATACACTTTCATTTTTTGTTGTAAATTAATGATTTGGTGGTATATGTATAGGTATTTTGTGGTTGCAGAAGCCATTGCAGGAGGCTACAGCCTTCTAGTTCTCATATTCTTTTCCAAGCAGAGTAAGCTTTGGAGATTGATAATCATCCTGGATGTGGTAATTAATTAAGCAATTTTTTCGTTTCTTTTTCTTTCCAAATTTATCTTTTATTCAAGGGTCTATGCAAAATACATAGCCAAATTTTTTTAAATAAATTTATTTCTTTTCAAAATAATAATAATTACTATTCTCTTTAACTTTTCCAGTTTTTAAACAAAAATACCCTTAATGAATTTATCAAAAAATCAATATTACATGCTAGTGAAACCCAAAGTTACATGCCATAAAAATAAAAGTTACATACTAGTCAAAATAAAAGTTACATGTCAATACACAACGAAAGTTTCATGTTAGAAAACCAAAGTTACATGCTAGTGAAAAAATGTAAACTTTTCCAGTTTTTGGAGATAAATGATAATCAAAACAAAAATTACGTGAAGTCAAAATTACATAGAGGAGTATTTTGGCCACTTCAAGATTAAAGGTGACAACATTATAATTTTTTTTTAAAGATAATATCCAAATTATTTTGTAGATATTTGTTGCTATTTCCTCCTTGATTCAATTATGATAATATTTGACTCTAACTAGGGTTGATTTCTTTTATAGGCTATATTCTAGTCAAAACAAAACAAAAATTACATATTAGTCAAACAAAAGTTACTTACATATCAATCAATACATAAAGGGGTATTTTGGTCACTTCAATGGTTAAAGTTTACAACAATATAATTTTTTTTAAAGGAATACAAATAGAAAACCATATTATTATTATTTTTTGTTATTTATTGCTATTTCCTCTTGATTTAATTAATTAATTATTTATTTATTTAGGTTGTAACAGCATTGTTGATTTCAAGCATCTCAGCAGCATTGGCAATAGCTTACGTGGGGAAGAAAGGGAACAGTCATGCTGGTTGGCTACCAATTTGTTCACAAGTTCCCAAATTCTGTGATCAAGTCACTGGCTCTCTTGTTTCTGGTTTTGCTGCTGCTGTTATCTACTTGTTGCTTCTTCTTTCTTCTCTCCATGCTGTTATAGCTCTCAATCCTTAAATTTCTATATATGCTGCAGATTTCGTTCTAATGAATTTCTTTTTCATGTATTTTACAATATTATTTATTTTTATTTTCTATATATCCATCTATACAAATATATATATATATATATATTCTCTTGTATGTAGAAGCTTATATGAATATATGTATACTTACAATTAGATATGTTAATGATTAATTATCAAGTATCATATGAAATGATGTATAGCTTGCGCTTAATTGAGAACGATGGATGATTTTGAGATTAGATGAAGAAGTAATTAATATGGATAATATTGTATGGTATCTTTGATATTTTCGAAATTTTGGGGGTACCGATATACATATATCGTAGAGATATTAGGGATATCGACAACATTTCTATAAATTTATACCATCGATTCAATATTTACTTTCTACCATCGATCCGATATTTACTTATGACTTATGAAACTTATGTTTCGAACGCTTACCAAATGGTTCATATATACGTTCTTTGGGTTTGTGTTCATTGACTATTAATAATACTATCATTCTATAATCAAAATTAAACCATTTTGTGTGTGTGTGAATAATTAGAGGGTTGAGGGAGGACATATATTACACTGATTCTAGCTAATGTAAAAATTTAGCCCAAATTTCATCTTGTCAAATTAGACCCAATAATTGACTGTAAGTAGATTTGAAATTGAAATTGATTTGATAAAAAAAAAAAAGAAAAAAAAAAGGTTTTTGTGTAATTACATAAAATACTAAATACTTATTAAAAACAAATCATAGGCATTTTTTTTTTTTTACAAAGCTATTTTTTACCAGAAAAACATTTTTTTTTTTTAAATCTATCTATCTATCTATCTATTTATCTGTTTTTCTTCAAAAATTTTATAAATATTCTTGTTAGAACAAATATATATATATATATTTTATTTATTTTTGTCAGGCTTTGCAAAATAAATCCAAAACAATTTTAACTATTCCAAATGTATGGTAACACTATCTCAATTGACATCCTATAAGTTTTCTCCCTGGTTGGTTATATTGATGATAAAAATTCAATATTTATAACTTAAAAACAACTGAAAAAAAATAAAAAATAGAAAACTAAAAGAGTGTAATAATTCAAAGAAATTAATATGTTTATAAAGAATCTTTTTTTTTCATTAATGCTACACATCCAACCTAAAATCCCACCTTTTTCATCCCACTACATGTGACATGTGAGGTGTCAAATTGTGAGTGGATACATTGGGTAGATGAGATAAATCATCATTAATGTATATCCACTCACAATTTGACACCTCACATGCCACATGTAGTGGGATGAAAAAAGTGGGATTTTAGGTGGATGTTTAGCATTATTGTTTTTTATTACATATGCCGAAGATTATTTAATTCTCAAAAGATACCAAATTCCATTTCCACCAGGCAGATCAATCTCCACCATCCAATAAGATTTCACTTTTCTCATAATCTGTAAACAACACAACAACCACACATTAAATCCTTCTCATAAATGTCTTGCAACCGTCACAAACTTGTATTATACAGTGAAATGGAAGCAAAACAGAGAAGCTTCAAACTATGAACACACCCAGTTCAAAATAAGATGGTTTCTGGAGTTCTGTCTTTGACGACCATCCCTCTGACTCTGTGTCCAAAGTTACCCTCCAAATTCGATTCTAAAAGATCTTTTAGATATCAACCCACTTCATGTTCAACACTTAGAGTAGTTACATGTTCAAACTCTAGTCCAGAGTCGTCTGCAACCGCTGGTAAGCTCATTACTCTCTCTCTCTGCTTTGATCAATACAACATGATACCTTGATGAGATATTAAAATTCTCGATGATAACTGTTTGTAGATGGAAAAGTTTCTCTTTTTGTATAAAAAAAAACTTCAAACTTTTGGTGAATAAATGATTGGTTTAGAGTATTTTTGTTAGGTGGGATAAGATAAGTATGTTTTAGTACATTATTTTGTTCTTCTGGGAAAATTTACCAGAACCCATGTGAATTTTTTCTCTGGGAGGATTTTGGCATGATTGGTTTTTGCATATTAGGGTCTGTTTGTGATTACTTTTAGGGGCTGCCCTTCAGGCTTTGACACATTGATGATTGTGTGGTGAATCATGTGAAATTTTGATGATTGATGCACAAAGTCTAAACATTAATAGGTGGTAAAATAATTAATAATCCAATTAGTAACTTTAAATTCCTAGATTGATCCATGGTTTAACTGTATGTGCAAAAGATGTATTGCCGTTTCTTACTGCGAAAGTGATGGATGGATTTTCTTGTTCAGCGAGGCGATGGGAATTTTTGTGTAAAAGGTGGAATTTTTTTAGAGCATTAGGGATATTGAAATGGCTGAACCTAATTGATCATCATAGTATACATAGTATCTTCTCACTAGGTCCAAACAATTTCGCAAAGTTTAGTATTTGCCTATTACAGCTTGAAATTGATTTCAACAATGTGTTTACGACAGAAAAACTTCACGATGATGCTTCTGTGACTGGTGGTGCAATTGATTTCCAAAGAGCAACAACATCTCTCACTCAAAAGTTGTTATCAGCACCTAAGAAGATCACTCTTGTAAGGCATGGTCTCAGCTCTTGGAACAACGAGGGTAGAGTTCAGGTTAGTTGATTCTCTTTTTTCGTTAACTTAATTTACATTACGCTTCTTGGTGGTGGGGGCAGTTACGATATTTTGTTATGAAGTGTTCAATTTAAATGTCCTTGACAAGTGCAGACTGCAGATGTTTTCGTTGTAACGTCCATTTTATAAAACGTCTAATTCATCTTTGTGTCCTAAAACTTCTCTTACTTGATTACTTTAAATACTTGTACAGGGAAGCTCAAACTCGTCTATATTAACAGAAATTGGAGTCAGGCAAGCTGAGAGGTGTCGTGAAGCCTTAAAGAATATACACTTTGATCATTGCTTTTCGAGTCCAATATCTCGTGCCAAGGTATAGATAGCATAGCACTGTTAATCCCACTAATATTCAATGTTGGGTTTATAATATTCGGCTATGGGTTCTTAATGCAGTCCACTGCTGAAGTTCTGTGGCAAGGGAGGGATGAGCCACTGGTTTTCCTCGATTCACTGAAGGAGGCCCATCTATTTTTCCTTGAAGGCATGAAAAACGGTCTGTCCCCTTTTGTTTTCATTTCGTTTTATTTGTTCAGAAAGTTTTAAAGTCATTACATTTTCGTGAAACATCTTTTCCTTGGTCATGTTATAATTCAGTACAAAGTTTACTTGTTCAAATTTTGTCAATTTTAAACTTAAACCGGTTGTGTTTACATTTTGAAGTTATTTACTGACCGTCTTGGTACCTGGTTGAGTTTATTAATCTGTTGAACTTTGGAACAATGCTTCTTTAATATATATCACTTTATTATGCATCTGTAAGACTAAATCGCATTCAGAATCTGGAGGCAGTGGATGCTAGGCAGATATATCCGAAGGAGTATACAACATGGAGAGAAAATCCTGCTAATTTTTATGTCAATGGAGTGTACCCTGTAAGAAAACTCTGGGGAACAGCTAGAGAGGCTTGGAGGGAAATCCTATTAACACCTGTACTCACTTTTTCTAGCTGTTGATTTTTGTAACCCTTGTATTCCAAATAAATTTATTTGACATGTTCTTTATTCTCATTCATCAGGGAGAAAACATTTTGGTTGTCACTCACAAATCAATTTTGAGGGCGCTTATCTGCACAGCACTCGGGCTTCCCCCAGAGAGGTATGTGATGGTCATATCATTATTGCGGTTTTGAGTCACCACTAGTCGTAAAGAAGAGAACTTCTCATTTTTACGTAGAGAGGGTGTGAAAGTTTTGTGAATATGAATATTATCTGTATGGCTCTATCTATCTCTTCCAATTTATCTTCAAAAATGTTTTATCTATCTCTTTGAAGTCAAATTTGTTTGCTAGGATCTTTGTCATCTCTGGCTCAAAAGTTAAATTAGCTCTCAGCACGGCAGTCATGACGTGTGCTTTGCTTTGACAGCCTCGGCACTTACTATGTTCTTAATTTCTTATCATTTTCAGGTTCCGTTCAGTAGATGTGAATAATGGTGGCATATCCGTGTTTATTGTCAACCAAGAAGGAGAAGCAATGCTTCAGTCTTTGAATATGACAGCACACATGTATAGTGATTACGAGTATTTTTACTGAAACTCTGCGATACGTACATTGTGCTGAATTGTGAGGAACATACCGGTCGTTACCAGTCAAAACATCAATAGTGGAGGAGACAAAAGATCATATTTTCCTACTTACAACCTCTTGAGTTACTCTTGTCCAAATTTAATGGTACATTTCGAGACACGACCGCAACCATGAATTGGTTCCTGACTATATATCTATAATACCATGACTTGCATTCTCTTTTTCATGTTATTCTGCTATTCTCCATTGGGTTTCATGTTTCCTTCTCAATGAATTATACAAGAAAATATCAGAACTTCAGGCAATTCAATTACAGGAATCTATCAGTTTCAGTTGTTCATTCTGTGGTGACTTTGTTTTCTTTTCATTTCTTTTCCCATCACGACGATTTAGCTATATATATATATATTGGCATATTGCACAGATGATGTTAATTAAGATTTCAACCGATTTCAACCAACCAGTTGCCATGAGAGAACACTTATGTAGTATTATTATAAACAACTATAGAATTTTTACTTTAATCTTTGCTGTGAATTTTAACATACACCTTAAATAGGCCACCGGAGAGAGAAGACGATGAGATGAGGAGAGAGAGAAAATGTAATTTATGATCTTTGAATTTATTTATTTATTTACGAATTTATCTGTTTACCCTTATGTCTATTATAGGGGAAAATTTTTAAGGCCACCGGAGAGAAAACGATGAGACGCGGAGAGAGAGAAAATGTGATTTCTGATCTTTGGATTTTTTTTTTTTACAAATTTATCTGTTTACCCTTATGTTTTTAAACGGGATCGTGAATTCCTAATGTAGCAGTATTTTGGGGATTTGATTTAACGGCAAGGGAGAATTTGGAGAAAAAAAACAAATAATAGGGGGGATCAGGAGAATACGACAAATCATAGGGGAAAATTTTAATAATTTCCCCATTAACAAAGCTTATTTTCAGTTAAAAAAAAAACAGTTGAAAACATAGTTTTTTAAATTTTCCCTCGCTTTTTAATCACTTTCTTCCTCTTCATGGCAAACTTGCGTTTTCATGGAAAACAAACGACACTCTCCAGCCTATCGAGCTCTACTACTAGCAGGTACACGCCTCAAGCCTCTGCAACAAGTCCACGCCCACCTCATCGTCTCCGGCTCCGGTCGCATTCGATCCCTCCTCACCAAGCTCCTTTCTCTGGCTTGCGCCGCCGCCTCCATCACCTACACTCGCCGCCTCTTCTTTGCCATTCCCGTTCCCGACTCCTTCCTCTTCAACACTGTCATTGTCAAAACCTCTAAATTGGGTTTCTCTATCGATTCTCTTCTGTTTTATCGTCGTATGATTTTATCGAATATTTCACCTTCGAACTATACTCTTACGGCTGTGATTAAATCTTGTGCTGATTTATCGGCTTTGGAAGTCGGTAGAGTGATTCATGGCCATGTTTTGGCATCTGGGTATGATCTGGATTCACATGTTCAGGCTGCGCTTGTTAGTTTTTATGCAAAAGCTGGTGATTTGGGTGTTGCGAGGAAAGTTTTCGATAAAATGCCTGAGAGAACTGTCGTAGCTTGGAATTCTATGATTTCAGCTTATGAGCAAAATGGGTTTGCTAAGCAAGCAATTGGGTTGTTTTATTTGATGAGAGATTTGGGTGTAGAACCAGATTCAGCGACATGTGTTATTGTGTTAGCTGCTTGTGCTCAGTCAGGGGATATTGGATTGGGGAATTGGGTGCACGAATATGTCGTTGGTCAAGATTTTGATGTGAATGTGATACTTGGAACTTCGTTGATTAATATGTATGCTAGGTGTGGGCATGTGAGTAGAGCGCGAGAGGTTTTTGATTCGATGATGGAATCGAATGTTGTTGCTTGGACTGCAATGATATCCGGGTATGGAATGCACGGATATGGTACTCAAGCAGTGGAGCTGTTTAATCAAATGAGAGCTCATGGTTTGAGGCCTAACAGAATCACGTTTGTTGCTGTATTATCTGCGTGTGCTCATGCAGGGCTGGTTCACGAAGGGCGCCATGTATTTGCTAGCATGAAGCAAGAGTATCGATTGGTGCCAGGGGTGGAGCATCATGTTTGCATGGTCGATATGTTTGGGCGTGCAGGATTACTCAACGAAGCATATCAGTTTATCAAAGAAGTGATTCGTGAGAAGCCAGCTCCGGCAGTTTGGACTGCTATGCTTGGAGCTTGCAAGATGCATAAGAATTTTGATCTTGGAGTTGAAATCGCTGAGCATCTTTTATCTGTCGAACCAGAAAATCCAGGCCATTATGTAATGCTATCAAATATATACGCTTTGGCAGGTAGGATGGATAGAGTAGAAATGGTTCGGAACATGATGATAAGTAAAAGCTTGAAGAAAGAAGTCGGATATAGCACTGTAGAAATCGCTCAAAGGACTTACTTATTTAGCATGGGCGACAAATCCCACCCGGAAACTAATCAAATTTATCGGCATTTAGATGAGTTGATGAGTAGGTGTAGAGAAGCAGGATATGTACCGGAATCTGAATCAGTAATGCACGAAGTGGAGGAAGAGGAGAGGGAATTTGCGCTTAGATATCACAGCGAGAAGCTTGCGATTGCATTCGGGTTAATGAAAACCAGTGACGGTATGGCTATCAGAATTGTGAAGAACCTTAGAATGTGCGAGGATTGTCATTCAGCAATCAAGTTCATCTCAGTTGTTGCCAACAGAGAAATAATAGTTCGGGATCGGCTTCGTTTCCACCATTTCAAAGATGGCTCGTGTTCTTGTTTGGATTACTGGTGATGAATTGTGTCTGCTATTAATTTGCAGGTGGATTTTGCATATCATATCATCTCTCAAAACTTTGACATTGATTCTTTCTATTTTTTCGATCAACATTTTTCTTACAAAATGGGTGACAAATTTCTTGTTCATCAACTGATATACAAATGTCTAAATTCAGAGTAAGTGCAATTAAATTGTGAGAATAGGGATTAATAACACCAAATAGACCTTGATTTTTGAGTTTATTACTGGTTAGAACACTCTCAAGTCTCGATATTGATGAATTTGACAAGATTGAAAAACAAAAAAAACAACAATTTTTGTTTTTCTCATTAATCATTCCTTCAACTTTAAATTTATTTAGTTTTTTTTTTTTTTTTTAAATATTATAATAATTCAGGATTTAAAGACCGGAGACGGCATTCTACAACCTCTTGGTGTAGGTGTGAGAGCAGGCTAACCTAGTCTTTTCACGACGAATTAAAATTTGAAACTTTAAATTTAGTTGGCATGTGTTTTAGTACCATTCATTTAAGTGAATTAAAAAATTGAAAATTTAGTATTAAAAAAAAGACTTAATAGCACTGTATCCCCCTAAGTGTACGCGAATTTACAATATGTCCCTTGAATGTTTTTTTTAGTCGTTAAACCCTCTAAACTCTCATTTTCTTTGCACCAGCTTGTTTTATTGCCCTCTAATGAGGAGGTATCTTCATAAGGGTGGTGCAAAGAAAAGGAGAGTTCGAAGGGTTTACCACCGAAAAAAAACATTTAGGGAGTAGTTTACAAATTCACGTATTTGCAGTGTTATTAAGTCTAAAAAAAAAAAAAAAATTGAAAATCTTTATTACGGTTCAATACATTAGTCTGAGAATGTCCGTAGTTCAAACGGAACTAATTCGACCCACCTTATTATGCAAGTTGCACATAAAAAGCCCAAAACATAAAAAACACGTTTATTCCCCAAATGAAATGACCATTATGGAGGACCATCCATCAAATCTAAATCATCACTTAATAATAAAGTTGATGGCAATCAATCGAATCAATATGCTTTCGATGGCGGACATGTGCATATACAAAAATATAAAAACCATACACAACAGCACTTATTACACAACACTACAACACTGTCAACATACACCCCACATCTTAAACACAGCACGTGACACTATGCATTCCTCTGTCCACAACACGACAAATTCTTCTGAACACAGATTCTCTCTCCACGTCATCACCCTCACCGATACCCAAACGATCACTTTTTACAGTTTTTCAGTCCGTTATTACAACTCTAAAAACCCTAGAAATGTTTGAATGCGCCCAATGTATATGTGCATATACGTGAGTACCAATAACATCACACCACGTGTACATTTTTAACCTCCCCCACTATGTTAGTGGTGAAAGTGGAATCTCACTATATATATTTTTACAAACACATGTTTGCACGTGAGTGTTGTGGTGTAAATATATCCGTGAGGGATCCGTTTCACTAAATATATCCGTGAGTTCAATCCAAATATCCTGTCCATTTGTGTTGAAAGAGCAGGTTGACATGGAGATTCTAAGTACGGTTTGACTTCAATATATCTTCGATCAAATAAATCTTTAACGTGTACATGCAACGCACCAAATCATCTCTACAACAATTATTTTTTTTAAAAAAAAATATTATAATAATTTAAGATTTTTGAAAATGGGATAAACTCGAACCAAAATCTCATCATATAGATGTCATATTGTCCCGACTCTATCACAATTAATGTCATTTACTTTTTAATTTTTGAAACTATTAATATCATTTAATGTTAATCCTTTTAACGTCAACTTTATTTAATTTTTTTTTGGACGTGTTTGGTTAGTCTTTCGCATTTTTTTCAAAAATATATTCGAATATTAATTTGAATATTGTATTTTATTCAAGTATCTTCGTTCATCAGCCAAACACCACGCAACACCAGCCAGTCTCTTTAACTAGCCCGGCAGTTATACGTCACCGTTTTGACATCACGAAATAATGGTAAGTTGGTAACTTGTTTTCAGTTTTCAATCCATTCATTGTTTTCCTGTCTCTGTAACTTCTACTGAATTCCACACTCCACCTCAACCATTGGAGCGTGCACACCACCTTCGCAAAGTGCGCGTGCTCGTTATGACAACATTTTTCAGATTATGAACAATGAAACCAAAAATAAGCACAGCTTTTCAGCTTTCGTGTATTATCCAAATTTCTTTTGCTCAAATCCCTCCTTGCGAATCACAAAAGCAAACCTTTTTAATTTTTTAATTTTTTAAAATTTCTCTGCTCTCTCTCTATCTCTCTTGTTTTTCGAAGCAGCTTCTTCAACTTCTAGCTCTCTAGCAGAAGCAGGAACCAAATTTTTGAAAGATGTGAAGGTAAAAAAAAAAAAAAAACAGTTACTTTGAACTTGTTGAAGTGAGTATGAGACTGCGACAATACCCCACGCGCGGCCGGGATGAATTCCACGCGCCGCCTCCTCCTCCAACTCCAATGCATGAAGTCAACTATAACATAATCCCAATCCACGACCTCTTAACAGAACACCCGTCGTTGAGGTACCCAGAGGTGCGCGCCGCGGCGGCAGCGCTACGTCACGTGAGCGACCTCCGGAAACCACCGTTCATTCCATGGGAGCCTCGCTATGACCTGATGGACTGGCTGGGTTACTTCTTCGGTTTCCAAAACGACAACGTCCGCAACCAGCGGGAGCACATAGTCCTCCACCTGGCAAACTCCCAAATGCGACTCAATCCGCCGTCGTCGTCTCCGGGAACGCTCGACCAGAGAGTCCTCCGCACATTCCGCCGCAAGTTGCTTCAAAACTACTCCTCCTGGTGTTCGTTCCTCGGCCGCAGGCCTCAGATCATCCTCTCTAGCCGCCGCGACGAGACCACTCTCCGGAGAGAGCTACTATATGTCGCGCTGTTTCTGCTGATTTGGGGTGAGTCAGCGAATTTACGTTTTGTACCTGAATGTATTTGTTACATTTATCATCATATGGCAATGGAATTGAATTATGTTCTCGATGAAAAGATAGATGAAAATACTGGTAGGCCTTTTGTTCCTTTGATTTCTGGTGATCGTGCGTTTTTGAAGTATGTGGTGATGCCAATTTATCAGACTATTAAGGTTGAGGCGGATAGTAGTAGGAATGGGACGGCGCCACATTCGGCGTGGAGGAATTATGATGATATAAATGAGTATTTTTGGGGTAGAAGGTGTTTTAGGAGTTTGAAATGGCCTATTGATATTGGGAGTAATTTTTTCGCGAATGTTAGTAAGAAGAATAGGCTGGGGAAGACAGGGTTCGTTGAGCAAAGGTTGTTTTGGAATGTGTTTAGGAGCTTTGATCGGCTTTTTATTATGTTGATATTGTTTCTTCAGGCAGCTGTTATTGTTGCTTGGGTGGGTACTGACTTACCGTGGCAAGCATTAGATGTTCGTGATAATCAGGTTCAGTTGTTGAGTGTTTTTATCACTTGGGGTGGGCTTAGATTTTTGCAGTCGCTGCTTGATGCTGGGACTCAGTATAGTTTGGTGACGAGGGAGACAATGTGGCTTTGTGTGAGGATGGTGTTGAAAAGTCTTGTTGCTTTGATGTGGACTGTTGTGTTTGGAGTTCTATATGGGAGGATTTGGAGCCAGAAGAATGCTGATCAGAGGTGGTCAGATGAGGCGAATAGGAGGATTGTAACATTTCTTGAGGCTGTTCTTGTGTTTGTTATACCGGAACTATTGTCGATTGTGCTTTTTATTCTTCCTTGGATAAGGAATTGGATTGAGGATTTGGATTGGCCTGCTGTGTACATATTGACATGGTGGTTTTACACTCGGATTTTTGTGGGTCGTGGATTGAGGGAAGGACTGGTTGATAATATCAAGTATACATTGTTTTGGATTGTGGTACTGGTATCGAAGTTTTCATTTAGCTATTTTTTTCAGATCAAGCCCCTAGTTGAGCCAACTAAGGCACTTTTGAGTGTGCGGAGGGTGGCGTACCGTTGGCACGAGTTTTTTGGTGGCACGAATAGGGTTTCTGTTGTTTTTTTGTGGATTCCGGTTGTTTTGATTTATTTAATGGATCTGCAAATTTGGTATTCCATTTTTTCATCTGCTGTTGGTGCAACAATTGGATTGTTTTCACATTTGGGTGAGATTAGGAATATTGAGCAGCTTAGGCTCAGATTTCAGTTCTTTGCTAGTGCCTTGCAGTTTAACCTAATGCCAGAAGAACAACTGCTAAGTCCAAAGGCAACATTGGTGAGGAAGCTTCGAGATGCAATCCGCCGATTCAAGTTGCGATATGGACTTGGTCAGGTGTACAAGAAGGTTGAATCAAGCCAAGTGGAAACTACCCGGTTTGCCATGATATGGAATGAAATAATCTTGAGTTTCAGGGAGGAAGATATTATCAGTGATAGAGAGCTTGAGCTCTTGGAGCTGCCTCCTAACTTTTGGAACATTAGGGTTATTCGATGGCCTTGCATCCTTCTCTGCAATGAGCTTCTGCTTGCTCTCAGACAGGTGACAGAGCTGGCAGAAGCAGGAGCACCTGACGAGTGGCTTTGGTTAAAGATCTGCAAGAATGAGTACAGGCGGTGTGCTGTCATTGAAGCTTATGATAGTATCAAGTATTTGCTTCTTACAGTTGTCAAAGTAGGCACAGAAGAGAATTATATTGTTTCAAAAATTTTCGAAGAGATAGAGAACTACATGCATATTGAGAAGTTGGTTGACGAATACAAGCTGACAATCCTACCTCAAATTCATGCCCAGTTGATATCTCTTGTTGAGCTTCTGATGAAACCAGAGAAGGATCAGAGTAAGGCAGTGGATATATTGCAGGCCTTATATGAACTTTCTGTTCGAGAATTTCCTAGGAAGAAGAGGTCAGTTGCCATGTTGAGGCAGGAAGGTCTAGCACCTCGCAGTTCAACCTCAGACGAAGGATTGCTCTTTGAAAATGCTTTGTATTTCCCTGATGCTGAAGATGTTTTCTTCTATAGGCAGCTTCGACGTTTACATACTATACTTTCTTCGAAAGACTCGATGCGCAGTGTCCCAGTGAATATGGAGGCAAGACGGCGTATTGCTTTCTTCAGCAACTCACTGTTTATGAACATGCCCCGTGCACCTTATGTTGAGAAAATGTTGGCCTTCAGTGTTCTAACTCCTTATTATGATGAAGACGTGGTGTATGGCAAAGAAATGCTTCGAAGTGAGAACGAAGATGGCATTTCCACTCTGTTTTATCTGCAGAAGATCTATGCAGATGAATGGACAAATTTTCTGGAGCGGATGCGTAGAGAGGGCATGGAGAATGATGATGATATCTGGTCAGAAAAGGTAAGGGATCTCCGTTTTTGGGCGTCATACAGAGGACAGACATTATCCCGTACTGTGAGGGGAATGATGTATTATTATAGGGCTCTCAAGATGCTTGCCTTTCTTGATTCTGCATCTGAGATGGACATCAGGATGGGATCACAGGAACTAGCTTCTCATGGTTCACACAGACTTAACAGTGGTTTGGACAGAACCGGGGCACCGAGATTCCTTAGAACAAAAAGTGGTGTAAGTCATTTGTTTAAAGGGCACGAGTATGGGAGTGCTCTGATGAAATTCACATATGTAATCACTTGCCAGCTGTACGGACAGCAGAAGGCAAAGAAGGACAATCGTGCAGAGGAGATTTTCAATCTGTTGAAAAACAATGAGTCCCTTCGAGTTGCCTATGTTGATGAGGTTAGCTTGGGGTATGATACGGTTGAGTATTACTCAGTTCTTGTGAAGTATGATCAGCAGCTACAAAGGGAGGTGGAAATATATCGGATCATGTTACCTGGCCCCTTGAAGATTGGGGAAGGCAAACCAGAAAATCAAAACCATGCCATAATCTTTACTCGAGGTGATGCACTTCAAACCATTGACATGAACCAAGACCATTATTTTGAGGAGGCGCTCAAGATGCGCAATTTGTTGGAGGAATTCAACAATTATTATGGTATTAGAAAACCAACCATTTTGGGAGTTCGTGAGAATATCTTCTCTGGTTCAGTGTCTTCTCTTGCTTGGTTCATGTCTGCACAGGAAACTAGTTTCGTGACCCTTGGGCAGCGTGTTCTAGCTAATCCTTTAAAGGTGCGAATGCACTATGGCCATCCCGACGTGTTTGATAGATTCTGGTTCTTGCCTCGTGGTGGGATTAGCAAGGCCTCTAAAGTAATTAATATCAGTGAGGATATATTTGCCGGCTTTAATTGTACATTGCGAGGTGGTAATGTGACGCACCATGAATATTTACAGGTGGCGAAGGGAAGGGATGTTGGGTTAAATCAGATTGCCATGTTTGAGGCCAAGGTATCTAGCGGCAATGGGGAGCAGGTATTGAGCAGAGATGTATATCGCTTGGGTCATAGATTGGACTTCTTCCGAATGCTCTCTTTTTTCTATACAACTGTGGGGTTCTACTTTAACTCATTGATTGTAGTCTTGACTGTTTTTACATTTTTATGGTCCCGTCTTTATCTTGCTCTCAGTGGGATTGAGAAGGCGGCCTTGAAAAGTAGTGACAATGAGGCTCTTGGCACAATTCTGAATCAGCAGTTTATCATCCAACTTGGTCTGTTCACTGCTCTACCCATGATTGTAGAAAACACTCTTGAGCATGGGTTTCTTCCAGCTGTTTGGGACTTTCTGACAATGCAGTTGCAGCTTGCATCTTTTTTTTACACATTCTCTTTGGGAACTCGTGCCCATTTTTTTGGTCGGACTATTCTTCATGGGGGTGCCAAGTATCGAGCCACTGGACGTGGTTTTGTGGTTCAGCACAAGAGCTTTGCTGAGAACTATAGACAGTATGCTAGAAGCCATTTTGTGAAGGCAATTGAGCTTGGGGTTATTCTGATAGTGTATGCTGTTCACAGCCCTATGACAAAGTATACTTTTGTTTACATAGCAATGTCAATCTCAAGCTGGTTCCTTGTGGTCTCATGGATAATGTCTCCCTTTGTGTTCAATCCTTCCGGATTTGATTGGCTGAAGACTGTCTATGACTTTGAGGAATTTATAGATTGGATATGGTATAAAGGGGTTTTTACAAAAGCAGATCAGAGTTGGGAAACATGGTGGTACGAGGAACAGGACCATCTGAGGACAACCGGTCTTTGGGGAAAGCTGTTGGAAATCATTTTAGATCTTCGTTTCTTCCTCTTTCAGTATGGCATTGTGTATCAGCTGCGCATTACTGCTAATAACACCAGTATAGCTGTTTACTTGCTATCATGGATATACATGATTGTGGCGGTTGGGATTTATGTAATCTTAGCATATGCTCAGGATAAATATGCTGCAAAGGATCACATCTATTATCGTCTAGTTCAGCTGCTAGTCATTGTGCTTATAGTACTTGTGGTAGTCCTATTGCTGAAATTCACAAAATTCCAATTTGTGGATATCTTGACAAGCCTCTTGGCATTCATCCCTACAGGATGGGGCCTAATATTGATTGCCCAGGTTCTTAGATCTTTTCTGCAGTCCACTGTGGTCTGGGATACAGTGGTTTCCTTGTCTCGGTTGTATGATTTGTTGTTTGGAGTGGTTGTCATGGTCCCTGTGGCATTGCTGTCATGGTTGCCTGGGTTCCAGTCAATGCAGACGAGGATACTGTTCAATGAAGCGTTCAGCAGAGGTCTACAGATTTCTCGTATTATATCTGGCAAAAAATCTAACTGATGCATTTTAAGGTAAATTTCTATTTCACCGTTTCTCCCAAAATTTCTAATTCATATCCTTACTTCTCATTTCACTAGCATAATAAACATTCTACTATTATATCTGAATGAGTCCACTGCTGACACTTTAGATACATTTTTCTATAATTCACAGATATATCAGATAAAATCTACATCTACTGTATTTTCTTTGAGCAACTTAATTTTAACAACATAAAATTGTTTGCTATGCATCTAAAAGTAGGGAAGACTTTCTTTTTTAATTAATGATTTGTGAGTTCTTGGCACTCGTTAATGGCCACAAAGTACCTGTCACTAAATTGATGCAGCAAGTCATCATGGTTTTGGCCCATGGAAAAGAAATCCGTATGCATCTCAGCCTTAGTTTCAATGATAACTTGGACTTTGTGAACTATTTGGGAGAATCTATTTAACTGATTTGATATTGTTGATTAGTAGTTGCATAGGTGAAAAGTAAAGTGAACTTTACATATCTACAGTATATTTCTGTTAGGTTTCTAGAAAATTGTTAGGCTCAGAATCAGTGGTTATTTTGATAGTTATATATTTTGGTACGAGGTTAGACCTATTTGCAAACTGTCATATAGGTTAATTCTTGCAATTTTTGGTTTCAGAAGTGATGTAGGAGGAAGTTATCTAGAATTTACATCAGGAAGTTCCTATAATCTTAGGGGGGTTCCACACTTGAGGTACAATATTAGAATTTCAGTCCTCAAGAAATAAATTGATGAGCAATGTCGCTGATTTTGTTTACATTACACTCACATTGAGGTCCCATATAAGGTTCCATTTGGTATTTTTTATACCTCTCCCCTAAAAAAATAAAATAAGTGCTGTGTGTAATGGACTATATGCATACCTCACAAACATTAGCCATAAACAAGTTACCACTTACCAGGGTTGGATCAAGGCATCCCTATTGCTAAGTTGTCTAGGTATGACTAACCGTTCAGATTTCACTAAATTGAGTTTATGGCTCAAGGTTGCATGTTTACTGTCATTTACTTGTTTCTCTAGATTTAAAACTATTTGTATAAATTTTATTTATGTCCACGTTTTCTCTTTCCAGCATTTCATTTTTATGTTGCCGTTTACAGTGACTTACTGACTTTGATGTCATTTTCTTCATGTTTCAGGTGATTCAGGGTGTAGGTTTAGCTAATGGAAATGGACAAAACTGGCCCTTATTTCTGCTAACAGTCTAACACATATCTTGCTATGGCATCCGGTTATCTCATGGGTAAGAGAAATTTGATTTTCGCTTCTTCAACTTTGCATTTTTTTCTTGCTTTTTATATCTGGTCAAGTTCTCATATTCTGTTTAGTTGTCCTGGCACATTATATTTGACCGTTGTTAGGGTAAAATTATTTTGTCTAATTGTGTTTCTGTACATATCGTTCATGTACAGTGGTAGTTTTGACTCGTGAATATCTTTCTGCACAAATGAATTATTAATTATTTCAGAAACATTGTTCTGAGGTGCTGTAGGAAAACTGAGTTTATATCCTAATGTAATGAAATACATTGGTCATAGGATGGGTATGAACATCCTTTCTTTCTTTACCATGAAACTTTAATCATATATCTTAACCCCAACAAAAGTAAAATCAAATGTCATCGTTAAATCATCAATTTTCTCAAATTCTTTCTGAGATAACAGAATTCTAGCCCAAGCTAGTTAATAAGACTTACACTAAATCAAATATAAGAGTCACAACTCCTTATAGCCGACACTCATGTATGTATGAAATAATCAAAACCCTGTTATTTCCGTAACTCCATAGGCTTGAAGTATAGAGGGTGCGTCTTCTCATGCATGCTTTCAATTCTTCCCTTGACTATACTTGTATTCTTGACCTTCGAGGCCTGTAAGAGACCCGTGAAACCTAATTCGATCAAAGTAACCTGGATCGTTGACTGTCTTGTTGCTCCAAATTTGTCCTAAAGGCTAAAACATCACTCCTGTGTTTAACAGTTAAGGTTTTCGGGAATCTCAAGCTCATTCTAATTGAACAATCTTCAACATAAGCATTAGTTAAAGAACCTTTAAAGTTCAAGATTGAACATGCAACAACATTTAACATATTCTTCTTCTTATCCCATGCTCCCTCACCAATCAGCACATAATTAGGATCAAAAACTTCCTTTCTATTATATCCCAACTCATCATAGCTAGTATTAGAAAACCCTATCAACAAGTGTAGATGCCCGTTTCCACATCTGTACACATATAAATACATGAAATTAGGCCGATTCCTGATTCTATCTCCCAGTGGATTGCAATTAACTCTATCACAACCACTCCCGTAATCCAATTCAAAACTACTAGTGTAATTATCTAATAGCATTATACATCTATTTACCTCATAAAAGTTAAAACAAATTAAGAGCTAGATTCTCTTCATTATCATCATATTCACCAAACCACTTATTTTGTTTTTCTTGATCTATCGATGTATGCTCATAATTCCGACCATAGTGAGGAATGCCTAATATCGAAACCTGGTCAAAATAGCTCAACGCATTTCTTATCATCCAAACTTTCTAAAATCCCTCTAACAAAACTGCTAATATTGCTGACATCCGCTGTATAGTTTAGTTTGAGAACAACATTTAAAGAACTCACGTTACCCAAATGCTTATATAACTTATACCTGAACCAACCATGCATAGCTTCCCTGTAGATTCTGACCAAAACCCGTCTAACTCAAGATCCACTGAATCAACCTGATTAGGATAACTTGATATCTCTGTTGAGTTAGCATCTGAATTTGGGAACTGAAACTTGAGGTATCCATGGAGTTTATACGAGTTTTCAAATGTAGCAACATCAAGAGGATTTGCAGGGTTGAAGCTTACCAAATTTGGGGCTTTAGCATCAAAATCCTTGATTACTAATTCGGTAGTGTTTGATTGCTATTAAGAATCAAAATCTTTCCAAATAAATCGTGAAAAATTTTCTTTGTATCCCTGTTGAACTCAAAGGTCTTTATCGTGATATGTATATTGTTTGCTCACTACGTCTACTACTTATTTTTCAACAAAACAATTCAAACTCTGATATCATCATAATTCATACATGCTCAATTTATGTTTGTTATCGTTTTCCCTTTTCTGCTAAGTTGTAATGTTGTCATTGACAGTAACTTAAGAGACTTGGATGACTTTCTTTCCGTTTCAGAAAATCTGGTTCGAGTAGAATTAACTCATGGAGGTATAGGCTGGCGTCCGTTTTCCGGTGGGCAACGAGGACCTCATCAAAACTTTTGATCTAGTTATTTTGGTTGCTACTTATGTACATATTGTTCACGTACTGTACAGTGTAGCTTTTTGTGATATTTAATGGCGTTTCCATTGGGTTTTCTTTCATGTTTACTCATTGTCAGACTTCAATTTTGAGAAATTTTGTTCCAGGAAAGATAACCCATTATAACTCCTGTTGAAAAATCACCAATATCAAATATCAATCTTTTTGGCATATAAATGCCGTGGTCGTCAAACTAACCTTTTTTTAATGCCATGGTTATCAAACATTTTTTTCTTTTTTAAATTCGATATCAATCGGGCTGGATTCCGATATCAACGATATCAACTACAAACATTGTTCGGAATGCAACCTCACTATAGGGTAGTGGGGAGATTGCCTAATATCCTAGATTCGAGTCGCAACCATTGCATATGATATATTAAAAAAAAAAAGGTGCTAATTCAAAAAACACAAAACTCAACTATCATTCTCCTTCAAGTACTTACTATCAGTTTACAAAAAAGATCAGTAAATATATATATATATATATATCTCCAACCAATTGGCAGTGATCATCTTCGAAGCACTATATCTATTGACAGAAAAAAGTAACACAAATTTGTACTAGAATTTTCTATGGTGAAAAATAATCCCTTATGTTTGTTTGCGTACTGAGAAATTTTTTTTTTTAAGTATCATGAACTATATATGAGTTTTTGTTAACAGCATCTTCTTGCAATTCAACACTGCTCACTACTGAAACCTTCTCATACCCAGAACTGTCTCTGAATCTCTTGGGGATAATGCACCGGCCACCAAGTCGCTGCTGCAAGAAAATGAGGGCAGCAAAGAGCAGGCCACCACAGGTTATGATGATGTCCCAGGCTGTGGAGTACAAGTCCATTTTAGGATTTGCATAGATGAATGACATATCATTGTACCAACCAGAACTATGAGACCTGTAAAGATCATAAGCATGGGGCAAGAGACGGACGAGGGTGGTTCCGAGGTAAAAGGATGCAGCAAGAGCCTTTTCTTTCGAGTTAAATAAGGCATTGAACATTATCTGTGGGAGCAAAAACCCATCAAGGACCAACCCGACATAGGATTTAAGATCACCCCAAAGAGAATGCTGGTGGTACAAGTTCCAATGGCGATGAAAACCAAGTCGAGGATTTAAAAAAATATGACTATGGTAAGAGTTCTTCCATAAATACACAGCCCATGCGATCAACCCACCAGCAATATATAATGGTAGACACACATACAGAACCTTTTTCTCAGAAATCCACAAGTCCTTTTGGCTTCCATCACCTTGTCTTGCAGACCAACTAAGTTGGAGAAGACGGAACTGCAAAAGAAAAGCTACCATTGTTACCACTCTTACGATTATTTCATTTGTTTCGAGCCATCCACCGCTCCCAAGAAAAATGTTCTGCTGCTGGTTACTGTTTGCCTTGAATAAGGCCTCGAAGTTCAATAGTAATGGAATCATGTACCTGAGAGTAAGAATAATAAGCATCACAACAGATATGAAGGGAAGCACATCAGGGTGCTTCTTCACATAATAGAGCTGTATGCCGACAAAGACACATGCAAGTGTATTAGAAATCAGAACCATAGTAATCTCTAGATCCATTCTCCAAACTGAATCTACAGCTTGTCTAGTGTAAATTGAATTTGAAGATAATTCAAGACGTCCAAAATATAAAGGATCTAGCTTTCCCCGCTTGCTTTCAATTGTTCCCTTGACATTTTCACTGCCCTCTACGTTCAACGCACGAAACTGGACATTAATTGCAATCTCACAGTCCAGTGAAACATTTTTCGTTAAGTTCTCTTTTTGATGACCTGACCCCAATTGCCGACAACCTATCATGCACAATACACCAGTATCCTTATAATAGATTCCTTCAGCCGAAATTTTTACTGTTTCAGAAGGAGACATCTCACCATCGCCACCAAACTTGAAACCAAATTCAGGTGTGAAACTCATCTTGTAGCTAATGTTCAGCAAGCTGCTGTGGTTATTACTCATCAGCTGAACAACAGATGCATTTGACCTTAGCAATGGTTTCACAAGTTGGCGCCCATATAACTGGTGCTCATAAAACCGATCACCCACAAATAATGGAGAAGCAAAACCCCGTGCTTTTTGTCCTTTGCTATTTTTAATCGACATGCCAAACCTCATATCTACAGAATAAGCATTAGGGTATGTCTTTCCCCTGTGTCTAACCCTATTCTTATGTACACAAGATTTCCTAGCAACATCAAGCAAAGAATAATCATATTTGAAACCAGGGAGACCCACTAATACATCCTCAGAACTTCCAAACCCGATTTTACCAAAATATTTAGGATCATTCTCACTTTTGCTGCTCCAAATTTGCCCCAAAATCGTATTCCTATTCCTTATCGAAAAAACTGCTGGGAATCTCAAACTTAACCTGACCGAGCAATCTCCAACATAAGCATTTGTCAAGGATTCTGTGAAATTCAAGATCCGACATGCCACACCAAGGAGCTGATTCCTCTTCTCATCCCAATACCCCTCGGCAATCAATGTGGTATTCGGATCAAAAGGAAATCTTGTACTTATAAAGCTAGAGTTCCAAAACCCCAACATCATCTGCATTTTTTGCTTCTCCTCACACCTAATCCCTTTAAAAAACATAGAACTCGGTACATCACCAACATTCCCAGCAACAGGATTGCAGCTAACATTACCACTATCACAATCACTACCGTACTCCAATTCGAACTTAAAAGCCCTTAAACCGAGCACTGAACAGACTCCTCCATCCACATCATTAATAGACAAACTCTTCTCTTGATCAGTTCCACCAACAAACCAATTCCCATTATCTTTCTCTTTTTCTAACAATGGATACTCATAATGTCTCTCACCAAACTGAGACACACCCAGTATCGAAACCGGCTTGAAATAACTCTTACTACCCTCAAAATCTGCACTCTCCAAAACCCCACTAACCAAACTATCAACAACACTCATATTCAAACGATTAGAGTAATTAAGCTTGAGAACTACTACATTAAAGGTCTCATCTTTACCTGAATTTTCGTATTTGGATCCCGATCCAACCATACACAGCCTCCCATCGGATTCCGACCAATACCCACTTAGCCGAAAACGCGCCACGCCTCTCCGGACCGGGAATTTGGGTCCACGGACACTAAACAGCTGCTGCCGCAGATTCCGGAAGCGCACGACGTCACCGTTGTTAGGCCGCGGGCTCGTGAGAATCAATCTGGCTTGGACATTGACCACGCTGTCGTTGGCGGTTCTGCGACCGAAAGACGGGATAAACTTGGCCGATTTGGGCCAGTTGATCGGGTCGAAATGGAAGAACGGGTCGCCGCCGGAGAAAAAAGCGGCGGTCAAGAAGAGCGACTGTGAAGCGGAAACGGTCGCGTGCTTGGTGGGGTCAATAGGGGATTCTGGAACGATGTGGTTGCAGTACTTGGAGTAGTCGATTTCAGAGGTGGCGGTTGCGGCAAGGAGGGAAAAAATGAAGAGGAGTTGGAGGAGGAGGTGGCGGTGGCGGTGATGCGAAGGGTATTTTTGGGTTTTTAGAGGTTTTATTAATGGAATGGGAATTGAGTCCATTGTTGGTTAGTGGTGACTGTGATTCTGTGAGTGGTCCGGGAATCAGAGAAACCTGAACCCAACACTTTCAACTTCAAATTATAGCTGTCTGGTTTCTTTAAAAAATTAAAAATTAAAAAAATATATTTATACGGAAATTATCCGGTCCGGGATTTCGTATATATTTTTTCACGCCGGAACACCATCTATCTTATTTGATAAACGGTTTCAATCACATGAGAAAAACAGTGACACAATACCAAAAAAATATAGGGGATTCCACATATGAAGAGTGCATTATATCTATATTTATATAAGAATAATGTTTGGGTATTGATCTGTCAGTATCTAAAATATTGACCCACCAATGAGAGTGTAGCACGTGACCTTTTTTCTTTTACTTTTTACATTTATCTCACAAATTAGATTACGCGATACACTCTCATTGGTGAGATCAATATTTTGGATACTGACTAGTCAATACCTAACTCTCACAGTGCTATGTGTCGCCATTAGGGAACTTTAGATTTAAATGAGTTTTGCACTAGGAAGCATAGATACTTCATTTGGTGGAGGTAACTCGTATCGAACTCGTATCCAGTTCCGATACTTCCCGGATACTCCAGGATACGTATCCGATACACCAAATGGCGTATCCGTTGACTTTTTCACAAGTTTGACTGGAGGATACTTAGAGGATACTTGAGGGATACTTGGAGGATACTTGGAGGATACGTTTGGAGCAATATTATAATTATTTTAGTATAAAACGGGGTCAAATTATAATTTCAAAATATTAGGGGCCAAAATGAAACTGTAAAGAAATTTTGGCTTTGATTCCATTGACATGGAGAATAACGAGATACTTGAGATTGCAAACCTTTCACTTGATGAACCAGAGTTAGATGCCAAATTATTTAGATTTTTTAACAATGTGAATGATGATAATGAAGTTAATTAGGAATTTAGTATCTATTTTATGAGTTTATTTTATGTATTATTTGGATTTTGTAATATACTATAACTTATGTGACATATGTTTTATTTGGATTTTCAATTTTGTAATATGTTACGACTTAATTTGGATATTGTAATATGTTACATTGTTATGACTTAGGTTGTTATGTGACATGTTTTATTTGGATGATTGGATATGAATATGTTTTGATTTTTGAATGAATTATCAAATATCCTTTTATATATTCTTATTTTAAAAATATATAAATATATATTATTTTAATTGACGTATCCTGCCGTATCCGTATCCTAGTTTTTAGAGATTTACCGTATCCCCGTATCGTGCCGTATCCGTGCTTCCTTGGTTTTGCACTTTTCATCATAAGTTCATAACATCTATCTAATAATTAATGAAGTTTTGACATAAAATTCTCTCTTATTGGTTCATCTCCCTTTCATAATATGAACCGCCCTCTTTAATATATATTTTTAAATTTTTTGGGACAAATAATATATATTGTTAATTAGTTATATACTCATATATTGTAATATGAAGAGTTCCAGAAAGAATTCATTACAATCTTTTGCTCCTCATATTTTTCTATATATAGCTCACTACCCCAATTATTTGATTCATTTCAACATTCTTAAGATCTTCCCTATTTTTCTTTCTCATTCTAGCTATTCATTTCAACATTTTAAAGGAAAAGCATTGTAATCCATGTTTTTTTTTTTTTTTTATAAATACCCGTTTCTCCATTTCTAATATTGATATATTATATTGTGTAAATTAACTTATGTCTTTGTGTGTTGATTTGTAGATTATGGTTTCCAATGAGAAGTCACCTTTTTGGGATCAATTATGGTCAAGTTGCCACTATTAGAAAATGTCATCGATCTCTTGAGTACTAATAAGTTCACAAAAACAAGAATTTATGATACGAATACGCAAATATTGTCATTAACAACATTGGCCAATTTTAGCATTGAGCTTATTAAAAATAAGGGCTTGGTTATTGGCGTTTTGTTCTTTGGAGTTTTCTGTGGATGTGAGAGGATAAGGAGACCGGTTATATCAAATTTTTTTATATCAAAAAAATAAGGGTTCGGTTATTTTTTGTGTTTTTATTTAATATGATACAAGGGTGTTTTGGAGTTCTTATAATTCAAACTTGGTAACTTGATGGATTCTTCCATAACGACTGTTAATTTCTCAAGGTTGTCTCTGTAAAAAACCATTTGGGCTCATCTTTGTTGCAATAGTTTCAAAAGTCAAAACCCTAAAATTTTATCAAATATTTGGTATATTTATTTTATTATTATATTCCCCAAATTATAGATTATAAGCTATAAATTAATTACAAAAATTACTCATCTATATCTATATATACCTTTTTAGTTTTGTTTTCTTCTTAATTGTTTAGAATGTATTAAATATGCATTAAATACATAACGATTATTTCTAAAAATAAATGTTTTTGAATTTTAATTATCCTTATAAATGGTAATAAATAAATATTTTATAAAACAAATTGAAATATTTATATAATATCTTATAATAGAGCCTCAACATGCCACGCGGTATAAGAAGGCTTGACCATTAATGAGTTTTAAAAAGAAATTATGTTTAACCCTTCGGTTTTATATTCAACTCTTTATTTTTTTTAATTGACAATTGATTTTCTAAATTTAATGAAAATTATTACTATAAATAAATCCTATATATTTCCTTTAATACTTGATGAATAATATATTATCATAGAGCATCAACATGCCACGTGTCAACATGAGAAGGCTTGACTATTAATTAATATGTTTAACATTATATTCAACCCTCCAGATTTATATTCAACCCTTTATTTTTTCAATTCATAGTTGATTTTCTAGATTTAATAAGAATTGCTACTATTATTAAATCATATATTTTTCTTTTAATGCTCAATGAATAGTATATTATTATATCTATGTTTAGAAAATATAGTATAATGGAGTCTCAATTCTCAAAGAGCATGCTATTAAGTAGTTATTAATAATTGTAAATTTTTTTAATAAAATAATATATTTTTTCATAAATCACATATCAATAAATAATCAAGAGGCAATCTCGTAATTAATAGAATAGTGAATAAATTCTCTAAACCAATATCGTAGTTGATTTTTAATTATTAAGTATTATTATTATTATTATTATTATTATTTGAAGTATTACATTATTTGGTAAATTTAAAAGACAAGCCATAATTTTTTTTTTACCCAAGCTATTATGTAGTTATTAAGTGTAATAACTTTTAATAATATAATCTTTTTTCATAAATCACATATCTATAGGTAATCAAAAGGCAATCTCAGAATTAATGAGATAGTGAATAAATTGATTTTTAAATATTAAGTTTTTTATTTTTATTTTTTTTTTATTTTTATTTTTATTTATTTTAAGTATTCCATTATTTGGTAAGATTAAAAGACAAACCATAATTATTTTTTGCCAACAAGTCATAAATTCATATTAGTTAGTTTCTTAAGTTTTGTTAATTATTTAACTATATATATATATAATATTTGGTAAGTTATTTTATTTTATTTTTGGTTCATTAAGAAAATTTATTAATTATCTCATTAGTTATGGAATTGACTTTTCATTCTATTAATTATCCCATTAATTATGGGATTGACTCTTGATTTTTCTATACTATTAATTATTTTATCTTATTTTGGAGTCTCAACATGCCACATGTCGGCTTGAGAAGGCTTGACCATTAATTAGTTTTTTTAAAAAAAAATTATATTCAACCCTTTAGTTTTATATTCTTCAACTCTTCATTTTTTTTTTTCAATTAACGGTTTTCTAGATTTAATGAGAATTTTTTTTTGACGGTATCTAATTTAATGAGAATTATTACTATTATTAGATCATATATTTTTCCTTTAATGCTTGATGAATAATATAGGGATAATGCCGGTCAGCACCCAAAATACTGACCCAGTGATATGGTCTAATTGAATTGTAACACGACTCAATTTGTGAAGAATGTAAGAAGATACTACCTTTGCGCAAAAGCAAAGGGGTTTAATTGTTTGGAATGGGTAAAAGAAAAAAAGACATGTGTTACAATTCAATTTGACCATATCATTGGGTCAGTATTTTGGGTGCTGACAAACATTATCCATAATATATTATCATAGAGCCTCAACATATCACATGAGAAGGCTTGACCTGACCATTAATTAATTTTATGTTGGAGATATCAAAGAAATAAATATAGAGAAATGCCCCATGATTGTTGTTTATCACCAATGCATCCAATCTTAGACTAATACGTTAAAGAGTAATGCTAATTTGACCAAATGATGTGGCAACACTCTAATCCATTAATTTAAATAATGCAAATATAATATAATTTAAATGAAAGGCTCAGAGTAATGTCACATCATTTGGATACTAAATTTGGGCAAAGTAGCATTATTGTAAGTTAAATAATTACTATTTAAATTATTATTATTATTATTATTATTATTATTATTATTATTATTATTATTTTTTCAGAAATACAACTACTGTAGGGACCTGGTGAGATTAATTAGACTCTATAAGCACGGTCTGGATTACTACTCCCACTATCGGGGAGAGGTTACATATGGATTACAACTCTCACAACTTGAGAGAGGGCTGCTCCCACAAAAAATTATTCCATCGAACATTTTCTTTCCTTATCTTCAATCGTGAACGAGGAGTACGTAGCCGAACAAAATGAGAATCCTATTCCGATATGGTCACATGCTTGTAAAATATGTATGGTAAGACTCAAACCCCTGATCAGTAGGTGTGGAAAGGAGGTTCACAATCATCTCTAATAAGAGGTGATGTGCAATTATTATTGTGTTACATTTTATAAGTCCCACACATCGTGTGATATGCAATGTAGTAATATATTAAAATGAAACCTCAAAGCGTCACATGTCATCGTGAGGGAGCTTTAGAATTAATTAGTTATTTGATTTCTATTAGTTAGCTAGCTGTACATATTAATGAGTTCATTATTCATTTTTACTTTTTTTAATTTTAGATTCATCTAGAAGTTTGTGTTCATGTATTAGTTAATTTAGTACATATATGTGTGAGTTCATTGTATTGTGTTTATGAGTCCTATAAATACCTGTTACTACACATCTTTTCTCTTAATCCCATCAATCAAACTTTTTTTTTTTCTTTAATTTTTGGTGAAAAAGTGAAGTTTCTTTTTATAGATTTACTCATGAATATGTGATATTGGATTTATAAACTATTATGTCCTCTTAGATCATCCAATTCAGAGCATTGGATTCATCGAATAGTTAGATTTGATTCTTAAAAAATATAATAAAAAATAAATTGCGTTAAAATTCTGATTCTCTTTTCGGGCAACGTCTTTGTTTGTATTAATGTTGTCAACAAAAACGACGTTCTCAAAGTTTTCATCTCGATTTTCTTTCAAAGACTAAAACTGTAAAAATTGAACGGCGGATTTAGAGGTTTTAGTAACTCCACCGGAAAATTAAAGTTTCTTAAGTTTTTATTCACCGGATGATTAAGTGGTTTTTATATACTGGTATCATCACAGATTCACAGTGAATATATAATGTCATCGGTGTAAACATTATGGAAGGCTTTTCTTTTTTCATAAAAAGTAGATGCAGTGGAGACCAATTCGTTCGTCGAAACAAAATGAAGACAGAAAAAAGAAAAGTTTTATATTTTTTAATGTGGTTTCATGTTGTTGCTGGATGATTTTTAAAGTTAATTATCATTTGGTTTTACATGATTTGGTAATTATCTGTGTTAATCAATTATAACTATCTTTAATTTAGATTAATTTCTTTGTAACAAAACAAATTTACAAAAATTAATTAATCATATTTTCTTTTGAGGTTGCATATTTTTTTAGTTTTATTGAAATAAAAAATAGAAGAATACAAATAAATTATTTAAAATATAAATCCGATAATAATTGTACCATGTCCGCACATCGTGCAAACTGCAAACTAGTTATATATAATTACGATTAAATAAATAGCAATATATATAATTAATTATTATTACTTTTTTTTTTTTTTCCAATTTTGATAAAATCTCAAATACAAATTCTCAATTTTTTTACGTTTACAAATAATTCTTTGGGAAGGACAATCGAAGATACACATCGAACCGAAAAGAATGATTTAATTTGACCTTACAAGCTGTGTACGATTTATTTTTTTAAGAAATAAATTATTGTGTATTGATATAACTTTTTTTTTTTTTTTGTCACATTCTTATTTTCAACTAATAATCTTGAAATAAAAACATGTAAAAGCAAAATAATTTTTGAAAATGAATTTAGATAATACTTGATTGTGAATGGCCACCTAGTATCATTGTCAAAAAAGTTATATAAAACTTGCACACCAATCCATCCAGCCATTATTTATTTTACAGTCTGAATTCTGAAACCAATTATATATTGTACATTACAACACTTCAAATCAATGAAGCTGTTTTTATTTTTTATTATACATAATCATCAAGCATGAAAACAGATAAACATGGATATTTTACATTTTAATTTCACACAAAAGGAATGCTTTTATTAGGTAAATTTGAAGTTTGTTTGAACCTTCGCAGGATCTTCATTTTTCTGGGATGGTAATAAATTGGCTGCAGTCGATTCCCTTACCGGAAAATGCCTCCACAAGCTTCGGGAATAACTTAGCAAGCATAATTTTGAATCCCAAAGAACAACACTTGTTGGAGTTTTCCCCAGTTTCTCTGGGTTCAAAAGCACACCCTACCTGAGCTCCTTCCATGTATGCCTTACAAGCCGATAGTATGTGTTGAGAGCGTCTGCTGAAGTGCTCCTCCACAAGCATATCAAAATGCTGCATCGGCAAAAATCAACCATTGTTAACTAATCAAATAAACAGGATTCTAAATGGCATCGGTTTCTGTCAATTGGCATTTCCAAATTTTACTTAATCGGCTTACCTTGGGTGACTTGTGGAGTTGGTAAAGCATGGTCTTGCAAGTGACGAGGAATGCATTTTCATTGTAGCTTATCGAGTTTTTCTCTCCCTCGGCTCTTCCCATCTGCTTATCGTATCCAGCCTCGTTGAAATAAGGTTTCTCATTAAGCACAAGAGCCTGGAGGGAGAGAAGAACTTGAAGAATAGTGGAGCTTCCCGAATTCCATACTTCAGTTCCTGTACCTGCCCAGGTATTGAGCAGACTAAGACAGACCTTTCCGGACTCATACAAGTTAGGGTTGACCCGGAGCCCGCCAGAATGGTAGTGCACTGACTGCAGAAAAAATATGTCCATGATTACTAACATAATATTTAGATCGGATTTAACTATCATTTTAATGAGTACAACTGTTGATAGATGACTGTGAAATAGGACACACTTGTTTTGTATTGGGAGGGAACTCTTTAATATATAGTCAATGAAAACTCGTATATACAACATCCATTATTGCATAGAAAAATATGAGCATTGAAAAGCATCAACAGACTAAAACCTCGAAATTTGGGTTCACGAGGCAGTAACCATTTGTTGAAGCATAACCTCAATAAAGAGCACAATAAAATTATATCTAATACTTACAGGTGGCTCATGTGGATACTCTGGAGAAAGGAATATGTCAAAGAAGAAGAGTCCATCGTGATATGGAGTGCCAGATGGACCGATAATGGCTGCTCGTAAGAGATCCATCCTCTCCTCATAGATGCGTACATAGATTGTATCTGTCCAGATCACCAGAAGAGTTATAAATAGTAGCCAGAGTGAAAATTTGAAACATTTTGGTATCGGCAATGGACATTTTAGCTTTCTGTGATTATGGTTAATACATGTAATGACATCGCTAATTAAACTTAAGCAGTACATTAAATAAGATAAAGTGCTAACCGGGAAGATTTTTCTCCAGAATGCTCCATTCTTGCTGAACCTTCTTCAACCAAGCGCTTTTGACCTATTGAGGGAAAAAGGGAAATAAAGGGATTATCTTTGACCGTTCGAATACTCAAAACTGGTATGCTTTAGGAGATAATCTAGTTATTTTTCTGACCTGAGATTGAGCTAATCCCTCACTGGAACCAAGAAAGTGGTGATCGGAGCAATCACTAACCATATCAAACTGCTTAAATTTATCTGATTTCTCACAAGCTGTTGAAAATGAAAATTCTTCTTTCTCCTGCTTTTCTTCAACTTCGTGAATTAAAATTTTATTTTCAAATGTTTGCAATTCACTTGGATGGAGCTCAGAGCAGATATCGCAAGTTTCAAATACTTCTTTTTCTAGGAGAATGTCAGATTCATTTGCATCTTCAGATATATGACCCGATGACACCGAGCCTGAGAGTGATGTTGAACTAGTAGATCCAAATAGGCTAGTCGCAATGCTTGTGAAAAATCCAAAGGCAGCTTGTGGAAGATAAAAGGAGCTAGACTCCAATGAGCACTTTTTGCAGTTTTCACCGGTACCATTGAAATTCAAAAGATTCTGAGCATAAAAATACAACTGATGTAAAGCTTGTTAAGGGACAAAATGCAGATAATACAACCAAGATGACAAACTTCTCCTCAATATATTTGATACTGTATATTCATTAAATTTAGGAATTCTGTGTGGACAGCAAACTTATAACGTAACGAGTCTACTAAAAGACAAAATTTCAGCAAGTGGAATTTTTGTCTTTTAGCGTACTTGTAAGGTAAGTATGCTGTCTGTACGAAAAGTCCATATGGACATCCAATTATTACCAAAGTTGTTGCTTAATCATAACAAGCCACAAACCAGCCCCTAAAACATTGGTTACATTGTCTTAGACCATGTGTAACGCCTATGTATCAGAGAGAAAAAGTTGGATTTACCTTTCCTTTCTGACTGGAATATTGTTTGTCACTTGTTTCTTGATTCAATTCCTCAACATTTTCTTCATGGAGCTCAGGGGTTGTCGCTGAACCTTCATATTTATCAATCCCATAAATTTCATTAGGTGCAACCTGTAACAATGCCCAAGTATAAAATTTAAGAATGCCAAACCCCTAACTGTGATGCAAAAGCCAGAACACAGTCAATCAGAGACAAAATTTATTGTGTGGCAAGTTGGCTGAATGATGTAAAACTTTTTCTGTTTTATATAGTATTACAACTATCATGCTTAGTTTTCGCTGAAGATATCAATCCTGGAGAAAACTTAAACAGTAGGATGAACCAATAAGGATCTGAAGCCATGTAAGATGTTCATGTGCAGGAGTTATAATTACTGAAGTGAATTTGAACAGCTTTAGTAAAAAAATGCATGTAGGCAGGTATGGCCAGATTAAAATTATTCAATTATACATCGAAATATGCAATGTGAGAACTTATCATAACCATAATTGAATTTCAAAATTAAGCATGCATTCCCGTTTGTTTATTGAACTCCTTTCTACGAGCCTTTCAGCAGGAGAAGTTCACAAAAAATTTTACACCCAATCATGAAGATAAATGCACACTGAAAATACCATGACCGGTGCAAATTCTCATCACATAGCATAACAAGAAGCGTGATCAACAAAAAACATTTGAGTACATTAGAATCCAATCAGACAATTATGATGATTAAATTTCTTGTACCTTAGTCGTAAAACCAGCAGCCCATCTCACCTCCACAGCACCATCTTTGAATCCCATAACGGTGCCAATGCAAGATGTGTAACCATTGTCAAGGTAATCATCCCAACCACAGTTCTTGCTTTTCGAAGCAGCCTCTTCACCAATGCCAACTTCTGTACTTGTATCGTCTTTATCAGTTCCATCACCGAACTGCTTTTGAATCAGTCTGAGCACAACATCACCATAACAATAGGAGTAGTCTGGGTGCTCAACCAATTCATAAGCACTCAGAGTTTCCTCCATCAGATCTCCATTAACATCAGTTGCTTCATTTGTGGCCTTAGTCTTCCATTGTACGGTTACAGTCTTCTCCTTTGCATCCACACCTCGTACAACCCCCCATCTTTGACCATTAGCAATAAGTGGATCATCACAAATGCCTTTCTCCAGCACAAATTGTTCAGGCCAAAACTCATGTGAATTTGCATCAGTAACAGGGAGCAGAGTCTGTGAATCTAATCCCAAAGAGCAGCTACCGTCCTGCCATAGGACATCGACCTTGGTCATTGTCTTCACAATAGCAAAAACTTCCGCTAAACTGAAACCAAGGTTTCTCCTGCTAAATCCTGTTTCTAATTTCTCCTTGTCGCAAGCAGATGCATCAATAAAAGTTGACTCCATAATACCCTTGGGGTCAGCAGTTGGAAGCAGACACCAGTCACCAAGCTGCCAGTTCGCATGGGAGAAACAAGACAACAAAGTCAAGTTTTTTGAGTCCTGTACACGTGGTGGAGCATTTATATTTGAATCACAACCCATGAGAGCAGAAGCAATCCAATCAACATACACAAGACCTGTATCTACTACAGAAACAGTACCTTCAACTTGATTTTCCCTCCATGTACCACATAACCATCTAACTGATTTAGACATGTTTGAAAGCTTAACCTGCACTCTCTGTCCAGGATAATATGGGTACTGTGAATCTTCAAGTAAGTTGGTTGAAACAGGTAAGAGCTTCTCTTGATCCATAGCGGTGACCTCACACTTAGATCCATCGTCAAAGACGACAATAACATGGTCAATTATTTTGTCCACCCTGCCAAGCCATGCGCCTTGAACAACATAATCCCCTACCGAAATGGAGCGGATCTTCAAAATCTTTTTGGAGTTGACATTTTTCATTATATCTCCATAATTATTCTCCAAATTGATAAGCATATTGATGTTAAACACTCTTCCCATCTGCCCAGATGGATCTGTAACAGAGCACACAATGTCCCCGTACATAAAGCCTCTCTCGAATGAGAGGAAATCATCAATTTTCCCAATGCTCTCCTCCAGGCTTGACAAAATGCTTGTAGCCTGACCACCGAAGAGAAAATCAATCTCTTCCTGCCCCTCACTGCTACCACTCTCACTAAAACTCTCCCAATCAGAGTCACTAGGAAACACATCCATCTTTCAGATGCCTGTCAAACAAGACAATATATTAACAATCTAGTTTGCCATCAGTAACGTAGTAAGAGAGAAGAAAAAAGATAACATCTAAAGAAACTTCAACTAGCTTAGTCCACCATTCAAATTTCTCACCTCAGTCACAAGAACACGTTGAATCAGATTATAAACAAAAATAAAAACATTTGTGAATTACATATCACATCATTAGAGAAAATTTGAGCTACTTAGGATATATTCTTAGACACTCATTTGATACAAAACTGCAAAGGAACAGAAGTAAAGTGTAGGGATGAAGAGACGTACCGTCAACTTTGCACCCTGCTGATCAAATTGAATTTCCAACAGCCAGTCCAACTAAGGTTCTTAATGTGTATTGAAATAAGGGTCCGTGGATAATGTTGATTAAAAAGATGATACAGCAAAGCTTATCAAAATAATTCTTTCTAAGAATCTTGAGTGATAGATCTTCCAATCGATAAGTCAATATCACGAAGAGGATATTTTGACCCCGAAATTGGAGATCAAATGCCAAAGGAGATTTGCCCTACAAGGACAGAGATAAGAGGAGTCAACTGAGGACTCCAAATGCCAAAGGAGATTTGCCCTACAAGGACAGGGATAAGAGAAGTCAACTGAGGACTCCAAATGCCAAAGGAGATTTGCCCAATTAAGGGGACTGAAGTTTCTGCTAGAGAAACTTCAAAAGGAGACTTCACAACTGCAGAAGTATCAAAGAGCTACAACTGACAGATGAGACAGTTCCAAAGGTTTTACTGAAGCTATGAATGCCAAAGGAGATATGCCCTATAGCGTGGTAGATTGTTGAACAAATGATATACGTCCAGCAAAAGATAGATGCTCCACAATTAACCACTGCCAAGGAAAGTTGCCTAAACAAAGAAAACTTATGAAATTTGCCAAAGAAGATTTGCCCAACGTCTTTCAGTAAAACAAAGAAAAGAAAAGAATTGCCAAAGGAGATTTGCCCCCAAAATGAAGCCAAAGTTTCTGTCAGTTCCTTGACCACCGAATGTCCGAAAGGATTGAGATTAATCACGCCTTAGCTGTCCAACAGAAACGAATACTCAGTAACACAGCAGCTGTTCCAAATAATCATTGCCCCGTATTCCGTGACCACTCATAGACAACTGTTATCTCAATGACCATCCTTTCCTTGCCAAAGTGAAGTGAGCTTGTATAATTTGTATTACAAATTCATGGGACCTACACCAACAGATACAATTGTATCAAAACTTTTCAAGACCAAAACATAGTAGAAATGGCAAAATATAAAACTTTAATTTCGACCATTGAATTTCCAGCAACCTTACCTATGGAAAATAATTCATATGAAATATTTAATAAAAAGAATGCCAAGAAGAGGGAAATACGAGTAGATTAAGGACGAAACAAAAAAGGAGGATTTGGAAACATGACCGGCAACTTTACTTTCAAAACTTGTTATGTGGATCGTGTATGAAAAGAATAGCACCTAATTGTGAATTAAATATAGAAAAACATAAATTTACTTTATAGGAAATTCGATATATCATTTCCATAATAAGGTCTCCACATGTATAACTCAATAACAACTTCAATTTTCTTCGAGAACGCTTCTTGGCAGTACATTAAATGTCAATTGAAAATCACATTTTATAAACAAGCAACACCCAAATATGTTAAAGTTTAAGTCCATCACTGAACCATAAAATGCAAACATCAACAGACGGGCAAAACAGAACAACATGGTACAGGAAAAGATTCAAATTCCATTATCATCTATTTCTATAATGAAAATTCCTCTAAACACCAATTCAAAAGAACATATCTTTCAAACATATAAAGGCATATATAATCAAGAATATCACACTTACAACTTGCTGTCCCCCATAAAAATTCAATCCCACCTAAAATTAACAAAAATATAAAACACCAAACAATCCTATAATATTAACAAAAAAGGAAAGAATAAAGCTTGATAACAAATAGAACCTTATTCACTAATCCACCACCTAATAAACATAACAGAACCAAATAAAAGATGAAATTTTGCAGGGAAAAGGAAATTGTACCATTTGCAGGCTCTGTGGTGATGAAAGTCAATGGTTCCACATGAACAACCCAGAAAACACCAGAAACTCTACATGGGTTCCCAGAACCTTCCTTGTCCAGAAATACTCATTCCCCAATATTTTCTCTCACTTTCCTGCACTTTCTTCCTCCAAGAAAACAAAAAAAAAACAAGAAAAGGGTTTTTGGTGGGGAATTCAGAGAGGTGGAATTCCTCTCTGAAACCCACCACCACCCATCACGCCATTAACGAAGCCTGAGAACATTGCAGAGTCCACAGAGCAGTCCCTCTCTCTATATCTCCGTTTTCTCTTCTGTTGCTGAATTTGTGAGACGTTGGCAGCTGTGTGTGATTACTGTGTGTGTATGTTTTTGTTTTCCCTCTGGTTTTCTCTTCTGTTTTGTTGAGTGATTTCACATCGCAATTTGGATAAAATAATAAGACTGTTGATATGTTTATGTTACGCGAAAGAAAGAATATACCAACAGTATCTCTCACAAATACTCGTACGGCCCAACCTAACTAAACTGTTTAATGTTTTTTTTAAATGTCCTAATTACCCCTCACCATTTTGTTAATCTTCTTATTTTTTGCATTTTAGACTGCTTTTAATATTAATACAATTTTAATTAAATTATTAAATAAGATAAAATGCAAATTCAAACCTGCTAAACTCTAATGTGGGTGACACAGACACTTCTTCTCCTTCTTCTTCGTTTCATATAAAGTCTCCAGTCTCATATTCATTTATTAAATCACAAAATCTAAAAAGATACCGACATGATAAGTGTTGGATTACTAAAAAAAACTGTAATACAAGTATATAACTATCGAACATAGACACCGACCTGATAAGGGTTGGATTACTAAAAAAAACTGTAATATAACTATCTGATTTATGTTCGATTTATATTTGTATTTTTAGTTATAATACGAGAATTGTATAATTATTTGTTAGTTATAAGGAGCTGCTTTTTTTTTTTTTAATATTTTGTTTTAAAAATTTAATTTTTTATTTTATTTTAAACTTTTAATTTTTGTAATCTTTTATAGTGTAATTCGATGAGACTAACCATTCCTGGACATCATAATTATATTGATACAAGTGAATTAATTTATATTCTCACCAGATTTAGATAGCTTAATTTATTATTTATAATTTCTCTCAAATATATTGTATTTATTTAGTTTTTTTTAAGCTTTATTTATTTAGATATAATTTATTGTCTTTTTGAAAAAAAAATAAAAAAATACATAACACTATTATTACTTCCAAATAGATTCTAATATTTTGACATGTCAATGGAGGTAAATGGTGTAACAATGTCAACTCATAACAATAGTTTAAAACAAATTTGTATTCATATTAATCAATTATAACAAATTATTCATATTCTCCCACTAAATAATTTAGTGGTAGTGGGCAAATATGATTATGCAAATTTAACAATTCACGTGGCAACATAAATTGTCCAATAATTTCCTCCATGTGTCAACCCACAGAACAAAAAGCAAAATTTTAATTGTAATCTCTGGTGGAGAGACTTTTTTAAGTTTCTGGCCACCAATAACAATACAACAGTTTTCAATAATGTCTGCTATTTTATCTATTTTTTTTTTCTTTTTTTGTGGAGGAAAGCATATTTCAATAATAGCTTTCACATGTTAGCTAATTCCACCCTAATATATATATATATATTCAAATAACTTTTTAAAAAAGAATAATAAATTTTCACTTCCACTTTGGTTCAAGTTATTCGGTGCAAATTTTATATGTATAATGAGTTTTCGACGTTGTGAGAGTAATATACCTAAGTTGTGTATATAGTTGGTTGATCTTGAAATTAGTTTTCTCTCCGATATTGTAAGAGTAGGTAGATATCTACGCTACACATGTATTACTTGATCTCACTATGGGTTTTCTTTTCGATGTTGTGAGAGTAAATATTTGAGTTATGTATGTATTGCTTGATCTCAATAATAGTTTTCTCTTCGATGTTATGAGAGTAGCTATTTAAACCGTAAAGTAGCAAAGTCACATTCTTGAGTGGGGGTTATGGCCCCCAAAGCCCACGAATATTTTTAAAAATTATTAACATTTTAACCCAAATGTTTTTATTATTTATATTTTTATGTTAAAATATTAATAGTTTTTTAAATTGGTCCCTTCAAAATCCTAGAGCCGTAAGCTGCCTCTTGCCGCGCATGTAATATATTTATCTTTGATGTTGTAAAAGTAGATATATTTTTTTTAAGAAAAAAATACTATATATGATGACTACGACTCGAATCTAAAACATTATCCGATTGAATGAGCACTCTTATCTTATCACCGATCCACGTTGGGCGGTGATGAGAGTGGAAGGTGTTTATGATGAAATTAATAAAGATTGTTTCTTATAGATTCCACCAAGCCATAAACACATTTTGGTAAAGTTCTAAAATAAATAATATTTGACACACCATTAATTGACAAGGGGCTCCAAGAGTCTCTGGATCCACTAATTAGAATAATAATATATAAATGTTATGGAAATTAAAGCTGATGATCAAATCACAACTTAGAAATCTAAATTTGAACTAGAAACTAGAAAGTTGATGCAGATCATATCACACTTTACAAACTGTAATTTGCTAACAGCACTTGCAGTTGTCATCCAGATCTACAACAATTAATACTTCAAATTATATACATCTCCTTGATCTTCTGACAAAGACTTTATAGTTTTGTTCATGTTCTGTCTTAGATGATTATCAAGCTTAAAGTTTACATTTTTTTTTTTCCCACCTAAATATAAGTTTACATTTTTTTTGGTTGATGATTTTCTTCGAATTGAAGTTCTAATATCATAATAATCTTCAACGGAAAAAGAAAGTGTCCTTTTGGGAAGTTCATGTACTTGAAGGAAAAGGAATACTCTTTACAAGAAGACTTGTCATAAAATGAAATAATATTTATGTGAAACAAGTAAATCTTGTACGTTTAGGAGTAGGATTTCCTTTTATCGTAAACTCCATGTAACTAGTATAAATAATCATAATATTTATGTTATTAGATTTAAGGTTGTGGAGCAAAACGAACACCATGTAACATCAGAGAGAGTGTGGCGAGATCCAGGTGAGACCCAAGGGAATATCCGGAGAGGGATCTAAGGGAATATTAATGAATCAAGTTAAAGATCCGTGGGTGATATTCATGGGAGACCTAGGGGATATTATGGGGGTACTCGGTGAGGATCTTGTGAGTGGGGTTTGGGGTTGAGGTGAGAGAGTTAATCTTAGAGTATATGGTTGTAACAATTTATCATATAGTAGAACTTTCTCTGTCGTTCTGACGGCCCGTGATTTTTACCCGTTTTGGGTTTTCCACATATATCTTGTGTTATGATTGTTTATTCTCTCTCATCTATTTTTCTGCTTATTGACGTTATTAATTGCTATGAGTTATGGGCGAATATTAGACACGACGTTTCCACGTTCATCGGTTCAGGAATTATCCCCAACAATTGGTATTAGAGCCATATGGTTTGGCGATGGCGATGACGATGACGATAATAAGTCTTTACGGGAGATCGTATGGAGGACTTGGTGTCATTGGGATAATAATGATCATGGTTATCTAGTATGGTTTAGCAAAGGAGATACGTCTTGAAGACGGTTTCGAACTCGATAAGGGTTTGATGAAAGGAAGAATTTGATGGAAGAGAAGTTTGGCTTGTGGTGACAGGCACAAGTCATGGAGATCCAATCTAGGTTACACAAGGAACTTATTGACTATCAAAAAAAAAAAAAAAAGGTTTTGGATGTTCGTAGTCTCTAGTTTTGTCTCTGGTGTGGTGTGGGGAAGCACTCTCAATTTCTAGTAGCAAGTCTTTTACATGGTATGTGATGCAAAGATAAAAGGTCTTTCACAAGGTTGAGTGATGTAAGGACATGTTTATCCTTTTGGCAGTTTTTCCCACTGGCCATGGAAGAGGATATGTTGCTGCTAGTGGTCCATAATTGTGCATAAGACATTGGTCAGAAATTGATTCAAGGTGTATGGTGGACAAAGATGTCGATGGCTGACGAACTTCTTGGAAATCTGACTTGAGGAGTTGCACCACAATTTCAGTAAGTTATTTCGACATGGTGCTGGAACAACGAACACAAAAAAATGTGTAAAAGAAAATCTTAGGATGGTTCGTTCCTAAGTGGTTATACCTTGTGGTGGGGTATGATGATTCTCGATGATAAGAAATGTGGCTATAGACAAAGGTCTTGAGAATTCAAGTCAAATGGGAGAATTGTTAGGTTTTGACTTGTATTCCTAAGTGGATCAAATGTGAACCAAACAAGACTCAACTGATGTGGAGCTTCCTGAAGACGTGGGTTACATTTGGAAGATGGAATGGTGTGGTTTGAAGGAGGTTGAAGATCATGAAGAATTGAAGAAACGGTTCGTTTCATCGTATGGATCGCAGTTTTCTAAGAGATGTAATTTAAGGTGACTTGTAACGGTTTAGAAAGCGGACGCGCAACCTTAACCCAAATCGTAGTCAATCATAAGCATGCGTGGAACGGGAAATCTTCAACAGAAAAAGAAAGTGTCCTTTTGGGAAGTTTTTGTGCTTGAAGGAAAATGAATACTTTTTACAAGAAGACTTGTCATAAAAAGAAATAATATTTATGTGAAACAAGTAAATCTTGTACGTTTAAGAGTAGGATTTCCTTTTATCTTAAACTCCATGTAACTAGTATAAATAGTCATAATATTTATGTTATTAGATTTAAGGCCGTGGAGCAAAAAGAACACCATGTAACATCAGAGAGAGTATGGTGAGATCTGGGTGAGACCCAAGGGAATATCCAGGGAGGGATCCAAGAGAGTATTAGTGGATCAAGTTAAAGATCCGTGGGTGATATTCATGGGAGACCTAGGGGATATTGTGGGGGTACTCGGTGAGGATCTTGTGAGTGGGGTTTGGGGTTGAGGTGAGAGAGTTAAACCTAGAGTATATGGTTGTAAGTTGTAACAATTTATTATATAGTGGAACTTTTTCTACCGTCCTGACGGCCGGTGGTTTTTACCCGTTTTGGGTTTTCCACGTATATCTTGTGTTATGATTATTTATTCTCTCTCATCTATTTTTCTACTTATTGACGTTATTAATTGCTATGAGTTATGGCGAATATTAAGCACGATATTTCCGCGTTCATCGGTTTAGGAATTATCCCCAACACATTGTCCACAAATGAATCAAAGACTAAGGCCATTATTGTAAGTAAATCAAAAGCTTAATTATTGAACTACAATTATATGTGCTGATCAAAGCACCAAATTTTCAAGCAGCCAAAAAGAATATTCTTCAATTCAACTTAAAGTTCATGAATGACTTGGGTGCATTAGCCTTTGTGTTTGTTGGATTCACATGATTCATAAAGAATAAAAACAATACAATTCAATGCAAAAACACAATGATGTTTTGAGACAAAAAGACACCCAATATTTGACCTTGATTGTTGTTTTTAATTAGGTAACTATAAACAAGAAGGAAAGGGCAATAACTTTGGTTTTTTTTAATATTTTTTTAATATTTTTTTTATATTTTTTTTAAGTTATAATATTTTCAAGAGTGATAAAAGTAGTTTAGCAAGCACTAAGAAGTAACTGGAAGATTGTATAAATAATAATATGTTTTAAAGTATTGCCTGAAAATGACAACTTCCTAACTATCTTTTCCACTTGATTATTGTCCAAAGTTTAATCACAACATTATTTTAAACTTCTTTTTTTTTTAAACTCTTTTTTTGGGTGCTTTATAAAGTGCCGGTTCTTCTTGCACTTTGTTTATGTTTGTGCTTGGAAGGAAGGTAATCCACTAATCCTCATCAATCTTTAATTTGTGACCCCATGGAAAGGATAATTAGGATTAATAAAATCTTATTTGTGGATCGATCAAAATCTCAAATCACATCAAATTAAAGACATAATAGTATACAAGTTGATTCAAGTATAGTTTAACGTGTACTATACAACATAAGGTAGCAACATATATAATCCGTACAACTCGTTTAATGAATAAGCCGTGTCATATTAGTAAAGAAAAACAAACGCATCAGCAGATGATTCAAACTTTGCAACTTTCTGAGAGAGCCAGCCAATGTTGTTCAAGCAGAAGAGCTTACAGAAAGTTGCTTGTATTATAATGCTTATATATATATATATATATAAAGTTGCTTGCAAATTAATTTTCTTTTTGGAAATGGTCTGTGTTCATGATCTTGAAATAGACTTAATTTGAACCCACTAATCTCATAAGTGTTGGCTTATTCTCAAATATTGAAGAATCTGAAAAATATGGTTAGTAGAAACAATATATATATATATATATATAAGCAGTGTTATACAAAAGAAAGTGCTTCTGGAGAAGCTGCTTAACCGATGAATGTGGACCTAAGAATATTTTTCCACAATAGAAAGATATTGGTATATATATAGTGGAATGAGAATATATATCACTCTCTTTTATAGGTAATTCAAAAGATTGGACTCACAAGTTATAGATCACAGAAGTATATATATATATATATATATGCATTGACAAAATCACTTGAAAGTGCTTTTTCTAATTATGCTCAATATGACTTGGGGTCATGAATCATGATCTTTCTTTTCATATGGCCAAGTCAACTTATTATCACATCAAATAATGAAGATTCCCATCCATGAAAATAAACAATGTACTCTTTTGCTCAATTTCCTTCTCTGAATTGAAGCACTTGATCAGAATCAGATTTTAAAATATTCCAAGGATACTCAATTGTACTTGTGATTTGATCAATATGTACATGCATGCTGCTTTATATATATATATATATATATATTTAGGAAATTATATAGATATGCATGCAAAACTTCAAAAGGGCAAGAGTTCTTGACATTAAAAGAGCAACAATAAAGCGATTACATTCTCTATTCATGAGGTTGGTCTTGAAAAAATATTTCAGGACCACCGTTATATAGCGTTGTGAATCTGGTTTAACAACGTTATGTAACTTTGGTTCTGATTTTTTTTTTTTTTTTTTCTAGACTTAACCAGAGAAGGACCGCTCTTATAATTATATTGATTTAGTCATTTCTTAAAGTCCAAAACCATTTTTTCTTTGAGACAGAAACAGCGGTTCAATAGCATTTAGCAACTACCCACTTACCTTCTTTTTTTGACAGTCTCCTTCTATGGAGTAATAAAACAAAGTTCGAAGAAAATTTATATTTGAAAGTACTTTAAGTGTTTATTTGATCCTTTTTAAAAAAGAAGTGTTTCTTTGATCTAAACATTAATTTTTATTTATTTATTTATTTAATTAAAATCTATATAAAAAAGGTAAAATACATAGTTTAATCTATTTTGAGAATATTGAAGGTCATTTTCTCTTGGAGTGTTTGAATTTCGATTTGATGATGTGAGGCATCAACGTCATTCATATTTTACATTGCAATGCACTTTTTTTTTTCTTTTTTTTTTTTTAATTTGAATTTGAATTTGAGAAGGGGATTTAAACTTGAAAACTCGACCAATATTGAGAGATGTGATCACCATAAAACTATTCATGCAACCACAAGTCCACAACCGAATTATTTTCAAGAAAAAGAAGATTTTTTTTTTTTCTCTCTCTTGAGCATCAACCTAATTTAAGGTTTATATTTAGTCAATAATAATTAAATTAATTAAAATATAACATCATAGCCCACTAAGAAAACAAAATGCTAGAACTAGATGTTGGTGGTATTTTTAGAAATTAACATGTTAGTTGGTGGACTTCAAAGTGTAATATTATTTTTATATTTATTAATAATTTGTAATTGTCAAATTAAAAAGAAATAATAATACATGAAGTTGCGTTGGAACCAATTAACCAATCAGAATGCATAGGATTCAGAACTTGAATTTGATTTGTGAATATTGATTAATTATTGAGCTTTTCTTGGCTCAACTAAGCTTCTGGAGGTTTGACTATATTTTTTTTAGGGACAATTACCCCGGTGGCCATCGACTTTTGCCACCACTATCAAAATGGCCATCGGATGGAGAATTAGTTTAGAAATGACCGTTTTTGGCAAACAATGTTACACTAATGACCATTCCGTTATAACACCGTTTAACTTTGTCTAAGAATGTTACACTAATGACCATCAATTTGTTCACTTGGTATCAAAATGGCCATTATAATCATTTTTCTCCAAAATTACTCTAGTGGCCATCCATTTGGTCAATTGATATCAAAATGGCCATTATAATTATCTAACTTTTTCTAGAACATTTGTATTGACCATCCAATTGGTTAATTGGTATCAAAGCAATTATTATATGGACAACTATATTCTGTTAGAAAAATAGAGTAAGCAATCATTAAAAAAAAAAAAAAAAAATCATTCAATAGAGAAAATGAAAAATTCATTTGATTTAATATAATTTAAATCTCATACACATCAAATACCACTTGTCAAACTGCACAAATATACCAAAATCCCCTATACAAGTATACCAACTTGTTCCTTTTAATCTGAAAACTGTTCAAAAACCATACCCGATTGTACCATATTCAAAACCACACAAAAGTTTGACAACCAATTTAATTTTCATGGTACCTAAAATAACTACCACACAAAATGCATTTCAGTTAAACAAAAAACATTGCCAATTTCAGTTCAGCTTAAAAAGAAAAAAAAAAAAAAAAAAAAAAACAATAATATCTTTTGTTAAGGTTGATAGTTATTTTAGGTACCATGAAAATTGGTTGTCAAACTTTTGTATGGTTTTGAATATGGTACAATCGGGTATGGTTTTTGAATAGTTTTCAGATTAAAAGGAACAAGTTAGTATACTTGTGTAGGGGATTTTGATATATTTGACAAGTGGTATTTGATGTGTATGAGACTTAAATTACATTAAATCAAATGAATTCTCATTTTCTCTATTGAATGATTTTTATTTTATTTTTTAATGATTGCTTACTCTATTTTTCTAACAGAAGAATATAGTTGTACATATAATGATTGCTTTGATACCAATTAACCAAATGGATGGTTAATACAAATGTTCTAGAAAAAGTTGGACAATTATAATGGCCATTTTGATACCAATTGACCAAATGGATGGCCATTAGAGTAATTTTGGAGAAAAACGATTATAATGGCCATTTTGATACCAAGTGAACAAATTGATGGTCATTAGTGTAACATTCTTAGACAAAGTTAATGGTGTTATAACGGAATGGTCATTAGTGTAACATTGTTTGCCAAAAATGGTCATTTTTAAACCAATTCCCCATCCGGTGGCAATTTTGATAGTGGTGGCAAAAGTCGATGGCCATCGGGGTAATTACCCTTTTTTGTTACTAGATTTTGATTGTTCTCGGTTGTTCCTCTTAGAAAATCAGACCTACTTAGATAGCCAAAGCTTAAAATAATAATAATAATAATAATAAGTGAAAATTGCAAAAAATAACCTAACCACATAATAGATTATTGTTTCTAGCCAAATTCTAAATTTTTATTGTTTGTAACCAATCACCATAATACATTATTGTTTTTAGTCAATAAATTTCAAATCTACCCTTTTATTCTCTTTTTTCCTTTAATTTTTTTTTCTCTCCATTACTCATCTCTCTCTATCATTCATCTCTATCACCCATCTTTTTATCACTCATATCTTTATCAAATCTTAGTTCTCAACTAATTTTTGTCAAGAAATTAAAGTTATTTTGAAGAGAAATCGCAAAGAAACCAAGATTTGGGAAGAATTTTTTAAAAATTTTGAGTTTATGGTTGAATCTCTGCTCAAAACTTCAAGGTTTATAAATCTTCAATTTCAATAGCATTATTATGTTTTTTAAATGATATTATTGATAGGTCTTTGTTATTTTGTTTCAATTTTGAAGTTTTTTTGTTGACAATGGAAGAAACATTGACTTATATCACTTTTACCGTGACACATCGGCTAATATTGTGTAATCATGTATTTTTGAAGTACATGAGATATTTCATGTCCAACATGACATACACAGGATTTTCATGCCCAATATGACATATATGAGATATTTCATACACAACATGATATACATGGGATATTTCATGTCTTACATGAAATACTGTATAAATAGGATATTTCATACCCAATATGATATGCATAGGATATTTCATGCACAATATGATATACATGAGATATTTCATGCCTTGTATGAAATACCGCATAATTGGGATATTTGATACCCAACATGACATATATAAGATATTTCATACCCAATATGACATATATGGGATATTTCATGCATAACATGATATACATGGGATATTTCATTCCTTGTATGAAATACTGTATAATCGGGATATTTCATACCCAACATGACATACTTAGGATATTTCATGTCCAACATGACATACATGAGATATTTCATACACAACATGATATACATGGGATATTTCATACCTTACATGAAATACTGCATAAATAAGATATTTCATACCCAACATGACATACATACAATATTTCATGCCCAACATGACATACATAAGATAATATTTCATGCATAACATAATGGGGATATTTCATTCCCAACATGACATATATGTGATATTTCATGCACAACATGATATACATGGGATATTTCATGCCTTGTATGAAATACTGCACAATAGAGATATTTAAAAAAAGAAGAAGGGTATTTTAGACTTTACAACTTCCATCTAGTTAAAAACAATAACTTAAATTTTTTTGATTAAAAACAATAATTCATTTCTTAATATGACTACTTTTACAAATGTCTCTAATAATAATAATAATAATAATTACCACTAATTAAAGAAACATATATTATCATTATTTCAAATGGGTTTCTAAATTCCAAACTTGAATGCTTACCGGTTACTATACAATCCTAGGTTAGCAGGTTAGTAGGTTATTCATATCGACAATCTTTTTTATAAAAAATTTACGTATCAGAGCTGATTCAAATATCTTCTGTTTGTCTTTCACAATGTATGGCAACACTTGAACTTAATTAATGTATACAAATTTCAAAAATAATAGGAATTTATATATACATATATGATTTACGGATGATTGTATGGATGATTGTATATATGATTTTATCACGAACTTTTAAAAAGTGGGTTTGAGAAATTTTATTAATAATTTAAAGGGAAAAAGATTTCCACCCCATCTCATAAAAAATGAACAAAAATCTAGGTAAAATGGTGTCCACATAAATTTACATGTTTACAATAGTTTAAATAGTTAAATAGATAAATAATAATTTAATGATGATTTAAACATTATAATGATGAGGAAATGAAGATTTACTTGGGGATGCTGATCGAAGTGGAGAAAACTGTTGTGACAAAGAATTCCATTAGCATAAACATATTTAAAAGCAGAAGTGGGAGAATGCAAATTGCTTTTTTGAAAATGCCAAAGTCTTTGTATATATATATATATATATATATTACTGCTTTGTTAAATGGATGGGGCTAGAAAGTGATTCCACTCACAAGCACTTTGTTTCATGGAGAGTGGGATGATCGGATATTCTTCAAAACAAATTATAACTCCATGGCCCTTCCAATATTCCACCACCACCACTCCACATGATTTATTATATACAGAGAGATTAAAATTTCAATTGGGAAAATAAAAATAAAATTCTGTACAAGTGGACTTGTTGGGGTCACCAACACCACCATTCACCATTTATTTGACCTCTAAACAAATTTAAGCTGTTTATGTGAAAACTATTATGTCCACACACCTTTGACTTCAAATTCTGATAATCAATAGGTTAGGTTTTTACGATTTGTATTCGTACTTATACAATGCAATCTAAAACATTGATTTTTTTTATAAAAAAAAAAAAAAACAAGCTCGATCTTACTCATAATCAAAAGCACAATTTGGACACAAACACTCATGATATGTAAATTGTTTTTGCAATAGAAAATGAGAGAAGACAAAGACAGAGAGAGAGAGAGACAGCAAAACTCATGCAAAATAGTAATCTTGGTAGTGGGATCTAAGGGTTAACATAGCTGTCTATCACCTTCGCACAATGTGATTTGATAGTAAAAGCGTTCATTCAGTCCGACAATAATTCAATTCAAGTCAATGATATATAAAAAAAAAAAAAAACATAACTATCCGAAAGTGGGGTATTAACCAATAACCAAGTCACACAGAAAAACGTTGAAGATGATTGTGGGGTATTAACCAATAACCAATAAAGTGGAATTTGATATATATATATATATTTATATAAAATAACATTTTAAAGAAGAAAATGTATTACCACCGAAAGTGAAGGAGAGATGAACTCAATTAAAGACATGAGACAACTTAATGGGAAAACTGTTGTTAGTAGGAGATGATGTGAGATTGATTGATTGTTCCAACTCATTGCCTTTATCCATAATGTTTTATGAAAACAAAACATGTGCATAATATTGACAAGCATAATCAAAATCAAGACAACAATTTCCGGTTTTTCCTCGTCATGATCACAATCTAAATATTCAGAAACCTAGCCAGAACATCCAAAACATCCGGAGGATGACGGATTTTGATGTCAATTATTGATAACTAAATGAGCATATTATTTCAAGCAAATCACAGCAAGGCCTATTAGTATTTCAACCATAATGGTTGCACAGAACTAGCATCAAAAGCAAAATGATGTGAAAAAATTCAAACCTTGGTATAAATTCTATTTTGGAACCAAAAACAAAGTGTTTCTTTCTGCTAAAATTTCACGTAGTGGACTACTAAATACAAATAAAAACAACTAAAAACAAAACAAAAATTTTGCAGAGGGAAGAAACATCATCAATAAAATTTTCGAACCTGAAAAAAAAAATGTCTGGGTAGAGCGCCAATGAAGTGAAGTTCGGCTGTAACAGGCATACATGGACCGGATTGAAAAATACTATAAAGGCATGATTAAATTATCCAACGATTAAATAATCCGATTATAATTTGATCCCACTATTAATAGATGACGTGTTATCTAGACAATCCAATTTCATAATTGGTTCATAATTGGTTCTATAAGGTTGGTAAATTGACATTCGACTATCTTGTATTTGTTATGTATTATATGTCATAATTGGTTCATTATTTGCCTGCTCTCATAAATGTTTTGTTAACCTTATACAAAAACCTTGGCATCATGTGAAATTATTAATATGAAGTTAGCAACCTTGTACATGGTAGCTATGTGCTACAACAATTTTTCTATACGTACACCATCAATGATTTGGTTACACTTAACATTTTGTTTTGTTCTTTTTCATTTTACCTGTAAAGTTTTTGACCCTTTTTAGTTTGTGTCGTAGTGGAGATAGTTACTACAAGAATATGAGCTCATTTAGGATAGCTTCCACTTTTGACATTTGACGGTTGAAAAGGAGAAGTAAAAGTATGAATTTTTTAGTTATCATTTGGATGATGTATTTCAGCAGAGCTTTTATAAATTATTTCAGGTGAATAATAATTTACTACAAATTAAGTTCGATAGTTTTTTTTTTTTTTTTTTTTTTCTTAATTATAAAAGTACAAAAGAAAATTATTTAAGCACGAGTTCTCTGGTAAATCTATCACGAACAACCTCATCTCACTTTCATTTATTGTTTTATTCATTTTTATTATGCATCTATAATTCTTCGTCCTCAAACTCAAATACATAATCTTGATTTTCATAATTTGATGGACTCAACATCTGCAATGACCTCCCTCCTTATGAAATTATGTAAAGTCATGAAGCATTAAAAAAAACCAAACATATATTGCAAATTCAAATATATGATATTGCTAACAGCCTAACACAAGTAGTTCTCATTCAACTAAAATATCCAATGGCACAAATTATACAGGAAGAATAATAACTTATGTGTACCTTCAGCCATAATCCTCGTTAAAGCAACATGATGATTCTCCAATAGGGAGTTGAATACAATTACAACAATACAATTAAGCAAGACATGTCCCAGGCAACAAAAAGAAGAAAATCAATGACCAACAATGTCTCAAAACAATTCAACCCGTCAAACTGTGGATCCAAGCTTCTCATCTTTCTTCGCTTTTCCTAGTAAAACCTCCAACAGATACTGGAAAGACACCTATGAAATCCTGCACATAAGTGGAACATAATTATATAGGTTAAGATTACTCATCAAACAAAATACTTGAAAAATGGTGGTGTTTGGTCAATTCTTGCCCCAACTTTGGGATGATAGTACCCAATATAACCATTAGAATTTAGAACATTAAAAAAGAGTGCATGTAAACTCTCAAACTAATGAATTTAAGGGGCTGATATAAAGACCTATACTATAATCCCTTCAGGAGACTGCCACACATGTATTAAATGGGCTGCTTTTGGAGAGCCAAGCCCACATCTATTTAAATGAGCTTCGTGTATTTTTGATAAGCTCTTTTAGAAGAAGCTGTATGGGTTGTGCAGTGCTTACTTAAAAAGAGCTTTCTAATCTTAAAAGCTCTTCTTCCCGATCACCCAAACAGTTCCAAAAGTAACTTTTGGGTTCCTAAAAGTCATTTTTGGATCCCCAAAGCTCTTATGAGACTCTCAAAAACTTAGCCAAACAGACCCTATGTTTAGAACCACATATAAATACTCATATTTAACAGAGCTATCCTATGGTTCTTACTCATATTTCATTTTTCTTTACAGTGAGATGTCAAATATCAATTCCAATGATAATATAATAATATATAAACATATATTGTTTTTTAATTAACTATTTAAGTAACAATTTCTCTAAAAGTAAACTTAAAATACTATATACAACCAAAATTTTCTCATATTAACAAGATAAGAACATTAATATAAACATATTCCTCTCAACTTATAAAAACATAATTATAAACATATTAATTATCATTTTAAAAATAAAATGATTTTGAATAAATTTGTAGTTCTATTTTCTCAAATTTATATAAATCATTTTCTTTTTATTGTCATTGATATCACGTACCAATTCCTTGACTAAAGAGAGACGAGATTTATTTTTCAAATTAGTGTGGAAACATAAAAGGAAATACATACATTATTATACTCTAAAGAATATCATGAACTGTCTGCTGGTACCAACATTGCTGACATAGGGCGTTACCAACTGTCTATCTGCAGTGGATCCAAATATAATGTGATGGAATTAGGACAAATATGTTAAAACTTAAGAGAACGAAACAAGAGCTAAAAGGGGTACTTACATAAACTTTTGGTATGTGTGCTATCTTGTACCAGTCCTCTCCTTTTTCCTTCTTACTTCGCTTCTCCAGTTCAGGGCATCTGCTAATATTCAATCTCTGTAGCATTGTGAGGCCCTGAATGCTCGCTGGAAGAGATGGCAACTTCGGGCAATCACTTATTTCCAAAATCTGAAGAGATGTAAGGTCTCCAAGCCAGTGAGGCAATGATTCTAGATTTTGGTAGTTGGATATTGACAAGAATTCCAGAGAAGGAACATACCGCAGGACATCAGGCAAGACTTCCAACTTGGAAGTCTTATAACCAAATAATTCTAAGTGACAGAGGGAAGTAAGGCACTTCATACCATCAGGTAAAGCCACCAGCTCAGGGCAGCATCCAATAGTCAAGCCCTGAAGGCATGTGAGGTGTTGTAAACCCTCTGTCAAAGATGTGAACTTTGTACAAGAATCCAAAGCCAAAGATTTAAGACGTTTCAGTCCTTCCATCCCTTGCTCTGGAAATGACTCTAACTCATCGCACCCCTTAATATGTAGTCTTTCAAGAGAACTGAGGCTGCCTATTTCTGTGGGCAAACACTTCAGCTTCTTGAAACCATCAATATTAAGTTTCTTCAGAGAGGTGAAGTTTAGAAGCGTACCTTCTGGAAGGTAATTCAATTCATGATTATCCGAAACTTCAAGGGAGATAAGGTTTTTGAGATTCGAGATTGATCCTAGTACCACCTTATTGCATTCTAAAACCGTTAACTGCTCTACCGAAGGAACATGTTGCAAGGAGGTCAATTTAGGGCATTTAACAATTCTTAAGGAGGTCAGACGTGGGAGCAGCTTCCTTCCATCTAATCTTGAGAATCTTTGAAAACTTGGCAAATTTTCAATTCTGAGACTCTCCAAATACGGGAATCCTGTTGCCATTCCACCACCTTGAAAATGATCGTCAATATACGTCACCCGACTCATATTAGATAAATGAAGAGTTCGAAGAGAAGGTAATAGTGCTAAGGGAGGAAGTTGAGAACATTTGTCACAGCTTGAGATCGCAATAGAAACAACATTATTATTACGAATGTTGTCCCTCATCCAAGAGGACCAAGAAGGAAATTGGTCACCTTTATACCCTGATATGTCTAGTTCTTTAAGGTTTGTGTGAGGTTGCAAAGCTTCAAGTACTTTTTCAACATCTTCCTGTGATTGAAGATCACTCTCATTTTTCCAAGACAAGGACAATCGATGAAGATTTAGTTTTTCAACCAAATTGGCTTCTTTTGCATCACGTGGATTCTCCACTCTCTGGAGGTGTTCAATACTTAACGTTCCACCCAAGTTTAAGCCTTTCAATTCATCTAAGTGACAACCTCTCTTTTTACCCACAATAAAGCGAGTTAAAGTCTTTAGACAAGTGATTTGCCCAATTTCTGGTGGCATCTCAGATAAATCTTCACAACCATCTAAGTAAAGGTGTCGGAGATTCTTCAAGCGTTTTGTATGTTTCGGTAGCTTCTGAAGACGAGAACATCCATTCAGATTCAAAGTTTGCAAATTGTACAGGGTACAAATTGATTTGGGAAGCACTTTGATATGGCAGTAAGAAAGGTCTAAGTACCGTAGATGTTTTAAATGGCTAATTGAAGATGACAACTTCGCTCCGATCAACCTTGCATCCAAGACTCTCAAATATCTTAATCTTGAGAAGTCAAAAGAAAACCCACCATATCTTGAATGCACTAGGAATGTCCTTAAGGTTTCAACTTGATATATAGCTTTAGGAAATACCCATGTATCATCAACAATCAATGAGTAATGTAAAGTTCTTTTTGAGATATCAGTTGAGCTTTCAATATTCTCAAAAACGCATTCATCCTCCATGATAGATTGAGCAAGATCATGAACAAGGTCATGCATTTTGAATCCTTTAACATAGCCAAAATAATCTTCCACTTCCCCAATGTCTTCTAAGAAAGATCGCCAGCACAATTCTTTGCAGATTTCATTACCCTCATCTTCCAGATCCAAATTCCTAGTGGAAGGAATAAAGCCATTGGCCATCCAAAGTTGAATAAGAAGATCTTTCTGAATTATAAAATCCTTTGGAAAAATAGCACAATAAGCAAAACATTGTCTTATATATGATGGTAAATTATAGTAACTCAACCGTAAAGCAGGCAAGATTGAATATTCATCTTGAGGCAAATTCCAGAGTTCACTTTCCACAACAGAAATCCACTGGTTCTCCTCACTTCTGTTGCTCATCATGCTTCCTAAAGACTTTACAGCTAAAGGCACACCTCCACACTTGTTCACCATCTTCTTTCCCAAAGCTACAAGGTTCGGACGTTCTTCTGTCTCCTGTCTGAATGCACGTTCCTTGAATAATGACCAGCAATCATCCTCGTTTAAACCGGACAACCGATGCAGAGGCATTGTTCCCATAAATGACGCAACCGTTTCGATTCGGGTAGTGACAATGGTAGAAGCACCTCTTGATCCACAAGCCAAAACACATTTCAACCTATCCCACTTTTCTTGAATTTCATTCCAGACATCATCTAGAACAAGTAAATACCTTTTCCCATTTAACGTGTCTTGAAGTTTTCTCTGCAGAGGGTCTAACCCCAAGTTTTCACAGGCGGATCCAGTTGCAGATTCAATTATATCTTTTATGATTCTTTGCAGAGAGAAATCGTCAGAAATACAAACCCAAATTCTTAGCTCAAAATGACTCTTAATCTTATCATCGTTGAAGACCATCTGAGCAAGTGTGGTCTTTCCGAGCCCCCCTAAACCAACAATAGGATACACGGAAACGCCATCAGAACAGGCAGCTTTCTCTACCAAATACTCAACAATTTTTTTGAAATCTTCGTCCCTTCCGTATACTTGAGGTTCAGTAACGATGGAGCCAGTTTGACGGTTTCCGATGTCATCAGAAAGCCTCTCAACACCTCCCTCTTTCAAATGAAAATCGGAACGCTCTTTAGCAATATCATCCAACCTCTCTCTGATGTCTCTCATCCTACTGCCAATCTTGCGACGAAACAATAGATTATGAGGATTCAAGCGAGAAGTGCGTACCTTGTTAATTAAGTTTGAATTTTGGCCGTTAGAATCAAACCGAACAGCAGCTTCTGTTGCACACTCATCCAAGATGTCATCAACCTTATAAGCTGCATCTTTAAGCTTTCTTAACCAATCATGAAGAGCCTTGCCTTTCTTTTGCTTCTCCTCTGCATCTTCAAGCACAGCCTTAATAGTTGATAGCAAGCTTTTAAGTTTCCTCATTTCCTTGTCAACACCCCAAATCAACCCAATCTCATCTTCGATGAGCTTGTTCAGTTTCCCCAGCAAAACACGAAATAAAGCGTCAGCCATTTTTCACTTGCAAAGTTTGAATACAAAGTTTTTTCTTGAGAGATGAGTAATTGCAGATAGACAATGGTTGGTCTAAGTCTGAGAAGGTAATACTAGAAAGTCAATGTGAATTGTTAATTGATAAAAGCATTTGAAAACAGCTGGCAATGTCCCACAATGTAATAAACTAATAATATCACCGTCCATTAACACCATGGAAATTTCAAGGAAGCTGGCAATGTACTTTCACTGTGATTGCATGCCGGCCAGGCAACTATACTCTCAAAATTTTCAAGCAATTTAAAAAAAAAAAAAAATTTGAATAATGCCACGTGCTACAAACTCCTATCGATGGAGTCAGTATTTTGGGTACTGACCCATCACTACTACCAAGCATTATTCATAAAATTTTAGCAATTTCAAAAGCCAATGTTACTTTCTGGGATCAACTACTATGCAGGGGAATAAAAATCCCCTGCACAAACGTGTAATATTTTTAAATGTATTAATAATTTGTAATTGTCGAATTAAAGCAATAATGATACATGAAGCTGCGTAGGAACCAATTAACCAATTAAACCAAATTAGTATTTCACCATCATGGTCGCACAAAACTAGCATCAAGAGCAACTGGAGAAAAACTTCAGTGGGACGGTCCCACTGACGTGGATATGGGACCGTCCAATCAAAGCACGCCACATATACATTGGAAGAATATGTGGCACACTTGTGGCGTGTATGTGGCGTGCTCTGATTGGACGTTCCCATATCCACGTCAGTGGGACCGTCCCACTGAAGTATTTCTCGAGCAACTGAGCAACATGATGTGATAAAATTTCAAACCTCGGTATAAATTCTATTTGGAAACCAAAAACAAAGTGTTTCTTTCTGCTAAAATTTCATGGAGTGGACTACTAAATACAAATAAAACAACTAAAAACAACACAAAAAATTTGCAGAGGGAAGAAACATCATCAATGCAATCAAACCTACAACAGGAACCTCATTGGATGGTCAGACTTTCAGCCTCAAATGACGTCCAAATGTACATTGGGCAAAACTTGAGATATGAGATCATGCTGATCATTTAGTACCAGAAAGTCACAACTCAGAAATTCTAAGCATGGAGAGCTGTTATTGTTGATGCATATCCATGGCAAAAATTCTTCCTAAGTAGCAACTGCAACGTTTTCTGGATTCGTAGTCGCAACCTTTTCGGGTTTCTCAATTCCTTGAATATCAATTATTCTCAACTTAGTAAGTTATTGCATTAAGATAAGTTGACATGTCAAAGGAAACCAAACACCATACAAACAAGAAAAGAGAAACATGCAATTTCTTTGACAGACCTGTCGATGTCCTTTGGTACGGCGGTAATTCTTCCTTCTCTTTTTCTTGAAAATAATCACCTTTGCATCTAATGCCTAAAAGAAAGGGAACAATATATGATGATTAAATTTCATATGCATACAAAAAGATTATAAATATATTTACACATCATAAATAAAGAAAATTTTACAATGATAAACAGCAAAAATAGCATTTCTGTTGAAGATGAAGAAAATACAAAATGGAAAGTAGATACAATGTAAACTAAAATGATTGCTAGATTAATATAATTTATATAACCTAACCGCCAAACTTCAGGATTCTGCAACAATATCCGCAACAAATAACCAATTCTCACATGAATTGTGAAGGATCCAATAAGTCAAACATTGATTCCTTCAGACATGTCAGTTGGGCAAGTGCTCCCAATGAATAGGATGTATATCTCGTATCCAAAAACTAGCAATTCATCCTGTCAATCCTCCAGGACCTAGATAACTTGAACTATTTGTGCCAATGGATTAGTACGACCCAAAACTTGAGATAATGGGTGTAATGCAGAAAAGAATCATAAATGGTTATTAATAGAGTTGATGTCACCAAATTTTGAGGAATTGGGCATCCATTGCTCCGCCTGTAATTCCACGAACTGCGTTTTCTATCTACAGCAGGCAAAGTCTGCCTAACTCTTGACTTTGCATAGCACATAAGAACTCCAAAGAGCCTCCATAGCAACTTAGCAAGTAATACTTTCTTCCAAACATGAATAATAGCACTCGCACAACTAATGTATCTACGTTTCACTTGGGAAACATCACAGTGGGGCAAAAGCAATCTATCTTGCAGCTTCCTTAGGCTAAATATAAACACAGGCTCAAATCAAACTATTGTAAAAGAATCATCTATTGGCTACTTTTCATTTTGGAACCTTGACTCACTTCATCATCTCTAGCAGGAAAACAAAAAACGCGGTCAACCACTCATGTTTGCAATTCAGTATGTTCCATATAATCTCTGAAGCTACATTTACACCATCCTCGTAGTTTGTTTAGGCTGAAATTCAGTTCCTGGAAAAGTTTCTCTGCACTGAGGTTTGAAGGGCCATCTAAACTACCAAATAATTTTCCATGGATCTTGGAAAATTACAAACTTCAGTTAGCTTTCTGAGAGGGAGTGTAACTCTTTTCAGATTTGAAATTTAATTCTTACTTTAGAAACATTTTCACCAAAAAGTTTACCAATTGAATGAATGATAGTAAATAAGATTACCCTTGTTAAAAAGTTAATGCAGCTAAGACAAAAGCAAGGGAGGAGACAGACAGGGAGAAAGATTTGGTGAACTCACATGTTCCTCAACAACTGCATGTACTGCTGCTTCTGGTACAATGGGTCTACCCACAATTGTTTGACTAGCGGAACCCAACATGAGAACCTTGTTCAAAATCAACTGCAATGGGAATAGTAATTGTAACATTAATAAAAAATCAAAGAAATGGTTTGTAAGAAAAATAACAGATTACTTTTCAATTTTACTGGAGATATACATTACACAACATATCAGCATACTGCACATTATCTGATTATCACATAGATGAAACTCAAACATAAGCTCAAAGCGATATAACCATTAAGCCCCTTAAAAGATACCTTCACTGTCATACCAATATATGATAGATATACTGCATAGCAACCCAGCAAGACACATAGATCACATCTCAAGTTGTGTTGTATTTATCTTAGCCTTGTACTTGCAGTTATCTCGGCATCAACATGCACCATCTTTTAATGTCATTACCCAAGAGGCCAAGACAAAAACTATTTTAAAGAACTTTTTCTTTAATATGTTACCCCTATGCTGATTATATAACAGCATAGCAGCACTGTGGAAATTCTGAGTTTGGAAGTCCTTAATTCTAGGAGTTGTTATTTCCTTATGAGTTGTGATGGGATTTGGATATCTTCTATCCAGAATCTCACTCTTTATTAGTTTCCTGTCTTATATAGGTCTAATTAGTTTATTTCCTATTTATTTTTATTTCCTGTTTTGTGTTACTAGAATCAAGGGAGAATTATGGCAGAATATTTGCCATCTGTTCTCTATAAATTCTGTATTATTTTTCAGCAAGATATAAGAAAAAACATATAAGAGGTTTTCCTCCTCTTTCTTCATGGTATCAGAGCACGATCTGAACCATTGAAATCTAGATGACAAAGTTCGGCATGGCCAGCGACAAGACAAGTTCAAGTTCAGAGGTCACGTCCAATCAAGGAGTTGTAGTCTCAAGCACTCCAAGCGGACCAGAAGGCCCTCTCAACGGAAACAACTTTCTTCTTCCAATCACATGACACAAACTCAACGGAAACAACTTTCTTCAATGGTCTCAATCCGTCATGATGTTCGTTTGTGGAAAAGGAAAAGATGACTATCTCACTGGTGAAACAGTGTCACCGAAGCAGGAAGACCCAAAATTTAAAACCTGGAAATCAGAGAACAACATGGTGATGTCATGGTTGATCAATTCTATGGCCAATGAAATTGGTGAAAATTTCATGTTCTATGGGACAACAAAAGAAATCTGGGATGCAGCAAAAGAAACCTACTCCAACAATGACAATACATCAGAAATCGTTGAGATAAAAAGCCTCCTTCATGACCTAAGACGGGGATCTCACTGTGACTCAATACTTCAACACATTGTCTAGGCATTGGCAGCAACTCGACGTGTTTGAGGAACTAGAGTGGAAGTGCACAGAAGACGGCATGAAATACAAGAAGGTTGTTGAAAAAGAGCGAATCTTCAAGTTCCTGCTGGGCCTTAACAAAAATCTTGATGAAGTCCGGGGACGAATCCTGAGCACAAAGCCTTTGCCTCCTATTCGAGAGGTTTTCTCTGAGGTGCGAAGGGAGGAAAGCCGGAAGAAAGTAATGCTTGGAAGTCAAACCAGTGCTGCCTCAACAGAAAGCTCAGCCCTTGTTTCTCAAGGAGTCAATCTGTCAAGCACCGACAACCGAGCAAGGAGGGGCAGACCGTGGTGTGACCACTACAGAAAACCCGGACACACCAAAGAAACATGTTGGAAGATACATGGAAAACCTGCTGATTGGAAACCATCAAGACCCCCACATTATCGTGAAAGTCATGGCCACATGGCTGCCGGGGAAGAAAATTCAACCCTTGAATCAACTCTCATCAGCAAGGAACAAATGGATCTATTACAAAAATTAATCATTCAATCTCAGCCGAACATTGGAAATTCTATCATCGGAACCGGTTCCCTTGCTCAAAAAGGTAACTTTTCTTGTGCACTTAATGCTAAAACTGAGAATCCAAGGCCATGGATTATTGATTCTGGAGCCTCGGATCACATGACTGGAGATGCTTCTTTGTTTCAGACATATAATCCATGTTCTGAAAACTTTAAAGTTCGTATTGCCGATGGATCCTTATCCACTGTAACCGGAACAGGTTCCATAGTTATTTCCAAGAACCTAATCTTAAGAAATGTTCTGCTGGTTCCTAATTTGAGTTGCAACTTGCTGTCCATTAGCAAGATTACAAGAGATCTTAATTGTGTTTCTCTACACATTGTGAATTTCAAGACTTGGATTCGGGGAGGATGATTGGCAATGCTAAGGAGTGTGCGGGGCTTTATCTTCTCAGAGTTGATAATCTTATTGAAGAACAAACCCAAATTGCAAGTAGTGTTCCCTTAACCAGTCAGTCCAGTAGGAATTGTTTTTTGGTTAATAGTTCGAACAATAATAGTGCAATCATGTTATGGCACTATAGGTTGGGTCATCCTAGTTTCATGTACTTGGAAAAATTGTTCCCTTCTTTGTTCAATAATAAAAATTCAAAATTTTTCCAGTGTGAGGTATGCAAATTATCAAAACATGTTCGACATTCTTACAAAATTCAGCCATATAAAGCATCTCATCCATTCTCCATTATACATAGTGATATTTGGGGTCCATCTAGAGTCAATAATGTTTCTGGTGTGAGATGGTTTGTGTTCTTCATTGACGACCATACTCGAACCACTTGGACTTTCCTTATGAAGGAAAAATCAGAAACTAGTTCCATCTTCAAAAGGTTCCATTCAATGATCCAAACACAATTCCAAACAAAAATCCAAGTTCTTAGGACTGACAATGGTAGAGAATACTTCCAATCTATTCTTGGGGATTATCTATCTAGTCATGGCATAGTTCATCAAAGTTCTTGTGTCGACACTCCGCAACAAAACGGAGTAGCCGAGAGAAAAAACAGGCACCTCCTAGAAGTTGCCCGATCCCTTATGTTCACTACTCATATTCCTAAATTTTTTTGGGGTGAAGCTGTCCTCACAGCTACCTACCTCATTAATAGAATGCCATCTCGTGTCCTTGAGTTCCAAACCCCGTGTCAAAAACTCATCCGAGCCTATCCTCTAACTCGTCTAATTTCCTCTCTTCCTTTGAGAGTGTTTGGGTGCTCAGTATTTGTTCACATCAACCAGCAGCAAAGAAGTAAGTTAGATCCTAGAGCCATAAAGTGTGTTTTCCTAGGCTATTCTCCACATCAAAAGGGTTACAAATGTTACTCACCGGTAACTCGAAAGTTCTATAATTCGATGGATGTAACATTCTTCGAGAATCAGTCTTTCTACCCCAAAACTGATATTCAGGGGGAGAAATCAATGCCACAAGAATATCAGTTTTGGATTGATGAAGAAACTGCTGGAAACCCCACCCTACCAAAGAGCACATCTGATCAAAATTCTCCACAAAATGTTCAAACAGTAACTGAACCTGAAATCATACAATCTGAAAATACTCAACCACAAAGTCCCACACCACTTGCAAATAACAAGGAGTTACGTGTTTATTCAAGAAGACAAAAACCGCAAGGGAATACAGAGCATCACACACTTCACATGCCATTCCAGGAATCCAATCCGGATCCAAGCACACAAGATTTTCTGCCAGGTAACACTAATCCTGACTCTTGTCCTGATAAGTCTTCATGTGATAATGATCTTGACATGCCTATTGCCTTGAGGAAGGGTGTTAGAACTTGCACACAACATCCAATTTCAAACTTTGTTTCCTATGAAGGATTATCTTCTAGCTACCGTGCTTTTACTACTAATTTATCAAGTGTAGAAATTCCTAACAGTATCCAGGATGCCCTCCGAAGACCAGAATGGAGAGTGGCAGTTGACGAGGAAATTCAAGCACTTGAGAAAAATGGTACATGGGAACTTTCAGAATTGCCGAAAGGGAAACAATCAGTGGGGTGCAAGTGGATTTTTACCATCAAATACAAGGCTGATGGAAGTATAGATCGATACAAGGCCAGGCTTGTTACAAGGGGATTCACTCAGACCTATGGAATCGACTATCAGGAGACCTTTGCACCAGTTGCTAAACTCAACACAGTCCGAGTACTTCTATCCCTAGCAGCAAATCTGGATTGGCCTCTACACCAACTACACGTCAAGAACGCCTTCCTTAATGGTGACTTGGAAGAAGAGGTGTACATGGAGATTCCCCTAGGATTCGAAACTGCTAGTAATGTCAACAAAGTTTGCAAACTTCGGAAGTCTCTGTATGGCCTTAAACAATCCCCACGGGCTTGGTTTGATAGGTTCACTAAAGCAGTTAAACGACATGGGTACACTCAGGGGCAGTCAGATCATACTTTGTTCTTCAAACACTCACCAAGTGGCAAGATTGCAATTCTCATTGTGTATGTCGATGACATAATTCTAACAGGTGATTATGAAGAAGAAATGCTCAAGTTGAAAGTTATATTGGCCAAGGAATTTGAAATTAAGGATCTTGGAGCTCTTAAATACTTTATAGGCATGGAAGTTGCTCGGTCAAGGAAAGGGATTTCAATTTCCCAACGTAAGTACACTCTAGACTTACTAAAGGAAACTGGAATGCTTGGCTGTAAACCTACAGATACACCTATGGACTCTACCAACAAACTGGGTATGGAAGAAGAAAGCTCTCCAGTTGACAAAGGGAGATATCAAAGGCTTGTAGGAAAGCTCATATATCTTTCTCATACAAGACCTGACATTGCTTTTCCAGTAAGTGTGGTAAGTCAGTTTATGAATAATCCTACTGATGAACATCTCAATGCAGTGTATCGAATTCTAAGATATTTGAAGATGACTCCAGGCAATGGCCTGTACTTTAAAAAGGAAGCCAAGAGAAGCATTGAAATTTTTACAGATGCTGATTGGGCTGGTTCAATGACAGACAGAAGGTCCACATCTGGTTACTGCACATATGTTTGGGGAAATCTAGTTACTTGGCGAAGTAAAAAACAATCAGTCGTAGCTAGAAGTAGTGCAGAAGCTGAGTTCAGGGCTATGGCTCATGGTATTTGTGAAGGAATGTGGCTACAACGGCTGCTTGGGGAGATGAAGATCCCTACTGAAAAGACTATGGATATTTTGTGTGATAATCAAGCTGCAATAAGTATTGCAAAGAACCCGGTTCATCATGATAGGACAAAACATGTGGAAATTGATCGTCACTTCATCAAAGAAAAGATTGAAGGAGGAATTGTCAAGATGGTGTATATACATACAAGTTCTCAAATTGCAGACATTCTCACAAAGGCCCTTCCAAGGATCAAATTTGATAACATGATATCCAAGCTGGGAATGATCAACATTTACTCCCCAGCTTGAGGGGGAGTGGAAATTCTGAGTTTGGAAGTCCTTAATTCTAGGAGTTGTTATTTCCTTATGAGTTGTGATGGGATTTGGATATCTTCTATCCAGAATCTCACTCTTTATTAGTTTCCTGTCTTATATAGGTCTAATTAGTTTATTTCCTATTTATTTTTATTTCCTGTTTTGTGTTACTAGAATCAAGGGAGAATTATGGCAGAATATTTGCCATCTGTTCTCTATAAATTCTGTATTATTTTTCAGCAAGATATAAGAAAAAACATATAAAGAGGTTTTCCTCCTCTTTCTTCAGCACAAAATCAAGTCTATTTCTAACAGCAACATCCTGTTTGTTCTCTCACTCTCAGTGTATCAGTCAAAACTAGAAAACAAAAATTGTCCTTTCTTTAACATCTCTTGGATTTTAATCGTCTTTCTATACTTAAGATTAAGTAAAAAAAGAAGTTAAATTGACAGAGTAAGAAAGAAACAACAAAGAGAAAGGATATATTAAAACAAGATAGAAGCACAAATAAAATCAAAAATAAAGGAAGTAATTTAGCACAGAACTCAGACGTAGAGCCATTATCAGCAACAAAATCGGATTCCAAATTGGTTGATTGAACAATAAAATAAACAGTATAGCATTGCTCATAAGAGTATAAGAAACATTCCTAACATAACAAAGCACTTAAAAAACCAAAATTAAAGCCACCCATGTACAAAGAATCACTCTCCAGAAAATTCAGCTCCACATTCCTATTAATAGTTTCTACAAGGAAAACACAAGAAACCTAATCTCAGGAACACAAAGGTGCCAGTCGTGACCAAAAGATTTTGCAACAACAAACTGTGGTCAACATTCTATGTAACAATGTCTAACGCCAAAAGAGCACTAATCTAATAAACTCTACTTCAATAACACAGAACAATTCTAGACAACTAATAATGGATAGTATAGCCAATAGGCTCTATATCTAACCATTAAACAGGAAATCTAACACCAAGCACTATTGCATTATGCTATCAACCTATTTTAACATCCTACAGCATCAACATTGATCGCATCCTAAACCATCGAAAAAGAAAAAGTACATCCTTGAGAGAATTTCTATTTCAATTTTACGGAGAACGTAAACATGCGACAATAGTATAAAATATAAATCAAAATGCAAATTTTATCACTTCAAATCAATTTAAGCACCTTATATAATCTATTGCAATTTGAATAATAAAAATACAATAGATCAGTAGCTGTGCATTGTACATAAAATAAGCGAATACGAAGCCAACCTACCTTGTCATTCACTTCACAGAACTTCAATTTCTCAACATAAATAGAATCTCTATTGCTAACCTTGAACTGGTGCGACCCAACCTACAAAAAGATAAAAATAAAAAATTCAAACTTTTACGTTCAAAGCCAACTAAAATAAATACCCAATTGAAATACTACCTGAACAACTGCGAAAACCGGTTCATACTGTTTAAAAACCCGATCCGACTGCTGAAGCGGACCCACCACCTTGTACCCAATCTCAGCAGCCTCCTCTTCAATCTCTTCTAACGAGTTCTCTCTCTTGATATCCGTTACCGTATCGTCAATCTCCTCCTCTCCGTCTGAGGCTCTGAGCTCTCTCCGAATTCTTCTTCTTGAAAAAGAAGAATTTTAAAAATTTTGCAGAGGGAAGAAACATCATCAATAAAATTTTCGAACCTGAAAAAAAAATTGTCTGGGTAGAGCGCCAATGAAGTGAAGTTCGGCTGTAACAGGCATACATGTACCAATTTGTTACCAACCATCGGACAACTGTGTACCAAACAAGGCCAAAGCTTATACCACAGTATTAAGTTGGACTATACTCAATTAATCAATTATTTATCCTAAACTGTTTTATCTTGATTCTTGATCCCACTATTAATTGATAATTTACACTTAACATTTTGTTTTGTTCTGTTCTTTTTCATTTTACCATGTAAAGTTTTGGACAGTTTTAGTTTGTTTCTAGGGATGGTAAAAGGAACCGGTTCTAATGGAACCGGTCCATATCCGTAAGATATAGGTCGGGTTTATACCTGAACCAGTTCATTAAAATACCTAGATGGGTTTTAAATGATCAGATCCGCTCAATTACGGGTCAGTTATGGTTGAAGCAGAAAAAAAACCTAACATATATTGCAAATTCAAATATATTATATTGCTAACAGCCTAACACATGTAGTTCTCATTCAACTAAAATATCCAATGGCTGAAATTATACAGGAAGAATAATAACTTATGTGTACCTTCAGCGATAATCCTCGTTAAAGCAACATGACGATTCTCCAATAGAGAGTTGAATACATTTACAATATTACAATTAAGCAAGACATGTCCCAAGCAACAAAAATAAGAAAATCAATGACCAACAAATGTCTCAAAACAATTCAACCCATCAAACTGTGGAGCCAACTTTGGCAGCCGAGTGATGTCAATTTTCTCATTTTTCTTTGCTTTTCCTAGTAAAACCTCCAACAGATACTGGAAAAACACCTATGAATTCCTGCACATAAATGGAACATAATTATACAGGTTAAGATTACTCATCAAACAAAATACTTGAAAAATAGTGGTGTTTGGTCAGTTCTTGCCCCAACTTTGGGATGATAATGACTTCTATCATATAGGAAAAGCAGACTTTGTTATGTACATAGTACCCAATATAACCATTAGAATTTATAACATTAAAAAAAAGTGCAAGTAAACTCATTTGCCTCTCACACTATAATCATTTTGAATGGGCACACGTGTATTAAATGGGCTGCTTTTGGAGAGCCAAGCCCACACCTATTTGTTGTTGCAGACATGTGTTACTGGTAAATCAATTGTAAAGAGCTGAACTAGAGCCAAAAGAATGATTCTAAAAATGTTTCCAAATGCACTTTTGAGGGGACATCAAAGCAATCCAACTTCTCTTCTACTCATACCTAGAGTATAGGCATTCCATGTAATTTAAAGAAGACAGATCCTAATCTTCTCATCAAATTTAACATCTAACAACCTTAATGGAAAAACTCAACACAACAGAACCACATTGCAATCCAAATACAGTTTTGAAGTCAGTTAAGATGTGGGGTAAGTAAGATTCTTCCACCACAAAATACAGCGCAGTTTCAAACTATTTGCAAAGTTGCTTCAACTAACAATGTTCTTCCAAGGCAGGGTGTACTAGAGGCAATTAGAATAAGTTGTGCAGGGTATCCAATGAAAATATTGGTTAATAACAAAAAAACAATTTCTAATTTAGTCACATTTGAACCTTTTCTTCAGTTTTCTACTCTCCTTACTGTTTAACCACAGAGAATGTTTACCACCCAAGGTAGGTGTTTGACCTAAGAGGATGAAAGACCTTACCAGTTCACAGCCCTAGCCCCAATTTTGCAGTCACTTAAGGATAACACCTACCACAGAAAAACTTGCTTGCAAGTAGTACTAATTAAATATTTAGTGCTGTCAAATCTAAAACTTTCGGTGTGCAAATCTAAAACAAAGTTGATGTTTAAGGAGACAAATTGTAAAAGGGTTGTGCTACATACAACGGTGTCGCGGCATCGCCGCGGCCCCGTAGTGCAAAAAATTGAAAAAACATGTGGGACCCGTATAATAAATACATGGGGCCCCGCGTGTTTTTTTTCTTTTTTACACTAGGGGGCCGCGGTTGTATATATATTTACTCATTATAAAAACAGAACTTAAGTTGTCAAATCCAAAATGAGGATTATAACAAAACATAAAATAAGCGTTGTGTAATCTTAAAATACCAAAAAAAAAAAAACCTTTAAATCTTTAAATCAAGCCCACGTCTTGTATAATCAAAAGCACAATTTGGACACAAACACTCATGATATGTAAATTGTTTTTGCAATAGAAAATGAGAGAAGACAAAGACAGAGAGAGAATGAGAGAGACACACACAATGAGAGAGAGACAGCAAAACTCATGCAAAATAGCAATCTTGGTAGTGGGATCTAAGGGTTAACATAGCTGTCTATCACCTTTGTACAATGTGGTTTGGTAGTAAAAGCGTTCATTTAGTTTGAAAATAATCCAATTCAAATCGCCACTACTTATAAATGGTAAAAAAATAAAACAAAATAAAAAACAAAAAAACCCATCTATCGTGCACAGAAAAACGTTGAAGATTTGAGGATTGTGGGGTATTAACCAATAACCAATAAAGTGGAATTTGATATATATATATATAAAATAACATTTTAAAGAAGAAAATGTATTACCGCCGAAAGTGAAGGAGAGATTAACTCAATTAAAGACATGAGACAACTTAATGGGAAAACTGTTATCAGTAGGAGATGGTGTGAGATTGATTGATTGTTCCAACTCATTGGCTTTATCCATAATGTTTTATGAAACAAAACATGTGCATAATATTGACAAGCACATTCAAAATCAAGACAACAATTTCCAGTTTTTTCCTTGTCATGATCACAATCCAAATATTTAGAAACCTAGCCAGAACATCCGAGACATCTGGAGGATGACGGATTCAGATGTCGATTATTGATAACTAAATGAGCATATTATTTCAAGCAAATCACAACAAGGCCTATTAGTATTGCAATCACAACAACTGTGTACCAAACAAGGTCAAAGTTTATACCACACTATTAAGTTGGACTATACTCAATTAATCAATTATTTATCCTAAACTCTTTTATCTTGATTCTTGATCTTACTACCTTCTTTTTCATGTGCAAGTTACAACTTAAGAGCATTAGTAATACATATGGTTTGATTCTATAATTCAAATACTAGATGATTCAATTTTATAATTGGTTCTATAAGGTTGGTAATTAATTGACATTAGACTATATTGTATTTGTTATGTATTATGTCATACTTGTTATTTGCCTGCTCTGATTAAATGTTTTGTTAACCTTATACAAAAACCTTGGCATCATGTGAAATTATTAATATGAAGTTAGCAACCTCTACATAGTAGCTATGTGCTACAACAATTTCATTTGGAATAGCTTTTACTTTTGACTTTTAATAGTATAAGAAAAAAAGTAAAAGCCTGAATTTTTTAGTTACCGTTTGGATGATGTATTTCAAAAGATCTTTTATAAATTATTTTAGAAGAGCCTAAGCTTTCGTAAATAATAATTTACTATGAATTAAGTTCGATATTTTTTTTTTATATATATAAAATCATAATTATAAAAGTTAAAAAGAAAATTATTAAAGTATGAGTTCTCCGGTAAACCTATCACCAACAATCCTATCTCACTCTCATTTATTGTTTTATTCATTTTTATTATGCATCTATGATTCTTCGTCCTTAAACTGAAACACATAATCTTGATTTTCATCATATGATGGACTCAGCATCTGCAATGACCTCCCTCCTTATGAAATTATTTAAAGTCACCTAAGCAGTAAAAAAAAGCAGAGAAAAGCAGACTTTGTCATGTATATAGTACCCAATATAACCATTAGAATTTAGAACATTAAAAAAAAAAGGTGCATATAATCCCTATAGGAGATCGCCACACATGTATTAAATGGGCTGCTTTTGGAGAGCCAAGCCCACATCTATTTAAATGAGCTTCGTGTATTTTTGATAAGGTCTTTTAGAAGAAGCTGCATGGGTTGTGCAGTGCTTATTTAAAAAGAGCTTTCTAATCTTAAAAGCTCTTCTTTCAGATCATCCAAACAGTTCCAAAAGTAACTTTTGGGTTCCTAAAGGTCACTTTGGATCCCGAAAGCTCTTCTGAGACTCTCAAAAGCTTAGCCAAACAAACCCTACGTTTAGAACCACAATAAAATACACATTATTTAATAGAGCTATCTTATGGTCCTTACTAATTTTTCTTTTTCTTTCCAGTGAGATGTCAAATATCAATTCCAATGTTAATATAATAATAAATAAACATATATTGTTTTTTAATTAACTATTTAAGTAACAATTTCTCTAAAAGTAAACTTAAAATACTATATACAACCAAAATTTTCTCACATTAAAAAGATTATGTATATTAGCAAAGAATTTGAAAACATAAAACACTCACACAAATATAATTTAGTACAATTGGTTGTCAGCTTATAAAAACATAATTATAAACATATTAATTATCATTTTAAAAATAAAACCATATTGAATAAATTTGTAGTTCTATTTTATCAAATTTATATAAATTATTTTTCAAATTAGTGTGGAAACATAAAAGAAAATACATACATTATTATACTCTAAAGAATATCATGAACTGTCTGTCGGTACCAACATTGCTGACATAGGGCGTTACCAGGGCATTATCTGCAGTGTAATGGATCCAAATATAATGTGATGGAATTAGGACAAATATGTTAAAACTTAAGACAACGAAACAAGAGCTAAAGGGGGTACTTACTTCAACATTTGGTATGTGTGCTATCTTGTACCAGTCCTCTCCTTTTTCCTTCTCACATCGCTCCTTCAGTTTAGGGCATCTGCTAATATACAATTTCTGTAGCATTGTGAGGCCCTGAATGCTCGCTGGAAGAGATGGCAACTTCGGGCAATTGGTTATTTCCAAAGTCTGAAGAGATGTAAGGTCTCCAAGCCAGTGAGGCAATGATTTTAGATTTGGGTAGTCGACTATTAACAAGGATTGCAGAGCAGGAACATACCGCAGGACATCAGGCAAGACTTCCAACTTGGAAGCTATATCGATGTTAAAACCAGATAATTCTAAGTGATAGAGGGAAGTAAGGTACTTCATACCATCCGGTAAAGCCACCAGCTCAGGGCAGCCAAAAAGAGTCAAGGACTCAAGGCATGAGAGGTGTTGTAAACCCTCTGTCAAAGATGTGAACTTTGTACAACCTTCCAAAGTCAAATATTTAAGTCGTTTCAGTCCTTCCATCCCTTGCTCTGGAAATGACTCTAACTCATAGCACTGCTTAATAACTAGTTTTTCAAGAGAACTGAGGCTGCCTATTTCTGTGGGCAAACACTTCAGCTTCTTGAAACCATCAATATTAAGTGTCTTCAGAGAGGTGAAGTTTAGAAGCGTACCTTCTGGAAGGTAATTCAATTTATGATTATCCGAAACTTCAAGGGAGATAAGGTTTTTGAGATTCGAGATTGATCCTAGTAACAACTCATTGCATCCTAAAACCGTTAACTTATCCACCGAAGGAAGATGTGGCAAGGTCAATTCAGGGCATTTAACAATTCTTAAGGAGGTCAGACGTGGGAGCAGCTTCCTTCCATCTTCTCTTGAGAATCTTTGCAAACTTGGCAAATTTTCAATTTTGAGACTCTGCAAAGAAGGGAATCCTGTTGCCATTCCACCACCTTGAAAATGATCATCAATATACATCACCCGACTCATATCAGATAAAAGAAGAGTTTGAAGAAAAGGTAATAGCGCTAAGGGAGGAAGTTGAGAACATTTGTCACAGTTTGAGATCTCAATATGAAGAACATTATTATTACGAATGTTGTCCCTCATCCAAGAGGACCAAGAAGGAAATTGGTCACCTTTATACCCTGATATCTCTAGTCGTTTGAGGTTTGTGTGAGGTTGCAAAGCTTCAAGTACCTTTTCAACATCTTCCTGCGATTGAAGACCACTCTCATTTTTCCAAGACAAGGACAATCGACGAAGATTTAGTTTTTCAACCAAATTGGCTTCTTTTGCATCACGTGGATTCTCATTTTTCCAAGACAAGGACAATCGACGAAGATTTAGTTTTTCAACCAAATTGGCTTCTTTTGCATCATGTGGATTCTCCACTCTCTGGAGGTGTTTAATATTTAGCGTTCCACCCAAATTTAAGTCTTTCAATTCATCTAAATGACAACCTCTCTTTTTACCCACAATAAAGCGAGTTAAAGTCTTTAGGCAAGTGACTTGCCCAATTTCTGGTGGCATCTCAGATAATGCTTGACAACCATCTAAGTAAAGGTGCTGGAGATTCTTCAAGCGTTTTGTATGTTTTGGTAGCTTCTGAAGACAAAAACATCTATTGAGATTCAAAGTTTGCAAATTGTACAGGGTACAAAATGATTCTGGAAGCACTTCGATATCGGTGGAAGAAAGGTCTAAGTACCGTAGATGTTTCAAACGGCTAATTGAAGATGACAACCTCCTCTCTTTCATCAACCTTGCATCCAAGACTCTCAAATATCTTAATCTTGAGAAGTCAAAAGAAAACTCAGAAGCATCATGCTGTGAATGCATTAGGAATGTCCTTAAGGTTTCAACTTGATATATAGCTTTAGGAAAGGTATATACCCGTCCACGATCAACAATCGATGCGTAATGTAAAGTTCTTTTTGAGATGTCAGTTGAGCTTTCAATATTCTCAACAACGCATTCATCCTCCATGATAGATTGTGCAAGATCATGAACAAGGTCATGCATTTTGAAACCTTTAAACCCAATGTCTTCTAAGAAAGATCGCCAACACAATTCTTTGCAGATTTCATTACCCTGATCTTCCAGATCCAAATTCCCAGTGGAAGGAATAAAGCCATTGGCCATCCAAAGTTGAATAAGAAGATCTTTCTTAATTATAAAATCCTTTGGAAAAATAGCACAATAAGCAAAACATTGTCTTATATATGATGGCAAATTATAGTAACTCAATCGTAAAGCAGGCAAGATTGAATATTCATTTTGAGGCAAATTCCAGAGTTCACTTTCCACAACAGAAATCCACTGGTTTTCCTCACTTTTGTTGCTCATCATGCTTCCTAAAGACTTTACAGCTAAAGGAACACCTCCACACTTGTTCACTATCTTCTTTCCCAAAGCTACAAGGTTCGGACGTTCTTCTGTCTCCTGTCTGAATGCACGTTCCTTGAATAATGACCAGCAATCATCCTCGTTTAAACCGGACAACCGATGCAGGGGCATTGTTCCCATAAATGACGCAACCGTTTCGATTCGGGTAGTGACAATGGTAGAAGCACCTCTTGATCCACAAGCCAAAACACATTTCAACCTATCCCACTTTTCTTGAATTTCATTCCAGACATCATCTAGAACAAGTAAATACCTTTTCCCATTTAATGTGTCTTGAAGTTTTCTCTGCAGAGGGTCTAACTCCAAGTTTTCACAGACGGATCCGGTTGCAGATTCAATTATAGCTTTTATGATTCTTTGCAGAGAGAAATCCTCAGAAATACAAACCCAAATTCTTAGCTCAAAATGACTCATAATCTTATCATCTTTGAAGACCATCTGAGCAAGTGTGGTCTTTCCGAGCCCCCCTAAACCAACAATAGGATACACGGAAACGCCATCAAAATAGGCAACTTTCTCTACCAAACACTCAACAATTTTTCCGATATCTTCGTCCCTTCCGTATACTTGAGGTTCAGTAACGATGGAGCCAGTTTGACGGTTTCCGATGTCATCAAAAAGCCTCTCAACTCCTCCCTCTTTCAAATGAAAATCAGAACGCTCTTTAGCAATATCATCCAACCTCTCTCTGATGTTTCTCATCCTACTGCCAATCTTGCGACGAAACAATAGATTATGTGGAGTCAAGCGAGAAGTGCGTACCTTGATGATTAAGCTTGAATTTTGGCCGTTAGAATCAAACCGAACAGCAGCTTCTGTTGCACACTCATCCAAGATGTCATCAACCTTATAAGCTGCATCTTTAAGCTTCCTTAACCAATCATGAAGAGCCTCACCTTTCTTTTGCTTCGCCTCTGCATCTTTAAGCACAGCCTGAATAGTTGATAGCAAGCTTGAAAGCTTCCTCATTTCCTTGTCAACACCCCAAATCAACCCAATCTCATCTACGATGAGCTTGTTCAGTTTCACCAGCAAAACACGAAATAAAGCGTCAGCCATTTTTCACTTTGGAAATACAAAGTTATTTTCTTGAGAGATGAGTAATTGCAGATTTGCAGATAGACAAGGGTTTGCCTGAGAAGGTAATATATCTTGGAAGACTTGTATGTACAAAAGTCAATGTGAATTATATAATTGATAAGAGAAAAGTAATAAAAGCATTTGAAACAGCTGGCAGCCATTAACACAATGTTTATTCACTGTGATTGCATGCCAGCCAGCCAGGCAGACTAGACTCTCAAAATTTTCAAGCAATTTTTTTTACAAAAAAAATAAATTTTTAGCAATTTCAAATGCCAATGTTACTTTCTGGGACCGACTAGTCGACTACTATGCAGGGGAATAAAAATTCCCTGCACAAACGTGTAATATAATTTTAAATGTATTAATAATTTGGGTAATTGTCAAATTAAAAAGCAATAATGAAACATGAAGCTGCGTAGGAACCGATTAACCAATATAAAATGCATAGGATTCAAAACTTGAATTTGATTTGTGAATATTGATTATTTAGCTTCTTGAGTTTAACTAGATTTTGATTGTACTTAGTTGTTCCTTTTAGAAAATCAGACCCACTTAGATGGTTTCAATAATTAACCACTAATTAAAGAAACATATATTATCATTAATTTCCATTTTAGTTATTAATTTTTTCTCCAAATGGGTTTCTAAATTCCAAATATGAATGCTTAATATACAATCCTAGGTTAGGTTATCGTTGATTGACAATTTTCACGGAGTTAGGGAGTTATAGATATATATATAACAATACTTAAACTTATTTTATGTGTATGAATTTCAAAAAAAAAAAACACTTGGAATTGATATGTATGATTTACGAATGACTGTATATATGATTTTATCACGAACTTATAAAAAGTGGATCAAGAAATGATGTAGTAAAATGGTAACCACATAAATTTACATGTTTAAAATAGTTTAAATAGTTAAGTAAATAAATAATAATATAATGATGATTTAATCAATATAATGATGGCACATCACCTCCTAGTAGAGATGGTTGTGCACCTCCCTTCCACACCTAGTGGTCAGGGGTTCAAGTCCCACCATGCGCATTTTACAAGCATGTGTGGGGAGTTTTCTCCCGATTTGTGGGAGCAGCCCTCTCTCCGGTTGTGAGAGTTGTAGTCCTTATGTAACCTCTCCCCGATAGTGGGAGCAGTATTCCGGGCCGTGCTTGTAGAATTTAATTAATCTCACCAGGTCCCGGCAGTAGTTGTATTTCAAAAAAAAAAAAAAAAAATCAACATAATGTGGAAATGAAGATTTACTTGGGGTTGCTGAAGCAGAGAAAACTGTTGTGACTTGTGACAAAGAATTCCACTAGCATAAATATATTGGAAACCAGAAGTGGGAGCAGGTAAAGTGCTTTTTATAAAAAATTATACAGTAGAACCCCTGTAAATTAATCTTCTATAAATTAATATCCTCTCTAAATTAATAAAAAATCCCGGTCCCGACTCGGATCAGTGTAAAAAATTAATAAACCCCTCTATCGTAATAATTAATAATTTATTTTTGAAACCCAGTGTAAAATTTCGGTCCCGACTGTCATATAAATTAATAATTCCATAAAAGTATAAAATATATTACATAATAATTAAAAACTAGAAAAGTACTTCAAGATGCTAATTTGCACAAGACCACACAATGTTTGATATTTTTGACTTCATTCTTCATCTTTTGACTTGTCATATTGTTATAGCAAAGAAGATAGGAAAGAAAGAATTTTTAGAAGCTATTAGGAATATAATTTTTAGGTATGTCTTGAGATATCTCTTGTGATATATAACCAAATAATAAGCCTCACTATTTATATGGTGAGTATGCTTAGTCTCAAAGTAATCACATTCCTAAAAGGAATTGGAAATTTTCTTAATAAATCTTTCATAAACAAAGAATCCTGAAAATAAATAAATAAATAAATAAATAAAAAGGAAATTTCCCTGAAGAAGAAAAATGACTAAACAAGGGATCCTGAAAAGGATCCTTCACTAAACAAGAAAACGACTTCCACATATTTTCTAAGACAAAATAACACTTTACAATGTAAAATCCTTCAAATTAATAACCCCTCTAAATTAATACTCAAGGGTAGGCCCCAAGAATATTAATTTAGAGGGGTTCTACTGTATATAGAGCGGGCTAGAAAGTGATTCCACTCACAAGCACTTTGTTTCATGGAGAGTGGGATGATGGGATATTCTTCAAAACAAATTATAACTCCATGCACCATGGCCCTTCCAATATTCCACCACCACCACTCCACATGATTTATTATATACAGAGAGATTAAAATTTCAATTGGGAAAATAAAAATAAAAAATCTGTACAGGTGGACTTCTTGTTGGGGTCACCAACAACACTAATCACCATTTGATATACAAACAAGTTCCAGGCTACTTCCAACTGTTTATGTGAACACTATTATGTCAAAACACCTCTAGTTTCGAATTCCGACAATCAATAGGGCATTCATACTTTTACGATTCGTATTCCTACTTATACCAATACATTCTAAAACAATGATTTTACAAAAAAAAAACAAGCTCTCACTCGTAATCTAATACACAATTTGGACAAAAAAACTGTTGGTATGTAAATTGCTTTTGCAATAGAAAATGAGAATAGATAGAGACAGAGACAGATACACAATGAGAGAGAGACAACAAAACTCATGCAAAATAGCAATCTTGATAATGGGATCTAATGGCTAACATAGTTGTCTATCATCACCGTCCAATGTGACTTGATAGTTTAAACGCTCATTCATGATTTATGGCAATGTTCCAGTTTTGAATCATGGTAGAAAAAACATAATCAAAATCAAGACAACAATTTCCAGTTTTGCCTTGTCATGAATCACAATCTAAATATCCAGCAACCTAGCCAGAACATCCAAGACATTCGGATAATGACGGATTCAAACGTCAATTATCAATAACTAAATGAGCATATTATTTCAGGCAAATCACAAGAAGGCCTATTAGTATTTCACCATCATGGTTGCACAGAACTAGCATCAAGAGCAAGTGAGCAACATGATGTGATAAAATTTCAAACCTTGGTATAAATTCTATTTGGGAACCAAAAACAAAATGTAAGCAACAAACGAGGCCTAAAACCGAGGCTAACCACAAAGAGCTACCCACAAAAACACCAGCAACCCAAGCACAAACAAGGCAACAACCACCCAAAAACCACTAGAAAAAATATCACTGTTCCTTCGTCAGTTTCAATCTACTACCTTTCAACTTAGAGTACGCTTTTGCATTGACATCAGCCATCCTAACTTTCCGATCATTGAAATCAAAACCCAAAGCACTCAACAGAATTTGTATCCCCCATTTCCATTTCAAAGTCACAGCCCATCCCTCTACTATTATTTTGAAAATTGTTGAGCCCATCGCCCAATCCCAAAACATACTTCAGACTCTTAACCTCAAATGGGCTTTGAGATCCAACCTCTACAAGATCTACATCTTGGTCTGAAACCCTTTCACCATTAGTACTCCATAATGGGCCAACAAGCCCAATCCCTATCCCATGCTTAGTCTGGATGATCGTAAATAACCGGCCCACCGGATTTAATTCGTTTTGATGAGGAGTTTGAAGTGCTGGGTTTGAAATAGATGTGATTTTGTTTTGAATCAGTGGAGGAAGGGCTTCCACAACCACCACCATGGCCATAAATTTTACAGTGTGGAGGAGGTCGAAGCGGAGTATTGGCTCCTCCACTGTAATGAACAAGGAAGAGGGCCAAGAGGCGCAATTCCCCACAATTGATTTTTATTTTTTAGTGGAGGAGTTCTCCATTTTTTTCCACGATAACAAAGTGGAGGAGGCCCACGCCTCGCCACTGCAAATAGTTTTATTTTTATTTTTTACTTCATTTTATTTATTAATTATACGTTATTTACTTGTACATATATTTTTTTAACTTTTATTTTGTTCAATTTTTATTCTATTATACATTTATTTTGTCCATTTTATTTGTTTAAAAGCATTTTTAGCTTTTATTTAATAAAAAACATTTTTATTTTAATTATTTTAATTATTGTTGTTTTTAATTTTTTTTTTTTTTTTTTTGAAATACAACTACTGCCGGGACCCGGTGGGATTAATTAAATTCTACAAGCACGGCCCGGAATACTGCTCCCACTATCGGGGAGAGGTTACATAAGGACTACAACTCTCACAACCGGAGAGAGGGCTGCTCCCACAAACCGGGAGAAAACTCCCCACACATGCTTGTAAAATGCGCATGGTGGGACTTGAACCCCTGACCACTAGGTGTGGAAGGGAGGTGCACAACCATCTCTACTAGGAGGTGATGTGCATTTTTAATTTTTTTTTTAAAGCATATTCATTTGTTTTTTTTAAATAAGAAATTTCATTTTTTAAAGCATATTCATTTAATTATATATATATATATATAAATATAAGTGCATTTAACGTGAGTCATTTGATTCAATAACTTTAATTTAGTCTAAGTCAAAGTAGTTGAATCCAACGACTCACATTCAATGCACTCATATAAAATCCATAAGTACACATGTATGTGAACACCATTTATATATATATATATAATTTTCATTTCTCTCATTTTATTTTATTTTTTATTTTTGCTTTACTTCAAGGGTATTATTGACATTTACAAAGTCATACTTGGTCAATTTAACATCAATACAAACAGCGGTTAATTGCTGGAGGTGTAAGCGTAGAATAATGTTACATTTATCTTACTATCTTCTTTTTCATGTGCAAGTTACAACTTAATAGCATTAGCAGTACATAGGGCCGGCCCATAGGGTTAGCAAACCCAGCAGTTTGCTGGGGCCCCCAGTTGGCTAAATTTACCTCTTCTTCTTTTATAAAATCAGGGGTCCAAGATCCAATTTACTTAAATTTAAAATGGCCCGATCTCACACATCCAATTTATTTAAATTTTAAAAAAAGGCCCAACTGAATTCTAATTTATAACATCCAAATATCCAAATATCCAAATATCTAAAAAAGGCCCAGCAGATTACAATTTATCTCAGACATCCAAATATCCAATCAATTCTAATTCCAATTTATAGTTCATCGTTGCTCACATCGTCTGACAGTCTGAGTCAAAATCGCCGCCCTCTCTCTCCGTCGACTAGCCGCCTTCGATTTGCTTCACAGAATCACAGGTTTCATTTCTAATTTTTTTACTTGTAGAGATTCCCCATCCCCAATTCTTCCTAGTCATTTTTTTTCCTCTCTAGAGTTCTAAATGATACGTGTGGTTTTTGCTTCAATTTCTTGAATTTTCTTAGTTAAGAATTGATTGGACATTGTAAGAATTGTAAATTTACTTCATTTATTCAAAGGTTGTTGATTGTACTGATTTTTGCTTAGTTTATCTTTTCACAATGTGAATCACATTCTATTGCATTTGATTTATGTATATTTTTTTCCCAGTTTTTTGAAATTTCGATCCTTTTAGTGTATAGTGATTAGTGAGGTATGATTTTGTGTTTTTTTGCCTTCTCTTGTTTATGCATCGGTGAATTCTATATAATTGAATAAATCCTGCCAGTGGCATTGTGGCAATAGATTTTGCTGATTTGCTGCCTTATTGTTTTTGTTTTACTGTTTTAATGGATGTAATGAATTATGAATGCTCTATATATCTCATTATCTCCTACTCACTTCCTCCATTAAATTGGTATTGAGAATGGTTTTGGTTATCTATTAGGATCTATACAACTCACGGTTTCTAATTTTTCTCTTCAATTTATGTTTTTAGATACGATAAATATTTTTTGTTTTAATTTATGTGGATTGCATTGTATTTGGTAAATGAAAAATTACATTATATTTGGTATATGGGGCCTCGATTTTTGTTAATATCATAAAATGGATCGGGCCCCGAAATGTCTGAAGACGCCTTGCAGTACATATGGTTTGCCCAACATCTTTCAGTAAAAAAAAAGAAATGAAAAGAATTGCCAAAGGAGATTTGCCCCCAAAATGAAGCCAAAGTTTCTGTCAGTTCATTGACCACCGAATGTCCGAAAGGATTGAGATTAATCACGCCTTAGCTGTCCAACAGAAACGACTACTCAGTAACACAGCAGCTGCTTGTTCCAAAAAATCATTGCCCCGTATTCCGTGACCACTCATAGACAACTGTTATCTCAATGACCATCTTTCCTTGCCAAAGTGAAGTGAGCTTGTATAATCTGTATTACAAATTCATGGGACCTACACCAACAGCTACAATTGTATCAAAACTTTTCAAGACCAAAAACACAGTAGAAATGGCAAAATATAAAACACCAAACAATCTTATAATATTAACAAAAAAGGAAAGAATAAAGCTTGATAACAAATAGAACCTTATTCACTAACCCACCACCTAATAAACATAATAGAACCAAATAAAAGATGAAATTTTGCAGGGAAAAAGAAATTGTACCATTTGCAGGCTCTGTGGTGATGAAAATCAATGGTTCCACATGAACAACCCAGAAAACACCAGAAACTCTACATGGGTTCCCAGAACCTTCCTTGTCCAGAAATACTCATTCCCCAATATTTTCTCTCACTTACCTGCACTTTCTTCCTCCAAGAAAACAAAAAAAAAAAAAACAAGAAAAGGGTTTTTGGTGGGGAATTCAGAGAGGTGGAATTCCTCTCTGAAACCCACCACCACCCATCACGCCATTAACGAAGCCTGAGAACATTGCAGAGTCCACAGAGCAGTCCCTCTCTCTATATCTCTGTTTTCTCTTCTGTTGCTGAATTTGTGAGACGTTGGCAGCTGTGTGTGATTACTGTGTGTGTTTTTGTTTTCCCTCTGGTTTTCTCTTCTGTTTTGTTGAGTGATTTCACATCGCAATTTGGATATAATTGTTTGGTTGGGTTTTCTACTGGCTCAAAAAGTCTACGAACCTATACTTGAGTTTTTTTAGAGTTGTTTGGTTGGGCTTTTGAAATTGTCTATTTTAAGTTCGGTAGAGGCTAGTAGAGTTTAAACCTCTACTAAGCAAAAGCTCCTCCTTATGAGCTTTTCAAAATAGACCTTTTAAAAAAAGAAGTATTTGACCTATATATCCCTAAATGTTTATTATTGACATGGAATACCCTTATTAAAATAAAACCCTAGAACCTATTTATATTATTTATTCTTTGCTCTCTAGTCTCTACAGATAGTCTATAATTTTGCTCTACACATACAAAAGAACGGTTATTTGCTCTACACATACAAAAAATAAAAAAATAAAAAAAAATGGTATGTATAACTTTTGTTCATTAATATTTTTTTTTGTTTATTTATTCATCTTTAAGTTTGTGTTTTTCTTGCTCCTTTTTTTTTTGTTTATGTGTTTTCAAGGACCTAGATTCCTATGCGTTGCTTTGTTTTTTATTTTTTGTTTTTATTTTTGACTATCGAAGAGTGTGCTTTGCGCTTCGTTTTTTTCCTATGTTTTTTTTTTTTTTTAGCTGTCAAAAGTTTCGTACGGTACGCAACATTATGCTTAAAATTTAAGTGGAAAATAGTTTAATTGTTGCAACACCAACAATAAAAATTTTTAAAAAAAATCCAACAATCGTTGCCTTGTTTCTTTTTGTTTCTTTAAGTTTATATGGTGAAAGTTTTGAATTTTATTATTATTGTGCAGTAGAAAATGTAGTTAACATGTAGAAAATCTTTTAAGTTCAATTTTTTTTAGAGTGAATAAATAATATGTCATTTTTAGTAATTTTATATCCCAGTAGACTTTTTGAGAGTTTACAACCAAACGGTCTACTGCTATAAAAGTGCGCTTGTAATTACCAACCAAACAACTATAATTTTTTTTTCAAAAGCTCTATTTCAATTAGATCTACTACAAGTAGACCTTTTACGAGTAGATGATTTTCAAAAGCCCAACCAAACATACCCTAAGACTGTTGATATGTTTATGTTACGCGAAAGAAAGAATATACCAACAGTATCTCTTACAAATACTCGTACGGCCCAACCTAACTAAACTGTTTAATGTTTTTTTTAAATGTCCTAATTACCCCTCACCATTTTGTTAATTTTTTTTTTTTTTTTTCATTTTAGAGTGCTTTTAATATTAATACAATTTTAATTAAAATATTAAATAAGATACAATTCAAACCTGCTAAACTCTAATGTGGGTGACACTTCTTCTCCTTATTTTTCATTTCATATAAAGCTTCGAGTCTTATATTTATTTATTAAATCACAAAATCTAGAAAGATATTTAATATAACTATCTGACTTATATTCGATTTATATTTGTATTTTTAGTTATAATACAAGAATTGTATAATTATTTGTTAGTTATAAGGAATTGCTTTTATATATATATATATATATATTGATTTTGTTTCAAAATCTTTAATTTTTTTTTTTTGACTTTTAATTTTGTGATCCCTATCATGTAATTCGATGAGACTAACCATTCCTGGACATCATAATTCTATTGATACAAGTGAATTAATTTATATTCTCATCAGATTTAGATAGCTTAATTTATTATTTATAATTTCTCACAAATATATTGTATTTATTTAGATTTTTTTAGGCTTTATTTATTTAGATATAATTTATTGTCTTTTTCAAAAAAAAAATATATAAAAAAAATACATAACACTATTATTACTTTCCAAATAGATTCTAATATTTTTCTCTTAAGGTTAAGGACATGTCAATGGAGGTAAATGGTGTAAGAATGTCAACTCATAATAATAGTTTAAAACAAATTTGTATTCATATTAATCAATAGTTTATAACAAATTATTCATATTCTCCCACTAAATAATTTAGTGGCCAAATATGATTATGCAAATTTAACAATTCACGTGGCAACATAAATTGTCCAATAATTTCCTCCATGTGTCAACCCACAAAACAAAAAGCAAAATTTTAATTGTAATCTCTCATGAAATGGTGGAGAGACTTTTTTAAGTTTCTGGCCACCAATAATAATACAACAGTTTTCAATAATGGCTGCTATTTTATTTTTTATTTTTTATTTTTTTTTGGAGGAAAGCATATTTCAATAATGAATCACATGCTAACTAATTCCACCCAAAGAATAAAATATCGGTATCAGTATCGATATCAGGCTTCTAAATTTATTGTTATATCGGGGATATTATCGATATCAGTGGATATTTGGTAAAAAATTAAAAAAATGATGGATATTTATATCTAAAGTTAGATTTTATTTATGAAACTTTAGGACAAACTTAAACAAGTAATTATATATCAAATGAATCATATTTCAACGATAAATTAGCATAGTTATGAGTTTATTATAAATTATAACATAGATAAAGTCTGTATATAATTTTTAAAATTGAGTATTTAATATAATAATATTTTGTTTCATTTTTACAATATTATATACAATATAAAGAGATTAAATATTTAATAAACAAAATTATCATTAAAAAATATATATAGTTCCGTACTTCTAAGATTCTATCAAAAATCATAATTCATACATAATAATACATTGTATGTCTGAAATTTAAAACCAAAATAAATTCCTTGCTGGTTTAAATACATAAGATACATTTCTATCTTGATTCGAACAGTAATTTTATCAAGAAAACGTGCAAGCATAGTTTTCAAGATAGTTATTAATATGTCACACGTATGTTGCTTGATCTCTTTCAACTGATCCATAAATTGGGTAGTTTGGATTTATCCAACTTGGTGGATATTGTTGATCTGCATGCATAAGTATTGCATATGACATTTGCGGAGAAGAATAATCAAATATACTACAACTACCATAACTACCATAATATGGTACATGAGAACTTGACCTTGTCCGTGAATCACCAAAAAACTATTTTATGTGTCCATACTTATTGAAGAGAGAGTTATATTCAAAGAATCTTCATCAATTTGACTTGTTCTTTCATGTTGTCTATCACGATTTTGATCAAAATTACCTGCATGAGCATCCCAACCTACCGCACTAGCATTCTAAACTATTGCACCAGCATCCTAACCTCCGACACAAACATCCCAACTTGTTGCACCAACATCCCAACCTCTTGCACCAGAATCCCAACCTCCTCTATCATCTTCATCATCTCCATCATCTTTTCCTCCACTATTTCTATCAGAGGTATGTTGGTCATCGGAAGAGCTGCTAACAGTAAATCCACGATCTACACCAACTTCTTCTCTAATCACTTGTTTAACATTTATTCTCATGTCTCGAGCATGAGAAGCAATTTGTGGATCAGGATTTCCCTCATCATCATCCAAATAGGCAGGTCTAACCCAATTAAAAAAAAGATTCTCATTATTATCCCCTGTTTCAGCAACTACTTGAAGTAGATTCATAAAATCAGTTTCATATAATTTATCTTTTCCAGCTGCCATATCCCTAAGATTCAACTTCATATTATAATAACAATAAACAAGTTGTTCAAGCTTAAAATAGGCAAGACGGTTTTTATGTTTTGTGTGGATTAAAGCAAATATGGACCAATTTCTTTTGCATGCAGAAGATGATGTTGTTTGTGATAGTATGCGAACCGCTATTGCATGCAATGATGGAGCACAATTTCCATACATTACCCACCAATCAGATGCAATAAAAATTATTAAGTATTATAAGTATGAATACCATTTCAATGATATTATTATTTATTATTATTACATAGATTTTTGTAATAAAACTTATATACTCGGTTGCATTTTGCTTCTAGTTGCCATGGTTGTGTTGGTTCCGTGAACCGGAACCAGAACCGGTATCCGTGCAGCGGAAGTGCGGTGGGCCCGGTTTCTTTTTAAATTTCAACAAAAACGTTTTAGCCGGATCGTTGTGATTATATTGATTCTAATATTTAACTATAAATAATAAGGAAGGAAATAGTTACCCTTGTAGACTTTCCGTGATTCGCTCGAATCGAGTTCCTCCACTGTAGAATCTTCGTGATTCCCTCGAACCAAGTTCTTCCACACCGAATCTCCAACACCAAAGAACCGACGAGTGGGCGTCTCGGTATTGAACAGAAAAATTCAACTCTTGAATTTCTGTACTAGTTGTGTACTCAACACTTGAGACAACTAGAAAAATATTGAGAGACTATCTCACAATATTTTTAGAGGCTTAGACCTTAAAAATAATTTTTCTCTTTTGTTATCACTCTCTTGTTTAGAACTAGTGTTTCTCAAAACAAGAACTCTTCTTGTCTTGTTTTCATGAAGCTCAAAATATATGAATCAACTCAAAAATAAATATTTTCTTTTTATGCTTCTTCCATTCTTGAGAGAGTGAGAGAGAGAGCTATATATATATATATATTGGGTGGTGTAGTATTTTTCCACTATCATAGTACTAGGGTGGGTGGTGTAAAGAATCATAGAATAGGAGCTAGAATTCCACTATGCTTTAAATGCAATGATGAAAGAAAAAACAAAACAAAAGAAAAAACACTAGTTGAAAAAAGCAAGGGTACTTGATTTCCACCCACCCCATTCATGACTAAAAGTAACAATAATACATCCCACCTCAATTATTAAAACATATATATATAATTAAATAATCAAAATATTATTTTATACATATAATTAAATAATCAAACATTATTTAATACATATAATTAAATAATCAAAATATTATTTTATACATATAATTAAATAATCAAACATTATTTAATACATATAATTAAATAATCAAACATTATTTAATACATATAATTAAATAATCAAAATATTATTTTATACATATAATTAAATAATCAAACATTATTTAATAAATAAAACAATACATAAACTTCTTTATGTATAGATGATTAATTCCAAATTAATCACTAAGCCTCAGTATACCTTAATGTTCAATACAGTACTATAGAGATGGTATGGGGACACATGGACCTATAATTTCAAGCTCCAATAAATCTTCAATATTTAATTAAACTCTTTACTTAAATATTAGATTTATTAATTCCAGATTTATTCCACTAAAAAACTGGAACTGCACTCTTGTCATTATAGAATTAATTACTCGAATAGGAATCGAACAGTCCATTGATATAATCATTACATATAGATCAATCCTCCATTAACAGTTCGTAATATGAGCTAGGTTCAAATCCGTTGACCTCTCAATTACGTCTTTATCCTTGAGTGCCCGTGATTCTCTAATAAACAATTATTTATGATCTTATCATAAATTGAGCGCTCCATTGTTCAAGACCAGAATCATTTACTCAAGAGAACTGTTTGTCTACTTTAATTGAGAGGGAATGGATTCCATCTTGTATATTATCATTCCCAGCTAAATATATCATCATGTCTCCAAGATACAAGGTTTTTAGGTTTGGTAATTAGAGCAAACCATACCGAGTAAGTCAAAAGACACAACTCTATAAGTAGGAGTCTGTTAAATACTCAGGATTAAGATCGTTCCATATATGACCATCTGATTGATAAAAGGGAATACTTTATTTCAAGACGGAGATTATTAAAGATTCCAATTTATCGCGTCCTTGTCTTGTATAATCTTATTATACAAAGTACCTTCATTCTAATGTCACCACATCAACAGTTCGGATAAAACTGTTCCATTCTTAATGGGAATAAACCATACTAGTAATTTTAATTAATTAAAGATCCCAACTTTAATTATCAATTACAGACAATTAAGATTATTATATTAAACATAATCCTCATGTATATAACAACTTATATACTATGTTTAATATTACATTTAATAATCATGGAATTTTATGTTATTAATACAATATTAATAACATTAAATGCACACAAATATATGATAGAATGTTATTCTAATTATTAATTCAGCAAAAGATTAACAACACTTGTTCTTAGGGCACTTTCCCCAACAGGTTGCTCGTTCACCAAAATTTTTCTTTTTATCCTTAAAGTATATGAGCTACATTCATGACTTATGAAATCAGTATGTAAATAATATATATAAATAAGAGTATATGACACAATACTCCCATGCAAAGAAGTTATAATATTGGAATTATAAAATTGATTGTAAGTTGTAACTTTTTACCTCATTTCCAAAATTAGTAATCTTTGCAGCTTCAAGGTCTAATTGCGTATAGACAATATGTACGGCTTTCAAAATATCTGAATTATCCCCAATATTGTCTCTATATTGGTACTTTGGGTTCAAATAGTAAGCTAGAAGAATAAAAAATATTAATCTTAGTATAAATAATTAAATACTATACTAAATATTAATTATGAATGACAAACAATCCGAAATAAAATTTACTTGCAACATGTAGTGGGTGATAAAGCATTTTATCCCACCGGTTTTGTATAATGTTTAGAATCCATTTAGTATTCCCTCGTTGTTGTTTTACTGCATCTTTCATCACACGCATTAACTCATATAAGATAGGTATAGTGGGTACAACTTTGGTATCAACCAATCTCAGAATGTGGTATAGTGGCTCATATATTTTAACTACAAAAGCCACATTATCCCAAAACTCTAAATCTAAAATAATTCTTTTTCCATTTGCGATTCGACTTAATTGATTTGTAGCCCATGCATCACTGGTAAATAGATGTTTCAAACTTGATTTTTTTTTTTTCAAAAGACTATCAAGGGCAATATGATTAGTCACAAATCGAGTTGTATCAGGTCGCACTATCTCCCCTTTACAAACCTCGCTCATTTGCGATAGTAACCATCCATGATTATATATAAAGTTTGTCACAGCCATAGCATCACGAATGACAAATGCAACAATGTCCTTCTTTCCAATATCCTCAAAAATCAAATCTATACAATGTGCTGCACAAGGAGTCCAAAATAAATAATATTTTTTCATCAATTTTTTACCTACTTTCACAAATGCAGAGCCATTGTCAGTGATAATTTGCACAACGTTCTTCTAACTGACCTCTTTCACCGCATATTTGAGCAATCCATAAATATATTGATGATCTTTAATTTTTTCGGATGCGTCAACAGATTTTATGAAAATTGTGTGACCTTTACAATACACCATAAAATTAATTATCGACAATCTTGTCGGTCCTGTCCACCCATCACACGTTATGGTGCAACCATATTTCTAATTCAGTAATTATACTTTTGACTATTGTATTGGAAAATTTTATAAATTTGTTAATGCTTCTTTTAAAATAATTTTCAATATAGATTATTTGAACAATAATTTAAGTGTTTAAGATTAATTTTTTAAAAAAAATTGCAAAATATCCCTGGATTTCGGGATAAAATTCACAATATTTCGGGAATATCGGGAGATTTTTATGGATATTTCGAAATTGACCAGATATTTGCTAGACATTGGATATAACCCCTGTTTCGATATCGGTCCCTCCAAAATATGGGTATATCGGTGGATATATCGATTTTAAGTTCCTTGATTCCACCCTAATATATATATTCAAATAATTTTTTTAAAAAAGAATAATAAATTTTCACTTCTACTTTCAAGTTTGCGATGGAGGGTTCAAGTTATTTGGTGCAAATTTTATAGTATGTATAATGAGTTTTCTTTTTGACGTTGCGAGAGTAATATACCTGAGTTGTGTATATAGTTGGTTGATCTTGAAATTAGTTTTCTTTCCGATATTGTAAAAGTAGGTAGATATATACGCCACACATGTATTATTTGATCTCACTATGAGTTTTCTTTTCGATGTTGTGAAAGTAAATATCTGAGTTGTACATGTATTGCTTGATCTTAATAATAATTTTCTCCTCAATGTTATGAGAGTAGATATCTAAACCGTAAAGTAGCAAAGTCAAATTATTGAGTGGGGGCTATGGCCCCTAAAGCGAACATTTTACCCAAAAAGTTTTTATTATTTATATTTTTTATGTTAAAATTTTAATAATTTTTCAAATTGGTCCTTTCAAAATCCTAGAGCCTGAAGCCACCTCTAGCCGCACATGTAATATATTTATCTTTGATGTTGTAAGAGTAGATATTTTTTTAAAAAAAAATACCATATATGGTGGCTACGACTCGAATCTAAAACAGTATCCGATTGAATGAGTACTCTTATCTTATCACCTATCCACGTTTGGGTGGTGACGAGAGTAGAAGGTGTTTATGATGAAATAAAGATTGCTTCTAATAGATTCCACCATTAAATTTTTATTTTTATTTTTTGATGGAAAATTCCACTATTAATTGACAAGGGCTCCAAGGGTATCTGGCTCCACGCCTCCACTAGTTAGAATAATAATATATAAAGGTTTTGGAAAGCTGATGATCAAATCACAACTTAGAAATCTAACTTTGATCTAGAAACTAAAAAGTTGATGCAGATCATATCACACTTTACAAACTGTAATTTGCTAACAGCACTTGCAGTTGTCTTCCAGATCTACAACAATACTACAAATTATATACATCTCCTTGATTTTATGACAAAGAATTTTTAGTTTTGGTCATGTTCTGTCTTCGATGTTTATCAAGCTTAAAGTTTACATTTTTTTTTATCTCACCTAAAGGCTAAATATATGTGTACATTTTTTTTTGGTTGATGATTTTCTTCGAAGCTCTAATATCATAATAATCCCGAGACATTACAATTCATTTAAAATCCACTGTGATGAGACGAAAAAAAAAAGAAAATCGTTTTTCTTTTATCTCAAGATACTCATATGTGGTGTGCACATTCATTTTCACGTTAGTAGTAAGGGGTTCAAGTTCCCTTAAGTAAATTTTACAAGCATATATGGAGAGTTTTCTTTCCAGTATTGTGAGAGTATATATCTCTCAGTTATGAGAGTAGATATATGGGTCGCACCTATAGTTAGTGTTGACAGGTTCTGACTGACCTTGACTCGTTCGATTTCTTATGTTCTTCATATCTTTTATAACTAAAAAAAAAAACACTTTCATTGTTTACAAATGAATCAAAGACTAAGAGGTCGTTTGTTTTTTTGTCTGAAGATTGAATAATCCTGAATTTTTCTGAAGATTGAATAGGGACTGAAATCTGAACTTGAATGACCTTTTTTTTTTTTTTTTTCCTCACATGTGAATGTATTGTCAACACATTTGTTTTTTAAAAGTAAAATTGTCTAATTTTACATTTATACCTATGTTAAAAAATTATACATATAATATGGAATAAAAACAATCCAAAAATAATAATTATATATGAACACATATGATTATGATCTTCCTCTTCCATTACAAATAATTTTACTAAGAAAAGAAAATGGTTTTTTTTTTTTTTTTTTCAAAAAATAAAAAAGGCAGCAGGAAAACTCAAACAAAACACTCTAAATATATATATATATACACACACACACACATCAACCTAATATCATAATAAATATTGATATTAAACACTAATATGAGAATTGATTAGGGTTCTTTTTTATTTTTAAAGCTATTTAAAATAAGGTATATATTAAAATATAGATTTTTATACCATATATAATTATGATGAAATTGAAAATATATTATATATGGAGGATAGTATCGGAAGAAAAGATTTTGGATTGCATTTAATGCAATTTCAGTGATTTATAATTAAGTGAAAAGTCATGATTTTTTACTTTTTGTTTTAAGTTTTTTTTTTTTTGGTATTTTTAAGTTGTTTGACCACTTAAAAAAACAAACAAAACAACTTAATAATTATGATTCAGACTCATTAAGTTTTAAGTGAAAAAAACAAACGACCCCTAAGAGGTCGTTTGTTTTTTCCACTTAAAACGTAAAGGGTCTGAATTGAACTTATTAAGTTGTTTTTATTTTTATTTTTTTTAAGTGATTAAATAGCTTAAAAATATCAAAAAAACAACTTAAAAAATAAAGTAAGAAATCCTGACTTTTAATTAACTTAATTCCAAATCACTATATTACAATTAAAATATTCACTTCCAAGTCTATCCTCTCAAAGAAGATATATTTCCAAATTTATCATAATTTGATATGGTTTATAATTCTTTATTTTAATATATTTCTTATTTTAAACGGCTTTTAGAAAGAAAAAAAAATCCTAATCACTTCTCAGAGAGGCCGGTGCATATAATTCAAGAACCTATTTCAAAAAAAAAAAAAAAATCAATATATATTTTTTTTAATTTGGTTTCCGGTGTATATGATCCAGGAAACCAAAAATACAAAAATGGTTTCCTCAATTATATACATTGGAAACGTGGACAACATGCAAAATAACTTGAAATTTTTTATGACAATAAATTGAACTTGAACTTTATTTGCAGAGGATGCAAAATCTTATATAGAATGATACATGTTTTTTTTTTTGAAAATACAACTACTGCCGGGACCCGGTGAGATTAATTAAATTCTACAAGCACGGCCCGGAATACTGCTCCCACTATCGGGGAGAGGTTACATAAGGACTACAACTCTCACAACCGGAGAGAGGGCTGCTCCCACAAACCGGGAGAAAACTCCCCACACATGCTTGTAAAATACGCATGGTGGGACTTGAACCCCTGACCACTAGGTGTGGAAGGGAGGTGCACAACCATCTCTACTAAGAGGTGATGTGCTAGAATGATACATGTTAAATTACTTCTTTTAATTAGCATGAGTGTAAATGTAAAATTACTTACTTTCAAACAATTTATTTTTAAAAAACAAACATGTTGACAGTACATTCAAATATGAGAAGAAAAAAAAACTCAGATAAAAAAACAAACGACCTCTAATGCCATTATTGTAAGTAAATCAAAAGCTTAATTATTTAACTACAATTATATGTGCCGATAAAAGCACCAAATTAATTTTCAGGTAGCCCAAAAGAATATTCTTCACTTAAAGTTCATGAATGACTTGGGTGCATTAGCCTTTGTGTTTGTTGGATTCACATGATTCATAGAGAAGAAAAACAATACAATTCAATGCAAAAACACAATGATGTTTTGAGACAAAAAGACACCCAATATTTGACCTTGATTGTTGTTTTTAATTAGGTAACTATAAACAAGAAGGAAAGGGCAATTACCTTTGGTTTTTTTGTTTTTTTTTTAAGTTATAATATTTTCAAGAGTGATAAAGTAGTTTAGCAAGCACTAACAAGTAACAACACACTATTTAGTTGGAAAAGGAAGATTATATAAATAATAATATGTTTTAAAGTATTGCCTGAAAATGACAACTTCCTAACTATCCTTTCCACTTGATTATTGTCCAAAGTTTAATCACAACATTATTTTAAAGTTCTTTTTTTTTTAAACTCTTTTTTTGGGTGCTTTATAAAGTGCCAGTTCTTCTTGCGCACTTTGTTTATGTTTGTGCTTGGAAGGAAGGTAATCCACTAATCCTCATCAAGCTTTAATTAGTGACCCCATGGGAAGGATAATAATTAGGACTAGTAAAATCTTGTTTGCGAATCGATCAAAATCTCGAATCACATCAAATTAAAGATATAATAGTATACAAGTCAATTCAAGTATAGTTTAACGTGTACTACAACATATATAATCCGTACAACTCGTTTAATGAACAAGCCGTGCCATATTAATAAAGAAAAACAAATGCATCAGCAGATGATTCAAACTTTGCAACTGTCTGAGAGAGCCAGCCAATGCTGTTCAAGCAGAAGAGCTTACAGAAGTTGTTTGTATTATAATGCTTATATAAATAGTTGCTTGCAAATTAATTTTCTTTTTGGAAATGGTCAGTGTTCATGATCTTGGAATAGACTTAATTTGAACCCACTAATCTCATAATTGTTGACTTATTCTCAAATATTGAAGAATCTGAAAAATACGGTCAGTAGAAGCTATATATATATATAAGCAGTGTTATACAAAAGAAAGTGCTTCTGGAGAAGCTGCTTAACCGATGAATGTGGACTTAAGAATATTTTTCCACAATAGAAAGATATTGGTATATATATAGTGGAATGAGAATATATATCACTCTCTTTTATAGGTAATTCAAAAGATTGGACTCACAAGTTTGTTATGTACTTTTCCGATCCTGGAAAGTACATAAAGATAATTTAGGATAGTATGTATATTTCCGATCCTGGAAAATACATATAGAGAATTTAGAGAAGAGATAGGAGATAGATATAGGCAATTTTGCTTTAATATTCAATGTCCCTCATTCATCTTTGTCTCTGGCTATTTATAGGCCACGAGCAGTTAACAAACAATACAAAGCATAACTAACAACTGAATGGGAAAATGGGAAAATGCTAACAACTGAATGGAAATCATGTGCAACAAATGGGCACGATCTAGATCACCTAAATAGTGGCACCTGTTATTTACAACATAACCAACTCTGACTTAGTCCTATCTAAAGAAGATTTGCTTGGCTATCTGCATGGGCCATGTAAGTTATTCATCTAGTGTGGTACTACGTGCATATGGCTTTACATCGTGGCTGCTTGCACATAACACATGCAACACAATAACCCCATGCAAGAGTGTTCATATCATTTATAGATCACAGAAGTTTATATATATATATATATATATATGCATTGACAAAATCACTTGAAAGTGCTTTTTCTAATTATGCTCAATATGACTTGGGGTCATGAATCATGATCTTTCTTTTCATATGGCCAAGTCAACTTATTATCACATCAAACAATGGAGATTCCCATCCATGAATATAAACAATGTACTCTTTTGTTCAATTCCCTTCTCTGAATTGAAGCACTTGATCAGAATCAGATTTTAAAATCTTCCAAGGATACTCAATTGTACTTGTGATTTGATCAATATGTACATGCATGCTGCTTTATATATAAATATATACATATATATATAGGCATGCAAAACTTCAAAAGGGCAAGAATTCTTGACATTAAAAGAGCAACAATAAAGCGATTACATTACATAATGTTGTGAATCTGGTTTAACAACGTTATGTAACTTCGGTCCTAAATTTTTTTTTTAAAATTTCTTTAATTTTTTTTTTTTTCTGGACTTAACCAGAGAAGGACCCTGCTTATAATTATATTGATTTAGTCATTTCTTAAAGTCCAAAACCATTTTTTCTTTGAGACAGAAACAGCCGTTCAATAGCCTTTAGCAACTACCCACTTACTTTCTTTTTTTGACACAGAGTTTGTTTGATTAGACTTTTGAAAAATCTCTATAAGTAAAAGATCTACTTGCAGTAGATCTATTAGAAATAGAGTTTTTGACAAAAAAATTATAGTTATTTGGTTGGTAGACTTTTTTAAAAAAAATATCTATTTGGAGAAGCACCTCCCCATGAGCTTTTACCGAGTAGAGTATAAACTCTACTAGCCTCTATTCAATTTAAAATAGACAATCTCAAAAGCCCAACCAAACAACTCTAAAAAACTCGAATAGACGTTGACAGACCTTTTGAAATAGTAGAAAACTCAACCAAATAAGTACACAATCTCCTTCTATAATAAAGGGGAGTAACAAAACAAAGTTCGAAGAAAATTTATATTTGAAAGTACTTTAAGTGTTTATTTGATCCTTTTTTAAAGAGAAGTGTTTCTTTGATCTAAACATTAATGTTTTTTTTTTTTTAATTAAAATCTATATAAAAAAAAGGGTAAAATATATAGTTTAATCTATTTTGAGAATATTGAAGGTCATTTTCTCTTGGAGTGTTTGAATTTCGATTTGATGATGTGAGGCATCAATGTCCTTCTTTTTTTTTTTTTTTTTTTTTTTTTGCCTTTTTTGAATTTGAGAAGGGGGATTCAAACTTGAAAACTCACCAATGTTGAGAGATGTGATCACCACAAAACTATGCATGCAACCACAAGTCCACGACCGAATTCTTTTCAAGAAAAAGAAGATTTTTTTTTTTCTCTTGAGCATCAACTTAATTTAAGGTTTATATATAGTCAATAATAATTAAATTAATTAAAATTAATATAACATCATAGCCCACTAAGAAAACAAAGTGCTAGTACTAGAACTAGATGTTGATGGTATTTTTAGAAATTAACATGTTAGTTGGTGGACTTCAAAGATGTAATATTATTTTTATATGTATTAATAATTTGTAATTGTCAAATTAAAAAGAAATAATAATAATACATGAAGTTGCATTGGAACCAATTAACCAATCTGAATGCATAGGATTCAGAACTTGAATTTGATTTGTGAATATTGATTAATTATTGAGCTTTTCTTGGCTCAACTAAGCTTCTGGAGTTTGACTAGATTTTTTTTTACTAGATTTTGATTGGTCTTGGTTGTTACTTTTAGAAAATCAGACCCACTTATATGGTAAAAACTTTTAAAAAAAAAAATTAAAAAAAAATCTGATCTAAATAGGTGGATAGATAGATACGGTAAAAAAAATAAAAATACTTACCACTAATTAAAGAAACATATATTATCATTAACATTAATTTTAATTATCAATTTTTTTTTTTTTTTTTCAAATGGGTTTCTAAACTCCAAACTTGAATGCTTACTGGATACTATACAATCCTAGATTAGTAGGTTATTCATATCGAATAAAAAAATTATACATCATAGTTGATTCAAATATCTTATGTTTGTCTTTCACTATATATAGCAATTAATGTGTATAAATTTAAAAAACAACTGGAATTGATATATATGATTTACGGATGATTGTATATATGATTTTATCACGAACTTTTAAAAAGTGGGTTTGAGAAATTTTATTAATAATATAAATTATAAAATGAAAAAGATTTCCACCCCATCTCATAAAAAATGAACAAAAATCTGGGTAAAATGGTGTCCACATAAATTTACATGTTTATAATAGTTTAAATAGTTAAATAGATAAATAATAATCTAATGATGATTTAAACATTATAATGATGTGGAAATGAAGATTTACTTGGGGCTGCTGATCGAAGTGGAGAAAACTGTTGTGACAAAGAATTCCATTAGCATAAACATATTTAACAGCAGAAGTGGGAGAATTGCAGAGTGCTTTTTTGAAAATGCCAAAGTCTTTGTATATATATATATATATATATTACTGCTTTGTTATACGGAGGGTGCTAGAAAGTGATTCCACTCACAAGCACTTTGTTTCATGGAGAGTGGGATATTCTTCAAAACAAATTATAACTCCATGGCCCTTCCAATATTCCACCACCACTCCACATGATTTATTATATACGGAGAGATTAAAATTTCAATTGGGAAAAAAAAAAAATAATAAATCTGTACAGGTGGACTTGTTGGGGTCACCAACAACTCCATTCACCATTTACTTGACCTCTAAATAAATTCCAGCTGTTTATGTGAACACTATTATGTCCACACACCTCTGGTTTCGAATTCCGACAATCAATAGGTCAGACTTTTATGATTCGTATTCGTACTTATACCAATGCAATCTAAAACAATGATTTTACAAAAAAAGAAAAAAGGAGAAAAAAAAAAAAAAGCTCAATCTTACTCATAATCAAAAGCACAATTTGGACACAAACAGTCATGATATGTAAATTGTTTTTGCAATAGAAAATAAGAGAAGACAAAGACAGGGAGAGAGAGACACACACACAATCAGAGAGAGACAGCAAAACTCATGCAAAATAGCAATCTTGGTAGCTGTCTATCACCTTCTTACAATGTGATTTAGTATTAAAATCGTTTATTCAGTCCGACAATAATCCAATTCATGTCGTCACTGCTGGTAAGTGGTATATAAAAAAAAAAACATAATTATCCGAAAGTGGGGTATTAACCAATAACCAAGTCACACATAAAAACGTTGAAGATGATTGTGGGGTATTAATTAACCAATAACCAATAAAGTGGAATTTGATATATATATGAAAAATATATATATTTTAAAGAAGAAAATGTATTACCACCGAAAGTGAAGGAGAGATTAACTCAATTAAAGACATGAGACAACTTAATGGGAAAACTGTTGTTAGTAGGAGATGATATGAGATTGATTGATTGTTCCAACTCATTGGCTTTATCCATAATGTTTTATGAAAACAAAACATGGGCATAATATTGACAAGCACAATCAAAATCAAGACAACAATTTCCAGTTTTTCCTCATCATGATCACAATCCAAATATTCAGAAACCTAGCCAGAATATCCGAGACATCCGGAGGATGATGGATTCAGATGTCGATTATTGATAACTAAATGAGCATATTATTTCAAGCAAATCACAACAAGGCCTATTAGTATTTCAACCATAACGGTTGCACAGAACTAGCATCAAAAGCAACATGATGTGATAAAATTCAAACCTTGGTATATATTCTATTTTGGAACCAAAAACAAAGTGTTTCTTTCTACTAAAATTTCACGGAGTGGACTACTACATACAAATAAAAACAACTAAAAACAAGACAAAAATTTTACAGATAGAAGAAACAACATCAATAAAATTTTCGAACCTGAAAAAAAAAAATGTTAGAGTAGAGCACTAATGAAGTGAAGTTCGGCTGTAACAGGCATACATGGACCGGATTGAATAGTAATATAAAGGCATGATTAAATTATCCACCGATTAAATAATCCGATTATAATTTGATCCCACTATTAATAGATGACGTGTTATTTAGACAATCCAATTTTATAATTGGTTCATAATTGGTTCTATAAGGTTGGTAAATTGACATTCGACTATCTTGTATTTGTTATGTATTATATGTCACACTTGTTATTTCCCTGCTCTTATAAATGTTTTGTTAACCTTTAGCATTTTGTTTTGTTCTTTTTTATTTTACCTGTAAAGTTTTGGACCCTTTTTAGTTTGTGTCATAGTGGAGATAGTTACTATAAGAATATAGGCTCGTTTAGGATAGCTTCTACTTTTGACTTTTGACGATTGAAAAAGAGAAATAAAAATATGAGTTTTTTAATTATTATTTGGATGATGTATTTCAACAGAGCTTTTATAAATTATTTCAGGTGAATAATAATTTACTACAAATTAAGTTTGATAGTTTTTTTTTTTTTTTTTTAAATCTTAATTATAAAAGTACAAAAGAAAGTTATTTAAGCACGAATTCTATGGTAAATCTATCATGAACAACCCCATCTCACTTTCATTTATTGTTTTATTCATTTTTATTATGCATCTATAATTCTTCGTACTCAACTCAAATACATAATCTTGATTTTCATCATTTGATGGACTCAGCATCTGCAATGACTTCCCTCCTTATGAAATTATGTAAAGTCATGAAGCATTAAAAAAAACCAAACATATACTGCAAATTCAAATATATGATATTGCTAACAGCCTAACACAAATAGTTCTCATTCAACTGAAATATCCAATGGCACAAATTATACAGGAAGAATAATAACTTATGTGTACCTTCAGCCATAATCCTCGTTAAAGCAACATGACGATTCTCCAGTAGCAACATAAGAATAATAACTTATGTGTCCCAGAAACAAAAAGAAGAAAATCAATAACCAACCAATGTCTCAAAACATTTCAACCCATCAAACTTTGGCAGCTGAGTGATGTCAATCTTCTCATTTTTCTTTGCTTTTCCTAGTAAAACCTCCAAGGGGTACCAGAAAGACACCTATGAAATCCTGCACATAAGTGGAACATAATTATATAGGTTAAGGGGGGTGTATTGGTTCAAGATTTTATTAGACAATTTAGGGAAGTAAAAGTCTAGTGGTATTGAATTGAGACTTTTTAACAAGTTAGATAAGTTTGGTGGTATTCGATCAAGACTTTTAAGATTTTTTTTAAAAGTCCATATTGTGTTGTGGTATTGGATTTAGACTTTTAAGATTTTTTTTTTAAAGTTCATATTGTCTTGTAGTATTGGATCTAGACTTTCAAGAGGCAGCAAATTATCTGCTAGTATTGGATTGAGATTAAGATTTTTAGGATTTCATGACAAAATGGATTTTCTAGACTTTTTAGTGATATTTATAAATAGCTTTAGCCCAAAATTGTCTTGTCCTCTCTCTCAATACTTTCCAAACTTTTTATTTTATTTTAGATATTTGGTGGGTGTATTGGTATATAATAAATGTGGCGGCCAAACATGTAAAAGACAATATAAAAATACACTTGAAAGTCGAATACCAAATGACTGATAAAATGTCTCTATGAATCAAAGATAGTTTTATGCTAGATTTCCATGATCCCAACACCACCATCGGTATGTAAAATCTTTAGGACTATTAGTAAAAATTGATCAAATGCATTATCCACATCTATAAAAGATTGATTTAGCAAAAAGTAAAGATAAAGAGAGAGTTGATTTTTATATATATATACACTTGATAAAAAAAATAAAAAAAATAAAAAAAAAAAGCTGGTCCATTACTGATAATATCACCCTTTGTGTAGATTGAGTTCAAAGACAAAAAAAAAATGGTTACCATTTCTATTGATTTATTGCCTGAGCGAGTTAAAAAGATATGAGTCTTGCATAAAACCATGCTTCTATAAAATTTAGATACATTTTTTTTTTTTTTTTTTTGAAATCAGATAACGGAAGGGTATGCCGAAACCTGTCAAGAGCAAGCATTAGTTGACCGTTTGAAGTTTTTTTTTTCTTTTAAATATGTATAATTAAATTTTATATATCAATTTTTTTTGTTATTTACATGTATATTAAAAAAATTCTTGTCATGCCCTGACCCCCCAAATTTTACCAATGCATACATAGTCTGTATATCAACTCATCTCACCGGACTTGAATCATCTATCACTAACATGAAAAGTGGATGTACATTGTACACACCACTAGAGAAAAAAAAAAGATTAAAGAGCAGCGAATATTGGAGTTTGATAACATATGAATTAATGAAGTCCAATAAGCCAAACGGAAATACTTCAGTGTTCAAGCTATTTTATTTCCCTATTTCATGTCATTTCTGGTGAGGTAGTGGGGGATGGGTTGTTGATTATTATATTTATTTCATATGGTGACATTTTCTGCACCATATGAATCCGCTGAAGGTTATGTGTTGGTTGGTGGTATTTCAAAATTTTATTACTTCTCTTCATAGCTTATACGTGTTTCTCATTCAATTTTTGTTGTTCAATGAGTAACCTTAACAAGATTATAGAACACTGGAACTTGAAGAGAAAATTGAATACTATAATTGACTCTTGAAAGTCTATATTTTTAAGAGTCCAAAAAGTCTAGAAATAAAATCTAGATAATCATAATAGTCTATAAATAAAGTCTAAAGACTCTTTCAGAATCCTAAAAGTCTAGTCCATATAATCCTAATAATCCTAAAAGTATAATCCTAACAATCCTAACAATCCTAACAATCCTAATAATCCTAATAATCTTGCAAATCCATAAAATCCTTGCACCCAAAAATTGTCTATTAAAATCCTAATCCAATACACCCCCCTAAGATTACTCATCAATTCTTGCCCCAACTTTGGGATGATAGTACCCAATATAACCATTAGAATTTAGAACATTAAAAAAGAGTGCATGTAAACTCTCACACTTTAGAATTTAAGGGGCTGCTTTTGGAGAGCCAAGCCCATACCAATTCCTTGACTAAAGAGAGAAGAGATTTATTTTTCAAATTAGTGTGGAAACATAAAAGGAAATACATACATTATTATACTTTAAAGAATATCATGAACTGTCTGCCGGACATAGGGCGTTACCAAGGGGATATCTGCAGTGGATCCAAATATAATGTGATGGAATTAGGACAAATATGTCAAAACTTAAGAGAACGAAACAAGAGCTAAAAGGGGTACTTACTTCAACATTTGGTACGTGTGCTATCTTGTACCAGTCCTCTCCTTTTTCCTTCCCAATTCGCTTCTCCAGTTCAGGGCATCTTTCAATATACAATTTCTGTAGCATTGTGAGGTGCCGTATGCTGGCTGGAAGAGATAGCAACTTCGGGCAATACTTTATTTTCAAAGTCTGAAGAGATGTAAGGTCTCCAAGCCAGTGAGGCAATGATTCTAGATTTGGGTAGAAGGATATTGACATGGATTGCAGAGCAGGAACATAACGCAGGACATCAGGCAAGACTTCCAACTTGGAAGTCTTATTACCAGATAAGTGTAAGTGACAGAGGGAAGTAAGGTACTTCATACCATTCGGTAAAGCCACCAGCTCAGGGCAAGAAGAAAGAATCAAGGACTCAAGGCATGAGAGGTGTTGTAAACCCTCTGTCAAAGATGTGAACTTTCTACAACTTTCCAAAGTCAAATATTTAAGACGTTTCAGTCCTTCCATCCCTTGCTCTGGAAATGACTCTAACTCATAGCACTGCTTAATAACTAGTTTTTCAAGAGAACTGAGGCTGCCTATTTCTGTGGGCAAACACTTCAGCTTCTTGAAACCATCAATATTAAGTGTCTTCAGAGAGGTGAGGTTTAGAAGCGTACCTTCTGGAAGGTAATTCAATTCATCATTATCCTGAACTTGAAGGGAGATAAGGTTTTTGAGATTCGAGATTGATCCTAGTACCACCTCATTGCATGTTGAAACCGTTAACTGTTCCACCGAAGGAAGATGTTGTAAGGTCAATTTAGGGCATTTAACAATTCTTAAGGATGTCAGACGTGGGAGCAGCTTCTTTCCATCTTCTCTTGAGAATCTCTGCAAACTTGGCAAATTTTCAATTTCGAGACTCTGCAAAGATGGGAATCCTCTTGCCATTCCACCGCCTTGAAAATGATCGTCAATATACATCACCCAACTCATATTAGATAAATGAAGAGTTTGAAGAAAAGGTAATAGCATTAAGGGAGGAAGTTGAGAACAATTGTCACAGTTTGAGATCTTAATATAAACAACATTATTAAGAATGTTGTCCCTCATCCAAGAAGGAAATTGGTCACCTTTATACCCTGATAAGTCTAGTCGTTTAAGGTTTGTGTGAGGTTTCAAACCTTCAAGTACCTTTTCAACATCTTCCTTCGATTGAAGATCACTCTCACTTTCCCAGGACAAGGACAATCGACGAAGATTTAGTTTTTCAACCAAATTGGCTTCTTTTGCATCCCATGGATTCTCCACTCTCTGGAGGTGTTTAATACTTAACGTTCCACCCAAGTTCAAGCCTTTCAATTCATCTAAGTGGCAACCTCTCTTTTTACCCACAATAAAGCAAGTTAAAGTCTTTAGGCAAGTGATTTGCCCAATTTCTGGTGGCATCTTAGATAATTTTTCACAACCATCTAAGTAAAGGTGTCGAAGATTCTTCAAGCGTGTTGTATGTTTCGGTAGCTTCTGAAGACGATAACATCTATTCAGATTCAAAGTTTGCAAATTGTACAGGGTACAAATTGATTTGGGAAGCACTTTGATATAGTGGTGAGAAAGGTCTAAGTACCGCAGCTGTTTTGAATGGCTAATTGAAGATGACAACTTGCTCACTCTGATCAACTTTGCATCCAAGACTCTCAAATATCTTAATCTTGAGAAGTCAAAAGAAAACCTACGAGCAACATACAAAAGACCATATCTTGAATGTACTAGGCATGTCCTTAAGGCTTCAACTTGATACATAGCTTTAAGAAAGGTATTTACCACTGGATCATCAAAAATAAATGCGTAATGAAAAGTTCTTTTTGAGACACCAGTTGAGCTTCCAATATGCTCAACGACGCATTCATCCTCCATGATAGATTGTGCAACATCATGAACAAGGTCATGCATTTTGAATACTTTAACATAGCCAAAATCATCTTCCACTTCCCCAATGTCTTCTAAGAAAGATCGCCAGCACAATTCTTTGCAGATTTCATTGCCCTTATCTTCCGGATCCAAATTCCCGGTGGAAGGAATAAAGCCATTAGCCATCCAAAGTTGAATAAGAAGATCTTTCTTAATTATAAAATCCTTTGGGAAAATAGCACAATAAGCAAAACATTGTCTTAAATATGATGGTAAATTATAGTAACTCATTCGTAAAGCAGGCAAGATTGAATGTTCATCTTCAGGCAAATTCCAGAGTTCACTTTCCGCAACAGAAATCCACTGGTTTTCCTCACTTTTGTTGCTCATCATGCTTCCTAAAGACTTTACAGCTAAAGGCACACCTCCACACTTGTTCACTATCTTCTTTCCCAAAGCTACAAGGTTCGGACGTTCTTCTGCCTCCTGTCTGAATGCACGTTCCTTGAATAATGACCAGCAATCATCCTCGTTTAAACCAGACAACCGATGCGGAGGCATTGTTCCCATTAATGACGCAACCGGTTCGATTCGGGTAGTGACAATGATAGAAGCACCTCTTGATCCACAAGCCAAAACACATTTCAACCTATCCCACTTTTCTTGAATTTCATTCCAGACATCATCTAGAACAAGTAAATACCTTTTCCCATTTAACGTGTCTTGAAGTTTTGTCTGCAGAGAGTCTAACTCCAACTTCTCCAAGTTTTCACACACGTGTCTTGAATCCTCTTGAAGTTTTGCAGATTCAATTATAGCTTTTATGATTCTTTTCTCACAGAAATCCTCAGAAATACAAACCCAAATTCTTAGCTTAAAATGACTAATAATCTTATCATCTTTGAAGACCATCTGAGCAAGTGTGGTCTTTCCGAGCCCCCCTAAACCAAAAATAGGATACACGGAAACGTCATCAGAACAGGCAGCTTTCTCTACCAAACACTCAACAATTTTTTCGATATCGTCTTCCCTTCCGTATACTTGAGGTTGAGTAATGATGGAGCCAGTTTGACGGTTTCCAATGACATCAGAAAGCCTCTCACCTCCCTCTTTCAAATGAAACTTGGAACGCTCATCAGCAATGTCATCCAACCTCTCTCTGATGTCTCTCATCCTACTGCCAATCTTGCGACGAAACAATATATTATGAGGAGTCAAGCAAGAAGTGCGTACCTTGTTAGACTCAAACCGAACAGCAGCTTCTGTTGCACACTCATCCAAGATGTCATCAACCTTATAAGCTGCATCTCTGAGCTTCCGTAACCAATTCTGAAGTGCCTTGTCTCGTATTTGCTTCTCCTCTGCATCTTCAAGCACAGCCTGAATAGTTGATAGCACGCTTGAAAGTTTCTTCATTTCTTCGTTAACACCCCAAATCAATCCGAGCTCATCTTCGATGAGCTTGCTCAGTTTCCCCAGCAAAACACGAAATAAAGCATCAGCCATTTTTCACTTGCAAAGTTGGAAATACAAAGTCTTTCTTCAGAGATAGTAATTTCAGATAGACAATGGTAACAGATCTGGGAAGTTTTGTATGTACAGCCAGTTTTTAGAAAGTCAATGTGAATTATAATTGGAGAAAAACGTGAGTGCATCCAATGCACCAAATTGGAATCTGATGGTGGTGCATAGGATCCACTCCGTTAATGACACGTGTTACTCACTTAAAAGAAAAGGATTTTTTTTTTGCCATTTTGCAATGCTTCAGACGCCATCTTCAGTCCTTACCGTCAGATGCACCTACCGGCCCATCACCATCTTCAGTCCTTACCGTCAGATGTGGTGTATTGGATTCACACAAGTTTTTCTCTTATAATAGATAAAAGAAAAGTAATAAAAGCATTTGAAAACAGCTGGCAATGTCCCACAAGCCACAATGTAATAACATCACCGTCCGTTAACACCATGGAAATCTTAAGGAAGCTGGGAATGTACTTTCTCTGTGATAACTGATAAGGTGTACTTACATGAGTAATTGCATGCCAGCTAGACTCAACTCTCAAAAATTTCAAGCAAATTTTTGAACCGATTTCAAATGCCAATGTTTCTTGTGATCAAGGAAGCACGGATACGGATACGGATACGGGATACGGATACGGCACGATACGGGGATACGGTAAATCTCCAAAAACTAGGATACGGATACGGCAGGATACGTCAATTAAAATAATATATATTTATATTTTTTTTTAAATAAGAATATATAAAAAGATATTTAATAATTCATTCAAAAATCAAAACATATTCATATCCAATCATCCAAATAAAACATATTACATAACAACCTAAGCCAAAACAATTTAACATATTACGATATCCAAATTAAGTCGTAACATATTACAAAATTGAAAATCCAAATAAAACATACATCACATAAGTTATAGTATATTACAAAATCCAAATAATACATAAAATAAACTCATCAAATAGATACTAAATTCCTAATTAACTTAATTATCATTATTCATATTGTTAAAGGATTTAAATATTTCGGCATCTAACTTTGGTTCATCAAGTGAAAGGTTTGTAATCTTAAGTATCCCGTTATTCTCCATGTCAATGGAATTAAAGCCAAAATTTCTTTACAGTTTCATTTTGACCCCTAAAATTTTGAAATAATTTAACCCCGTTTTATACTAAAATAATTATAATATTGCCCCAAACGTATCCTCGAAGTATCCCCTAAGTATCCTCCAAGTATCCCTCAAGTATCCTCTAAGTATCCTTCAGTCAAACTTGTGAAAAAGTCAACGGATACACCATTTGGTGTATCGGATACGTATCCTGAAGTATCCGGGAAGTATCGGAACTGGATACGAGTTCGATACGAGTTACCTTCACTAAATGAAGTATCCGTGCTTCCTAACTTGTGATGAAATACATTTAGGGCTCGTTTAAGTCGATAAATTTATTACTTTTAGCTTTTAACAATAAAAGAAGAAAAGTAAAAACCATAGCTTTTCGATTACTATTTGGATGGGTTGTTTAAGAAAATTTATTTCCAAAATTGCTTTCGAAACTGTTTAGTTGTAACATTTTAAAATCTTTCCTAATTATAATGTGACTTTTTTGCCCTTCAAGAAGAGCCTTTGATCCTGTTTGGCTGTAATAATTTAAAACCTCTTCTAAATATAAAGTAATATGACATTTGTACCTTAATTGGAATAAATAATATGTAATTTTTTTTATTTTTTTTTAATAAATGTTGAATATGAGATAAAATAACATTCTTTCAATTATATTTCCTTAAAAAAATTATACTAAAATAAATAAAGTAATAGAAAAATCATTTTAAACTATAAATATATTCATGTAGTAAAAAATCATTTTTTTTTTTACTAATCTAATTGTATGTAAATTCTAAACTATTTAAACATTTAACATATATAAAAAAAAAAAATCATTTTGAATCAGATCTCTAAAAGCAAGCATTTGGCATTTTGGTCAAACGAGATACTCTATAAGATAAAACATAAATAGTTGAACTAGATGAACATAAAGGTAAGTGGACAAATGATATAAGACACATGTTCTCAACACCACTTTTAGACTAATTTCCAATTTAATACAACACCAAAACAGCATACCGTCCGAAAAACAAACAAGAAAAACAAGAGGAAATACTGATTAATAGTTATTAAACTATCACAAAAACTAAACCGATAAAAATTACCTGTAAATGCAAAGACAGTGAGGTTTAATAATAAAGTCGAGTACCTTCTTTTGCGATTTTTCATGCTGGTGAGTTAGGTTTTGGAAAAGAGAATGGATTGCGCCAGTGAAATGGCCATGAAATCCCTGTCTTGGTTTCCCTGATAATTTTTCAGATAAAATGAGAGATTTTGACAAAGTGAAAGTGAAAAAAAGAAACAAATCAAAAAATTGAGTCTTTTTCTCCTTCGCCTTCCCCTCTCTCTCCCCTTCTCAATGGATTAGCCAAGGCGGAGAAGAAGGAGAACGATCAGTGAAAAATATAAAAGGATAAAGTGTAAATTTTAGTTTGTTATTTATAATCAGAGGGGTAATATCAATAATAATGAAATTTCATTAAAACAAAGAGATTTTCTCTTTATAATCCAATTTTTTTTCTTTTCACACTCCTTTTCTAAATTCAATCCATTTTAAAAACTTAAATTTAAAAAAATTCTAAAAACACTTCATTTTTTCCAAAAATATCCTTTCTAACTTTTTACACTTCTTTTTTGAAAATACTTCCATCTTAAAAACCTAATTTTTTTTTTAATTAAAATCAATTTGTTTCAAAATTATTATTATTATTATTATTAATTGAATATTGAAATTGTCGCAATCCGTGATCATGATTCGAGGGAGAAGACTGTTCATTCATTAATCGTCCTGTCAAAAAAGGTAAATAAAAGGGCTGTTAAATTTTTTTTTTTTTTGTTGGTTCATTTTGCTTTTTTTTTTTTTTCAAAATTTCTAAGAGTCAACAACACTTGAAAAAAAATCTGCATATTTTTTGTTCATACTGTTTGTATATGTAATAAAACAATCCACAAAAAAATCATACTTGATACTGAAAAAGAATTGTTTATTGTAAATCATTCTCATCGTTTCAAATAAATCATTAATGATACTGGAAAAAATGTTTTAGGGTTTTGAAACGCAATAAGATAAAAAGAAAAAAAAAAAAAAAAAAACAACTTTGGATTCTAGCAAAATGTTCCGTAGTGTATTTAAAATTTTTGTGTTCTTGTTAGTAATTTTAATTAAGATAAAATTGTCATATAATAAAAAAAAATTAAAATGGATTGTAAAAAGAAATTTAATGGATTGTCAACAACATCACTCTTGTTAAGTTTTGACTTATATTCCTAAGCGAACCAAATGTGAACCAAACAAGATTCAACTGATGTGGAGCTTCCTAGAGACGTGGGATACGTTTGGAAGATAGAATGGTGTAGTTTGAGGGGGGTTGAAGATCATGAAGAACTGAAGAAGTGGTTCGTTTCATCGTATGGATCACAGTTTTCTAAGTGATGTAATTTAAGGTGACTTGTAACGGTTTAGGAAGCGGGTGTGCAACCGTGACCCAAATTGTAGTCAATCATAAGCATGCGTGGAATGAGAAATTTTCAACAGAAAAGGAAAGTATTCTTTTGGGAAGTTCTTGTGCTTGAAGGAAAATGAATACTCTTTACAAGAAGACTTGTCATAAAAGGAAATGGTATTTATGTGAAACAAGTAAGTCTTGTATGTTTAGGAGTAGGATTTCCTTTTATATTAAACTCTCTATAACTAGTATAAATAGACATAATATCTATGTTATTAGATTTAAGGCTGTGGAGCAAAAAGAACACCATGTAACATCAGAGAGAGTGTGGTGAGATTCGAGGAGACCCAAGGGAATATCCGAGGAGGGATTCAAGGGAATATCAGTGGATCAAGTTAGAGATTTGTGGGTGATATTCAAGGGAGACCTAAGGGATATTGTGGGGGTACTCGGTAAGAATCTTGTGAGTGGGGTTTGGGGTTGAGGTGAGAGAGTTAATCCTAGAGTATATGGTTGTAACAATTTATCATATAGTGGAACTTTCTCTGTCGTCCTGACGGCCCGTGGTTTTTTACCCGTTTTGGGTTTTCCACGTATATCTTGTGTTGTGATTGTTTATTCTCTCTCATCTATTTTTCTGTTTATTGACGTTATTAATTGCTATGAGTTATAGACAAATATTAGGCACAACGTTTCTGCGTTCATCGGTTCAGGAATTATCCTCAACAACTCTAAACCAAAATGTGCTTCCCCTATTTTCACTTAAGCTCTTTTGTAGAAGCTAGATGGTCTTGGCTTTCACAAGAAGAGCTTCTAAACATTAAAAGCTCTTTTTACAAAACACCCAAACACTTTCAAAAGCTGCTTTTGAGCTCCAAAAGAGCTTTTAGCCTCTTTAAAAGCCATGCCAAACATGACCTTAGTCCCCTATATCTATTTTCTTCTACGAGAAATGCATTATTAACAATTAAGAGCGTCTCCAATGCAAGTGTGGATTGTCTAACAAAAATTATTGACATGGAAACAATGTCAAGGCAATTGCTTTCATTGTGTCATAAAAATATACTTGATAGACAGCCAACTAAAAAATTGGTCTTCAATGCTTCACTGTTAAGACACCTGCTTATTAATTGTTTTTTAATGATTCAGTAAAATTCACTGAAAAACGCAACTCTAGTGAATCTCGCTATACGCATTTTTGCCTGACGCAGTACACTTCGACGTTCCTGTATGATGAAACACTTTTTGGTGTCCTCTGTTGACTTTCGCGGTACAGGTCGCTATACACAATTTGGTCTTCCGCGGTACGCTTTAACGAAATCTAGAAAATTTCAACAAAAATTTCTTTCGTTCATTCGCACTGCGTTTTGGCCTGAAAACATCCCGTTTCCACACAATGACTTCCTAAAACAAAATGAACCTACACAAGGCTCACTAAACATATTATATTCATAAAAATGCTCGAAAATGAAAGCAAACGACATGAAATAGGGACCTCAAAAGGTGTAGAAATTGTTCTGATCACCTGTTTGGTTGCCTTTTTCAAGGGTGTTTTTGTTTTTATTTTCCAAAAATGATTTCGAACACGCATTCGTTACTGTTTTCCATTTTGTTTTTCATTTTATTTTCAAAACAAAAACAAAATGGAAAACAAAACGTGTTAAAAGTGAAAATTTTGAAATACAAGTTTTAGATGTTTTTCATTTTGTTTTTTTAACTAATTTTTCTCACTTTTTTTTTTTTTCTACTTCGTTCATCACATCTCACAGGTATTCTTCTTTTATTCTTCTTCTTCTTCTTCTTCTTCTTCTTCATCATCTTCTCCTCCTCCTCCCCTTCTTATTCTTCTTCTTCATTTTCTTCTTCATCTCCATGAGAAAAATGGTGCAGATCTTCTTCTACTTCTCCATGGGCCGACGCCAGAGGGAGTGAGATCCTCTTTCGGCGTTGGAGCCACCAATATGCTCCTCCAAGAGCAGATCAACGGCTCCTTCCATTTTTTTTCTTTATTTTTTGATTGTTGGGTTAATTTGTATCTGAGTTTAATTGGAGATTTGATTTGGGTTTACAATTAGATAGAACTCAATAGAATGAATTTGGTTTCTTTTGTTCATAGATTTGGACCATTTGGTCTTTAAATATATATTTTGTGATTTCCAACAACTAGGTTCATTGAGTGGTTGAAGATTGGTAAAAAAATAGATTATTCTTGAGTCCTGGGTATCCATATGAAGAAATGTTGATGACATTTCACAATCAAACCAGCATAAGCATGTGCCCTTCCAATTTTCACGAGCTAAAATTGAACAAGAGGTAGTATTGGTCAATTGACTAGGTGATTTATTTTATTTTATTTTTTGGTGATTTGGTAGTCAGATATTTCCAGCAACTGGGCTGTATTCAAGCATTAATATTAAAAACAAAATGAGTATAGGTTGAATTTTTAGCTCAGCAATTTATTTGTGTATGCATTGGATCTTTCCAGTTTTTTTGTTTCTTTTTTTTTAATGGATTTTCAAAAAAAATTTCATTGATTAGCTGGACACGTTTTTAGTATTTTTATTTTCAGAATACAAGTTTCAACATACGTTACCAGACGCATTTTTGGATTTCGAAATTGAAATCAAAAACATTGTTTTCATTTTTGTTTTTGTTTTCGAAAAACATCAAATAAAAAACATTACAAGACACACCCTTACTTACCGTTTGGATAGTATATTTTAGAAGAGCTTTTAAGACTGCTTGGTTTGAAAATTTTCAAATCTCTTTTAATTATGATATGACCATTTTACCCTCCAAAATGAGCTTTTGAACATGTTTGGTTGGAATATTTTCAAATCTCCTATAACACTTTAATATGACATTTGTACCTTAGATTGGGTAAAATATATGTACATGTTCTTATTAAAAGTTTGGATAATATAGCATTCTTTCAGTTATATTTCCTAAAAATTATATACTAAAATAAATAAAGTAATAAAAATTCATTTTAAAATTAGAAATACATTCGTGAATAATAATTTACTATAAATTAAGTTCAATAATTATTTTTTTATAAAATCATAATTATAAAAGTAAAAAAGAAAATTATTTAAGCATGAGTTCTCCAGTAAATCTATCACAAACAACCCCATCCCACTTTCATTTATTGTTTTATTCATTTTTATCATGCATCATTCTTCGTCCTCAAATTCAAGCACATAATCTTGATTTTCATCATTCGATGGACTCGGCATCTGCAATGACCTCCCTCCTTATGAAATTATGTAAAGTCATTGAAGCAGTAAAAAAACCTAACATATATTGCAAATTCAAATATATGATATTGCTAACACCCTAACACAAGTAGTTCTCAATCAACTAAAATATCCAACGGCTCAAGTAGTTATTTACCGGAAGAATAATAACTTGTCAATAACTTATGTGTACCTTCAGCCATAATCCTCGTTAAAGCAACATGACGATTCTCAAATAGGGAGTTGAATATATTTACAATATTACAATTAAGCAAGACATGTCCCAGACAACAAAAAGAGGAAAATCAATGACCAACCGATGTCTCAAAACAATTCAACCCATCAAAAAGTGGAGCAATCTTCTCATCAAAACAAGAACTTGTCAATAACTTTGGCAGAGTGATGTCAATCTTCTCATCTTTCTTTGCTTTTCGTAGTAAAACCTCCAACAGATACTGGAAATGGAAAGACACCTACGAATTCATACACATAAGTAGAACATAATTATATAGGTTAAGATTACTCATCAAACAAAATACTTGAAGAATGGTGGTGTTAAATGGGCTGCTTTTGGAGAACCAAGCCCACATCTATTTAAATGAGCTTCAAGTATTTTTGATAAGCTCTTTTAGAAGAAGCTGAATGGGTTGTGCAGTGCTTATTTAAAATGAGCTTTCTAATCTTAAAAGCTCTTCTTCCGGATCACCCAAACAGTTCCAAAAGTAACTTTTGGGTTCCTGAAAGTCATTTTTGGATCCCAAAAGCTCTTATGAGACTCTCAAAAACTTAGCCAAACAGACCCTATGTTTAGAACGACATATAAAAACACATTAATCAATAGAGCTATATTATGATACATACTCATTTGTCATTTTTCTTTTCAGTGAAATGTCAAATATCAAATTCCAATGTTAATATAATAATAAATAAACATATATTGTGTTTTAATTAACTATTTAAGTAACAATTTCACTAAAAGTAAACTTAAAATACTATATACAACCAAAATTTCTCACATTAACAAGATAAGAGCTTTTATATATAAAACAAGATAAGAGCTTCTTTTTATTTATATTAGCAAAGAATTTGAAAACATAAAACACTTAAATATAATTTAGTACAAATGGTTGTCAGCTTATAAAAACATAATTATAAACATATTAATTATCATTTTCAAAATAAAACCATACCGAATAAATTTGAAGTTCTATTTTATCAAATTTATATAAATTATTTTCTTTTTATTGGCATTGATATCACGTACCAATTCCTTGACTAAAGAGAGACGAGATTTATTTTTTCAAATTAGTGTGGAAACATAAAAGGAAATACATACATTATTATACTCTGCAAGGAAATACATACATTATTAGACTACCAGCATTGCTGACATAGGGCGTTACCAAGGTATCTGCAGTGGATCCAAATATAATGTGATGGAATTAGGACAAATATGTTAAAACTTAAGAGAACGAAACAAGAGCTAAAAGGGCTACTTACTTCAACATTTGGTATGTGTGCTATCTTGTACCAGTCCTCTCCTTTTTCCTTCTCACATCGCTTCTTCAGTTCAGGGCAACTTTCAATATACAATTTCTGTAGCATTGTGAGGCCCTGAATGCTCGCTGGAAGAGATGGCAACTTCGGGCATTGCCATATTGTCAAAGTCTGAAGAGGTCTCCAAGCCAGTGAGGCAATGATTCTAGATTTGGGTAGTCGGATATTGACATGGATTGCAGAGCAGGAACATACCGCAGGACATCAGGCAAGACTTCCAACTTGGAAGCTATTTCTTCGTCATAAGAACCAGATAATTGTAAGTGACAGAGGGAAGTAAGGTACTTCATACCATCCGGTAAAGCCACCAACTCAGGGCACCGTCTAAGAGTCAAGGACTCAAGGCATGAGAGGTGTTGTAAACCCTCTGTCAAAGATGTGAACTTTCTACAACCTTGCAAAGTCAAATATTTAAGACGTTTCAGTCCTTCCATCCCTTGCTCTGGAAATGACTCTAACTCATCGCAACAATTAATATCTAGTTTTTCAAGAGAACTGAGGCTGCCTATTTCTGTGGGCAAACACTTCAGCTTCCTGAAATGATTAATATCAAGTGTCTTCAAAGAGGTGAGATTTAGAAACGTACCTTCTGGAAGGTAATTCAATTCATCATTATCTCGAATATTCAGGGAGATCAGGTTTTCGAGATTCGAGATTGATCCTATTACCACCTCATTGCATCCTGAAACCATTAACTGTTCCACCGAAGGAAGATGTTGCAAGGTCAAATTAGGGCATTTAACAATTCTTAAGGAGGTCAGACGTGGGAGCAGCTTCCTTCCATCTTCTCTTGAGAATCTCTGCAAACTTGGCAAATTTTCAATTTTGAGACCCTGCAAAGACGGGAATCCTATTGCCATTCCACCACCTTGAAAATGATCGTCAATATACATCACCCAACTCATATTAGATAAATGAAGAGTTCGAAGAGAAGGTAATAGCACTAAGGGAGGAAGTTGGGAACAATTGTCACAGCTTGAGATCGCAATAGAAACAACATTATTAAGAATGTTGTCCCTCATCCAAGAAGGAAATCGGTCACCTTTATACCTTGATATATCTAGTTGTTTAAGGTTTGTGTGAGGTTTCAAAGCTTCAAGTACCTTTTCAACATCTTCCTGCGATTGAAGATCACTATCATTTTTCCAGGACAAGGACAGTCGACCAAGATTTAGTTTTTCAACCAAATTGGCTTCTTTTGCATCCCGTGGATTCTCCACTCTGTGGAGGTGTTCAATACTTAACGTTCCACCCAAATTTAAGCCTTTCAATTCATCCAAGTGACAACCTCTCTTTTTACCCACAATAAAGCGAGTTAAAGTCTTTAGGCAAGTGATTTGCCCAATTTCTGGTGGCATCTTTGATAACTTTATACAACCATCTAAGTAAAGGTGCCGGAGATTCTTCAAGCGTTTTGTATGTTTCGGTAGCTTCTGAAGATGTTCACATCCATTGAGATTCAAAGTTTGCAAATTGTACAGGCTACAAATTGATTCTGGAAGCACTTTGATAGAGGTGTTAGAAAGGTCCAAGTACCGTAGATGTTTTAAACGGCTAATTGAAGATGACAACCTCCTCACTCCGATCAACCTTGCATCCAAGACTCTCAAGTATCTTAATCTTGTAAAGTCAAAAGATAACTTACCATACGCACCATATCTTGAATGCAATAGGAATGTCTAGGGGTGGGCACCAACCCGCCAACCCAACCCAACCCGACCAACCCGACCCAACCCGACTAGATTGGGTTGGGTTGGTTTTAAGATTGGGTTGGGTTGGGTTAATAAAATATAACCCAACCCAACCCGACAACCCGACATTTTTAATAAAAAATAAATTAAATAACTTTATTTATGATTATATTTATTATGAAATCTCATATTTTAAAATATTTAAAATTTTTACTCATGCAACATTTATAATATTATAAATGACAAATATAAATACATAATTTTAAATATTTTATACGATAATATATAACACATTTATTAAAAATATGCAATTATATTGTCTTCATCTTTATATTAATTGGCACATCCTTGATTGTACTTTAAAATGTTTTTTTTTTTTTTCTTCTTAGGATTCGATTAATAATTTGGTAGAAAAAATTCTAATAATTGTATAGAAGCTCAAACTATTATGTTGATTAAAATAAATAATAGATTATTCAACCACGAGATATTCGACGAAGTGATTATAATTGTAAAATGAATGAGAGACTTAGATGGAGACTTTCCAAGTTGGATAAATTGTTATATTTTTATTTTTATTAATTATGCAATAGTATTATATGTTGTGATTTGGTTTTAATACCTTTAAGAAATCTAAACTCTATGTAATATTATATTAGCGTGAAAAAATTATTTTAAATTTAAATTTTCATATAACAAAATTTGAATTCGAATATATTTTTTCTATTGGGCTTAAAAGCCCAACCCGAACAATCCAACCCAACCCAACCCGATAAATATTGGGTTGGGTTGGGTTGGGTTAAAATTTACGTTGGGTTAGATTGGGTTGAAAATTTTTCAACCCAACCCAACCCAACCCGAAAACGCCCACCCCTAGGAATGTCCTTAAGGTTTCAACTTGATATATAGCTTTAGGAAAGGTAGATACCCATCCATAATTATCAATCAATGCGTAATGAAAAGCTCTTTTTGAGATACCAGTTGAGCTTCCCATATTCTCAACAACGCATTCATCCTCCATGATAGATTGTGCAAGATCATGAACAAGGTCATGCATTTTGAATCCTTTAACATAGCCAAAATCATCTTCCACTTCCCCAATGTCTTCTAAGAAAGATTGCCAGCACAATTCTTTGCAGATTTCATTACCGTTATCTTCCAGATCCAAATTCCCGGTGGAAGGAATAAAGCCATTAGCCATCCAAAGTTGAATAAGAAGATCTTTCTTAATTATAAAATCCTTTGGAAAAATAGCGCAATAAGCAAAACATTGTCTTATATATGATGGTAAATTATAGTAACTCAATCTTAAAGCAGGCAAGATTGAACATTCATCTTGAGGCAAATTCCAGAGTTCACTTTGCACAACAGAAATCCACTGGTTCTCCCCACTTTTGTTGCTCATCATGCTTCCTAAAGACTTTACAGCTAAAGGAACACCTCCACACTTGTTCACTATCTTCTTTCCCAAAGCTACAAGGTTCGGACGTTCTTCTGTCTCCTGTCTGAATGCACGTTCCTTGAATAATGACCAGCAATCATCCTCGTTTAAACCGGACAACCGATGCAGAGGCATTGTTCCCATAAATGACGCAACCGTTTCAATTCGGGTAGTGACAACGATAGAAGCACCTCTTGATCCACAAGCCAAAACACATTTTAACCTCTCCCACTTTTCTTGAATTTCATTCCAGACATCATCTAGAACAAGTAAATACCTTTTCCCATTTAACGTGTCTTGAAGTTTTCTCTGCATAGCGGCTAACTCCAAGTCTTCACAGGCGGATCCAGTTGCATATTCAATTATAGCTTTTATGATTCTTTTCTCACAGAAATCGTCAGAAATACAAACCCAAATTCTTGGCTCAAAATGACTCTTAATCTTATCATCGTTGAAGACCATCTGAGCAAGTGTGGTCTTTCCGAGCCCCCCTAAACCAACAATAGGATACACGGAAACGCCATCAGAACAGGCAGCTTTCTCTACCAAATACTCAACAATTTTTTTGAAATCTTCGTCCCTTCCGTATACTTGAGATTGACTAATGATGGAGCCAGTTTGACGGGTTCCGATGACATCAGAAAGCCTCTCAGCACCTCCCTCGTTCAAATGAAAATCGGAACGCTCTTTAGCAATATCATCCAACCTCTCTCTGATGTCTCTCATCCTACTGCCAATCTTGCGACGAAACAATAGATTATGTGGAGTCAAGCGAGAAGTGCGTACCTTGTTGATTAAGCTTGAATTTTGGCCGTTAGACTCAAACCGAACAGCAGCTTCTGTTGCACACTCATCCAAGATGCCATCAACCTTATAAGCTGCATCTTTAAGCTTCCTTAACCAATCATGAAGAGCCTCGCCTTTCTTTTGCTTCTCCTCTGCATCTTTAAGCACAGCCTTAATAGTTGATAGCAAGCTTTTAAGTTTCCTCATTTCCTTGTCAACACCCCAAATCAACCCAATCTCATCTTCGATGAGCTTGTTCAGTTTCCCCAGCAAAACACGAAATAAAGCGTCAGCCATTTTTCACTTGCAAAGTTTGAATACAAAGTTTTTTCTTGAGAGATGAGTAATTGCAGATAGACAATGGTTTGTCTGAGTCTGAGAAGGTAATACTAGAAAGTCAATGTGAATTGTTAATTGATAAAAGCATTTGAAAACAGCTGGCAATGTCCCACAATGTAATAAACTAATAATATCACCGTCCATTAACACCGTAGAAATTTCAAGGAAGCTGACAATGTACTTTCACTGTGATTGCATGCCAGCCAGGCAAACAGACTCTCAAAATTTTCAAGCAAATTTCTTTTAAATAAAATTTGAATAATGCCACGTACTACAAACTCCAATTTATAAAGTCAATATTTTGGGTACCGATACAGGTCAGTACTCAGTACCAAGCTTTATTCATAAAATTTTAGCAATTTCAAAATTACATTCTGGGACCGACTACTATGCAGGGGAATAAAAATTCCCTGCACAAACGTGTAATTAAATGTATTAATAATTTGTTATTGTCGAATTAAAAAGCAATAATGATACATGATAGCTGCGTAGGAACCAATTAACCAATCTAAAATGCATAGGATTCAAAACTTGAATTTGATTTGTGAATATTGCTTAATATACAAACCTTGCCATCAAGATATATAGCAACACTCGAATTTATTTAATGTGTATGAATTTCAAAAACACACTTGGAATTGATATATATGAATTACGGATGATTATATATATGATTTTATCACCAATTTATAAAAAGTGGGCTCGAGAAATGATGTAGGTGTCCACAAAAATTTACATGTTTAAAATAGTTTAAATAATTAAATAAATATATAGCTAGTACAGTTTAGATAAAAGCTTATGGGAGTGCTTTTCCAAATAGATTTTTTTAGAAAGAAAAAAAAAGTCTACCACCCAAACAACTATAATTATTATTTTTTTTTTCCAAAAACTTTATTTCTAATAGATTTACTACAATTAAATTTTTTATCAGTAAAGGTTTTTCAAAAAATCAACCAAACAAACTTAAATGTAGGAGTGGAAGCAGGCAAATTGCTTTTTTTGAAAATGTCAAAGTCTTTGTATATAGAGGCCTAGAGGGGGCTAGAAAGTGATTCCACTCACAAGCAGAGTACTTAAAATCGATAGATATACCGAAATATCCACCGATATATCCGTATTTTAGAGGGACCGATATCGAAACAGGCAAATATCCAATATCCTGCAGAATATCCGGCCGATTTCGAAATATCCGTTAAATCTCCCGATATTCCCGAAATATCCCGAAATTCCCGAAATTTCATAAATTTTACCCCGAAAGTCCAGGGATATTTTGCATATTATTAAAATATTTTTTTTAATCCTAAACAATTAAATTATTGTTAAAATAATTTAGCTTGAAAATTATTTTAGAAGAAGCATTAACAAATTTATAAAAAATTTCAACATAATAGTCAATAGTAAAATTATTGAGGACTTGAAGTAAAATTGAATAAAGAACCAAAGAGTGGACATGTAAAATATGTAAAAAATTTTGAAAGCAATATGAAAAAAAAAAAAAAATTGTTTGTGACTCAAATGTGTAAAACTAATTCCATATAGTATTAAATATGTACCAATCAATTTATAAATATATAGAATCGATTTTTTTGTAACTTTGTGCCGACATTCCAAATAAAAGAATCTCAAAATTATTTGTGTAAAACGTGTAAAAATAATCAAATTGTTTCTTTTGAGTTTTTAGTAGAGAATCTAAAGAAACTCAAATATTTTTATCGAAAAATAAAATAAAAAATAAATAAGAACATAATTATTTGGTATGGCCAGAATGGTAGAGAATCATAATGATAGAATTTTGAAAAATAGTATATTGGGGATAATTCGGATCTTCTTATACATAATGTCTATGGCAATTAAACACTGAAGTTGCAGGAATTGCTAATTTTGGAAATAAGGTAAAAAGTTACAATTTACAACCAATTTTATAATTTCAGTATTATTAATTCTTTGCATGTGAGTATTGTGTCATATACTCATATTAATATATATTATATACATATTGATCTCATGAATGTAGCTCACATACTTTAAGGATGGAAGGAAAAGTTTTGGTGAACGAGCAGCCATTTCAGCTAGAAGCAAAATGCAACCAGGTATATAACTTTTATTACAAAAATTTACATATTAATAATAAATAATAATATCATTGAAATAATATTCATACTTATAATACTTAATAATTTTTATTACAGCTGATTAGTGGGTAATGTATGGAAACTGTGCTCCATCATTGAGTGCAATAGCAGTTCGCATACTATCACAAACATCATCATCTTCTGCATGTGAAATAAATTGGTCCACATTTGCTTTAATTCACACAAAACAAAGGAACCGTCTTGCCTATTTTAAGCTTGAACAACTTATTTATTGTTATTATAATATGAAATTGAAACTTAGGGATATAGCAGCTGAAAAAGATAAAGTAAATGAAACTGATTTTATGGATCTACTTCAAGTAGCTGCAGGAGACGATAATGAGAATCCTATTTTTAACTGGCTTAGACCTGCCTCCTTGGATGATGATGAGGGAAATCCTGATTCACATATTGCTTCGCATGCTCGAGAAATGGGAATAAATGTTGAACAAGTGATTAGAGAAGAAGTTGTTGTAGATCGTGGAGTTATTGTTACCAGCTCTTCCGATGACCAACATACCTCTGATGTAAATAGTAGATGATGGAGATGATGGGGATGGTGGGGATGAGGCAAGAGGTTAGGATTTTGGTGCAGGAGGTTGGAATGTTGGTGCAACAAGTTGGGATGTTCGTGCTGGAGGTTGGGATGTTGGTGCAACAGGTTGGAATGCTAGTGCGGCGGGTTGGGATGCTCATGCAGGTAATTTTGATCAAACTCATGGTAGATAGCATGGAGGAACAAGTCAAAATGATGAAGATTCTTTGAATATGACTCTCTCCTCAATGAGTATAGACACCGAACATAGTTTTTTGGGTGATTCGCAGACAATGTCAGGTTCTCATATACCATATTATGGTAGTTATGGTGGTTGCAATATATTTGATTATCCTTCTCCACAAATGCCATATGCAATACCTATGTATGCAAATCAACAATATCCACCAAGTTGGGTAAATCCAAACTGCCCAATTCATGGATCAGTTGGAAGAGATCAAGCAGCATATGTGTGGCATATTAATAACTACATTGAAAACTATGCAAGCACGTTTTCTTGGGAAATTTATTGTTCAAATAAAGATAGAAATGTATCTTATGTATTTGAACCAGCAAGCAATTCATTTTGGTTTTAAATTTCAGACACGCAATGTATTATTATGTATGAATTATGATTTATGATAGAATTTTGGAAGTGTGGAACTATTACTATATATATTTTTTAATGATAATTTTGTTTATTAAATATTTAATCTCTTTATATTGTATATAATATTATAAAAGTGAAACAAAATATTATTCTATTAAATACTCAATTTTAAAAATTATATACAGACTCTATTTATGTTATAATTTATATTAAACTCATAACTATGCTAATTTATTATTGAAATATGATTCATTTGATGTATAATTACTTGTTTAAGTTTGTCCTAAAATTTCACAAAAAAAAACTAACTTTAGATATAAATATCCATCATTTTTTTAATTTTTAACAGAATATCCACCGATATCGATAATATCCCCGATATATCCGTAAATTTAGAAGCCCGACACTGATGCCGATACCGATATTACATTCCTTGCAGTCACAAGCACTTTGTTTCGTGGAGAGTGGGATGATGGGATATTCTTCAAAACAAATTATTACTCCATGGCTCTTCCATTCCACTCACATGATTTATTATATAAAATTAAATCTGTAAAGGTGGACGTCTTGTTGGGGTCACCAACAACACCATTCACCATTTATGTGACCTCTAAACAAGTTCCAGTTGATTATGTGAACACTATTATGTCCACACACCTCTAGCTTCGAATTCCGACAATCAATAGGTCATATATACTTTTACGATTCGTATTCGTACTTATACCAATGCAGTCTAAAACAATGATTTTACAAAAACAAGCTCTCACTCATAATCTAAAGCACAGTTTGGACAAAAACATTGTTGGTATGTAAATTGCTTTAGCAATAGAAAATGAGAGATAGAGACTTGATAGTATAAACGCTCATTCATGATTTATGGCAATGTTTCAATTTGAATCATGGTAGAAAAAACATAATCAAAATCAAGACAAACAATTTCCAATTTTGCCTTGTCATGAATCACAATCTAACGGCCCGTCCTGTAAGCTGTTTTCTGTTTTTGTTTTTCGAAAAGAAAAATGAAAATGAAAACAGTGTTTTTGGTTTTATTTTTGAATTCCGAATACACGTCTGTTAGCATTTACTGGATTCCGTGTTTTAAAAATAAAAACGGAAAAAACGCGTCTGGTAGGATAGCAGAAAACTTTCGAAAATTAAAATATCAATTTTTAATATCAAGAGCAAGAGAGCAACATGATGTGATAAAATTCAAAACCTTGGTATAAATTCTATTTGGGAACCAAAAACAAAGTGTTTCTTTCTGCTAAAATTTCATCAACTAAAAACAATACAAAAAATTTGCAGAGGGAAGAAACATCATCAATGCAATCAAACCTACAACAGGAACCTCATTGGATAGTCAGACTTTCAGCCTAAAATGACGTCCAAATGTACATTGGGCAAAAACAGGAATGAGATAATGCTGATCATATAGTACCAGAAAGTCACGACTCAGAAATTCTAAGCATGGAGAGCTGTTATTGTCGATGCATATCCATGGCAAAAATTCTTCCTAAGCAGCAACTGCAACGCTTTCTGGATTAGTAGTCGCAACCTTTTCTGGTTTCTCAATTCCTTGAATATCAGTTATTCTCAACTTAGTAAGTTCCTGCATAAAGATAAGTTGACAAGTCAAAGGAAAGCAAACACCAAACAAACATGAAAAGAGAAACATGCAATTTCTTTGACAGACCTTTCGATGTCCTTTGGTACGGCGGCAATTCATCCTTCTCTTTTTCTTGAAAATAATCACCGTTGCATCTAATGCAGGGAACAATATATGATTAAATTTCAGATGCATACAAAAAGATTATAAATACATTTAAACATCATAAATAAAGAAAATTTTACAATGATAAACAGCAAATATAGTCTTTCCGTTGAAGATGAAGAAAATTCAAAATGGAAAGTAGATACAACGTAAACTAAAATGATTGCTAGATTAATATAATTTATATAACCTAACAGCCAGACTTCAGGATTCTGCAATAATATCCACAACAAATAACTGATTCTCACATGAATTGTGAAGGATCCAATAATTCAAACATCAATTCCTTTAGACATGTCAGTTGGGCAAGTGCTCCCAGTGAATTGGATGTATATCTCGTATCCGAATACTAGCAGTTCGTCCTGTCAATCCTCTAGGACCTAGATAACTTGAGATTCTCCCATGGACTATTTGTGCCAATGGATTAGTTCAACCCAAAACTTGAGATGATGGGTGTAATCCAGAAAAGAATCATAAATGGTTATTAATGGAGTTGATGTTACCAAATTTTGAGGAATTGGCATCCATAGCTCCACCTATAATTCCACTAACTGGGTTTTCTATCAACAGCAGGCAAAGTCTGCCTAACTCTTGACTTTGCAATTTGCATAGCACAAAAGAACTCCAAAGAGCCTCCATAGCAACTTAGCAAGTAATACTTTCTTCCTGACATGAATAATAGCACTCACACAACTAATGTATCTATGTTTCACTTGGGAAACATCACAGTGGGGCAAAAGCAATCAATCTTGCAGCTTCCTTGGGCCAAATATAAACACAGGCTCAAATCAAACTATTGTAAAAGAATCATCTATTGGCTACTTTTCATTTTGGAACTTTGACTCACTTCATCATCTCTAGCAGGAAAACAAAAAACGCAGTCAATCACTCATGTTTGCAAATCAGTATGTTCCATATAATCTCTGAAGCTACGTCTACACCATCCTAGTAGTTTGTTTAGGTTGAAATTCAGTTCCTGGAAAAGTTTCTCTGCACTGAGGTTTTAAGGGCCATCTAAACTACCAAATAATTTTCCATGGATCTTGGAAAATTACAAGCTTCAGTTAGCTTTATGAGAGCGTAACTCTTTTCAGATTTGAAATTTAATTCTTACTTTAGAAACACTTTCACCAAAAAGGTTACCAATTGAATGAATGATAGTAAATAAGATTACCCTTGTTAGAGAATCATAAAAACCTTTTTCCCCTAAGATAATGCAGCTAAGAAAAAAGTAAGAGGGGAGACAGACAGACAGAGGGAGAAAGATTTGGTGAACTCACATGTTCCTCAACAACCACATGTACTGCTGCTTCTGGTACAATGGGTCTACCAACAATTGTTTGACTAGCGGAACCCAACATGAGAACCTTGTTCAAAATCAACTGCAATGGGAATAGTAATTGTAACATCAGTAAAAAAAATATCAAAGAAATGAGTTATTTCCACACCAGGATGTATAATATGCTGAGATGAGTTAACCACAACTTATTGCATCTGTGATTAATATTGTGCAATATGAGCTTTTTAAGTGTAATGTTTCACTGTTTGTAGAATTTATATGTTTCTACATTTCTATGCAGTTGGTGACCTGAATCACTTGATCTCTGCAACCATGAGTGGAGTCACTTGCTGCCTCAGGTTCCCTGGTCAACTTAACGCTGACCTATGAAAGCTTGCTGTTAACTTGATTCCCTTCCCTCGATCCATTTCTTCATGGTTGTATTCGCTCCTCTGACCTCTCATGGCTCTCAGCAATACCGAGCCCTAACAGTTCCAGAACTTACACAACAAATGTGGGATGCCAAAAACATGATGTGTGCTGCTGACCCAAAGGCATGGTCGCTACCTCACAGCTTCTGCCACGTTCAGGGGCAAAATGAGCACTAAGGAAGTTGACGAGCAGATGATCAATGCTCAAAACAAGAACTCTTCCTACTTTGTGGAGTGGATTCCAAACAATGTGAAATCTAATGTCTGTGACATTCCACCGAGAGGGCTCTCAATGGCATCCACCTTCATTGGGAACTCGACTTCCATCCAGGAAATGTTCAGAAGAGTGAGCAATTCACGGCCATGTTCAGGAGAAAGGCTTTCTTGCAGTACACTGGCGAGGGAATGAAATGGAATTCACAGAAGCATCTGGTGTCGGAATACCAGCAATACCAGGATGCTACTGCAGACGAAGAAGGCGAATTCGAGGATGAGGAAGATGAGGAGGGTAAGGAGCACACGTAAGAGGGAGGGTATATATACAAATGATGCTGCATGTCTATTGGATTTTAATCGCCTTTCTATATTTAAGTTAAAAAAAATGTTAAATTGGTGGAGTAAGGAAGAAACAACAAAGAGAAAGGGTATATAAAGACAAAATAGAAGTGCAAATAAAATAAAAACAAAGGAATTAATTCAGCATAGAACTCAGACAGAGAGCAATTATCAGCAACAAAATTGGATTCTGAATTGGTAGATCAAAAAATAAAATCATCGGTATAACATTACTCTTAGGTTGCGTTTGTTGCGCGGGATAGGATTGGACTATTTTTAAGACATGGGATTGGATTGGATTGGATTAATTATATGTTTCCCGTGTTTGGTGCAACATTGGATTGGACTAAAAATAGTCCAATCATGTGTTTGGTATGCACTAGGATTAGAATAAACTTTTAAAATAAAAAGTATTTCTAAAAAAAAAAAAAAAAAAAAAAAAAAAAACTAATCCCACAATATTTATCATCCTCTTCTCTCTCGATCTCCTCCCCTTTATTTGACTATTTCTCTCTCTTTTTTTGTCAGAATCCATTTCTCTCTCTCTTCTCTGTACCTAGAAAAATAATTGGATGATCTTCTCCTTCTCTCGTTTCTTTGTTACATGGGTGGTGGAAACAAAATAATTGAATCTTTCCCTTTCCTCCCATATTTCTCTCCTTTCTCTGTTAAAAAATCGAAACTTTCCCTTCTCTATCCTCCGGTCTCTCTCTCTCCTTTCTCTAGTTATTTCAAATAGACTATTTTTGGACTGGTTTGACTGGTAGATCAGACTCCGGCGAGGACAATGGTGGCGCCATTACAGCTTGGATCACGTTGGATCGTTCGAATCGAGGTAGCAAAAGCAAAGTTGTCATGGGTTTTCATTTGAGGTTTTCAGCGAATAGATCGGCAGCGTTGATGGCCGGGGTTTGGTGACAGGCGAAGCTTTCCAGGACGGTGGTGATGGATGAGTGATCGAGGTTGTTTGAGAGAATTTTATTTTATTTTTTTGTAATTTTTTTTGAGTCGATGATCGTGTTAATTGTGGGATTTTGTTGTGTTGGGCTTGATTTTATTTTGGATGAAATTTGTTGAATGAGGTGGATGAATTTGTTGAAATTAGTTGAATCAACCTGAACATGATGATTTTATTTGTTGATATTTGTTGAAATTTGTTGAATCAAAGATGGGATAAAATAATCCCAACGATTTTGAGAGGATTATTTTATCCTGCCAGAGCAGGATAAATTGGAAAGGGGATAAAAATAGTCCCAACTGATTGCACTCACCAAACATAAGATTGGACTAAAAATAGTCCAATCCCAGTCCAGTCCCACAAAACAAACACAGCCTTAAGAGTATAAGAAACCTTAATAAACCATTTAAAAAGCCAAAATTAAAACCAACCCTATACCAAGAATCACTCTCCAGAAAACTCAGCTCCACATTCCTACTAATAGCTTCTTCAAGGAAAACAAGAGAAACCTAATATCAGGAACACAAAGGTGCCCATCATGACTAAAAGGCTTTGCAACAATAAACCGTGGTCAACATTCTAGTGTAACAATATTCAACACCAAAAGAGCACTAATCTAATGAACTCTACTTCAATAACAGAGAACAATACTCGACAACTTTCAAAAAACAATGGATAGTATAGCCAATGTCTCTATCTAACCATTAAACAGAAAATCTAATACCAAGCACCATTGCATTATGCTATCAAACTATTTTAACATCCTAAGATATCAAAATTGATCGTGCCCTAGAGCATCGGTAACAATAAACCATTGAAAACGCAAAATTATATACTCCACGGAATTTCTATTCCAATTTTAAGGACAGCGTAAACAAGCGACTATAGTATAAATCAAAACGCAAATTATAACTTCAAATCAATTTAAGCACCTTATATAATCTATTGCAATTTGAATAATAAAAATATAATAGAACAATAACTGTGCATTGTATCGGTAACAATAAACCATTGAAAATGCAAAATTATATCATCGGTAGAATTTCTATTCCAATTTTAAAGAGAACGTAAACAAGCAAAAATAGTAAAAAAAAAAATGCAAATTATATAACTTCAAATCAATTTAAGCACATTATATAAGCTATTGCAATTTGAATAATAAAAACATAATAGAACAGTAGATGTGGATTGTACATAAAATAAGCAAATACGAAGCCAACCTACCTTGTCATTCACTTCAATTTCTCAACATAAATAGAATCTCTATTGCTAACCTTGAACTGGTGCGACCCAACCTACCAAAAAGATCAAAAAAATTCAAACTTTTACGTTCAAAGCCAACTAAAATAAATACCCAATAGAAAAACTACCTGAACAACTGCGAAAACCAGTTCATACTGTTTAAAAACCCGATCCGACTGCTGAAGCGGACCCACAACCTTGTACCCAATCTCGGCAGCCTCCTCTTCAATCTCTTCTAACGAGTACTCTCTCCTGATATCCGTTACCGTATCTCTTGATATTCTTCCTTCTCTTTTTCTTGAAAATAATCACCTTTGCATCTAATTCCTAAAAGAAAGGGAACAATATATGACGATTGAATTTCAGATGCATACAAAAAGATTATAAATATATTTAAACATCATAAATAAATAAATAAATAATTTCAAAGATAAACAGCAAATATAGTATTTCCGTTGAAGATGAAGATAATACAAAATGGAAAGTAGATGCAATGTAAACTAAAATGATTGTTAGATTAATATAATTTATATAACTAACAGCCAGACTTCAGGATTCTGCAACAATAATCTTCCACACCTCCAAGTCCAAGTCCAACAATAACACAGCCCACATCTAATCTTCCACACCTCCAAGTCCAACGTTGCCGGCGGCGGCCGCACCGACCTCCATCACCCACATCTGTATTGGCGCCACCTCTTTCGTTGGCATTTCCATCTACAACTGGTTCTTTCATTGGGAAGTTTTAGAAATTGTGGCGTCCTTGTATGTTTGTGGGTTTGATAAGTTATTGAAGTGTTAAATGATTTAATTCGTTTTGATGAGGAATTTGAAGTGTTGGGTTTGAAACAGATGTGATTTTGGATGGAAGTAGGCAGAATTTGGGGTTTGAATCAGTGGAGGAAGGGCCTCCACAACCACCACAATGGCCCTAAATTTTACAGTGTGGAGAGAAGGTCGAGGAGAAGTATTGGCTCCTCCACTGTAATGAACAAGGAAGAAGGCCAAAAGGCGCAATTCCCCACAATTGATTTTTAGTGGAGGAGTTCTCCATTTTATACCACTGGGAAGGCATGGTGCTCTTCCACGATAACACAGTGGAGGAGGAGGCCCACGCCTCTCCACTGCAAATAGGTTTCTTTTTTTTCCTTCATTTTTTTTATTAATTTTACGTTATTTATTTGTACATATATTTTTTAAACTTTTATTTTGTTTAATTTTTTGGGAAATCATTATTCTCCACCCTGTAGTTTGCCGTATTCTCTCGTCTCACTCCTCTAGTTTCAAAATTCTCCAATTTCCCCCCTTCTATGCACAAAAACAACCAATCTCACCATATAAAAATAGGTATGAGAGGGGGGAAATTGGAGAATTTTAAAAATAAAGGGGGGAGACTAGAGAATATGGAAAACTACATTGGGGAGAATAATAATTTCCCTAATTTTTATTCTATTATACATTTATTTTGTCCATTTTATTTGTTTAAAAGCAATTTTAGTTTTTATTTATAAAAAAATAAAAAAATAAAAAAATAAAAAAGGCATTTTTAGTTTTATTATTTTAAGCATTTTTTTTTTTTAATTTTTTTAGCATTATGTGGGTCCGACCGGGGGAATGGATTGAATAGTACTATGTGGGTCCGATATAATAATCGGATTATAATTTGTTAGCAACCATCAGACAACTGTGTACCAATACAAGGCCAAAGTTTATACCACAGTATTAAGTTGGGCTATACTCAATTAATCAATTATTTATCCTAAACTGTTTTATCTTGATTCTTGATCCCACTATTAATTGATACTTTAACAGATACCAGAAAAACACCTATGAATTCTTGCACATAAGTGGAACATAATTATATAGGTTAAGATTACACATCAAACAAATACTTGAAAATTTGTGGTGTTTGGTCAATTCTTGCCCCAACTAATTTGGGATGATAATGGCTTCTATCATAGAGAAAAGCAGACTTTGTCATGTACATAGTACCCAATATAACCATTAGAATTTAGACCATTAAAAAAAAGTGCAAGTAAACGCATTTGCCTTTCACACTAATGTATTAAAGGGGCTAATATAAAGACCTATACTATAATCATTTTGATAATGGTAAATCCCTTCCAGAGACCGCCACACATGTATTATATGGGCTGCTTTTGGAGAGGCAAGCCCACATCTATTTGTTGTTGTAGACATGTGTTACTGGTAAATCAATTGTAGAGAGCTAGAGCTAAATCAGTTGTAAACATATAAAAGCATGATCCTAAAAATGTTTCCAAATGCACTTTTGAGGGGACATCAAAGAAATCCAACTTCTCTTCTACTCATAACTCATACCGCATTCCATGTAATTTAAAGAAGACAAAGATCCTGTTCTTCTCCTCAAATTTAACATCTACCAACAACTAACAGCCTTAATGGAAAAACTCAACACAACAGAACCACATTGCAAGCCAAATACAGTTTCGAAGCTTGGAATTTTTGAGAACTTCAACGTCTTAAACAAGTTAAGATGTGGGGTAAGTAAGATTCTTCCACCACAAAATACAGAGCAGTTTAAAACTATTTGCAAAGTTGCTTCAACTAACAATGTTCTTCCAAGGCAGGGTGTACTAGAGGCAATTAGAATAAGTTGTGCAGGGTATCCAATGAAAATATTGGTTAATAACAAAAAAAAAAAAAAAAAAATTCTAATTTAGTCACATTTGAACCTTTTCTTCAGCTTTCTACTCTCCTTACTGTTTAACCACAGAGAATGTTTACCACCCAAGGCAGGTGTTTGACCTAAGAGGATGAAAGACCTTACCAGTTCACAGCCCTAGGCCCAATTTTGCAGTCACTTAAGGATAACACCTACCATAGAAAAACTTGCCTGCAAGTAGTACTAAATATTTAGTGCTGTCAAATCTAAAAGTTTTGGTGTGCAAATCTAAAACAAAGTTGATGTGCAACAAGCCTTTACTGATTTAAGGAGACAAATTGTAAAAACAGAACTTAAGTTGTCAAATCCAAAATGAGGATTATAACAAAACATAAAATAAGTGTTGTGTAATCTTAAAATACCAAAAAAAAAAAAAAAGCGAAATTCAATCTAGAAAGTAACTTACAAAAGTAGAGCAAATGATCGATTTGCAGTGAAGAAATTAAAGCTTAGAGCTTTGAAATCGTTCTGAAGATGGAGTTTAGAGAGCGAGAGATAGTAGTTTTCTATGAAATTTGGTCGAATCATTCTAAAAACACACTTTAAATGGTGGATTTGATGAAACAATTGTCATTTGAGTGAGAGACTAGGGTTCATTTGAGAAAGGGGAAGAAGTGAAGAACGATCATGAAAATGTATCGAAGGATATGAGAGGCAATTTTATTTTGTTAAAATTGGTAATATGAAAAATTCATTAAACTCAAAAGCACTTTTGACCTGTTTTTGATAAGCTCTTTTGGAAGAAGCTGCAAGGGTTGTGCACTTGTGCTTATTCAAAAAGAGCTTTCAAGTTTTAAAAGTCACTTGTCCTATACATATTACCACAATAAAATACATATTACTTAACTCATTTTTCTTTTTTCTTTCCGGTGAGATGTCAAATATAATTATAAACATATTAATTATCATTAATTATCATTAATTATAAACATATTAATTATCATTTTCAAAATAACACCATGTTGAATAAATTTGTAGTTATGTTTTCTCAAATTTATATAAATTATTTTCTTTTTATTGGTATTGATTTCACATACCAATTCCTTGACTAAAGAGACAAGAGATTTATTTTTCAAATTAGTGTGGAAACATAAAAGGAAATACATACGTTATTATACTCTAAAGAATATCATGAACTGTCTATCGGTACCAGCATTGCCGACATACGTTGACAATGATCTATGTGTATCAGAATATCTGCAGTGGATCAAAATATAATGTCAAAATATAATGTCATTTTTATAGAATTTATGAGTAATTAAAAAAACTAATTACTGGACAGTGCAGTTGCTCATTTTTAAGTTTAATTGTTAGATAGTGCAATTTTCTTTGGATAGTACAATTTCAATTATATAAGATTAATTGTGGAACAATGCAATTTCGCATATATATATATATATATATAGTGAGAGTTAGTGGTGGAGTTATTTTTTAATTTTTATTTTTAATTACATGGTAATTTAAGTACTTTATCTTATGTGTTAAGATTTCAATTAGTCAATCTAATGGTCAAAGATTTTTATGGAGTTTCTAAGTAATTAAGGGCTCGTTTGGTACGTTGTATTGTATTGTATTGAATTGTATTGGACTGTATTGAATTGGATTGTATTGTATTGGACTGTATTATTCTTATACAATCATGTGTTTGGTGATATTTTGTATTAGATTGTATTATGCTGTATTAACTAATACAACCTTCTATTCTGTATTAGATAATACGATATCCACCGTATTAGACCAATTAAAATGTATTAGCTAATACAATACAGTAAACAGTGCAAAATAAACCAAACATTGTATTGTATTGTATTATTCTAATACATTTTAAACTCCTAATACAGTGCGGCGCACCAAACGAGCCCTTAGAGATTAATTGCTAGATAGTGCAATGTTGCATTTATAATAGTAAGGGATAATTACCCCAGTAACCATCAAATTGATGATACACTATCAAAATGGTTATTGAATTGAAAAGTTATTCCAAAATGGTCATTTTTGATGAACTTTATGACATTAATGGTCATTCCATCCAATTTCATTCAATGAGTGACATTTTGGTAAATAAGAGGATGCCATTAATTTATTTTAGAAGTTTTTTGGAAAAAGAGCTTCTTTTGACAATCTATTTATTTCTTTTTACACTTCTTTTTCAAAAACACTTCATTCTCAAAATTTAAATTTTAAAAAACTCTAAAGACATTTCATTTTGTTACAAGATTATCCTTTTTATATTTTTTGAATTAAATTATTAAAAAAAAAATTATCTCTCATAAATCAATAGATTAATTATTACATGTTAAATACTCTTTCCTGAATATTTAATTACCATATTAAACTCTATCTCCTCTAATAAATATCTCTAATTTTCTATCTATATTTAATTACCATATTAAACTCTCTCTTCTCCAATAAATATCTCTAATTTTCTATCTCCATTCTTTCTCAAGCAAGACTAACAGTTAAGAAGAAAAAAAAACTTACTAATAAGCTTGATTTTTAGGAACCATATATATGCATATATATTTTTAAAAAAATCGAAATATGAAAAAAATAATTTGTTACTCTTGTAGGTATGTGATTGCTAAGAGAACTTTAATTTTGAGTTTAATCGAATCTAGTTGAAACAATTCAAGCTTTCATTTATCTTTTTTTTTAAAAAAAAAATGACTTTTTAATATATATATATATATATATATTACTGTTAGTAAAAAACTAAAATATTCATAACTTTTTTTTTTCTTTAACTATTAATTAGAGATTGTTAGAGAAAGTATGGAAATATGATATAAATATATATATATATATTTAAATGGAGAGAGATTAATGAGGAGAGAGCATTTAATATGGTAATAACAAATTTAGGGAAGAGAATATGTAATATTTAATCTAATGATTTAGGAGAGAGAATTTTTTTTTAATGATTTAATTAATTTGGAGTGTCTTTAATTTTTTTTTTTTTTTTTTGTCTTGTTTAGTAATTTTAGTTTAGGTTAAAATTGTCATTAATAAAAAAAATCAATTTGGAGTGTGAATAGATAATTTATGGATTGTAAGGAAAAGCTCTATTTTGGAAATCAATTTTTCAATGAGTGACATTTTGGTAAATAAATGGATGACATTAATTTATTTTAGATGTTTTTTGGAAATCAATTTTTTCTTTTTTTGAAAAGAATATATTTACACACTAAATATAATTATTATTTTACGGTGGTTATGTGTAATTAAGATTAATAGATAGAATTAGCATAAATATTTTAGAACTTAAGAGAACGAAACAAGAGCTAAAAGGAGTACTTACTTCAACATTTGGCATGTGTGCTATCTTGTACCAGTCCTCTCCTTTTTCCTTCTCACATCGCTCCTTCAGTTCAGGGCATCCTTCAATATACAATTTCTGTAGCATTGTGAGGCCCTGAATGCTCACTGGAAGAGATGGCAACTTCAGGCAACGGAATATTCTCAAAGTCTGAAGAGATGTAAGGTCTCCAAGCCAGTGAGGCAATGATTCTAGATTTGGGTAGTCGGATATTGACATGGATTGCAGAGCAGGAACATACCGTAGGGCCTCAGGCAAGACTTCCAACTTGGAAGCTATTGGGTCATACGAACCAGATAATTCTAAGTGACAGAGGGAAGTAAGGTACTTCATACCATCCGGTAAAACCACCAGCTCAGGGCACCATATAAGAGTCAAGGACTCAAGGCATGAGAGGTGTTGTAAACCCTCCGTCAAAGATGTGAACTTTGTACATTCTTGTAAAGTCAAATACTTAAGATGTTTCAGTCCTTCCATCCCTTGCTCTGGAAATGACTCTAACTCATCGCACCAATTAATATCTAGTTTTTCAAGAAAACTGAGGCTGCTTATTTCTGTGGGCAAACAATTCAGCTTCCTGAAACCTTCAATATTAAGTGTCTTCAGAGAGGTGAGGTTTAGAAGCGTTCCTTCTGGAAGGTAAATCAATTCATCATTATTTGAAATTTCAAGGGAGATAAGGTTTTTGAGATTATGGATTGATTCTAGTACCACCTCATTGCAATCTGAAATTGTTAACTGTTCCACCGAAGGAAGATGTTGCAAGGTCAATTTAGGGCATTTAACAATTCTTAAAGAGGTCAGACGTGGGAGCAGCTTCCTTCTATCTTCTCTTGAGAATCTTTGCAAACTTGGCAAATTATAAATTTTGAGACTCTGTAAAGACGGGAATCCACTTGCCATTCCACCACCTTGAAAATGATCGTCAATATACATCACCCGACTCATATTAGATAAATGAAGAGTTCGAAGAAAAGGTAATAGCACTAAGCAGGGAGGAAGTTGAGAACATTTGTCACAATTTGAGATCCCAAAATGAACAACATTATTAAGAATGTTGTCCCTCATCCAAGAAGGAAATTGGTCACCTTTATATCCTGATATGTCTAGTTGTTTAAGGTTTGTGTGAGGTTTCAAAGCTTCAATTACCTTTTCAACATCTTCCTGCGATTGAATATCAGTATCATTTTCCCAGGACAAGGACAATCGACGAAGATTTAGTTTTTCAACCAAATTGGCTTCTTTTGCAACCGATGGATTCTCCGCTCTCTGGAGGTGCTCAATACTCAGCATTCCACCCAAATTTAAGCCTTTCAATTCATCTAAGTTACAACCTCTCTTTTTACTCACAATAAAGCGAGTTAAAGTCTTTAGGTAAGTGTTTTGCCTAATTTTTGGTGGCATCTCACATAATTTTATACAATCATCTAAGTAAAGGTGTCGGAGATTCTTCAAGCGTTTTGTATGTTTCGGTAGCTTCTAAAGAAGAAAACATCCATTGACATTCAAAGTTTGCAAATTGTACAGGGTACAAATTGATTCGGGAAGCACTTCGATATGAGTGTAAGAAAGGTCTAAGTACCGTAGATGTTTTGAACGGCTAATTGAAGATGACAACCTCCTTGCTCTCATCAACCTTGCATCCAAGACTCTCAAATATCTTAATCTTGAGAAGTCAAAGGAAGACATAGAGTCACCATGCGGATAATATGATCTTAAATGCACTAGGAATGCCCTTAAGGTTTCAACTTGATATATAGCTTTAGGAAAGGTATATACCCATTCATCATAAACAATCGATGCGTAATGAAGAGTTCTTTTTGAGATATTAGTTGAGCTTTCAGTATTCTCAACAACGCATTCATCCTCCATGATAGATTGTGCAAGATCATGAACTAGGTCATGCATTTTGAATCCTTTATGAAAGCCAAAATTATCTTCCCCAATGTTTTCTAAGAAAGATCGCCAACACAATTCTTTGCAGATTTCATTACCCTGATCTTCCAGATCCAAATTCCCAGTGGAAGGAATAAAGCCATTGGCCATCCACAGTTGAATAAGAAGATCTTTCTTAATTATAAAATCCTTTGGGAAAATAGCACAATAAGCAAAACATTGTCTTATACATGATGGTAAATTATAGTAACTCAATCGTAAGGCAGGCAAGATTGAATATTCATCTTGAGGCAAATTCCAAAGTTCACTTTCCACAACAGAAATCCACTGGTTTTCCTCACTTTTGTTGCTCATCATGCTTCCTAAAGACTTTACAGCTAAAGGAACACCTCCACACTTGTTCACTATCTTCTTTCCCAAAGCTACAAGGTTCTGACGTTCTTCTGTCTCCTGTCTGAATGCACGTTCCTTGAACAATGACCAGCAATCATCCTCAGTTAAACTGAACAATTGATGCAGAGGCATTGTTCCCATAAATGACGCAACCGTTTTGATTCGGGTAGTGACAATGATAGAAGCACCTCTTGATCCACAAGCCAAAACACATTTCAACCTATCCCACTTTTCTTGAATTTCATTCCAGACATCATCTAGAACAAGTAAATACCTTTTCCCATTTAATGTGTCTTGAAGTTTTCTCTGCAGAGGGTCTAACCCCAAGTTTTCACAGGCGGATCCAGTTGCAGATTCAATTATATCTTTTATAATTTTTTGCAGAGAGAAATCGTCAGAAATACAAACCCAAATTCTTAGCTCAAAATGACTCTTAATCTTATCATCATTGAAGACCATCTGAGCAAGTGTGGTCTTTCCGAGCCCCCCTAAACCAACAATAGGATACACGGAAACGACATCAGAACAGGCAGCTTTCTCTACCAAATACTCAAACAACTTTTTTTAAATCTTCGTCCCTTCCGTATACTTGAGGCTCAGTAACGATAGAGCCAGTTTGACGGGTTCCGCTGACATCAGAAAGCCTCTCAGCACCTCCCTCGTTCAAATGAAAATCGGAACGCTCTTTAGCAATATCATCCAACCTCTCTCTGATGTCTCTCATCCTACTGCCAATCTTGCGACGAAACAATAGATTATGAGGAGTCAAGCGAGAAGTGCGTACCTTGTTGATTAAGTTTGAATTTTGGCCGTTAGAATCCAACCGAACAGCAGCTTCTGTTGCACACTCATCCAAGATGTCATCAACCTTATAAGCTGCATCTTTAAGCTTCCTTAACCAATCATGAAGAGCCTCGCCTTTCTTTTGCTTCTCCTCTGCATCTTTAAGCACAGCCTTAATTGCTGATAGCAAGCTTTTAAGTTTCCTCATTTCCTTGTCAACACCCCAGATCAACCCAATCTCCTTTTGGATGAGCAAGTCCAATTTCCCCAGCAAAAAACCATATAAAGCGTCAGCCATTTTTCACTTGCGAAGTTTGAAATACGAAGTTTTTTCTTGAGAGATGAGTAATTGCAGATAGACAATGGTTGGTCTAAATCTGAGAAGGTAATGCTAGAAAGTCAATGTGTCCCACAATGTAATAATATAATTGAAACAGCTGACAATGTAACACCATGGAAATTTCAAGGAAGCTGGCTATACTTTCACTGTGATTGCATGCCAGTATTTTAGAGTCAGTATTTTGGGTACGGACCTATCATTCAAAAGTCAATGTTACTTTCTGTGACCGACTACTATGCAGGGGAATAAAATTTCCCTTCACAAACGTGTAATATAATTTTAAATGTATTAATAATTTGTAATTGTCAAATTAAAAAGCAATAATGATACATGAATCTGCGTAGGAACCAATTAAGCAATCTAAAATGCATAGGATTCAAAACTTGAATTTGATTTGTGAATATTGATTATTTAGCTTCTTGAGTTTGACTAGATTTTGATTGTTCTTAGTTGTTCCTTTTAGAAAATCAGACCCACGTTTTAGATGGTTTAAATACGTAACCCCTGATTAAAGAAACATATATTATCTTTAATTTCCATTTTAGTTATTAATTTCGGATAATTGTAAACATCCATCATTTACGGCCAATTAGATGTCACTTTTGTCCATCATTTACACGGAGTTATAGATTCAAATTATCCTAAGTTTGCCTCCAAGATTTATAGCAACACTCAAACTTATTTAATGTGTATGAATTTCAAAAACACACTTAGAATTGATATATATATAATTTACGGATGATTGTATATATATGATTTTATCACAAACTTATAAAAAATGGGATCGAGAAATGATGTGGTAAAATGGTGTCCATATAAATTTACATGTTTAAATTAGTTTAAATAGTTAAATAAATAAATAATAATATAATGATGATTTAAACATTATAATGATGTGGAAATGAAGATTTACTTGGGGCTGCTGATCGAAGTGGGGAAAACTGTTGTGACAAAGAATTCCATTAGCATAAACATATTTAAAAGCAGAAGTGGGAGAATGCAAAGTGCTTTTTTGAAAATGCCAAAGTCTTTGTATATATATATATATATATATTACTGCTTTGTTATATGGAGGGGGCTAGAAAGTGATTCCACTCACAAGCACTTTGTTTCATGGAGAGTGGGATGATGGGATATTCTTCAAAACAAATTATAACTCCATGGCTCTTCCGATATTCCACCACCACCACTCCACATGATTTATTATATACAGAGAGAATAAAATTTCAACTGGGAAAATAAAAATAAAATTCTGTACAGGTGGACTTGTTCGGGTCACCAACACCACCATTCACCATTTATTTGACCTCTAAACAAGTTCCAGCTGTTTATGTGAACACTATTATGTCCACACACCTTTGGCTTCGAATTCCAACAAATATTAGGGGTGGGTATGGTTTGGTTTGGTTTGGTTCGGTTTTGACTAAAACCGTATTGAACCAACATATATTCGGTTTTTGAAAATGTGAATCGGTTTGAACCGTTTTGAACCTGAAAACCTTGAACCAAATACCTTTATCTCGGTTCGGTTCGGTTCGGTTTTGGGCCTATTGGGTTTTAAAGGTTTTTTATATGTTTTTTAATTTTTTGGACCTTTAATTTGCATTTTTGGCATTTAGGCTTAAACTTTTTTAAGAAAACATAATATGTAAAAAATAATTTAAACAAAAATGCAACCCAATTTTTAATCCAAATCTAAAATATCAATCATATTCAGTCTACATACTCCATCAAAATATAAAATCTTCATAACTTCTATAAAATAGAAGTAAAAAAATATAGTACATAATGTAATCTAAAATAAAACATCATCAACAAATAGTCCATAATAAAATTAAACTTTACAAAATAATCAATTAAGACAATTTGGTTTATTCGGTTCGGTTCGGTTTTGTATGTCCAAAACCGAAACACCGAAACCGAACCGAATTCAATTCAGTTTTGAAATTTTAAATCGGTTTGAACCAAATAGAAGTTATGAACCAAACCAAACACCATTTTTCAATTCGGTTCAATTCGGTTTCGGTTTTTGTGCCCACCCAATAGGTTAGGCTTTTACGATTTGTATTCGTACTTATACAATGCAATCTAAAACAATGATTAAAAAAAAAAAAAATGGCGCTCGATCTTACTCATAATCAAAAGCATAATTTGGACATAATCAAAAGCATGATATGTAAATTGTTTTTGCAAAAGAAAATGAGAGAAGACAGAGACAGAGACAGAGACAGCGAGAGACACAATGAGAGAGAGACAGCAAAACTCATGCAAAATAGCAATCTTGGTAGTGGATCTAAGGTTAACATAGCTGTCTATCACCTTTGTACAATGTGATTTAGTATTAAAAGCGTTCATTCGACAATAATCCAATTCATATCGCCACTGCATGTAAGTGGTATAAAAAAAATATAAAATAAAAAAAAATAAATAAATAAAACTATCTGAAAGTGGGGTATTAACCAATAACCAAGCCACACAGAAAAACGTTGACGATGATTGTCGGGTATTAACCAATAGCCAATAAAGTGGAATTTGATATAAATAAAAAATAACATTTTAAAGAAGAAAATGTATTACCACCGAAAGTGAAGGAGAGATTAACTCAATTAAAGACATGAGACAACTTAATGGGAAAACTGTTGTTAGTAGGAGACGATGTGAGATTGATTGATTGTTTCAACTCATTGGCTTTATCCATAATGTTTTATGAAAACAATTAAACAAAACATGTGCATAATATTGACAAGCACATTCAAAATCAAGACAACAATTTCCAGTTTTTCCTTGTCATGATCACAATCCAAATATTCAGAAACCTAGCCAGAACATTCGAGACATTTGAAGGATGAAGGATTCAGATGTCGATTATTGATAACTAAATGAGCATATTATTTCAAGCAAATCACAAGAAGTCCTATTAGTATTTTAACCATAATGGTTGCACAGAACTAGCATCAAAAGCAACATGATGTGATAAAATTCAAAACCTTGGTATAAATTCTACTTTGGAACCAAAAACAAAGTGTTTCTTTCTACTAAAATTTCACGGAGTGGACTACTAAATTCAAATAAAAACAACTAAAAACAAGACAAAAATTTTACAGATAGAAGAAACAACATCAATAAAATTTTCGAACCTTAAAAAAAAAAAATGTTTGAGTAGAGCGCTAATGAAGTGAAGTCGGGTCGTGACAGGCATACATAGACTGGATTGAATAATATTACGTGAGCTTGATTAAATAATCCGATTATAATTTGTTAGCAACCATCGGACAACTGTGTACCAAACAAGGCCAAAGTTTATACCACAGTATTAAGTTGGACTATACTCAATTAATCAATTATTTATCCTAAACTGTTTTATCTTGATTCTTGATCCCACTATTAATAGATGACCTGTTATTTAGACAATCCAATTTTATAATTGGTTCATAATTGGTTCCTATAAGGTTGGTAAATTGACATTCGACTATCTTGTATTTGTTATGTGTTATATGTCACACTTGTTATTTGCCTGCTCTTATAAATGTTTTGTTAACCTTATACAAAAACCTTGGCATCATGTGAAATTATTATATGAAGTTAGCAACCTTGTACATAGTACCCAATATTACCATTAGAATTTAGAACATTAAAAAATGTGCAAGTAAAACTCATTTCCCTCCCACACTAATGAATTAAATGGGCTGATATAAAAACATATACTATAATCATTTTGATAATGGTAAATCCATTCAGGAGACTGCCACACATTTATTAAATGGGCTGCTTTTGGAGAGCCAAGCCCACATCTATATATTTAAATGAGCTTCGTGTATTAAAAAGAGCTTTCTAATCTTAAAACTCTTCTTCTGTATCATCCAAATAGTTCTAAAAGTAACTTTTGGGTTCCTAAAAGTTGCTTTTGGATCCCAAAAACTCTTCTCAAACTCTCAAAAGCTTAGCCAAACATACACTATGTTTAGAACCACAATAGAATACACATTATTTAACAGAGCTATCTAATGTTAGTTACTCATTTTTTCTTTTTCTTTTCGGTGAGATGTCAAATATCAATTCCAATGTTAATATAATAATAAATAAACTATTTAAGTAACAATTTCACTAAAAGTAAACTTAAAATACAACCAAAATCTTCTCACATTAACAAGATAAGAGCTTTTATATATAACAAGATAAGAACTCCTTTTTATTTATATTAGCGAAGAATTTGAAAACATAAAACACTCACATAAATATAATTTAGTACAATTGGTTGTCAACTTATAAAAACATATTTACAAACATATTATTTATCATTTTAAAAATAAAACCATATCGAATAAATTTGTAGTTCTATTTTCTCAAATTTATATAAATTATTTTCTTTTTTATTGGCATTGATATCATGCACATACCAATTCCTTGACTAAAGAGACGAGATATTTACTTTTCAAATTAGTGTGGAAATATAAAAGGAAATACATACATTATTATAAACTGTCTGCTGGTACTAGCATTGCTGACATACGTTGACAATGGTCTATGTGTATATCTGCAGTGGATCCAAATATAATGTGATGGAATTAGGACAAATATGTTAAAACTTAAGAGAACGAAACAAGAGCTAAAAGGGCTACTTACTTCAACATTTGGTATGTGTGCTATCTTGTCCCAGTCCTCTCCTTTTTCCTTCTCACTTCGCTTCTTCAGTGTAGGGCATCCGCCAATAGACAATTTCTGTAGCATTGTGAGGCCCTGTATGCTCGCTGGAAGAGATGGCAACTTCGGGCATTCCCATATTTCCAAAGTCTGAAGAGATGTAAGGTCTCCAAGCCGGTGAGGCAATGATTCTAGATTTCGGTAGTAAGATATTGACAAGGATTGCAGAGCAGGAACATACCGCAGGACATCAGGCAAGACTTCCAACTTGGAAGCTATTTCTTCGTCATAAGAACCAGATAATTGTAAGTGACAGAGGGAAGTAAGGTACTTCATACCATCTGGTAAAGCCACCAGCTCAGGGCAACAAGAAAGAGTCAAGGACTCAAGGCATGAGAGGTGTTGTAAACCCTCTGTCAAAGATGTGAACTTTCTACAACCTTCCAAAGTCAAATATTTAAGACGTTTCAGTCCTTCCATCCCTTGCTCTGGAAATGACTCTAACTCATTGCACAAATTAATATCTAGTTTTTCAAGAGAACTGAGGCTGCCTATTTCTGTGGGCAAACACTTCAGCTTCCTGAAACCATAAATATCAAGTGTCTTCAGAGAAGTGGGGTTTAGAAGCATACCTTCTGGAAGGTAATTCAATTCATCATTATCCCGAATATTCAGGGAGATCAGGTTTTTGAGATTCGAGATTGATCCTAGTACCAACTCATTGCATTGAAAAACCATCAACTGCTCCACCGAAGGAAGATGTTGCAAGGTCAATTTAGGGCATTTAACAATTCCTAAGGAGGTCAGACGTGGGAGTAGCTTCCTTCCATCTTCTCTTGAGAATCTCTGCAAACTTGGCAAATTTTTAATTTTGAGACTCTGCAAAGACGGGAATCCTATTGCCATTCCACCACCTTGAAAATGATCATCAATATACATCACCCGACTCATATTAGATAAATAAAGAGTTCGAAGAGAAGGTAATAGCACTAAGGGAGGAAGTTGAGAACAATTGTCACAGCTTGAGATCGCAATAGAAACAACATTATTATTACGAATGTTGTCCCTCATCCAAGAGGACCAAGAAGGAAATTGGTCACCTTTATACCCTGAAACCACTAGTTGTTGAAGGTTTGTGTGAGGTTGCAAAGCTTCAAGTACCTTTTCAACATCTTCCGGCGATTGAAGATCACTCTCATTTTCCCAGGATAAGGACAATTGACGAAGATTTAGTTTTTCAACCAAATTGGCTTCTTTTGCATCCCATGGATTCTCCACTCTCCGAAGGTGTTTAATACTTAACCTTCCACCCAAGTTTAAGCCTTTCAATTCATCCAAGTGGCAACCTCTCTTTTTACCCACAATAAAGCGAGTTAAAGTCTTTAGGCAAGTGATTTGCCCAATTTCTGGTGGCATCTTAGATAAATCTTCACAACCATCTAAGTAAAGGTGTCGAAGATTCTTCAAGCGTGTTGTACGTTTCGGTAGCTTCTGAAGATTATAACATCCATTCAGATTCAAAGTTTGCAAATTGTACAGGGTACAAATTGATTTGGGAAGCACTTTGATAGACCAGTTAGAAAGGTCTAAGTACCGCAGATGTTTTAAACAGCTAATTGAAGATGACAACCTCCTCGCTCTCATAAACCATGCATCCAAGACTCTCAAATATCTTAATATTGAGAATTCAGAAGAAAACATAGAGTGCGGATCATATGATCTTGAATGCACTAGGAAGGGCGGATCATTTGATCTTGAATGCACTAGGAATGTCCTTAAGGTTTCAACTTGATTTATAGCTTTAGGAAAGGTATAAGATACCCCTGGATTATCAGCAATCAATGCGTAATGAAAAGTTCTTTTTGAGATACCAGTTGAGCTTCCCCCATTCTCAACAACGCATTCATACTCCATGATAGATTGTGCAAGATCATGAACAAGGTCATGCATTTTGAATCTTTTAACATAGCCAAAATCATCTTCCCCAATGTCTTCTAAGAAAGATCGCCAACACAATTCTTTGCAGATTTCATTGCCCTTATCTTCCAGATCCAAATTCCCAGTGGAAGGGATAAAGTCATTGGCCATCCAAAGTTGAATAAGAAGATCTTTCTGAATCAAAAAATCCTTTGGAAAAATAGCACAATAAGCAAAACATTGTCTTATATATGATGGTAAATTATAGTAACTCAATCGTAAAGCAGGCAAGATTGAATATTCATCTTGAGGCAAATTCCAGAGTTCACTTTCCACAACAGAAATCCACTGGTTCTCCTCACTTTTGTTGCTCATCATGCTTCCTAAAGACTTTACAGCTAAAGGCACACCTCCACACTTGTTCACTATCTTCTTTCCCAAAGCTACAAGGTTCGGGCGTTCTTCCGTCTCCTGTCTGAATGCACGTTCCTTGAATAATGACCAGCAATCATCCTCGTTTAAACCGGACAACCGATGCAGAGGCATTGTTCCCATAAATGACGCAACCGTTTCGATTCGGGTAGTGACAATGATAGAAGCACCTCTTGATCCACAAGGCAAAACACATTTTAACCTCTCCCACTTTTCTTGAATTGCATTCCAGACATCATCTAGAACAAGTAAATACCTTTTCCCATTTAACGTGTCTTGAAGTTTTCTCTGCATAGCGGCTAACTCCAAGTCATCACAGGCGGATCCAGTTGCATATTCAATTATAGCTTTTATGATTCTTTGCAGAGAGAAATCGTCAGAAATACAAACCCAAATTCTTAGCTCAAAATGACTCTTAATCTGATCATCATTGAAGACCATCTGAGCAAGTGTCGTCTTTCCGAGCCCCCCTAAACCAACAATAGGATACACGGAAACGCCATCAGAACAGGCAGCTTTCTCTATCAAACACTCAACAATTTTTTTGAAATCTTCGTCCCTTCCGTATACTTGAGGTTCAGTAACGATGGAGCCAGTTTGACGGGTTCCGATGACATCAGAAAGCCTCTCAACACCTCCCTCATTCAAATGAAACTTGGAACGCTCTTCAGCAATTTCATTCAACCTATCACTGATGTCTCTCATCCTACTGCCAATCTTGCGACGAAACAATAGATTATGGGGAGTCAAGCGAGAAGTGCGTACCTTGTTGACTAAGTTTGAATTTTGGTCGTTAGACTCAAACCGAACAGCAGCTTCTGTTGCACACTCATCCAAGATGTCATCAACCTTATAAGCTGCATCTTTAAGCTTCCGCAACCAATTCTGAAGTGGCTTGTTTGTTATTTGATTCTCCTCTGCATCTTCGAGCACAGCCTGAATAGTTGATAGCGAGCTTGAAAGTTTCTCCATTTCTTTGTCAACACCCCAGATCAACCCAATCCCCTTTCGGATGAGCAAGTCCAGTTTCCCCAGCAAAAAACCATATAAAGCGTCAGCCATTTTTCACTTGCAAAGTTTGAAATACAAAGTTTTTTCTTGAGAGATGAGTAATTGCAGATAGACAATGGTTGGTCTAAGTCTGAGAAGGTAATACTAGAAAGTCAATGTGAATTGTTAATTGATAAAAGCATTTGAAAACAGCTGGCAATGTCCGACAATGTAATAAACTAATAATATCACCGTCCATTAACACCATGGAAATTTCAAGGAAGCTGGCAATGTACTTTCATTGTGATTGCATGCCGGCCAGGCAACTATACTCTCAAAATTTTCAAGCAATTTTTTTTAAAAAAAAAATTTTGAATAATGCCACGTGCTACAAACTCCTATCGATGGAGTCAGTATTTTGGGTACTGACCCATCACTACTCAGTACCAAGCATTATTCATAAAATTTTAGCAATTTCAAAAGCCAATGTTACTTTCTGGGATCAACTACTATGCAGGGGAATAAAAATTCCCTGCACAAACGTGTAATATTTTTAAATGTATTAATAATTTGTAATTGTCGAATTAAAGCAATAATGATACATGAAGCTGCGTAGGAACCAATTAACCAATTAAACCAAATTAGTATTTCACCATCATGGTCGCACAAAACTAGCATCAAGAGCAACTGGAGAAAAACTTCAGTGGGACGGTCCCACTGACGTGGATATGGGACCGTCCAATCAAAGCACGCCACATATAAATTGGAAGAATATGTGGCACACTTGTGGCGTGTATGTGGCGTGCTCTGATTGGACGGTCCTATATCCACGTCAGTGGGACCGTCCCACTGAAGTATTTCTCGAGCAACTGAGCAACATGATGTGATAAAATTTCAAACCTCGGTATAAATTCTATTTGGAAACCAAAAACAAAGTGTTTCTTTCTGCTAAAATTTCATGGAGTGGACTACTAAATACAAATAAAACAACTAAAAACAACACAAAAAATTTGCAGAGGGAAGAAACATCATCAATGCAATCAAACCTACAAGAGGAACCTCATTGAATGGTCAGACTTTCAGCCTAAAATGACGTCCAAATGTACATCGGGCAAAAACAGGAATGAGATCGTGCTGATCATATAGTACCAGAAAGTCCCAACTCATAAATTCTAAGCATGGAGAGCTGTTATTGTCGATGCATATCCATGGCAAAAATTCTTCCTAAGCAGCAACTGCAACGTTTTCTGGATTCGTAGTCACAACCTTTTTTGGTTTCTCAATTCCTTGAATATCAGTTATTCTCAATTTAGTAAGTTCCTGCATAAAGATAAGTTGACATTTCAAATGAAACCAAAGACCATACAAACATGAAAAGAGAAACATGCAACTTCTTTGATAGACCTGTCGATGTCCTTTGGTACGGCGGTAATTCTTCCTTCTCTTTTTCTTGAAAATAATCAACTTTGCATCTAATGCCTAAAACAAAGGGAACAATATATGATTAAATTTCAGATGCATACAAAAAGATTATAAATATATTTAAACATCATAAATAAAGAAAATTTTACAATGATAAACAGCAAAAATAGCATTTCTGTTGAAGATGAAGAAAATACAAAATGGAAAGTAGATACAATGTAAACTAAAATGATTGCTAGATTAATATAATTTATATAACCTAACCGCCAAACTTCAGGATTCTGCAACAATATCCGCAACAAATAACCAATTCTCACATGAATTGTGAAGGATCCAATAAGTCAAACATTGATTCCTTCAGACATGTCAGTTGGGCAAGTGCTCCCAATGAATAGGATTTATATCTCGTATCCAAAAACTAGCAGTTCGTCCTGTCAATCCTCCAGGACCTAGATAACTTGAACTATTTGTGCCAATGGATTAGTACGACCCAAAACTTGAGATAATGGGTGTAATCCAGAAAAGAATCATAAATGGTTATTAATAGAGTTGATGTTACCAAATTTTAAGGAATTGGGCATCCATTGCTCGAACTGCATTTTCTATCTACAGCAGGCAAAGTCTGCCTAACTCTTGACTTTGCATAGCACATAAGAACTCCAAAGAGCCTCCATAGCAACTTAGCAAGTAATACTTTCTTCCAAACATGAATAATAGCACTCGCACAACTAATGTATCTACGTTTCACTTGGGAAACATCACAGTGGGGCAAAAGCAATCTATCTTGCAGCTTCCTTAGGCTAAATATAAACACAGGCTCAAATCAAACTATTGTAAAAGAATCATCTATTGGCTACTTTTCATTTTGGAACCTTGACTCACTTCATCATCTCTAGCAGGAAAACAAAAAACGCGGTCAACCACTCATGTTTGCAATTCAGTATGTTCCATATAATCTCTGAAGCTACATTTACACCATCCTCGTAGTTTGTTTAGGCTGAAATTCAGTTCCTGGAAAAGTTTCTCTGCACTGAGGTTTGAAGGGCCATCTAAACTACCAAATAATTTTCCATGGATCTTGGAAAATTACAAACTTCAGTTAGCTTTCTGAGAGTGAGTGTAACTCTTTTCAGATTTGAAATTTAATTCTTACTTTAGAAACATTTTCACCAAAAAGTTTACCAATTGAATGAATGATAGTAAATAAGATTACCCTTGTTAAAAAGTTAATGCAGCTAAGACAAAAGCAAGGGAGGAGACAGACAGGGAGAAAGATTTGGTGAACTCACATGTTCCTCAACAACTGCATGTACTGCTGCTTCTGGTACAATGGGTCTACCCACAATTGTTTGACTAGCGGAACCCAACATGAGAACCTTGTTCAAAATCAACTGCAATGGGAATAGTAATTGTAACATTAATAAAAAATCAAAGAAATGGTTTGTAAGAAAAATAACAGATTACTTTTCAATTTTACTGGAGATATACATTACACAACATATCAGCATACTACACATTATCTGATTATCACATGGATGAAACTTGATCGAGCCATTGCAATACTAGATTTTGGCCTCCCATTCCGTTGCTTTTGTTCGTTTCTTGGGTAAAATCGAGTATCTAATGGCTCGAAATTAGTGTTTCATAGGTTTCAGTTTCTCAGAGACAAGTGTGCAAAAGTTGAGCAAGTTGGGGAGCCGAATGTGCATTTTGGGAGGTCTGAATTCCGGGCAAAAATGTGGAGAAGAGCAGCTGCCGAAGAAAAAATCAAGGCCAAGGTCGCAGCCAAGGTCGCCGCCACTCGCAGCCACTTTGCCAGTGACTTTTTATTTTGTCCAAGGTCAGTGATGTTCGCTGTCAAACAGGTGACCGCCACCCGCAGCCACTTTGGCACCCACTTTTCTCATGTCAACTGGGCAGTGATGTTGGCTGCCAAACAGGTCGCCGCCACCCACAGCGACCTCCACGGCGACCTTTCGTGCCAACTCAGCAAGTGACGGGTTTCAGACCCAAATTTTGGCACCTAGTATAAATATTTCCTTTTCTTTGGGATTTCACACACACTCTTTCATCTCTACATCATTTTCTAACCTAGACCCAAGAATCATCTCTCCAAAATCCCTTCACCTTCCATCATCTTCTCTCACCCAAAAATCAACCAAGATTCCACCTTTTTACATTTTTCCACCATTTTCTTCACATATTACCTTCACATAACCATTTTTCATCCATCTTTGGAGGTTTTGCAAGCAAGAAGAAGAGGAGTCTCAAGAGGGAGCTTTCAAGACCATGGGTTTTCTCTACTCTCTTGTTTTCTTCTTTCTTTTTCCTTTGATGTGTAACTAATTTCTTAGCTAGGGGATTAATGTAACCACATTGGACTACTCTATGTAATTAATTAGTCTATTTCTCTAATTCAATTCGATTTTAGTCTCAATTATTGAATCAATTGCTCTAATTTCTCTTCTCATGTTTTGTTGTGACCACAAGGGATGTGGGTTTGAGAATTGGTTTATTTAAGGTGTTGAGAGTAGGTGTGGGTAACCATCCCATCTAATTCTCTCACAAGCTTAGTAATTGGGAGAGTTGGTTTATGCATGATCATGCTAGACTAACTTGGCTAGAGTTTTAAGGATAAATTAAGGGATTAACCATTGCCTATTACATGACCATGTGTAGGTAATGGAAAAACCTAGAGCTTAATGGATTTATCTTAAAACAACCCTAAAATTGGTTTGAAGTGCTTAATGAGACTAAGTGAGGACATTGAGTGGTCTAAGGAAGGTTACATTGATTCCCTAGTGTTTTCTCCATATCATTCACTTTTTGTGTGTTCATTTGTGTGTTTAGCTTAGTTTTTAGTTGCAAGATTACATTTTTATTTCTCAAGTTTGCATCTTTAGTGTCAAGTTTGCATTTTTATTCATCAAGGTTGCATTTTTACTTTAAAAGTTTGCATCTTTAAGCATTTGCAAGAATCCAAACCATTTTCCAAACCCCAAAGCATTATGCAATTTAATTTTCATGCACTTAGAGTAGATTTTTCCTAGGCTAATTAGTATTCAACCTATTGAATCACCGATCCCAGTGAACGAACTTTGATTTAAATTAAAAGTAACAACTTTACTGCATCAAAACTCAAACATAAGCTCAAAGCAATATAACCATTAAGCCCCTTAAAAGATACCTTCACTGTCATACCAATATATGATAGATATACTGCATAGCAACCCAGCAAGACACATAGATCACATCTCAAGTTGTGTTGTATTTATCTTAGCCTTGTACTTGCAGTTATCTCGGCATCAACATGCACCATCTTTTAATGTCATTACCCAAGAGGCCAAGACCAAAACTATTTTAAAGAACTTTTTCTTTAATTTGTTACCCCTATGCTGATTATATAACATCATACCAGCACAAAATCAAGTCTATTTCTAACAGCAACATCCTGTTTGTTCTCTCACTCTCAGTGTATCAGTCAAAACTAGAAAACAAAAATTGTCCTTTCTTTAACATCTCTTGGATTTTAATCATCTTTCTATACTTAAGATTAAGTAAAAAAAGAAGTTAAATTGACAGAGTAAGAAAGAAACAACAAAGAGAAAGGATATATTAAAACAAGATAGAAGAACAAATAAAATCAAAAATAAAGGAAGTAATTTAGCACAGAACTCAGACGTAGAGCCATTATCAGCAACAAAATCGGATTCCAAATTGGTTGATCGAACAATAAAATAAACAGTATAGCATTGCTCATAAGAGTATAAGAAACATTCCTAACATAACAAAGCACTTAAAAAACCAAAATTAAAGCCACCCATGTACAAAGAATCACTCTCCAGAAAATTCAGCTCCTCATTCCTATTAATAGTTTCTACAAGGAAAACACAAGAAACCTAATCTCAGGAACACAAAGGTGCCAGTCGTGACCAAAAGATTTTGCAACAACAAACTCTGGTCAACATTCTATGTAACGATGTCTAACGCCAAAAGAGCACTAATCTAATAAACTCTACTTCAATAACACAGAACAATTCTAGACAACTAATAATGGATAGTATAGCCAATAGGCTCTATATCTAACCATTAAACAGGAAATCTAATACCAAGCACTATTGCATTATGCTATCAACCTATTTTAACATCCTACAGCATCAACATTGATCGCATCCTAAACCATCGAACAAGAAAAATTACATCCTTGAGAGAATTTCTATTTCAAATTTACGGAGAACGTAAACATGCGACAATAGTATAAAATATAAATAAAAATGCAAATTTTATCACTTCAAATCAATTTAAGCACCCTATATAATCTATAGCAATTTGAATAATAAAAATATAATAGAACAGTAGCTGTGCATTGTACATAAAATAAGCGAATGCGAAGCCAACCTACCTTGTCATTCACTTCACAGAACTTCAATTTCTCAACATAAATAGAATCTCTATTGCTAACCTTGAACTGGTGCGACCCAACCTACAAAAAGATTAAAAAAAAAAAAAAAATTCAAACTTCTACGTTCAAAGCCAACTAAAATAAATACCCAATCGAAATACTACCTGAACAACTGCGAAAACCGGTTCATACTGTTTAAAAACCCGATCCGACTGCTGAAGCGGACCCACCACCTTGTACCCAATCTCAGCAGCCTCCTCTTCAATATCTTCTAACGAGCTCTCTCTCTCTCTCGATATCCGTTACCGTATCGTCAATCTCCTCCTCTCCGTCTGAGCTCTCTCTGAATTCTTCTTCTTTTCCGTCGTCGCTTTTGCTCGAAGAGAAGCGACGGGAAACGGACCAGTGGGTGCACCAGGTGGGCCGAACCAAGAGGAAATTGAACAGTACTATGTGGGTCTGATTAAATAATCCAATTATAGATTTTCAACTGTACCAAACAAGGCCTAAACTGTTTTATCTTGATTCTTGATCCCACTATTAATAGATGACATATTCTACCCGGTGGATTCGTATCGCGACCATTATCGATAACTAAATGAGCATATTATTTCAAGCAAATCATAAGAACTATTAGTATTTCAACCGTCATGGTTACAAAGAACTAACATCAAGAGAGTAACATGATGTGATAAAATTCAAAACCTTGGTATAAATTCTATTTGGGAACCAAAAACAAAGTGTTTCTTTCTGCTAAAATTGCATGGAGTGGACTACTAAATACAAATAAAACAACTAAAAACAATACAAAAAAATTGCAGAGGGAAGAAACATCATCAATGCAATCAAACCTACAAAAGGAACCTCAGCTCATTGGATGGTCAGACTTTCAGCCTAAAATGACGTCCAAATGTACATTGGGCAAAAACAGGAATGAGATCATGCTGATCAAATAGTACCAGAAAGTCACAACTCAGAAATTCTAAGCATGTAGAGCAGTAGAGCTGCTGTTATTGTCGATGCATATCCATAGCAAAAATCCTTCCTAAGCAGCAACTGCAACGTTTTATGGTTTCTCAAATCCTTGAATATCAGTTATTCTCAGCTTAGTAAGTTCCTACATAAAGATAAGTTGACATGTCAAGGCAAAGCAAAAACACCAAACAAACATGAAAAGGGAACACCTGGCCCTTTCAATGGGAAGTTTTAGAAATTGTAGTGTCTTTGTATGTTTGTGGGTTTGATAAGGTATTGAAGTGTTAAATGATTTAATTCCCTTTTTTTTGAACGGCAATACGTTATTTAGGGGCCAAAAGCCAAGAAAGCAAGAAAATTACAAGAACCCACCGGGGCATGATATACCCAGAAGCCCTACAAAACAAGCAACAAACAAAAAGAAAACAGCCACCCCAAACAGCTACAACCCCAGAATCAGATCTGGACAGGCTCAAGACCCATAAAAACACCAAAAACAGGCCCACAAAAAGAAAGAACGGAACAAAGCAACAAACGAGGCCTAAAACCGAGGCTGACCACAAAAACACCAGCAACTCCTTGTGAACTTCCTTAGACAACTCCACTGTAGAGCACTCACTAGAATTGGTATCCCCCATTTCCATTTCAAAGTCACAGCCCATCCCTCTACTATTAGTTTGAAAACTATTGAGCCCATCGCCGAATCCCAAAACATACTTCAGACTCTTAACCTCAAATGGGCTTTGAGATCCAACCTCTACAAGATCTAAATCTTGGTCTGAAACCCTTTCATCATTAGTACTCCATAATGGGCCAACAAGCCCAACCACTATCCCATTCTTAGAGTCTGGATGATCGCAAATAACCGACCCACCGGATATAATTCGTTTTGATGAGTTTGAAGTGTTGGGTTTGAAATAGATGTGATTTTGGTTTGAATAAGTGGAGGAAGGGCCTCCACGACAACCACCATGGCTGTAAATTTTACAGTGTGGAGGAGGTCGAGGCGGAGTATTGGCTCCTCCACTGTAATGAACAAGGAAGAGGGCCAAGAGGCGCAATTCCCCATAATTGATTTTTAGTGGAGGAGTTCTCCATTTTTTACCACCGGGAAGGCATGGTGCTCTTCCATGATAACAAAGTGGAGGAGGCCCACGCCTCGCCACTGCAAATAGTTTTTATTTTTATTTTTTACTTCATTTTATTTATTAATTATACAATTTACTTGTACATATATTTTTTTTAACTTTTATTTTGTTCAATTTTATTCTATTATACATTTATTTTGTCCATTTTATTTGTTTAAAAGCATTTTTAGTTTTTATTTAATTAATTATTGTTGTTTTTAATTTTTTAAAAATAAGAAATTTCTTTTTTTTTTAAAAGCATATTCATTTAATTATATATATATATATATATATAAAAGTGCATTCAACATGAGTCATTTGATTTAGTAAATCAAAGTAGTTGAATCCAACGATTCACATTCAATGCACTCATATAAAATTGCATTCAACATGAGTCATTTGATTTAGTCTAAATCAAAGTAGTTGAATCCAACGATTCACATTCAATGCACTCATATAAAATCCATAAGTACGCACATATTTAAACACCATTTATATATATATATATAATTTTCATTTCTTTCATTTTATTTTTTATTTTTATTTTGCTTTACTTCAAGGGTATTATGGACATTTACAAAGTCATACTTGGTCAATTTAACATCAATACAAACAGCGGTTAATTGCCGGGGGTGTAAGCGTAGAATAATGATACCTTTCCATCTGAGTATCTTTGGACTAAACCTTAAGGGTGTGAGTGTAATTTACCCTATACATATTAAATTAAATCGCAAAGGTTATATTAAAAATTGGAAGAAAAAAAAATGATAAAGTTGGTGGGATCACTAACCGACAAGTACTTGTCTCACTTTTTTACCTTTGTTTTCAATTCGTGAGAAGAGTGCCATTTTCAAGAAAAAACAATGCCTGAGTAGAGCGCCAATGAAATGAAGTCCGGCCAATCACAAGGGGACTGCTTTGGTGGTCCAAGGCTTTGGATGAAACCTAAGTATGTGGTTCAATTCTTGGCAATTCCCTTGAGATCAGCCCTTAGGGCGTTAGCTCAATTAGTGGAATAACGAGCTTGGGGTAAGGTAACTCTCAGATCAGTAATACGAATTTTATCCGAACGATAGTGAATTCTAGATTTACCTGTTTGTATCCTTGTGGGGTCAGGGGTGTGGGCCAAAGTTTTCTATCTGTCATACTCCACAACAACTAACAAATAGGTCATGACGTGTAACGCAATTGGGGGAGGACAGACGAATAGGTGTCTGGACAAAATCCGGAATCTTCAATATAAAAAAAACATTGAATAGTAATATGTGGGTCTGATTGAATAGTACTATGTGGGTTTGATTAAATAATCCGATTACATATGGTTTGACTCTATAATTTAGATACTTAAGATGACGCATAATTTGACATTCGACTATCTTATATTTGTAATGTATTATGTCATACTTGTTATTTGCCTGCTCTTATAAATGTTTTGTTAACCTTATACATTTTTTTTTTTTTTTTTTGATGGGCATTGTTAACCTTATACATAAACCTTGGCATCATGTCAAATTATTAAGGGAGAATCGCAAATACCCCCCCGACTTTTAAGCTAATGGCAAATCAAACCCTCTGGTTTGAACAATCAGCAAACAACCCCCTATAAATTTGAACAATCAGCAAATAACCCCCTACAAATCAGCAAATAACCCCCTACATGCAGAAAAAAAATGCAAGGGTTCTTAACGGTAGGGGGTTGTTTGCTGATTGTTCAAACCAGAGGGTTTGATTTGCCATTTGGTTAAAAGTCGGGGGGGTATTTGCGATTCTCCCAATTATTAATATTAAGTTAGCAACCTTGTACATAGTAGCTACGTGCTACAACAATTTTTCTATATACCATCAATTATTTGGTTACACTTAGCATTTTGTCTTGTTTTGTTCTTTTTCATTTTACCATGTAAAGTTTTGGACCGTTTTAATTTGTGTCGTAGTGAAGATAGTTACTACTAGACTATTGACTCACTTGAAATAGCTTTTACTTTTAATTTTTAATAGTTGAAAAAGAGAAATAAAAGTATAAGTTTTTTAATTACCGTTTGAATGATGTATTTCAGAAGAGTTTTTGTAAATTATAAAAGCATTTATAAATTATTTCAGAAGAGCCTGAGCTTTCGTGAATAATAATTTACTACAAATTAAGTTCAATAATTATTTTTTTATAAAATCATAATTATAAAAGTAAAAAAGAAAATTATTTAAGCATGAGTTCTCCTATAAATCTATCAGAAACAACTCCATCTCACTTTCATTTCTTGTTTTATTCATTTTTATTATGCATCTATGATCTTCATCCTCAAACTCAAACACATAATCTTGATTTTCTTCATATGACTCAACATCTACAATGACCTCCCTCCATACGAAATCATATATTGAAGCAGAAAAAAAAAACCTATATTGCGAATTCAAATATATGATATTGCTAACACCCTATCACAAGTAGTTCTCATTCAACTAAAATATCCAATGGCTCAAATATATGAGTCATACTTTACCGGAAGAATAATAACTTGTCAAAAACTTATGTGTACCTTCAGCCATAATCCTCATTAAAGCAACATGACGATTCTCCAATAGGGAGTTGAATACATTTACAATAATACAATTAAGCAAGACATGTCCCAGACAACAAAAAGAAGAAAATCAATGACCAACAAATGTCTCAAAACAATTCAACCCATCAAACTTTGGAGCCAACTTTGGCAGCTGGGTGATGCCAATCTTCTCATCTTTCTTTGCTTTTCCTAGTAAAATTAACGTCCAACAGATACCGGAAAGACACCTATGAATTCCTGCACATAAGTGGAACTTAATTATGCTTGAAAAATGTTGGTGTTAATTAAATGGGCTGCTTTTGGAGTAGGATCAATACTTGATTAAAACACCTTTAAAAAAATTGATTAAAACACGAGCTTCCAACTACCAGACTTCCATTTGGAGTAGGATCAATAGTAGTTGATGTTATGTAAACAATTACCATACAACACAATGATTTCTATACATCAATAATCAATTTCCACATACAAGTTTGTTTACTATAAGATAGTGTTTTAAGTTAAAAGCATAACAATCTTTACAAAAGAAATAAAAGAAATAAAATAACTTATAAAAAGGAAATTCAATCTAGAAAGTAACTTATAAAAGTAGAGCAAATGATCGATCAGGAGTGAAGAAATTATTTAATGAAACAATTGTCATTTGAGTGAGAGAAAATGGTCATTTGAGAAAGGGGAAGAAGTTCATGAAAACATATCGAAGGATATGAGAGGCAATTTTATTTTGTTATTTATAATTAAAAGGGTAAAATTGGTAGTATGAAAAAATCATTTAACTCAAGTGTGGCTTTGTGTGTTTTTGATAAGCTCTTTCAAATCTTAAAAAGCTCTTTTTCCAGATCATTCAAACAGTTCTAAAAGTCACTTTTAATCCCAAAAGCTATTCTTACTAATTTTTCATTTTTCTTTCTAGTGAGATGTCAAATATCAATTCCAATGTTAATATAATAATAAATAAACTATTTAAGTAACAATTTCACTAAAAGTAAACTTAAAATACAATATACAACCAAAATCTTCTCACATTAACAAGATAAGAACTCCTTTTTATTTAGCGAAGAATTTGAAAACATAAATATAATTTAGTACAATTGGTTGTCAGCTTATAAAAATATAATAATTATAAAGATATTAATTATCATTTTAAAAATAAAACCATATCGAATAAATTTGTAGTTCTATTTTCTCAAATTTATATAAATTATTTTCTTTTTTATTGGCATTGATATCATGCACATACCAATTCCTTGACTAAAGAGACAAGATATTTATTTTTCAAATTAGTGTGGAAACATAAAAGGAAATACATACATTATTATACTCTAAAAAATATCATGAACTGTCTGCCGGTACCAGCATTGCTGACATACGTTGACAATGGTCTATGTGTATCAGTATATCTGCAGTGGATCCAAATATAATGTGATGGAATTAGGACAAATATGTTAAAACTTAAGAGAACGAAACAAGAGCTAAAAGGGCTACTTACTATAACAAATGGTATGTGTGCTATCTTGTCCCAGTCCTCTCCTTTTTCCTTCTCACATCGCTTCTCCAGTTCAGGGCATCCTTCAATAGACAATCTCTGTAGCATTGTGAGGCCTTGTATGCTCGCTGGAAGAGATGGCAACTTTGGGCAATGCCCTATTGTCAAAGTCTGAAGAGATGTAAGGTCTCCAAGCCAGTGAGGCAATGATTCTAGATTTCGGTACTTGTATATTAACATGGATTGCAGAGAAGGAACATACCGCAGGACATCAGGCAAGACTTCCAACTTGGAAGCTATTCCCATTATTGGGTCATAAGAACCACATAATTGTAAGTGACAGAGGGAAGTAAGGTACTTCATACCATCCGGTAAAGCCACCAGCTCAGGGCAGTATCTAAGAGTCACGGACTCAAGGCATGAGAGGTGTTGTAAACCCTCTGTCAAAGATGTGAACTTTCTACAATATTCCAAAGTCAAATATTTAAGACGTTTCAGTCCTTCCATCCCTTGCTCTGGAAATGACTCTAACTCACAGCACCAATTAATATCTAGTTTTTCAAGAGAACTGAGGCTGCTTATTTCTGTGGGCAAACACTTCAGCTTCCTGAAATGATTAATATCAAGTGTCTTCAAAGAGGTGAGATTTAGAAACGTACCTTCTGGAAGGTAATTCAATTCATCATTATCTCGAATATTCAGGGAGATCAGGTTTTCGAGATTCGAGATTGATCCTATTACCACCTCATTGCATCCTGAAACCATTAACTGTTCCACCGAAGGAAGATGTTGCAAGGAGGTCAATTTAGGGCAATTAACAATTCTTAAGGAGGTTAGACGTGGGAGCAGCTTCCTTCTATCTTCTCTTGAGAATCTCTGCAAACTTGGCAAATTTTCAATTTCAAGACTCTGCAAAGACGGGAATCCTGTTGCCATTCCACCACCTTGAAAATGATCATCAATATACATCACCCGACTCATATTAGATAAACAAAGAGTTCGAAGAGAAGGTAATAGCGCAAAGGGAGGAAGTTGAGAACAATTGTCACAGTCTGAGATCTTAATATAAACAACATTATTATTACAAATGTTGTCCCTCATCCAAGAGGACCAAGAAGGAAATTGGTCACCTTTATACCCTGAAACGTCTAGCCGTTTAAGGTTTGTGTGAGGTTGCAAAGCTTCAAGTACCTTCTCAACATCTTCCTTCGATTGAAGATCACTATCATTTTCCCAGGACAAAGACAATAGACGAAGATTTAGTTTTTCAACCAAATTGGCTTCTTTTGCATCCCGTGGATTCTCCACTCTCTGAAGGTGTTTAATACGTAACGTTCCACCCAAGTTTAAGCCTTTCAATTCATCCAAGTGGCAACCTCTCTTTTTACCCACAATAAAGCGAGTTAAAGTCTTTAGGCAAGTGATTTGCCCAATTTCTGGTGGCATCTTAGATAAATCTTCACAACCATCTAAGTAAAGGTGTCGAAGATTCTTCAAGCGTGTTGTACGTTTCGGTAGCTTCTGAAGATTATAACATCCATTCAGATTCAAAGTTTGCAAATTGTACAGGGTACAAATTGATTCCGGAAGCACTTGGATATAGTGGTGAGAAAGGTCTAAGTACCGTAGATGTTTTAAACAGCTAATTGAAGATGACAACCTCCTCGCTCTCATGAACCTTGCATCCAAGACTCTCAAATATCTTAATCTTGAAGAGTCAAAAGAGAACCTATTTTGCAGACGATCATATCTTGAATGCAATAGGAACGTCCTTAAGGTTGAGATACAAGTTGAGCTTCCCGTATTCTCAACAACGCATTCATCCTCCATGATAGATTGTGCAAGATCATGAACAAGGTCATGCATTTTGAATCCTTTATCATAGCCAAAATCATCTTCCACTTCCTCAATGTCTTCTAAGAAAGATCGCCAGCACAATTCTTTGCAGATTTCATTACCCTTATCTTCCGGATCCAAATTCCCAGTGGAAGGAATGAAGCCATTAGCCATCCAAAGTTGAATAAGAAGATCTTTCTTAATCATAAAATCCTTTGGAAAAATAGCACAAAAAGCAAAACATTGTCTTATATATGATGGTAAATTATAGTAACTCAATCGTAAAGCAGGCAAGATTGAATATTCATCTTGAGGCAAATTCCAGAGTTCACTTTCCACAACAGAAATCCACTGGTTCTCCTCACTTTTGTTGCTCATCATGCTTCCTAAAGACTTTACGGCTAAAGGCACACCTCCACACTTGTTCACTATCTTCTTTCCCAAAGCTACAAGGTTCGGACGTTCTTCTGTCTCCTGTCTGAATGCACGTTCCTTGAATAATGACCAGCAATCATCCTCGTTTAAACCGGACAACCGATGCAGAGGCATTGTTCCCATAAATGACGCAACCGTTTCAATTCGGGTAGTGACAATGATGGAGGCACCTCTTGATCCACAAGCCAAAACACATTTTAACCTATCCCACTTTTCTTGATTTTCATTCCAGACATCATCTAGAACAAGTAAATACCTTTTCCCATTTAACGTGTCATGAAGTTTTCTCTGCAGAGAGTCTAACTCCAACTTCTCCAAGTTTTCACACACGTGTCTTGAATCCTCTTGAAGTTTTGCAGATTCAATTATAGCTTTTATGATTCTTTTCTCACAGAAATCGTCAGAAATACAAACCCAAATTCTTAGCTCAAAATGACTCATAATCTTATCATCTTTGAAGACCATCTGAGCAAGTGTGGTCTTTCCGAGCCCCCCTAAACCAACAATAGGATACACGTGTGGTCTTCTTTGACGACCATCTGAGCAAGTGTGGTCATAAGAACAGGCAACTTTCTCTACCAAACAGTCGACAATTTTTTCGATGTCTTTATCCCTTCCGTATACACCTCCCTCTTGACTACCGATGGAGCCAGTTTGACGGTTTCCAATGACATCAGAAAGCCTCTCAACACCTCCCTCTTTCAAATGAAAATCGGAACGCTCTTTAGCAATATCATCCAACCTCTCTCTGATGTCTCTCATCCGACTGCCAATCTTGCGACGAAACAATAGATTATGTGGAGTCAAGCGAGAAGTGCGTACCTTGTTGATTAAGCTTGAATTTTGGCCGTTAGACTCAAACCGAACAGCAGCTTCTGTTGCACACTCATCCAAGATGTCATCAACCTTATAAGCTGCATCTTTAAGCTTCCTTAACCAATCTTGAAGAGCCCCGCCTTTCGTTTGCTTCTCCTCTGCATCTTCAAGTACAGCCTTAATAGCTGATATCAAGCTTTTAAGTTTCCTCATTTCCTTGTCAACACCCCAGATCAACCCAATCTCCTTTTGGATGAGCAAGTCCAGTTTCCCCAGCAAAAAACCATATAAAGCGTCAGCCATTTTTCACTTGCAAAGTTTGAAATACAAAGTTTTTTTCTTGAGAGATGAGTAATTGCAGATAGACAATGGTTGATCTAAGTCTGAGAAGGTAATACTAGAAAGTCAATGTGAATTATAATTGATGAAGAGAAAAGTGATAAAAGCATTTGAAAACAGCTGGCAATGTCCCACAACGTAATAAACTAATAATATCACCGTCCATTAACACCATGGAAATTTCAAGGAAGCTGGCAATATTGTACTTTCACTGTGATTGCATGCCAGCCAGCCAGCCAGCCAGCCAACCAGACTTGACTCTCAAAATTTTCAGGCAATTTTTTTAAAAAAATAAAATTTGAATAATGCCATGTGCTACAAACTCCGATCGATGGAGTTAGTATTTTGAGTACACACCGGTCAGTACTCAGTCCCAAGCATTATTCATAAAATTTCAAAAGCCAAAATTTTTAAATGTGCAGGGGAATAATGCACATTTGCACATTTGCATAAACGTGTAATATTTTTAAATGTATTAATAATTTGTAATTGTCAAATTAAAAAGCAATAATGATACATGAAGCTGCGTAGGAAATGAAGATTGTTAAATTAACCAATCTAAAATGCATAGGATTCAAAACTTGAATTTGATTTGTGAATATTTGATTATTGACCTTCTTGAGTTTGAATAGATATTGATTGTTCTTAGTTGTTCCTTTAAGAAAATCAGACCCACTTAAATGGTTTCAATACATAACCACTAATTAAAGAAACATATATTATCATTAATTTCCATTTTAGTTATTAATTTTTTCTCCAAATGGGTTTCTAAATTCCAAATATCTCAAGTCTGCCTTCAAGATATATATATATATATATCAACACTCGAACTTATTTAATGTATATAAATTTCAAAAACACACTTTGGAATTGATATATATAAATTTCAAAAACACACTTTTTATCACGAACTTAAATAACGTAGTAAAAAGTGGGTTCGAGAAATGACATAGTGAAATGGTGTCCACATAATTATGATTTAAACATTGTAATGATGTGGAAATGAAGATTTACTTTAGGTTTGCTGAAGGGAGTAAACTGTTGTGACAAAGAATTCCATTAGCATAAAAGCAAAAGTGGGAGCAGGCAAAGTGCTTTTTTGAAAATGCCAAAGTCTTTGTATATATTTATAGAGGGGCCTACAAAGTGATTCCAATCACAAGCACTTTGTTTCATGGAGAGTGGGAAGATGGGATATTCTTCCAAACAAATTATAACTCCATGGCCCTTCCATTCCACCACCACTCCACATGATTTATTATATACAGAGAGATTAAAATTTCAATTGGGAAAATAAAAATAAAAAACCTGTAAAGGTGGACTTCTTGTTGGGGTCACCAACAACACCAATCACCATTTGATATACAAACAAGTTCCAACTGTTTATGAGAACACTATTATGTCCGAACACTATTATGTCCACACACCTCTAGCTTCGAATTCGGACAATCAATAGGTCATTCATACTTTTACGATTCGTATTCGTACTTATACCAATGCAGTCTAAAACAATGATTTTACAAAAACAAGCTCTCATTCATAATCTAAAGCACAGTTTGGACAAAAACACTGTTGGTATGTAAATTGCTTTAGCAATAGAAAATGAGAGGTAGAGACTTGATAGTATAAACGCTCATTCATGATTCATAGCAATGTTCCAATTTGAATCATGGTAGAAAAAACATAATCAAAATCAAGACAACAATTTCCAATTTTGCCTTGTCATGAATCACAATCTAAATATCTAAAAACCTAGCCAGAACATCCGAGACATTCAGATAATGACGGATTCAAACGTCAATTATCAATAACTGAATGAGCATATTATTTCAAGCAAATCACAAGAAGGCCTATTAGTATTTCAACCTTCGTATAAATAGCATCAAGAGCAAGTGAGCAGCAAGATGTGATAAAATTTCAAACCTCCGTATAAATAGCATCAAGAGCAAGTGAGCAACATGATGTGATAAAATTTCAAACCTTGGTATAAATTCTATTTGGGAACCAAAAACAAAGTGTTTCTTTCTGCTAAAATTTCATGGAGTGGACTACTAAATACAAATGAAACAGCTAAAAACAATACAAAAAATTTGCAGAGGGAAGAAACATCATCAATGCAATCAAACCTACAACAGGAACCTCATTGGATGGTCAGACTTTCAGCCTAAAATGACGTCCAAATGTACATTGGGCAAAAACAGGAATGAGATCATGCTGATCATATAGTACCAGAAAGTCACAATGAAACTCAAACGTAAGCTCAAAGTGATATAACTATTAAGCCCCTTAAAAGATACCTTCACTGTCATACCAAATTACTAATATATGATATACTAAATAGCAACCCAGCAAGACAACATAGATCACTTGCAGTTATCTTGACATCAACATGCACCATCTTTTACTGTCATTACCCAAGACAAAAACTATTTTTAAAGAGCATTTTCTTTTAATTTGTTACCCCTATGCTGATTGTATAACATCATGCCAACACAAAATCAAGTCTATTTCTAACTGCAACATCCTTTTTTGTTCTCTCCCTCTCAGTGTATCAATCAAAACAAGAAAACAAAATTGTCCTTTCTTTAACATCTATTGGATTTTAATCATCTTTCTATATTTAAGTTAAAAAAAAATGTTAAATTGGCGGAGTAAGAAAGAAACAACGAAGAGAAAGGATGTATAAAAACAAAATAGAAGCGCAAATAAATCAAAAAAACAAAGGAATTAATTTAGCATAGAACTCAGAGAGCCATTATCAGCAACAAAATTGGATTCTGAATTGGTGAATCAAACAATAAAATAACCAATATAACATTACTCTTAAGGGTAAAAGAAACCTTCCTAACATAATAAACCATTCAAAAAGCCAAAATTAAAACCAACCTTGTACCAAGAATCACTCTCCAGAAAACTCAGCTCCACATTCCTATTAATAGCTTCTTCAAGGAAAACACGAGAAACCTAATCTCAGGAACACAAAGGTGCCCATCATGACCGTGGTCAACATTCTAGTGTAACAATATCCAACACCAAAAGAGCACTAATCTAATGAACTCTACTTCAATAATAGAGAACAATACTAGACAACTTTCAAAAAACAATGTATAGCCAATGGCTCTATCTAACCATTAAACAGGAAATCCAATACCATGCACCGTTGCATTATGCTATCAACCCATTTTAACATCCTAAGATATCAAAATTGATCGCTCCCTAAAGCATCAGTAACAATAAACCATTGAAAACGCAAAATTATATCCTCCACGGAATTTCTATTCCAATTTTAAGGACAACTTAAACAAGCGACTATAGTATAAATTAAAATGCAAATTATAACTTCAAATCAATTTAAGCACCTTATATAATTTATTGCAATTTGAATAATAAAAATATAATGGAACAATAACTGTGCATTGTATCGGTAACAATAAACCATTGAAAATGCAAAATTATATCATCAATATAACTTCTATTCCAACTTTAAAGAGAACGTAAACAAGTGACAATAGTAAAAAACAAAATGCAAATTATATAACTTCAAATCAGTTTAAGCACCTTATATAAGCTATTGCAATTTGAATAATAAAAATATAATAGAACAGTAGATGTGCATTGTACATAAAATAAGCGAATACGAAGCCAACCTACCTTGTCATTCACTTCACAGAACTTCAATTTCTCAACATAAATAGAATCTCTATTGCTAACCTTGAACTGATGAGACCCAACCTACCAAAAAGATCAAAAAACTTCATACTTGTACGTTCAAAGCCAACTAAAATAAATACCCGATCCGACTGCTGAAGCGGACCCACAACCTTGTACCCAATCTCGGCAGCCTCCTCTTCAATCTCTTCTAACGATTACTCTCTCTTGATATCCGTTACCGACTTACCGTATCTCTCGATATTCTTCCTTCTCTTTTTCTTGAAAATAATCACCTTTGCATCTAATGCCTAAAAGAAAGGGAACAATATATGACGATTAAATTTCAGATGCATACAAAAAGATTATAAATATATTTAAACATCATAAATAAAGAAAATTTTACAAAGATCATAAATAAAGAAAATATACTAACACAGCCCACATCTAATCTTCCACACCTCCAAGTCCAACATTGCCGGCGCCGGCGGCGCCGACCTCCGTCACCCACATTTGTATCGGCGCCACCTCTTTCGTTGGCATTTCCATCTACACCTGGTCACCTGGCTCTTTCAATGGGAAGTTATAGAAATTGGGGTGTCTTTGTATGTTTGTGGATTTGAAATAGATGTGATTTTGGATGGAAGTAGGGAGAATTTGGGATTTGAATCAGTGGAGGAAGGGCCTACACAACCACCACCATTGCCCTAAATTTTACAGTGTAGAGGTCTAGAGGAGGTCGAGGTGGAGTATTGGCTCCTCCACTGTAATGAACAAGGAAGAGGGCCAAGAGGCACAATACCCCACAATTGATTTTTAGTGGAGTTCTCCATTTGTTATCACAGACTCACAGAGAAGGCATGGTGCTCTTCCACGATAACACAGTGGAGGAGGCCCACGCCCACGCCTCTCCACTGCAAATAGTTTTTTTTTTACTTCATTTTATTTATTAATTTTAACTTTTATTTTGTCCATTTTATTTGTTTAAAAGCATTTTTAGTTTTATTATTTTAAGCATTGTTGTTTTTAATTTTTTTAAAGCTTATTCATTTATTTTTTTAAATGAGAAATTTCATTTTTGTAAAGTTTATTCATTTAATTATATATATATATATATATGAGTGTGTTACACTCGAGTCATCGGATTCAATTACTTTAATTTAGTCTAAGTCTAAGTAGTTGAATCCAACGCCCCACATTCAATGCATTCATAAAATTCATAAGTACGCACTTATGTGAACCCCACTTATATATAATATTTTCATTTCTTCATTTTGTTTTATTTTATTTTTTTGCTTTACTTCAAGGGTATTTTTGACATTTACGAAGTTAGACTTGGTCAATTTAACATCAATATTCAATACAAACAGTAGTTAACTGCTACGGCCTAGGGGTGTAAGGCCACGTTTGGCAAGTAGGATAAGATGGGAAACAGATTATTTTTAATCCCTTTCCTGTGTTTGGCTCGACAATAGGATAGGATTCATTTGAATCCTAACAGTCTTTTTATCCCATCTCAATGGGATAAATGAATCCCAACCAAAACCATGGGATTCAGATGAATCCCATCTTCTTCTTCATCAATCAATGTCTCATTCTTTTCAGCTTGACTTCTTGAGAGCTAAGGTTTCTATTTCACTCAAAATCCCTTTCTGAAAATCCCCACTCTGCCACCTAAACCGTCGGTGGAGGGCTGCCGGCGAGAGGACAAACTACTAGAGGAAGCATGGATCTCCTCCACCAGCTTTGCTGAGACACAGATCTGCTCCACCGGTGTGGAGATCCAGTTCCTCCACGCTCGACGGCGAGCATAGATGCATTGATTTGGCCGATGAAGGTCGTCAATTGGTTTGATGAATATCGATTATTTTTTTGAACAATAGAATTTTATTCAGCGGGGCAAAAGCTACAAACAGAGCAAAGCAAGAGTCCCAAGGACCAAACCAACAGAACAGACCAAAAGAACAAAGCAAGAACGCACCAGAACAAAACCACACAAAAGAAAAGACGAAGAAAAGCAAATTAATTATTGAATTTGTGTTTCAGTGCACTGATGCTCTTCGATTGGTGTTGAATTTGGGTTTGATACACTGATGCTCCACGTTTGGTGTTGAATTTGTGTTTTGTTTTGGGTTTGATGAATATAGATTTTTGGTTTGTGTTTTGTGTTTATTGAATCTGTATTTTGGTTTGTGTTATAAATCTGGGTTTGTTTTATGTTTGTTGATTATTTTTTTTCCACTCTCCTTCCTTTTGTTTTGTATTAACTGGGTTGGTTAATTTTTTTAATCCTATCCTATGTTGAACCAAACATGGGATTACTTTATTTTTAATCATATCCTGTATTGCACCAAACACATGATAACATTAAAATTAATCCAATCCAATCCAATCCTATCCTATAAAAATAATCCTATCTTATCCCACGCACCAAACGGGGCCTAAGTGTATAATAAGGATACATTTCCATTTGAGTATCTTTGGACCAAACCTTAAGGGCCCGTTTGGCAACTGGAAATCAGATATGATAGGATTATTTTTAATCCTTTTCCCATGTTTGGTGCCAACTTGGGATGGGATATTTTTATCCCATCAAACCCATGAATCCCACCAACGTGGGATAAATGAAACCCACCAAAACAGATGGGATTCAAATGAATCCCATCTCTTCCTTCTTCAACCGCTGCTTCCTTCTTCTTATTCGCCTTCCAACATCTCTTCCTCACCACCGATCCTTCCTCGCCGCTGCTTCTTTCTTCTTTCTTCTTTCTTTGTCTTCGCCTTCCAGCATCTCATCTTCGCCACCGATCTTCCTTGCCGCTGCTTCTTTCTTCGTCTTCGTCTTCGTCTTCGTCTTTCTTCGAGTTCCATTGATTTTCAAATTGGAACTCAAATTGATTTTCTGGGTTGATTTAGGGTTTAATAAAACGTTTGATTTTGTGGGTTGAACTCGAATTGGAACTCCATCTCGGTTTTGGGTGTTGTGGTGATGGGTTGTGGTGGTGGTGGTGGTTGACTGTGCTTGTGCTTGTGGTCGACTGTGTGATGATGCAAGGTTTGGGTAATTTCTGGGTTTGTGCTTGTGATGATGTTAGGTTTGTGCTTGTGGAGTTGTGGTGGTGGTCGACTGTGCATGATGATGGTGGTCAACTATGCTTGTGACGGTGGGTGGTGGTCGACGATGGCTGATTGGGTTTGGGGGTGGGTTTTTAATTAATAAAAATGTATGATTTCCCTAATTTTAATCCTATCCTGTGTTGCACCAAACACAAGATTATTTATTTTTAATCCTATCCTGTGTTGCACCAAACATATGATATTTTTATCCTATCCTATCTTATCCTATGAAAATTATCTTATCCTATCCCGCGCACCAAACGTGCCCTAAGGGTGTGATTGTGTGTAGGGATGGCAATGGGGCAGGTCGGGGTTGGGGAATGCTTTTCTATCCCCATCCCCACCCCCCAAAACCATACCCATACCCACCCCCGTCCCTGTCCCCGTCCCCGCATTAAGAGAAGCGGGGCCGAGGGTGGGGATTCCCTATTAGAGGGACCTTCCCCATACCCGCCCCATTCTCCATTTAATATAACTATATATTTAAAAATTACAACTTAAAACAAAGAAAAAAGTATAAATTCATATTTAATCTAAAATCAAAAATTCTATAAAACAAACCAACTTCTAAAGTTTAGTTAAAATATATATATATTTTTTTTTTATGTTTAAAAAATTAATGTTAAATGATTTTAAAAATCTGAATATTATATATTATATTATAAATATATATATATATATATCGGGGCAAGGATGGGGCCGGGAGTGCTTCCCCTGTCCCCGCCCTGCTTTACCTTTCAGGACAAGACTTTGTCCCCATCCCCGACCACAAATATTATCCCTCATCCCCAGTCCCACAGGGAATATTGTCATCTCTAAGTCTCTAACCGTGTGAGTGTAATTTACCCTCTATATATATATATATTAAATTAAATCGCTAAGGCTATATTAAAAATTGGGAAAAAAATGAGTAATTGCACAAATGTCCCTCGAGTTTAGGCCTAATTACACGTATATGGACTTCTTACCAAATATTATACAAACATCTCCTACCATCAGTTGACTTCCATCCAAACTAACTGTTGACCAAATTTTTAGTATTAAAAGTCCTAAAAACCCTTAGTTACTTATTTATACTTTATTTTGTTCCCCTTAAAATAAAATAAATTATATAAAAATGCAAATAAAAACTTTTAATTATATTTTTTTCAAACAAATTTTAAAAGACAAAAATATATAAAACAAAAAATTTTGACTTTAAAAAAATTAGAAAAAAGAATAAAAGAACATTTTTAAGAAAAGAAATGGAGAACAGATTGATCTCAAATACGCAATTGTTGGGACTTGGATCCACAATTATAAAAAAATAAAACTAGATTTTAAGTTTAATATTAAAATACAATCATTATTGATGATTCATAAACCAACAAACCACAATTATATTCAATTTTTAATCATCAATAGGATTTCATTCAAGCCACAAGATTTTCAGCGATAAATGAGATTCCACAATTATATTCAAATTTCAATAATCAATAATGATTGTATTTTAATGTCAAAAACTTAAAATTTAGTTTTGTTTTACATGATTGTGGATCCAAGTCTTAGCAATGGCGTATTTGAGATCTATTCTCCATTTTTTTCTTAAAAATTTTCCTTCATTCCTTTTAGGGGTTGCCTTGGTGGTCCAAGGCTTGGGATGAAACTCAAGTCCTCGGTTCAACTATTGGCAATTCCCTTGAGACTAGCCCTCAGGGCGTTAGCTCAATTAGTGGAATGGCGAGCTTGGAATACCGGTAACTCCCAGGTTTCAAATCCTACCTAGACGAATGCGAGTTCTAATTTACCCATTTGCATCCTCGTGGGGTCAGTGGTGTGGGTCGGGGTTTCCTATCTGTCATACTCCACAACAACCAACAAATAGGCCATGGCGTGTCACACAGTTGGGGTAGGGCAGTCGGACAGGTGCTTGGACGAAGTCCGAGATCCTTGATATCAAAAAAAATATATAAAAAGTGAAGTCTGGCTGGGGAACGGATTAAATAGTACTTTACGGGTCTAATTAAATAATCCGATTATAATTTGTTACCAACCATTGGACAACTGTACCAAACAAGGCCAAAGTTTATACCACAGTATTAAGTTGGACTATACTCAATTAATCAATTATTTATCCTAAACTGTATATCTTGATTCTTGATCCCACAATTTGATACTTTACTATCTTCTTTTTCATGTGCAAGTTGCAACTTAATAGCATTAGCAGTACATATGCCTTATTTAGACAATCCAATTTTATAATTGGTTCAATAAGTTTGGTAAATTGACATTCGATTATCTTATATTTGTTATGTATTATGTCATACTTGTTATTTGCCTGCTCTTATAAATGTTTTGTTAACCTTATACAAAAACCTTGGCATCACGTTAAATTATTAATGTGAAGTTAGCAACCTCTACATAATAGCCATGTTCTACAATAATTTCGTTTAGAATACCTTTTACTTTTGACTTTTAACAGTATGAGAAAAGAAGTAAAAACCTGAACTTTTTAGTTACCAGTGGCGGTGGATGGTGTATTTCAAAATAGCTTTTATACCAACAGGTTGGTTCTAATGGTTCGGCACTCATTCCCCTTAAACAAGGTCTCGAGTTCGAGTCTTATGAATGGAGAAAACCTGCGCTAGGAGAGCTTTACCCTTTAGTAGGCCGACCCAGCTCAAAACCGAATTAGTCGGGGTCAGTGGACCTCCGGATATCGGTGCGGTGCGTTAAAGCAAAAGAGCTTTTTTTAATTATTTCAAAAGAGCCTGAGCTTTCGTAAATAATAATTTACTACAAATTATGATAGTTAATTTTTTTTTTTATAAAATCATAATTATAAAAGTAAAATAGAAAATTATTAAAGTATGAGTTCTCCGGTAAATCTATCATAAACAACCCCATCTCCCTCCCATTTATTGTTTTATTTATTTTTATTATGCATCTATGATTCTTCGTCCTCAAGACCTCAAACTCAAACACATAATCTTGAATTTTATCATACGATGGACTCATTGAAACAGTAAAAAACCTCTCTCCTTATGAAATTATTATGTAAAGTCATTGAAACAGTAAAAAACCTAACATATATTGCAAATTCAAATATATGATATTGCTAACACAAGTAGTTCTCATTCAACTAAAATATCCAATGGCTCAAATTATATTGACATTTCATGAGTCAGACTTTATTGGAAGAATAATAACATGTCAATAACATATGTTTACCTTCAGCCATAATCCTCGTTAAAGCAACATGACGATTCTCCGATAGGGAGTTGAATACATTTACAATAATACAATTAAGCAAGACATGTCCCAAACAACAAAAAGAAGAAAATCAATGACCAACAAATGTCTCAAAACAATTCAACCCATCAAACTGTGGAGACAACTTTGGCAGCTGAGTGATGTCAATCTTCTCATCTTTCTTTGCTTTTCCTAGTAAAATTAACCTCCAACAGATACCGGAAAGACACCTAGGAATTCCTGCACATAAGTGGAACATAATTATATAGGTTAAGATTACTCATCAAACAAAATACTTGAAAAATTGTGGTGTTTGGTCAATTCTTGCCCAAACAAATTTGGGATGATAATGGCTTCTATCATAGAGAAAAGCAGACTCTGTCGTGTACATAGTACCCAATGCATTTGCCTTTCACACTAATGTATTAAAGGGGCTAATATAAAGACCTATACTATAATCATTTTGATAATGGTAAATCCCTTCCAGAGACTGCCACACATGTATTATATGGGCAAGCCCACATCTATTTGTTGTTGCAGACATGTGTTACTAGTAAATCAATTGTAGAGAGCTAGAGCTAAATCAATTGTAAACATATAAAAGCATGATCCTAAAAATGTTTCCAAAATGCACTTTTGAGGGGACATCAAAGAAATCCAACTTCTCTTCTACTCATAACTCATACCACATTCCATGTAATTTAAAGAAGACAAAGATCCTGTTCTTCTCATCAAATTTAACATCTACCAACAACTAACAGCCTTAATGGAAAAACTCAACACAACAGAACCACATTGCAAGCCAAATACAGTTTCGAAGCTTGGAATTTTTGAGAAGCTTGGAATTTTTGAGAACTTCAACGTCTTAAACAAGTTAAGATGTGGGGTAAGTAAGATTCTTCCACCACAAAATACAGAGCAGTTTAAAACTATTTGCAAAGTTGCTTCCACTAACAATGTTCTTCCACGGTAGGGTGTACTAGAGGCAATTGGAATAAGTTATGCAGGGTATCTAATGAAAATATTGGTTAATAACAAAAAATATTCTAATTTAGTCACATTTGAACCTTTTCTTCGGCTTTTTACTCTCCTTACTGTTTAACCATAGAGAGTGTTTACCACCCAAGACAGGTGTTTGACCTAAGAGGATGAAATACCTTACCAGTTCACAGCCCTAGCCCCAATTTTGCAGTCACTTAAGGATAACACCTACCATAGAGAAACTTGCTTGTAAGTAGTACTAATCAAAAATAATCAATTCCCACATACAAGTTTGTTTACTATAGATAGTTTTTAAGTTAAAAGCATATTACAAAAGAAATTAAAATCAAAAAAATCAAAAAAATCAAAAAAATCAAAAAACCGAAATTCAATCTAGAATGTAACTTACAAAAGTAGAGCAAATAATCGATCAGTAGTGAAGAAATTAAAGCTTGGAGCTTTGAAATCATTCCGAAGATGGAGTTTAGAGAGCGAGAGGTAATAGTTTTCTATGAAAATTTGGTCTACACACTTTAAATGGTGGATTTGATGAAACAATTGTCATTTGAGTGACAGACTAGGGTTCATTTGAGAAAGGGGAAGAAGTTCATGAAAACATATCAAAGGATATGAGAGGCAATTTTATTTTGTTATGTATAATTAAAAGGGTAAAATTGGTAATATGAAAAATCAAATGTGGCTTCGTTTTTGATAAGCTCTTTTAAAGAGCTTTCAAATCTTAAAAAGCTCTTTTTGTTTGAGTAAAGAGACGAGATTTATTTTTTCAAATTAGTGTGGAAACATAAAAGGAAATACATACATTATTTTACTCTAAAGAATATCATGAACTGTCTGCCGGTACCAACTTTGCCGACATATGTTGACAATGGTCTATGTCTATGAGCGTATCTGCAGTGGATCCAAATATAATGTGATGGAATTAGGACAAATATGTTAAAACTTAAGAGAAAGAAACAAGAGCTGAAAGGGGTACTTACTTCGACAATTGGTATGTGTGCTATCTTGTACCAGTCCTCTCCTTTTTCCTTATCAATTCGCTTCTCCAGTTCAGGGCATCCGCTAATATACAAATTCTGTAGCATTGTGAGGCCCTGAATGCTCGCTGGAAGAGATGGCAACTTCGGGCAATTGAATATTGTCAAAGTCTGAAGAGATGTAAGGTCTCCAAGCCAGTGAGGCAATGATTCTAGATTTGGGTAGTTGGATATTGACAGGGATTGCAGAGCAGGAACATACCGCAGGACATCAGGCAAGACTTCCAACTTGGAAGCTATTTTTGGATCATAACCAGATAATTTTAAGTGACAGAGGGAAGTAAGGTACTTCATACCATCCGGTAAAGCCACCAGCTCAGGGCAACAAGAAAGAGTCAAGGACTCAAGGCATGAGAGGTGTTGTAAACCCTCTGTCAAATATGTGAACTTTGTACAAAATTGCAAAGTCAAATATTTAAGACGTTTCAGTCCTTCCATCCATTGCTCTGGAAATGACTCTAACTCAAGGCACGAATTAATCGTAAAACTTTCAAGAGAATTGAGGCTGCCTATTTCTGTGGGCAAACACTTCAGCTTTCTGAAACCATAAATAAGAAGTGTCTTCAGAGAGGTGAGGTTTAGAAGCATACCTTCCGGAAGGTAATTCAATTCATCATTATCCCAAACTACAAGGGAGATAAGGTTTTTGAGATTCGAGATTGATCCTAGTACCACCTCATTGCATTCTGAAACCGTTAACTGTTCCACCGAAGGAAGATGTGGCAAGGTCAATTCAGGGCATTTAATAATTATTAAGGAGGTCAGATGTGGGAGCAGCTTCCTTCCATCTTCTCTTGAGAATCTCTGCAAACTTGGCAAATTTTCAATTACGAGACTCTGCAAAGACGGGAATCCTCTTGCCATTCCACCACCTTGAAAATGATCGTCAATATACATCACCCGACTCATATTAGATAAATGAAGAGTTCGAAGGAAAGGTAATAGCGCTAAAGGTAATAGAGAACAATTGTCACAGTTTGAGATCTCAATATAAACAACATTATTAAGAATGTTGTCCCTCATCCAAGAAGGAAATTGGTCACCTTTATACCCTGATATGTCTAGTCGTTTAAGATTTGTGTGAGGCTGCAAAGCTTCAAGTACCTTTTCAACATCTTCATGTGATTGAAGATCACTCTCATTTTCCCAGGACAAGGACAATCGACGAAGATTTAGTTTTGTAACCAAATTGGCTTCTCTTGCGTCACGTGGATTCTCCACTCTCTGGAGGTGTTCAATACTTAACGTTCCACCCAAATTTAAGTCTTTCAATTCATTTAAGTGACAACCTCTCTCTTTACCCACAATAAAGCGAGTTAAAGTCTTTAGGCAAGTGATTTGCCCAATTTCTGGAGGCATCTTAGATAATTTTATACATTCATCTAAGTAAAGGTGTTGGAGATTCTTCAAGCGTTTTGTATGTTTCGGTAGCTTCTGAAGAAATACACATCCATTGAGATTCAAAGTTTGCAAATTGTGCAGGGTACAAATTGATTTGGGAAGCACTTTGATACAGGTGAGAGAAAGGTCTAAGTACCGTAGATGTTTTAAACGGCTAATTGAAGATGACAACCTCCACGCACTCATCAACCTTGCATCCAAGGCTCTCAAATATCTTAATCTTGAGAAGTCAAAAGAAGACATAGGGTCACCAGACATACGACCTCTTGAATGCACTAGGAATGTCCTTAAGGTTTCAACTTGATATATAGCGTGAGGAAAGGTATGTACCCGTAGACCAACAGGAATCCATGCGAAATGTAAAGTTCTTTTTGAGATATCAGTTGAGCTTTCAATATTCTGGACAACACATTCATCCTCCATGATAGATTGTGCAAGATCATGAACAAGGTCATGCATTTTGAATCCTTTATCACAGCCAAAATCATCTTCCCCGAGGTCTTCTTCTTCTAAGAAAGATTGCCAACACAATTCTTTGCAGATTTCATTACCCTTATCTTCGAGATCCAAATTTCCGGTGGAAGGAATAAAGCCATTGGCCATCCAAAGTTGAATAAGAAGATCTTTCTCAATTATAAAATCCTTTGGAAAAATAGCACAATAAGCAAAACATTGTCTTATATATGATGGTAAATTATAGTAACTCAATCGTAAAGCAGGCAAGATTGAATATTCATCTTGAGGCAAATTCCAGAGTTCACTTTCCGCAACAGAAATCCACTGGTTTTCCTCACTTTTGTTGCTCATCATGCTTCCTAAAGACTTTACAGCTAAAGGCATACCTCCACACTTGTTCACTATCTTCTTTCCCAAAGCTACAAGGTTCGGACGTTCTACTGTCTCCTGTCTGAATGCACGTTCCTTGAATAATGACCAGCAATCATCCTCGTTTAAACAGGACAACCGATGCAGAGGCATTGTTCCCATAAATGACGCAACCATTTCGATTCGGGTAGTGACAATGATAGAAGCACCTCTTGATCCACAAGCCAAAACACATTTTAACCTATCCCACTTTTCTTGATTTTCATTCCAGACATCATCTAGAACAAGTAAATACCTTTTCCCATTTAACGTGTCTTGGAAGTTTTCTCCGCAGAGGGTCTAACTCCAAGTGTTCACAGGCGGATCCAGTTGCAGATTCAATTATAGCTTTTATGATTCTTTTCTCACAGAAATCGTCAGAAATACAAACCCAAATTCTTAGCTCAAAATGACTCTTGATCTTATCATCGTTGAAGACCATCTGAGCAAGTGTCGTCTTTCCGAGGCCCCCTAAACCAACAATAGAATACACGGAAACGTCATCAGAACAGGCAACTTTCTCTACCAAACACTCAACAATTTTTTTGATATCCTCTTCCCTTCCGTATGCTTGAGGTTGAGTAACGATGGGGCCAGTTTGACGATTTCCAATGACATCATAAAGCCTCTCAGCACCTCCCTCTTTCAAATGAAACTTCAAACGCTCATTAGCAATGTCATCCAACCTCTCTCTGATGTCTCTCATCCTACTGCCAATCTTGCGACGAAACAATATATTATGTGGAGTCAAGCTAGAAGTGCGTACCTTGTTAGACTCAAACCGAACTGCAGCTTCTGTTGCACACTCATCCAAGAAATCATCAACCTTATAAGCTGCATATTTAAGCTTCCGCAACCAATTCTGAAGTGCCTTGTCTCGTATTTGCTTCTCCTCTGCATCTTCAAGCACAGCCTGAATAGTTGATAGCAAGATTGGAAGTTTCTTCATTTCTTTGTCAATACCCCAGATCAACCCAATCCCCTTTTTGATGAGCAAGTCCAGTTTCCCCAGCAAAACTTGAATTAAAGCGTCAGCCATTTTCACTTACAAAGTTGGAAATACAGAGTTTTTTCTTGAGAGATGAGTAAATTGCAGATAGACAATGGTTGGTCTGAGTCTGAGAAGGTAATAGGTCTTGTTAATAAAAAGTCAATGTGAATTATCATTGATAAGAGAAAAGTAATAAAAGCATTTGAAAGGGAGAATCGCAAATACCCCGACTTTTAAACTAATGGCAAATCAAACCCTCTGGTTTAAACAATCAGCAAATAACCCCCTACAAATTTGAACAATCAGCAAATAACCCCCTACAAATCAGCAAATAACCCCCTACATGCAGCAAATAATGCAAGGGTTACTTAACGGTAGGAAGGGGTGTGCGGCAGATCGGATCCAATGGATTTGCCATGATCCAAGATCCGATCCGATCCGATTGGATCGAAGAAATTGCAATCCGATCCGATCCAATTTTATAGTGGGATCCGATCCGATCCGATCCGATTATAAAATACTTCAATCCGATCCGATCCAATCCAATATGATCCAATGGATCGAATAAATATAAAGTTATTCATAATATATCAAAGTTATAATCTGAAATAAATAAAATCAAATAAATTATTCAAACATTACTAATTAACTCAAATAAAATTAACATTAAAAAAAATACATGACATACCTTGTAAACTTTATATAATTCAAAAAGTTTATAAACATTATACATCAGCTCCAAATGTAAACTTAATAAGCCATAATGTTGATAAAGAAAAATAGAAGAAAAGAAGATGATGGATTGTTGGCTATAGAGAAATTGAGAAAGAAACCCCAAAATAGTAACATTAAATATTGTATTTGGTTGGACCTTTACATTAGAAAGTAGTGGACAAAATAAATTGCCCAATATAAAAATAAGGTGTAATATTTTAGGCGGATTGGCGGATTCGGCGGATTTCCAAATGGAAATCCAAGATCCGATCCAATCCAATGGATTTTAGAATTTAGGATCCAATCCGATCCAATCACCTCTCTAGATCCGATCCAATCCAATGGATCGTATTGGATTGGATTGGATCCTGCACACCCCTAACGGTAGGGGGTTGTTTGCTGATTGTTCAAACCAGAGGGTTTGATTTGCCATTTGGTTAAAAGTCGGGGGTATTTGCGATTCTCCCCATTTGAAAACAGCTGGCCATGTCCCACAATGTAATAATATCACCGTCCATTGGAAATTTCAAAGATGCTTGCAATGTACTTTCACTGTGATTGCATGCCAGCCAGGCAGCCAGACTCTCAAAATTTAAAAGCAATTTATTTATTTATTTTTAAATAAAATTTAAGCAATTTCAAATGCCAATGTTACTTTCTGGGACCGACTACTATGCAGGGGAATAAAAATTCCCTGAACAAACGTGTAATATATTTTTTAATGTATTAATAATTTGTAATTGTCAAATTAAAAAGCAATAATGATTCATGAAGCTGTGTAAGAACCAATTAACCAATCTAAAATGCATCGTAGTCAAAACTTGAATTTGATTTGTGAATATTTGGTTTAATCATTTTCCCCCCGAGATTTGCTATATAAGAAATGTGAAGATAGGGTTTCTCCATAATAGTCGTTAACCCCTCGAAACAGACTTATTCGTCACAGAACCTCTTCCGTTAGGTAATCCGTCCAAAATTAGCGTTGACCGTTGGGTAAATTCCTAAACTCACTAATGGGAACATAGATTATAATTTAGACTGAAAGTTATAAAAGTCATTTGATATTTACGGTTAATAATATATTAAAAAAACAAATGAGTGAAGGAGATAATGCCCGCGTCACTCCTCCACCCATCCAATATCTCTTAAACTAAGCTTGGTGGTCACAAACGAAGCTTACATACTGTTCTAGAGCAATTCTCACTTTTTCTCTCTACAACTGTCGTAATCTCCCAAACCTTCGTGCCAAAAACAAACCTACCATCACCAAATCCTAAAATAAAAACTATATTTTGTTGTTTGATTGATCGATTTAGACATAGGTTAGTGTTTGTTCGATTACAGAAAAGGGGTTTTTGGAAGCATCTAGATTCAAAGAGGAAATCTCTTTTGTTTTGAAGCAAAGGTTTGTAATCATGGTTTTATATGGTGTAATCCTAAGGCAATCATTTTGCCTGGTCTTTGTCTCTTTCGTCGTACACAAACCCAAACCCATCGCAATAAAACCTCCCTCTCTCTTCTCTTCTCTTCTCTGTCTTTTGTTTTTTCATTTTCATTTTCATTTCTTCATATACAGTTCCTCCGCCACCGCCCGCAAGGTCACTTTTTTTTTTTTTTGGGATTTAATCATTTTCCCCCCTACTGTTTACTATATTAGAAAGGTGAGGACATGATTTCTCAACTTTAGAAATGTGACCCCCACCCCCAAATAACAGACTTATTTAGCAAACACCCCCCTCTGTCAGAAAAATCATCAACAGTGAGAGTTGACTGTTACTGTTGGGGGGCACTTTCGTAAACTCCCCATGGGAGCATGAATCTAATTTGGACTAAGGGTTATTAAAGTCATTTGATATTTATAATTAATAATATATATATATAAACAAATGGGTGGAGGAGATCATGCCACATCACTCGTCCAATGAAAATAATTAAACAAATTATATGTTAAAATTAAAAATTAAACAAAGTTCTTCTTCTTTCTTCTCCACGACCAGTTGACCATCATCATCTAAACCCCCACACCCAAACTGGCCAAACACCCTGATCCAAGCACTAATTTCACCAAGCCAATCTATTAAAAATAGCAGCTGCAGCAACTGCTGCAACAACAATCGAAGAGAAAAAAATATATACTCATCTCTATTTTCTGTTGCTATAGACTCAACAACAATAAAATAATAGCAGCAACAGCAGCAAAATGAAAATTTGGTAGATAAATCAAATTGTTCAAAGACTCATCTCTCTCTCATTCCACTACTGCTTTCTAACTTGTTCATAGAAACCAAAAGAGAAAAAAAAAAATCTAAAAATTAATGTCATTTTCTGGTACTGAGCTAGAGTTTTGCTTGGGAAATTTGGGGATTTCTTGCTTAATCAAAAACATCAACAATCGGAGACCACGACAACCACTACGACGGTAAAGGAGGAAGCTGTGTTGGCGATGGAGGTCACAAACATGAAATATAAATCATAAAAAATAGATATAAATCCGAGGAGTTTGCGTTTGATTGTGTCGATTCGTCGGATGATGGTGTGAAGATCGACAGCGGCTGAGATTGCGTTTGATTGATGGCCATTGATGGTGTTGGTTTGACAGTGTGGTGGTGGCACTGGTGAACCCAAATATGGGTTTTCCAGATTTCTCGAGTGCCAAAATCTGGAAAGTAGATTAGTAGTGATGATGATGATATGTTACGTCGTTTTTTTTAATTAAATTATTAGATAATCCTTTTTAAAAAATAGAAAATAATTTAATTTATATTTTTAATATCTCTATAGAATTAAAATTAATTAAATATTATCATTAAATATGTTTATTAAATGTGTATATTATTATTTAAAAAATTGTTTTTAAATGTGTATATTATTATTATAAAAATTGTTTTTATATTTTGTTTTATTTTTAATTTATATTCGTAAAATTAAATAAAAAATAATAAAAGAGATTTCTGTCCATCTCAAAGATGGATGGTGGATATCCATCATTTTTTTTTTCAATTATTATTTTTTATTTTCTTTTTTATTTTCTTTTTCTTAAAGGCAATGGAGGGCAAAATCGTCTTTTAACCCACTATATTAGTTTTTCCATTTAAAAAGTTAACATAAGGGGGTGTTTGAACATTATTTTCGTTTCGGGGGGCAGACCGGTAATTTTTGGGAAACCCTGTCCTCACTTTAATAATAGGGTAAAGGTTAGGGGGAAAACTATCTTTTCCCTTCTTTTTTTTTTTCTCATATTAATTTTACTTTATGAATTTAAAATGATTCCATTTGTTTTGGTTTGTTTGTGTGTTTGTTTTCAATTTTCATTCCATTTCAATTCTGATTGGATTTGGGTTTCTGGGAATTTTGTTGATTTTTGATTTTGTGCTTGGATGGTTCAGGCACTGAGCAAGATTGCTTGCAATCTTCTTCAAAAAGAGCTTCTGGAGTGGCAGGTCAACCCTCCTTCTGGTTTCAAACACAAAGTCACCGATAATCTCCAAAGGTGTATTGTCTCTCTCGTTGAATACTCTGAATTTTGGGTCTTTTTAATTTTTTGATATTCAGGAATGAAAACTTTAAAAGGGTATAAAAAAGAATGCAATAAAAATTGTTGTGTAATTTTGTACATTTTTTTCTTTTACTGTAATAGGTGGGTCATTGAAGTCAATGGAGCTTCAAGAACTCTTTATGACAATGAAACCTACCAACTCCAGGTTGATTTTCCTGAGCATTACCCAATGGAATCTCCTCAGGTTCACATAATTTTTTTCCCTTTTTATGTTAATCCATTTTATTTTATTTGATTATGATGATGGTGATGATGAATCTTTTGGTGGTGGTGGTGTTTATAGGTTATTTTTCTTAATCCGATACCGCTTCATCTTCATATCTACAGCAATGGACATATCTGCTTAGGTAATTTTTTTTGTGGGCCATATAAGTTTCTCATCTGGTTCATATAAAAATATCTGAGCTAATTACACAGAACCTCCCTGAGGTTTGCCCCTTTACACCAAAAAATAACTTTATTGAAAATTGACACTCAACCCCCCTGGCGTTAGTGTTTGACTGTTAACTTAACGGTTGACCACATCAAAATGCCAAAATGACTTAAATACCCCTATTACCCTTTATTTAATGAAATTAAAATTTAAAAGAGTAAATTAAATAAAGAAAAATTAAATAAAAAATAGATGATCTTCACAATTTTTTTAAAAATAAATAAATTTTTAAAAATGGAAAAAATAAGAAAATAAAATTAAAACACGTTTTAAAACCAAAAAAAAAAAAAAACAGAAAAAGAAGGAAAATAATTTAAATTTTAAAAAACAAAATAAAAAATGAATGTAATTTTAAATGGAAAGAAACAGAGACGGATGAGATCTGGTGGAAGAAAAAATATCAACTTCATCATACAAAACTTCGTTTTTGTTTCTTTTACCAAAAAATGTATCAACGAAGTTTTGTACGATGAAGTTGATACTTTTTCTTCCACCAGATCTCATTCGTCTCTGTTTCTTTCCATTTAAAATTACATTCATTTTTTATTTTATTTTTTAAAATTTAAATTATTTTTCATTATTTTTTTGTTTTTTTTGTTTTTGGTTTTAAAACGTGTTTTAATTTTATTTTCTTATTTTTTCCATTTTTAAAAATTTATTTATTTTTAAAAAAATTGTGAAGATCATCTATTTTTTATTTAATTTTTCTTTATTTAATTTACTCTTTTAAATTTTAATTTCATTAAATAAAGGGTACTAGGGGTATTTAAGTCATTTTGGCATTTTGATGTGGTCAACCGTTAAGTTAACGGTCAAACACTAACGCCAGGGGGGTTGAGTGTCAATTTTTGATAAAGTTGTTTTTTGGTGTAAAAGGGGCAAACCTCAGGAGGTTCTATGTAATTAGCTCAAAAATATCTTGTTCTCTGTATATGATTCTTTTTTTTTCTGATATTTGTAATATGCTGATAAATCTAGCTATAGCTGGTGTAGTTTGATCTCCTAGGTTGAGATATAATGGCCCACTATGTTTGCTGGTTTTGTTATATAATATCTCAATTTGCACTCTCACCTCCACATCATTAATTCATTTTTTTTTTCCTTTGTTTTAGCATTGGATTGGGTTCACTCATGTCTTTGCAAGTGATGGTTTTGTCGGCAAAAATGTTACCCTTATTTAGCATTGGATTGGGTTTCTGTATCTCCTTTTTGTTTTTTGGTAGAAGATTTTTGTGATTTATATGAGGCCAATGTACTGGGCAGTGTATTTTTCTTTGTTCATTTCTTCTAGCAGATAGATTTAATGAATTAATGGCCTGGTGGTTGCTTGCAAATGTAATATATGATATGAAATTTTAGTTTTTAGCCATAATTTTTTAGGAAATGAGCGGAAAAAATTCTCACCAGCTAAACTTACCTCTCAAAGAAGCCAATTTGATTCTACAGCTTAAATCGCACAAGTCAAAAAGAATGGAGGAATGGAGCTGTGTGAATGGTGTTTGAAATGTGTGTGAATCCAGTGGAATGAGTGTTTCAAATGTGTGTGAATGGTTGATGAATGTGGAATATTGAATGCAAGTTTATAAAGATGAGGAGTGCTTGAATAGAGCTATTGCTCAACGGTTTTAATTATAGGGTAAAATAGTAATTTTTTATTTAAATACATAGGAGGGCATTTTGGTCTATTTACCCATTGTAAGTTGTTGCTACACGTGTAATCTGTTTTTAAAAGGCATGGGAGGGCATTTTGGCCGATTTACTTGCAAAAAGTTGTCATAGTTAGGATCTCTGTTAAAAAAGCTAACAGAAGGGGTGTCTTAACATTATTTTCATTTTAGGGGGGAGACCAGCCAATTTCGGAAAACTTATCCTCACCTTTATAATAGGGTAAAGGCCAGGGGGTAAAACGATCTTTTCCCTATTGGTTATTGAGCTTCTTGAGTTTGATTAGATTTTTTTATTATTTTATTATTATTATTATTATTATTTTGATAACATAAGAAACAGAATATGAGAAAGGTAGAGCGAGCAACTAGAACCTACACGGGAATATCCAACTGAACTGCTCTCCTAACACAAGGAGGGAAATCCTCCATCCAGAAAAGATCTTCACCAACCTTTAAGGCATTTTTCGTCAGGCCGTGAGCGACAATGTTAACCGATCTAGGAATGTAACTAACAAAAATAACTTGAAGACTGGAGACAAGAGAAGAGATTTCAGCAAGAATATTAAAACTAATAGAGTCCCGATGACTGTTTTCGTTGATACATTTCACCACAACAGTTGCATTAGATTCTATCACACAAGGAGTTAGGCCACAATCCCTGTTGAAAACCAACTCTCTATAAATAGCCATAGTCTCTACCATATTAGCGTCAAAACACGCTGTCATAGTCAAGGAACAAGAGGCCATAACAGCACCCAAGTGATCTCTAATAACTATACCCGAACCAATACAACCACCCTTCTTATGCACAATAGCATCACAATTAATTTTATAGCTATCCGAATCCAGCGGTCGCCAAGAATTTCTAAATTGGCTTTAAAAACAAGGAGGATGTTGCCTGTCTTCTGCACTGCTGCGAGAATCAGCTAAAAAGACTCTACACCACTAAGCCACATCAAGCACATTCAGACTTGGGGCCTCATGCACAACTAAACTATGCAGATACCATATTTTCCACACAATAGTATAAAGCAACCCTAAATCAACAGAATTTAACACCAAGTTACACTCCCAAATCAGATTAAAGAAGTTAGAATGGGAACACCTAACCTTCACAGCATCAAAACTTTAGAGATTGGGCTTGGCCCTGGCCCTATTGATGAGGAGCCTTATGTGTTTGTTGGTGATAAGAATGTTAAGGCCCAATTAGAAATCCTGGTGAGACACTTAGAGCAGTGATGATCTAGTTGGGTCTAAAAAGTCTTTTTTAGAGGATTGCACAAATTTGGGCTCCAATAATCAATCCTTTATCAGTTCTTTAAACAGGGATCCCAATTGTATATCGAGTAAGAGAGTTTGGAAAAGGAAAGTTAGGGTAGTTATTTTTGTAAGTGTTGGGGAAAAATTGGTTCCGATGAAAGGAAAAAGAAGTGGAGATGTCAGTTTAGTTGGGGAAGAATTGGTTCAGAAGAAACGCAAAGAGATTTTGATACCCGAAGGAAGGGCGTCCGCTGATCAGAGGTTAGAGACAGAGGTCAGTCGCAACAGTTCAAGAGTAAAAGTGTTTGATGAGGTTCCTTTGGTCAACGAAGGTGATTTTTCTGTAGGAAGGGGTATAGCAGATGCTGAGGTCTTGGTTACCCAGGAAGGGGTTTCAGGCACAGTGGTTTATGAGGATATATTGGCCAGCCGGTCTCTACCGGCCCGCCGTATCCAATGAATATTTTCGTTTGGAACGCCCCGGGGCTTGGTAGCTCATGGGCGTTCAATATCCTGCAATCGTACAAGTAGGAGGTTAAATTAGAGTTCATGTTTTTGATGAAAACTAATTGTGAGCATAGAAAGCTGGAGATTTAGAGAGTCAATTTGGGTTTTTTTAGGCAAATTGGCGTGAATAGTGTAGGGAGAGCGGGGGGTTTGTGTCTATTTTGGTCTGATAAAATGATTGTTGATCTGTTATCCTACTCTCCAACCCACATTGACGTCTCTATTCATAATGGTAACAACATGCATTGGAGATTTATTGGATTCTACGAGCACCCTGATTCAACTCAGAGATTTCATTCTTGGGCTCTACTCTGCCGCCTTTCGTATTTGTCTAATCTCCCCTGGCTTTGTATAGGAGATTTTAATGAAATTCAGCATGATTCTGAGAAAGTGGGTGGTGTGAGGAAAAATTGGAGACAGTTGTTAGATTTTCGAGGAGCAATGGAGGATAGCAGGTTGGAGGATATGGGGTTTATTTGACCAATTTTCACTTGGAGCAACAAGCGTGAAGGTAATTCAATGATTATGGAGCGTCTCGACAGGGGTTTGTGCAATAGAGGTTGAAAAAATTTGTTCTCAAATTCTACTATCCGCCACCTTGATTTCTGGGGTTCTGATCACAGACCCTTGCTTCTTGAGGCTAAAGAGTCTGGGAGTGGGGAGAATATTGGAAGTAATGTTAGAAGTAAAAGGCGGTTTTATTTTGAGGAATGTTGGGTGGATGAAAAGGAATGTACTGATATAGTTCTTTCTGTGTGGAACCCAAATCAATGGGATGCTAATTTATCTTCAGTGTTGGGCAATATTATTGCTTGTGGTAGTCTTCTGGATTCTTGGAAAGTTTCAAAAAGAAGGGAGTTGAGAAATAATATTTTAGCTAAAAGGGATGCTCTGAAGGAAGCCAGTAGAGCTGCAATTCCGGTTTCATGGAGGGTGATTAACAATTTGGAGCACCAATTGAATTGTGCGTTGGATACAGAGGAAATTATTGGCGGTAACGTTCTCGTATTGAGTGGTTATGGAACGGGGATCGTAATACGCGACTCTTCCATTCGAAAGCTTCCGCTAGGACAGTCTGTAACATAATTGCAGGTCTTAACAATGAGGTAGGGGAGTGGGTGGAGTCGAAGGAAGAAATGGAAGATGTTATTTTACAGTATTTTAAGAAAATTTTCTCCAGTAGTAAAGCCAACTCAAGCAAACATAGAAGATATCACTAGTGGGATTCATACCAAGCTTGATTCTCGTAGTGTGAGTGTGTTAGATAAGGCGTTCAGTGGGGATGAAATTAGGTGTCCAATTTTCGATATGAGTCCGATGAAAGTCTCCAGTAAAGATGGTCTTCCTGACTTATTTTATCAGAAATATTGGGGCCACTAATTAAAGAAACATATATTATCATTAATTTTCATTTTAGTTATTAATTTTGTCTCCTAATGGGTTTCTAAATTCCAAGTGTGAATGCTTATACAATCCTAGGTTAGGCTATTGTTGATTGACAATTTTCACGGAGTTATAGATTCAAATATCTCAAGTTTGTCTTTATATATAGCAACACTCGAATTTATTTAATGTGTACGAATTTCAAAAACACACTCAGAATCGATATATATATATATATATATTTTGACAACTCTATATAGCAACAATAGGGAAACAACAACCACAGGACCAGGGAAGAAACAAAGAAAAGGAAACAAATAGCCGCAGAAAATCAACTTCTTCTCTAGGAAAGATCAGTTTTTCTCGAGAGCTTGACAAGCAATTGCGAAGACAGCCTTGTTCGATCCTTTCTTACCAGCAGAAATAGAAGACAAACCCAAATCATTAATGATATTGTGAATTTCACTCACAATATTGCCACACCTTGAATTAGAATGGTTCTTAAGATTGATCAAGTTCACCACAGTGGAAGCATCAGACAGACTCAACACAAAATGGGAGCAGGCCACATTACTTCCCAAACTGAATCCCTTTCAGAATAGCGACCGTATTAGCAGACAAAAAATCCAAACCCAAGTCTAGAAAAAGGCTACACGACGATTGAACAATGCCACTATGGGAATCGATATATATGATTTATAGGCGATTGCATATATAATTTTATAACGATCTTATGAAAGTGGGTTTGAGTGGGTTTGGGTGGGTTTGAGAAATGCTGTAGTAAAATGGTGTCCACATAAATTTACATATTTAAAATCGTTAAAATAGTTAAATAAATAAATAATAATATAATGATGATTTAAACAATATAATGATGTGGAAATGAAGATTTACTTGGGGTTGCTGAAGTGGAGATAAGTGTTGTGACTTGTGCCAGAATTCCAATAGCATAAACATTAAGAGTGGTGCTATTGGCACACCCCCTACTGATCTATTGATGCCCCACTTGTTTAAATTTTGATTTAATTAAATACAGTTAAATGTTTTTATTAATTTATTTTATTTATTTCTAAAACTACCCTTTTACTTATTTTTCAAACTTAATAAACCTCATCTCTAATATCTCTATCTATCTTAGATCTCTTCATCTCTGGTCTCATCTTTCTCTCACCTTCCATGAATGAATTTTTTTTTCCTTCTTATTTCTTTTATAGTTTTTTTTTTTTATAATTTTTTTTTTTTTTTTTTTAACATCAAGCTTTATAGAAAAAGGCTAGGAAGTCATAAGACAAAGAATAAACAAACAGCCCCAAAAAAAGAGCAAAGAACAAAGCAACCTAAGACAAAACATACAGAGAAAAAAAACGAAACAAGAAGCAAAGATCAAGTATTTGTTTTATCAATATTTCATATGTCTAATGCACTCCAAGTGTTTGATTTATTGTTTAAATAGGATCAAGTACAAGTATTTTTAGGGTTTAAGAGTTATGAAAAAAAAAATCAAGAAAAGATTAAAAGAACGCTTTAATTTTTATTTTTTTTTATTTTTTTAAGGAATGTGGGATTTTATTAGATTTATTTTGTAGAATATTTTTTTTTCTTAAATTATATGTCTCTTTTAGTAATTTTGATAAAGGAAAAAAATAATACTAAATAATTTAAAAAGTAGGGCATAAATAGATCAATAGGGGGTGTGTCAATAGCACCGCTCAAACATTAAACATATTTAAAAGCAGAAGTGGGAGTGGCAAAGTGCTTTTTTGAAAATACCAAAGTCTTTCTATATATTTATAGAGGGAGCTAGAAAGTGATTCCACTCACAAGCACTTTGCTTCATGGAAAGTGGGATGATGGGATATTCTTCAAAACAAAGAAGAATATTATATACAGAACTCCATGCCCCTTTCAATATTCCATCACCACCAATCCACATGATTTATTATATACAGAGAGATTAATATTTCAATTGGGAAAAAAGAATATATATATGTAAAGGTGGTCTTCTTGTTGGGGTCACCAACAACACCGATCACCAATACAAAGAAGGAATATGTTCCAACTGTTTATGTGAACACTATTAGTCTATTATGTCCACACACCTCTAGCTTCGAATTCCGACAATCAATAGGTCATTCATATTTTTACGATTCGTATTCGTACTTATACCAATGCAGTCTAAAACAATGATTTTACAAAACAAGCTCTCACTCATAATCTAAAGCACAATTTGGACAAACACTCTAGGTATGTAAATTGCTTTTGCAATAGAAAATGAGAGAAGATAGAGACAGACAGAGAGAGACAGCAAAACTCATGCAAAATAGCAATCTTTTTTTATTTATTTTGAACGACATTTTATTAATCACAACCAGAGAAAAACAAGGTAACAGGATGCCAACCAGCCTCAAGAAACCAGAGAGACTCAGCCCAAGAAGCTTCAAATGTTGTAAATGTAGTTGTTTATCATCACCACCCAATGTGACTTGATATTATAATTGCTCATTCATAATTCATGGCAATGTTCCAGTTTGAATCATGGTAAAAAATACATAAATGTCTGTCATGCACAGAAAAAACATTGAAGATTTGAGAATTGTGGGGCATTTACCAACTGGAAATTGTCGTCTTGATTGACTGATTGTTCCAACTCATTGGCTTTATCCATAATGTTTCACTATTCTGTTTTATGAAAACAAAACACGTGCATAATATTGACAAGCATAATCAAAATCAAGATGATAATTTCCAGTTTTGCCTTCTCGTGAATCACAATCTATATATCCAGAAATCTAGCCAGAACATCTGAGACATTCGGATGATGACGGATTCAAACGTCAATTATCAATAACTATATGAGCATATTATTTCAAATCACAAGAAGGCCTACTAGTATTTCAACCATAATGGTTGCACAGAACTAGCATCAAGAGCAAGTGAACAACATGATGTGATAAAATTTCAAACCAGGGTATAAATTCTATTTGGGAACCAAAAACAAAGTGTTTCTTTCTGCTAAAATTTCATTGAGTGGACTACTAAATACAAATAAAACAACTAAAAACAATACAAAAAATTTGCAGAGGGAAGAAACATCATCAATTCAATCAAACCTACAACAGGAACCTCATTGGATGGTCAGACTTTCAGCCTAAAATGACGTCCAAATGTACATTGGGCAAAAACAGGAATGAGATAATGCTGATCATACAGTACCAGAAAGTCATGACTCAGAAATTCTAAGCATGGAGAGCTGTTATTGTCAATGCATATCCATGGCAAAAATTCTTCCTAAGCAGCTACTGCAATGTTTTCTGGATTAGTAGTCGCAACCTTTTCGGGTTTCTCAATTCCTTGAATATCAGTTATTCTCAACTTAGTAAGTTCCTACATAAAGATAAGTTGACATGTCAAAGGAAAGCAAACACCAAACAAACATCAAAAGAGAAACATGCAATTTCTTTGACAGACCTGTCGATGTCCTTTGGTACGGCGGTAATTCTTTCTTCTCTTTTTCTTGAAAATAATCACCTTTGCATCTAATGCCTAAAAGGGAACAATATAAGAATATATGATTAAATTTCAGATGCATACAAAAAGATTGTAAATATATTTAAACATCATAAAGAAAGAAAATTTTAAAATGATAAACAGCAAATATAGCATTTCTATTGAAGATAAAGAAAATACAAAATGGTAAGTAGATACAATGTAAACTAAAATGATTGCTAGATTAATATAATTTATATAACCTAATAGCCAGACTTCAGGATTCTGCAATAATATCCACAAAAATTAACCGATTCTCACATGAATTATGAAGGATCCAATTAGTCAAACATTGATTCCTTCAGACATGTCAGTTGGGCAAGGCCACTCCCAATGAGTAGGATGTATATCTCGTATCCGAAAACTAGCAGTTCGTCCTGTCAATCCTCTAGGACCCAGATATCTTGAATTTCTCATTTTCTTCCATGAACTATTTGTGTCAATGGATTAATTCAACCCAAAACTTGAGATAATGGGTGTAATCCAGAAAAGAATCATAAATGGTTATTAATGGGGTTGAAGTAACCAAATTTTGAGGAATTGGCATCCATTGCTCCGCCTATAATTCCACTAACTGCATTTTCTATCCACAGCAGAGCAAAGTCAGCCTAACTCTTGACTTTGCAATTTGCATAGCACAAAAGAACTCCAAAGAGCCTCCATAGCAATTTAGCAAGTAATAATTTCTTCCTGACATGGATAATAGCACTTGCACAATTAATGTATCTACGTTTCACTCGGGAAACATCACAGTGGGGCAAAAGCAATCAATCTTGCAGCTTCCTTAGGCCAAATATAAACACAGGCTCAATTCAAACTATTGTAAAAGAATCATCTATCAGCTACTTTTCATTTTGGAACCTTGACTCACTTCATCATCTCTAGTGGGAAAACAAAAAACGCAGTCAATCACTCAGGTTTGCAAATCAGTACATTCCATATAATCTCTGAAGCTACATCTACACCATCCTCATAGTTTGTTTAGGCTGAAATTCAGTTCCTGAAAAAGTTTCTCTGCACCGAGGTTTTAAGGGCCATCTAAACTACCAAATAATTTTCCATGGATCTTGGAAAATTACAAAATTCAGTTAGCTTTCTGAGAGCGTAACTCTTTTCAGATTTGAAATTTAATTCTTACTTTAGAAACACTTTCACCAAAAAGTTTACTGGTTACATGAATGATAGTAAATAAGATTACTCTTGTTAGAGAATCGTATAAACCTTTTTCCCCTAAGATAATGCAGCTAAGACAAAAGCAGGAGGGGAGACAGACAGACAGAGGGAGAAATATTTGGTGAACTCACATGTTCCTCAACAACTGCATGTACTGCTGCATCTGGTACAATGGGTCTACCGACAATTGTTTGACTAGCGGAACCCAACATGAGAACCTTGTTCAAAATCAACTGCAATGGGAATTGTTAAAAAATCAAAGAAATGATATATAGGAAAAATAAAAGTTAACCTTTCGATTTTACTGGAGATATACATTACACAACATATCAGCATACTATACATTACCACAGATGAAACTCAAACGTAATCTCAAAGCAATATAATCATTAAGCCCCTTAAAAGATACCTTCACTGTCATACCAAATTACCAATATATGATAGATATACTGCATAGCAACCCAGCAAGACAACATAGATCACATCTCAAGTTGTGTCATATTTATCTTAGCCTTATACTTGCAGTTTATCTTGACATCAACATGCCCCATCTTTTACTGTCATTACCCAAGACAAAAACTATTTTTAAAGTGCATTTTATTTTAATTTGTTACTGTCATAACCCAGTCCCATCAGCCCTGCCCGTTATACGGAACAGGCCCTGACGCAGGTTACTATGCACCAATACCTATTATTTAACGTTTGGCCTCCCCCACTCTGGCTCGAACCTGGTACAACTACCATTCTTTGCCAAAGTGAGTACCATTGAGCTGATCAGCTCAATGGTACTCACTTTGGCAAAGAATGGTAGTTGTACCAGGTTCGAGCCAGAGTGGGGGGGGGGGCAAACGTTAAATAATAGGTACTATTGGTGACGTTGTCGCGCGCACGTTGTCAAGCGCCTGTACTGGGCTGCGTAGATTGCGGTACAGGAGATGCTAGTCCGTGAGATGCGGGCCATTACAGTTACCCCTATGCTGATTGTATAACATCATACCAACACAAAATCAAGTCTATTAAAGCAACATCCTGTTTGTTCTCTCCCTCTCAGTGTATCAATCAAAACTAGAAAACAAAATTGTCCTTTCTTTAACATCTCTTGGATTTCAATCGTCTTTCTATATTTAAGATTAAGTAAAAAAAAAAGTTCATTTGGCAGAGTAAGAAAGAAACAACAAAGAGAAAGGATATATAAAAACAAGATAGAAACACAAATAAAATCAAAAATAAAGGAAGTAATTTAGCATAGAACTCAGAAAGGGAGACATTATCAGCAACAAAATTGGATTCCAAATTGGTTGATAAAACAATAAAATAAACCAACCCTGAATAACATTACTCTTAAGAGTATAAGAAACATTCAAATTAAAACCAACCCTGTACCAAGAATCACTCTTCAGAAAACTCAGTTCCACATTCCTATTAATAGCTTCTTCAAGGAAAACAAAAGAAACCTAATCTCATGAACACAAAGGTGCCCACCATGACCAAAAGGTTTTGCAACAATAAACCATGGTCAACATTCTAGTGTAACAATGTCTGACACCAAAAGAGCACTAATCTAATAAACTCTACTTCAATAACAGAAAAACTACTATCAACAACTTTGAAAAGATAATGGATAGTATAGTCATTTGGCTCTACCTAACCGTTAAACAGGAAATCTAATACCAACCACTATTGCATTATGCTATCAACCTATTTTAACATCCTACAGCATCAACATTGATCACACCCTAAACCATCGAAAAAGAAAAATTACATCCTTGATAGAATTTCTATTCCAATTTTAAGGAGAACGTAAACAAGCAACAATAGTATAAAATATAAATCAAAATGCAAAATTTATCACTTCAAATCAATTTAAGCACCTTATATAATCTATTGCAATTTGAATAATAAAAATATAATAGAACAGTAACTGTGCATTGTACATAAAATAAGCGAATACGAAAACAACCTACCTTGTCATTCACTTCACAGAACTTCAATTTCTCAACATAAATAGAATCTCTATTGCTAACCTTGAACTGGTGCGACCCAACCTACCAAAAAGATCAGAAAAAAATTCAAACTTTTACGTTCAAAGCCAACTAAAACAAATACCCAATAGAAAAACTACCTGAACAACTGCGAAAACCGGTTCATACTGTTTAAAAACCCGATCCGACTGCTGAAGTGGACCCACCACCTTGTACCCAATCTCAGCAGCCTCCTCTTCAATCTCTTCTAACGAGTACTCTCTCTTGATATCCGTTACCGTATCGTCAATCTCCTCCTCTCCGTCTGAGCTCTCTCCGAATTCTTCTTCTTCTTCTTCGTCGTCGCTTTTGCTCGAAGAGAAGCGACGGGAAACGGACCAGTGGGTACACCAGGTGGGTCCGAACCTGGAGGAAATGCAGGTGTTGCTGGGTTGGGTTGGGGTTACGGTTTTGAAGGAAATGGCGGCAGAGAGAGGAGGGTTTATTGGGGTCTTGAGAGAGACGAGAGACGTCGCGTGACGGGTTAGTGCGTGGAGGCACCGTCGGTGAGCCATGGCTTGCTGGTGTGGATCACTAGGGTTTTAGTGAAAATATACAAAATGGAGGAGAGGGTTTTGAATCGTTTTCTTTGTACTTGACCGAGATTTCGGACCGGTATTTGGTAATTGGTACCCGATATTTTCTATTTTTTATTTTTGACATTTTTATGTTTCTAATTCTATTGTATATGTTTAATTTTAATTTTAATTTTAATTTTAATTTTAATTTTTTTTAATATATTATTTTCTATAATTAAAAACAAATTTTGCATATTTTATATAGCTATTTTTGACAATTTGCATTTAAAAATATTATCTTTGATCATTGGATTGAATTTTACTGGTTCAAAAAAATTAATAATAGGGTTTAGCAATTGACGAAATTTATCAATTTCTCTTATTTTAATCATTATATTGAAATCCAACGGATATAAATCACACTATATTGAAATCTAACGGACGTAAATCACACTCTGTATTTTACGGTTCTGTATAGTAACATGATCAATAAGTTAAAAAGTTTTGCATATAGAAATTAAAATTTATTTTTTGTGGATCGAACAAACCCTCTATTGAATAACTATAAGTAAAAAAATATATTATTTTATGTAACATGGGATTGAATTAAAATATAGTTAGAATTTATCTTCATTTTGTATTTAATTAAAAATGATATATTACCTTAACTGGTAATATATTAGGTCATTATCCGGTTGAATGAGCGTTTCATTTGCCATCCAACCACATTGTACGGTAGTTAGATGTTATTATTATTATTTTTAACATTATGATCTTTCGAAATAAAAATTTCTGACTTCATCCCTGATGAGGTTTAAAGTTTTGAAAACCATAAATTGAGTAAGGTAATCAATAATTATCAACACCAGTAAGCTCTCCTTCAAGAATGGTACAATGAGTCCATGATCCATCAATGGTGGCCTAGACTTTTTAAGTTAGAGTCCATAATCTGGCAAGCATCAGATAATCATGCAGAGCAATCTATCTGCAGCTAGCAACAAGTGAAATAATGAGCATGAATGATACTGGATTTCAGAATTTTGTCAATGATCATCTCCAAGGGCGGCACTTACTATCATCGCTGCAAAGTTTGTGGCCGCGGTTTGCATATTCTCAGCATACTCATCGTTACAAAGTTTGTCATTAATCAGGAATCAGGATGGTGTATCAGCATAAGGACCTGTGAACAATTCACACATCAACTGGAGTCGCTACCAGAGTGCGACAGCGATTGGCGAAGCCAAGGATAATAAGAGTTAGGATGATTCAACTAGCAAGACCCGATGAAACCGAGATGATCAAGACTTGTCAACATTGAGCTACAGCCTACAAACAGCTAGAGTTTAGTCAAAGACTCGTCTATATATGTAGTCAAGCCTATTCAACACCCAAAATTCACTCTCCAACCTCAGCCAAGCTAAATGAATTCTCAATCAAAATCACAGAAAAATGGTCTTGTTAGAAGAAAACTACTGCATTTACTAATACGAATACTTCAGAATGCAACAATGAATCATGACATTACGACCCAAGTGTCTGCTACTTCATATATATATGGCACAAAAGGAATCAAATATCAAAATCAAAAATACATAAGTCCGGTAGATAACATGAATACAATATCTTATGTCAAATATAATGGCACTTTTGTTCGTTTAGTTACATGACAATGATATATGAAAACAAGGAGAAAATGAATTGGAAATTACACGATAACATTTTACACCTAAATTAGCATTAGAGAATGTCGAAACTCCAGCATCAACAGCAATTCTACGGCTTGAGCTATACCAGTGTTGCCTAATACCTTTAGAATCCATCTCAAGAAGCAAGTTTGCAATTTCCGCAAACTCAAGCTCTTCGAAAGAAAAGTTCATCTTCTATGTTTAACCCAAATTAAGGCTTCACCACAAACATCCCTCACCAATATCTGCTAATGTTATCTCAGCAAAAAAAAAAAAAAAATAGCTCTGCAATTTGCGTTTTCCCACTCTTATACACAACTTGTGCATAGCATCCAGTGACTTAATAGTTCTTAGTAACGACATTATTAAACGAATCAAAATAAATGCTCTGATCTGACTAAACTAATTCGTACTCTTATCTAGCCTCAAGGAAATACAAGAAAAAGAACATACGATGCTCGTTACAAATACACATAAAACATCCTCAAGCAATACTTCCTAATCACTACAACTAAGAGAACATGAGCAGCAAAAAAATCAAATTCATTTTCGTAATTTCAAAAAGGTTGAACCATTCTTCTGCATCTTCCCAAATTTCAATAATTGTAAGTTGATAAAGTTCATCTCCACCTATATCTGCTATTGCATTTTCCCACCTTACACACAATTTGTACATAGCATCCAGCGACTTAATAGTAAGGACATTATTAAACGAATCAAAATAAATGCTCTAACCGAACCGATAAGGCTTAATACAAACAAAACACATAAAACATCATCAAGCAAATGAGCAATACTTCCTAATCACTACAACTAAAAGAACACGAACAACAACAAAATCGAATTCATTTTCGTAATTATTCGTTCAGCATCTGATTACAAAAGTAACAAATCATAATCCATAAAATGTTGATTGATAGTATAATTTCATCATAGTATCATAGTTGAATAACTCTCGAACATTGATGAATTTTCATTCCATACACCAAGTATAATATGTATCAAGTCTTTCATTATTCTCTTTTTTTGTTCACTTTACATTGATGATGACTATAAATCATTAACATTAACACATATTATGTACCCAAAAAAAAAAAACCAAAAAACCAAAAAACCAAACCCTAGATCACAAAAATTCAAATTTTCACAAAAAATTAAAAACAGAGACTGGAAATTGAAATTGAAATCAATCATACTTTTCTCTCCAAGAGTAGACAAGAAAGAAGACCCAAGAGAGACCCAATAGAAAGTCACCAACTGTCTTCCTCAGCAAATCCCAAGAGAAGTCCTCGACTCTTCTCTCGAAGTAGACTCTCCACATAGCCATGAAAATATGCAGAACAGTGCACCCTTTAGCGAAGAACAACTGGAACGCCTTGTCTCTGACGAAAGACACCATGAAAATCAGGAACCCGATCGCGAAAAGAAGCAGACCCGCGAACGAATCCGACGTCTCGATCAGTAGCTGGTCGTGCGGGTTCGACCCCACCATTTTCGCCGCCGTCTCGCTGCCGTGAGTCAGACTGTAGATTTCGTTAATGTGGAACATCATCAGGAACCCACTTGTTAGGGCAATTAAAGAGTGGAGGATACAGATCACGAAAAAAGCCGCCGATGATGACGACGACGACGACAACGAAGACGCAGACGACGGCGAAGACGGTGGCGTCATTGGGAGAATCTTATCGGACGGTTATGAAAGATTCGATTTTGAGGGCATGGTTTTGTTGTTTTGGAGCATAAAAACAAAAACAGAGCTGGGTTTTTGGTGATTTTTTTGAAGTTGAAAAGAAGGTGATGATGATCGGAGTTCAGACAAGGCTTTTTGATGTTTTGTTTCTTTTTTTGGATTGAAAAGAAAAGATTCTAGAGATTATAAATTTGTGGGGTTCAGATTTATAGATAAGAATCTGGTGGGGCCTTTGAAGGACACGTGGCGGATGGATAGGAGTGCCGACAGTGGTAGATTTTCAAAGTGGGCCTCACAAGCTCAGTGTAAGTGTGTAACCAAAGAACATGTGTTGGACGCTCTCTACTTTTTGGAGATATTTTACAAAAAAATCCTAAATTAATACATTTTTTATTTAATTGATTAGGATTATATTTGTATTTTTTTTTTTTTTTAAGTATTACATTATTATATTTGTATTATTGGATATAGATCCTTATCTAGTTAGTAAGTAGCAAGTAGCAAGTCCCCATTTTAATTTCTTTTGAATCAAGGTTATATTTGTTCTTTAATATTGATCTGATAATTTTTATATATTTCAAATTGCAGACTTTAAATCTTCAAGACAATTCTAATTTTATTAATATTAATTTCTTAATTATTAACTTTTTTATAATAATTATAAATAGAGTAATTAGCACCAATACGGCAATACCCATGGAGTGTACATGAATTCGCATGTTGTCCCCTAAACTTTTTTTTTTAGGCATTAAACCCCATGAACTATCGTTTATTGACAAACAGTTGTGTTTATTCCCCCCCTGAGAGGAGGCATTTACAATCGGATTTTGCCAATAAACGATAATTCGGAGGGTTTAATACCTAAAAAAAAAAAGTTTATGGGCAACATACAAATTCATGTATACTCCATGGGGTATTGGTGCCAATTACTGTTATAAATATTTCGATTTTAGAAAAAAGGACACGATTTGAATAATTACATCAACTTCATCTCGTCTTAATTATAGCCGGTTGAATACATGCTTTTGCATATAACTAATGAATCACAAACCTCATCTTTTAGTAGATAAATTTTGTATAAAAGTGATTAGTTTTAGCGAGCAAAATAAGTTCGAGAGAAAAAAATAAAATTAAAAAGGCAAACAAATTGAGAATTTATTCTTTTTTTTTCTTTTTTTCTTTTTTTGGATATAACAGATTGAGAATGTTAATGTTGTGATTAAAGTATGAGAGCAAATTAAAGTAAAGTAAATTAATCAGTTTATTAACTTTACTAAATTAGATTCCAATGCAAAATAAAAAACAACTTTAGATAAAGGACATTAATAGAATAAAACCTCATGAAGGAAAAAAACAAAACAAAACTGATGAGATGATAAGGTGTATTAATATCATAACTTTATGGCTGTTTTCATTTCATAATTGCGGCAGTTGTAGTCATTCCTGCCTTTAAGTCATAGCCTGTCGGCATGGAGAGAAACTACAAGCCACTTTACGTGTTATGCATCTCCCACCGTGATTTTACGTGGTAAATTACTGCATGATGAGATTACAGTGGAAGATGCATGTTACTTTACATAAGATGCATCTCTCACCGTAATTTTACGTGGTAAATTACTACATGACAAGATTACAGTGGAAAATACATATCACTTTACGTAAGATGTATCTTTCACATTGATTTTATGCGGTAAATTACTACATTACGAGATTACAGTGGATGATACATGATATACAATGCAGGTTTGATCCAGTCTAGTTTAACGGTTTATAGGCTTTTTGACCCGATACTATAACTTCAACAAATGGAAAACAAGACAGCACTGCCATTTTTTCAAATCAAATTATTGTGGGAAAATTTCCAGAAAAACATTTACTGCACTGGTTTAAATATATGACAAGCTGGTAGGTCCAAGACAATCAATGTCACGTGCTAATGGTGGCATAACAGAACAGCAGTGACCAACTGACCATACACAGCAAAGCAACCCAGAAGAGTTGCCTTTTTGCATGGTAACTCAAAAAGAATACTTTTACTCACCCTTTTTAAGGGAGGTAACTATTACCCCCTATTAAATGGATGACATCTGTTACAGAGGACTAAATTTTTACACACTTTTACCCCTCCATAGACATATGTCATGTGTATGGGAGGAGGGTAATGCTTACCTCCCTTGAAAGGGGGTGAGCAAAAATAGACTCAAAAGTGTTTGAAATTTGAATGCACATGTCGGCATGAAGAACATATTCATACTCATAGTCATTCACAAATTCCATCACAGTCTAGAATTTTCATACTGATATTCTGATTCTAAATCTGAAGACAACCCAATTGAAATGAAACGAACAAGTTGGAACAAGAGAAAAACAGAGTCATCAATCATATTCAATGAAAAATTTTATTGACTTTCAATGAATGAGAGAGACATCAATCAATAAAGATACAACTCAATGTTGCTCTATATATATTTATATATCATAAAGAGAACAAAATGGTTTACCACCTGTATGTCATTTTGGTGGCGACCCATATTATAATTATTGCAAAATTATAACATTATATTTATATTATATAGATATATATATACAACAAAAAATGAATGCTAATTGCACAGTTCTGTGAGTATAAAAAAAAAATGGAGAGATTTCGATTCGATTCGATTCGGTCTCTTGCAGAAACAAAACAGCACTCATCTTGCACAAATGTTGTCCAGCCCCTGCTTGGATTCTGAAATGAGGTGGAGAAAAGAATGGTAATTTTTTTTATTTTTAACTCAAATCAATGTCCTTACCACCGCCAGCGACTTTGCGATGACGCCTAGAACCAGACCTCCTTCTCCCACCACGCTTTGGTGGGACCTCCCTGATGGGTGTACTTACAACCCTTTCGCCTGAAGTTTCTAGTGACACTATCCTCGGTATATAATTAATCAAAGCTGGTGGTGGAGGTGGCTCAACAACATCATTAATCAAAGCTGGCTGTGGAGGTGGCTCAGCAACGGGGAGAGGAATGGCTGGTGGAAGAAGGTGATCTCTATGGTATTTCTACAAAGAAGAAGAAACAAAAGAGCAGGAAAACAAATAAATAAACATGAAAGGGAGAACGATGCAGAGAGCATTTCGTTAAAAAGCAGAAAATGGTCTCACCTGAACTACAAAATTACGTCTTTCGCAATCCAAGAACATATTGACTGTCCAATTTGTTTTCGCCCTGATCTTATCCCTGACGATGGCAAAACTGATTTGGTCCCTGGACGTAAAACGATCAACTTCATTGTGCCAAAGACAGACAAAAAGGTTGCTGATAGGAACATGCTCTCTTATTATTACGCATCCTTCAGGAACATCTACAGAGCCAACCATAACAGATACATTTTCATCAAAATATCAAATGCAAAGAGAGTGCAACAGAACAGGAACACAGGCTAGGGAGAGCAAAAAGCTTGCACCTACCACTTGTAATGGGAAGCTTAGCCTCGGAATATGGGGTCATACCCTCGGTTTTATAGAACTCAATCTGGAAGTCAATTGAAGCATTATCATATTTCTTAGCAGCTTTATTTGCCTCAGCTTCGGTGAAGACGTCAAAGCGTTTATAATGTCTAGAAATAGCAAAAGTAGCATTCGATCTCCATAAGAACCTGAAGAACAGCCAAAAAAGGTAAGAAACACAAAGATGTAAAGAAAAGAAGCTATAGCTCCTAATCATGCAACAAATGCTTGGGTGCAAATTATGTCCAAACCCCACTAAGAGTCGAAACCCCCTGGTTTATAAATCCACGAGCAGAAATTTAAGAAACGTAAAAACGAATCAAATCATTCAAGTCCTTTACAAACAACCAAAATAACAGAACATGAAAGAGGTTATTGGTGATGAGTAATGTAATGAGGAAAACTGTTTTTCCTTCGTAATTTTTTGCAAGATAAAAATTGAACCACAAACCTGGCCACCTGGCATAACCTCACCTCTCAACACCTTATCACTGGAGCTGAGGTCTAGATGATAACAGACGTACTCTCTAGGTATTGACCTTGGAGGTTTTCACAAGAACAAGATAGATTATAGAAACTAAAGCTTACAATTAGAATCATGGAAATGGTTTCCACTTTATATTTTTGTAATTATTTACCGTTGTAAGCTGAGTTATGTGCATTTAAATAAAAAAACATTGATCGCACGGAAAAACAGAAAGGATGAACTTGATGCTTATATCTGGTATTGCTATCGATCAACGGATAGTAATTTTCTGAATCATTATCAAGATTAAGTTATCATGAATTAGATATTAAAATAGAAAAGATTCAGTCCTGTTATACTTGTAAAGGAAGTGACAATCCTCTAGATTATAGATAATGGCAACTTATTGAATGTTCGAATGGAAAAAAGCTAATAAAATAACACAAAATAAAACAACAATGGTGTGAATTGGAAAGAGTTTGAGCCAGAAACTAAAAACAGAAATTGTAATCATACAACAAGTACACTTTTGTAAATTCAATAAACAGGAGTAATCGAGTGTTTTCTAGGATCAGAAAAGAATACGGTACCCAACCTCATGAATAATAACATATTGAACTCTTTAATTCATTTGGATAAAAAATTATACATTCAGAAAATATTTTTTCAACCAAACCTAAACAATAGACAATAATCATGGAGAATGTGAAGCCTCATATAGTCATATCTACATATGGTGAAATTTACCTCATTTTTAGAGCTAAAAAAAACCTCTATAAATTAAAAATCAACAGAAAATCCAATGTGTGTACCTTTCAAGAATTTGATATGGATCCACAACAAGCTCGAGTTTTCCATCTATCCATAAAGAAAAGCGTGAATTCGGAAACAACCTATGTGGTAGAAGCTTTGGAATCTGACAAAGATACAACCTGAGTCAAAAGGCGTATCAAAGTAACACAAGCAAAAAGCCCTACAAATACTAATTCCTATGATGGGATTAAGTATCACCTATTCTCAAATTAAAATTACATCTCATATAAGAAAACTAATACACAAACATGTAAAGCTATAGTGCCTCATATCAGCATTAGTGACTAGACTACCTCTTACCAAACTATCTATGCTGTGGAAGACAAAGTATGGCCGATATTTACAACATTTACCTTTCCAGTTCGCCTCGGGTCTTTGTAAGGAGGATTATGGATAACAACAATTCTCCATACCCCAACTCTCCTGTTGCTATCTAGAACACTATTCTCTTTCAAATATGCTTCTGTTTCTTCATCAACAAACATGTAGAAGCATACAGTCTTCCTTGAATGTTCACTAATATTACTTGGCTGGTTTATGTCATCAAATGCCCCTGATAAAGAATATAATCATTCAATAAGCAAACCCACCGTTTTTACACTTATGAAATGGTCAGTTAAAGTAGGAATTAAATTGAGCATTACCAAAAATTGCTGATAAAACAACAACTCCATGGCATTGCTCCATCTCAAGAATGTCCTCCTCATCCAAGTCATATCCTGTTCCACGGCCAGGTCTTCCTTTGGCAAAACTGATCGATACACAATATGCATCAATCAAATAAACAATGAACTCAAATGAGAAAAAGGTAAGAAGAAAACTAACTGAATGTGTTAGCTAGCATTAACAATCGACAATACACTTAAATTAATATAATAACTTCAAGAAGAATACAAAAGAAAAAGCATACCCGCAGTGCATGCTCATTGACTCCCTTATATCATAAGAATCAGTTCTTTGTGCTAAAGTAGGGTATCCACCAAAGTCTGAGCCTCCAAACTCCGTCTGCCTGTTTAACTCCGGCTCAGTGATATATGTTAAAGTCTTAAGCACTGGAGAAAATGAGGGAACCTTTGGCATTAACGCAATGGCTTCTTCCACAGGAAGGTAACATACTGGACATGCTGAAATACAAACAAGCACAAAAGCTCAAACATCATTGCCATCTTGGAGCAAGAAAAAGACTATTTCACATATACAGAGAAATTCCAGTACCAGTTATAAAATAAAAAACCCAAGGAATGAAAAGAAATAAGTGTATAGGTTATCTAAAAAGGGTTTAATTGAAATGTAATAAAAACTTACGACGTGGTCCAGTTCTTTTCTTGTCCGCTGGTGGGGGTGGTAAAGTAAAACTATTACATGGATGCCCTGGAGGAAGAGTGTATCCCAGAAAATATGAAGGAGGAGGCGGAGGGAAAACCCTGCTTTCAATCATTCCCAAGTCATTCATTGAGGAATTCTCATCATCCATACTGTTAACAGTATTCCGATTGTCTATACCAAGACTGTTAAAGGTATTCTGATTGTCCACATTGTCAAAAGAATTTTGATTATACGTTTTTTTAATCTGTTCTCTGTACAGTGGTGAAGATTCAGAATAATTTACAGCCAAGCTATTATTGAGCCTCATCTTTTCGACCTGGTCACCTTCCTGTGCATCTTCGCCTGAAAACATACCATAGCAAACATTATTTTCCTCACACAGATTAAAATCGCAGTTATTGAAATCCAAACAACATAAATGGCTTCAACGAAAGCAGTAATTGGTTAAAGGCATGGTATGTAAGTCAGGGGCAATAGTCTCAAAACCGATCATTCCCTAGTCAGAAAATAAACTGCACTGGATATTCTAACCTTCAAAGCTATGATGAGCCATAAAAAAGATGAATAAACTTTAAAATATTCAAACAGAACCTTTTAAAGACTCAATGTTATTCAGCTATGTCAACTAGGTACCAAGGCGGAAACTAATCTATCAACACTTCAAACAATTGCAAAGCACAGATAATACCCACATAGATAGCAAAACCAAGCATGATCACAAATGAGCTTCATCCTAATTCAACCAGAACACAACTCAGTCCAATAGCAGACAACCACCATTACACTCACAAATCTGTCATGATCTAAACAAGCATCGTCCTAATTTAAGCAAACACACAAGTACACAAATTGAACAAAAATCTAAGTCATAAGCATTACAATTGCTTTCACATAAAAGAGAAAGAAAAAAAAAAAACGAACCTTTGCCTACATAGAGCACCCAAACGAAGACGGCAGCGGAGATGACACAAAGGAGCAGCATTCCAACCTTCTTGCGGCCAGCAAATTTGCAGATCCAAAGCACCAAACCTTCCTTCTCCTTGAACATCTTTGAAGGCTTGGCACGTGTTGTTATTGATTGTTGAATAGGCAGCAAACTTGCACCGTTTTGCAGATACTGTTTATCCAAAGAACCGTAACTCCCAGAACGAATCCCCAAACCCAATGACCCTCCAGTCATTGTCTTCTACAATTCACATACACTGCTCTCATCTCACCCTCATCAAAATCCAACAAAATAAATATAAAGCTTTAATCTTTAACCAATTCAGTAGCTCAAAAACAATATCAATGTGACACCCACCAAGTAAAACTGCCCCAAAAAAACGTTTGAGGCAACTACAAATACAATCTAATGCAATCAAAACAACAAAAGAATTCTGGGTTCTGGCACAGAGCAACACTACACAATATGTTTCACAGATCAAAGTGAGTGAATACAAAGCGTGTGCAGTGTCTGAAACCAATACTAACCCACCAAAAAAAATATAAAGCTTCAATCTTTTTACCAATTCAGTTGCTCAAAAACTGTATCTATGTGACACCCACCAAGTAAAACTGCCCCAAAAATCGTTTGGGGCAACTACAAATTCAATCTAATGTAGTCAAAACAACAAAAGGGTTCTGGGTTCTGGAACAGAGCAGCACTAATACAATATGTTTCACAGATCAAAAGTAAGTGAATACAAAGGCGTGTGCAGTGTCTGATACCAATACTACAAGTACAAACTAGAAACAAAACTGGAGTAGTTTGCAGATCAAAGTATGTGTTTTTACAAGAAATAACTTGTTTGACAAAAAAAAATGGATGGGGTTTTTTGATTGGATGTTGGAGGGTATTCGGCTAGAATCTGCTGGGGTTTGGTTGGTGGGATCGAGGGTTTTTGATTGAATCTGAGATCATGACAACATATTTATATTCCAGTTTTAATATATATGGAAAGATAAAAATATTTTCTTTTGCTGATTTTGAGGGATGACACAAGATTGAAAAAAAACTACAAAATTGATCAAATATTTATATACACAGTCTGGAACACAAAAATTATAAATTGAAAAAACATGGAAAAAAAAAAAAAAAAAACTGATATAGTGATTTGCCGAATTGCAACCATGTGCGTGGATGTTATTAATTGGACGCTGATGGATTAATCATGATTTTCTTACAATTAATTAATTAATTATAATAATCTTGATTTATTTTAGCAAGACATTTGTCAAAGACTTATAGCGTCATTAATATTTTAGTTAATTAATTAATTAAAAAACTGAAAACATGGCCTGTTGTCTAGAGGAATCTGTGTGTTAGATCCATTTTTATTTTATTTATTTATTTTCTTATTGTCATTTTTTTTGTTTCTGTTTTTCTTGTTTTCAAAAACAATTTTATTTTAATTTTTTTGTCAAAAAAAAAAAAAAAAACAAACAAACAATTTTATTGGATAATTATAATAAAGATTGAAATTTAATACGCAACTGCATGGAATGGATTGAGCAACGACAAAGAGTAATCGAGGGTACTCTTGACTCTTGAGTCTTTGTCTGGCCAAAGAAAAATACATTATTGTTTCAATTTATTTTTTTTATTTGTCATTTTCTTCAAAAAAATAATTTAATTTATTTAATTTTGAATTTTGATCGATTTTAATCTTTTAATAAATAGATGGAATCAAATCAATCATTGATTTATTAAAAATGATTCGTGTATAATATATATAGTTATAAAAAATTTCATTTGAATACTGTTTAGGGTTTTTTCAACATATGATCGATTGTAATATTTTTTTATCAGTCCAATTTTATCATAAGATAAATAAAAAATTTATTTTAAAAATATATATATACAAATTTTAAGCTGGTACAATATTAAGTGAATTTTAATAAATTCATTTAATATACAATTAGTTCAATGTATATAATTTAACATTCAATTAGATTATTGGAGATTTTTATGGAGATAGATGCTCTTGCTGTTGTTAAGCTGATTGAGTCAGCTGATACTCCCCTTTCTGAGGTTGGTTTGGTTATCAAGGATATTAAAAACTTTCTTGCTGATTTCCCCTCTTGTAAGGTGAATTTTATCTGTAGGAGTGCCAATATGGCTATACATTGTCTTGCCAAGCTTGGTTTGTCTATTGAGGCTGATTGCTTCTGGATGGAGGATTGCCTTCCGGTTGTGGTTTCTTTTGTTTTGGACGATTGCCCTTCTCTTTTGTAACCCTTTTTCTGGTTTTAATGAATTTTTTCATGCTAAAAAAAAAAAAAAAAAAAAAAAAAAAAAAAAGATTATTGGAATAGATTCAATGTCAACCGAAGTTTGAATTATATAATATTGAAAATTCTGATTTCAATATACATATCGGTCAAAACCAATTAGTGAATGAAGTTGAATTTCAATAAAATTCACTAATTTCAAATATTTTAATCACCTCAAATTACTTAAATTGATAGGTGATTAATACATGGTCATAGGATGACTTGCCCCATCAACTTGGTTCTAGAATTTACACCATTTACACTTAGGCCTCTTGCCAATGTGATTGGACCCTCCCCTGGGAGCCTCTACCACCACTATTCAACGCTCAATGTGTACATGTATATATTTATATTATTTGTCCCCCTTGGCCTTTAATCCCAAGGGTGGGTGTTGTCCCACCAATTATGGGTTCTCTCTCCCCGCTTATGGGAGCTGTAGTCCGAGCTGTACTAGTAAAGCCCAATCTTGTCAGGTCCCGACAGTTGTTGTATATTAAAAAAAATACAAAATACAAAAAATAAAAATAAAAATAAAAATTTACACCACTTGATCAAGGGTACAAGAAGATACTATCAATTTATATCCTTGGATATTACAACCAAATTACATTATCTTATGTATTACATTTATCGAGCATTTATAAAGATGTGTATGCTATCGGCATCTTAAATTAATAGATTCAATGAATGGAATAATAAGATTATCATGTAAATGTCTTCATTGTGGGATAGATTTTGATAGGATTTAATGCAATTCAATTAAAGGTCTCAAAATTTTCTCCATCTCACCATTAAAGTTTTTGTTTCTATTATTAATTGATGTAACGGGGTGAATCAATTAAGGGAATGGAGTTTTCAATTATTGTCAGACAAAAACAAAACAATAATTCGAAAAGATTTAACACATTTGTCAAATTTCTATCAATTTCATGTTATAATAATGTATAGGTTTATTTAGTGTAGTTTTAAATAAGAATGGACAACTTATTAGGTCTAGAGATTATAATATCATTGTTTTGTGTTTATTTGGTCTTAACAATGTCATGAAAAGGATTATTAACCACTACTAGGGTCATTTGGTTACTGAGTAATTTGGAATACATTAGCTCGATTCAAATTTATAATTATAACTAAATATAATCTCTCATGATCTGTAATAAATTCATTATGTTAAATGAAGAACGATAGACAAGATGAGATTGGTCAAATAGTAAAGTTTTTCACACTCATATCACGAGGTTGTGGGTTTGAGTCTCTTCCCCACAAACATAATTTCTTATTTTTTAAAGTATTATATAAATTCATGGTTTTTTGGAAAGGGAAGAATTCGAACTCACAACCTCGTGGTGCAGATGTGAGGGGTTTATTACCGAACCAACTTAGTCTCATCAATACAATAAACGTAACTTGTTATAACTTTATTGCGTAAACATTTTGGTTTGTGTTAAATGTATATCTGAAAAATCTTCTATTTGATTATATTTTATTAGAAGAAAAATGTACTATGTTTATAACATGATGATGACCCATGAGTCCAACAACTTTGCATGGGTTGGTAAAAAAATAGGAAAAAAAAATGAAAAGAAAGAAAGAAGAATATATATATATATATATATATATAGATTTTCTATTATCAATTCGTCCTGACAATAAATATATCATTACGAAGAATGTGGACCAATATATTTACATACTTTAACTCAAAAGGTATGTACTTATCAAAACTTCTCTATAATCCCGTGGTCCACATTCTTCGTCCTGATATATTTATTGTCAAGACGAACTGACAATAGAAAGACTATATATATATAAGAAATATTATCTTGTAGACCAATAAAGCTATCTTTTCTCTCTTTTAGAAGTATGTCAATGTAGTTTTATTTGTGGAGTCCCAGTTTGGTTGTAACCTTGCCCTGGATCTGGTTTTCCAGATTTTCAGGTGCTATTTCCATCAAAAAAAAAAAAAAAAAAAAAAAAAAAAAAAAAAAAAAAAGAAGAAAGAAGTATGTCAATGTGGAAATAAAATATAAAATTGTAGGTCTAGGATATGGAATATACAATAATAGCAATATAGCATAGTCACCCAACCAACAAAAAAGAAAAACAAAACTTCAAAAAACAGAAAACAGTTGAATTATTTTGACATCTAGTCTATTAATATAATTAATGAATATTCATAGAAATTGTGGTCCTTCAACTTATGAATTGATTATTACAATAAAAATAAATAAAAATTTAGAAGATTGTTTTTCGTGAACCCTAAGCTAGTTATTTATGAACCATAAAAGAAAATATCGATTAAACTAATCATAGGAACACCGGTTATAGTAACTATTATCGAAAGAGAAATCCTTTTTTTTTTTTTTTTTTTTTTTTTTTTTTGATGGGAAAAAGAGAAATCCTTTTAATAGTATCAGCCATTTATCTTATTTCCTTTCATATTTTACGTTTAAAATGAATATAAGATTAAGTTACGAGATTTATGAATAGGATAAAAAAATTCCTACTGTTTTTATTATTACTATTATTGTTATTATTCTAAATTATCTTTTATTCACTTAGGGGTCGTTTGTTTTTTCCACTTAAAACTTAATAGAACTGAATCATAATTATTAAGTTGTTTTGTCTATTTTTATAAGTTGTTTTAAGTGGTCAAACAACTTAAAAATACCCAAAAACAACTTAAAATAAAAAGTAAAAAATTCTGACTTTTCACTTAATTGCAAATAACTGAATTGCATTAAATGCAATCTAAAATATTTTCTTCTGATACTATCTCCTATATAACATATTTCCAATTTCATCATAATTATATATGTTATAGTAATCTTTATTTTAATGTATTGCTTATTTTAAATAACTTTAAAAATAAAAAAGAACCCTAATCATTTCTTATTCTAGTGTTTAATATCAATACTTTATTATGATATTAGGGTGATGTATTTATATATATATAGAGTAATGCTACATTGCCCAAATTTGGTGCCCAAATCTAGAGCTCAAATGATGTGGCAACACTGTAGACCATTCATTTAAATCACACAATTTTAATACAATTTAAATGAATGGTCTACAGTGTTGCCACATCATTTGGGCTCCAGATTTGGGCACCAAATTTGGGCAATGTAGCATTACTCATATATATATATATGAATGTTTTGTGTGGGTTTTCTTGTTGCCCCATTTATTTTTTGAAAAAAAAAAAAAAAACTTTTTCTTTCCAGTAAAAATGAAGTTTGTTTGTAATCGAAAAAGAAGATCATAGTCATATGTGTTCATATATAATTATTATTTTCGGATTGTTTTTATTCCATATTATATGTATAATTGTGTAACATGGGTATAAATGTAAAATTACTTATTTTCAGACAATTTTACTTTTAAAAAACAAACGTGTTGACAATACATTCAGATGTGAGAAAAAAAAAAAAAAAAACAAACATGTCATTCAGGTTCAGATTTCAGTCCCCATTCAGTATTTAGAAAAATTCAGGACTATTCAGTCTTCAGACAAAAAAACAAACGACCCCTTAATTGAAGAGATAGTTGGAAAATAAAAACAGTTTGTTTTAATTAAATTTTTAGAACTATATATGTATTTTTGCTGTCGATATATATATATGTATTTTTTTTTTAATACAATATATATGTATTATTATGTCTACATATTGAATATCAATTTTTATTTTATTTTTTTGAAATATATTGAACTATCAAATTTACAATTCAAATAAAAAATCAAAACTTTTGCAATCTAAAAGGTTGATTTGATATAATAAAACATTATACTAATTGTGGATTAACTGTAATACACTTATAATATATTTTTAAAATTCCATCAAAAAAAATAATATATTTTTAAACCATTAAAATCGTTATTAGCACGTTTTAATTTGAAAAATATTAAGAATTATTACAATAACTGTTTTTAAATAATAAAATAATCCTGGTCGGCGGCGTCGGCTTTGACGATTATGATTGAAGTTTGGTGGCAGCGACCTTAAGAAAAGTCTAATGACACGTGGTAGAATATCATTAAAATTCCATGCACTCTTGGGTCACGTTAAATTTATAGGCATTTAGCTTTTAGGCTAATTGGCACCGTTGCCCTTTGAACTCTTCAAAAAGTTACACTGTACCTCCTAAACTTTTTTTTTCGGCACTAAACCCTCTGAACTCTCATAAATTTGCAATCGCTGAAGGAATCTACCTCCTGGTAAGGGGCAAATTCCTTCAGCAATTGTCAAATTACAAGAGTTCAGTGGGTTTAATGGCAAAAAAAAAAAGTTCAGGGGGTAAGGTGCAAATTCGGGTATAGTTTAGGAGGTATCCATGCCAATTAGCCTAGCTTTTATTTACATCAAATCATTATTATTATTATTTAAATTAGATCCATTTTTTTAACATTCAAGAAGAAATAGTAAAAACTAAAAGTATTGAATAATCACTTAGGCCTCTTGCCAATGTGGTTGGACTCTCCCTTAGGGGCTTCCACCACCACGGTTCAACGCTATATATATATATATTATTTGTCCCTTTTGGCCATTAATCCCAAGGGTGGGTGTTGTCCCACCAATTGTGGGTGCTCTTTCCCCGCTTGTGAGAGCTGCGAGCACTAGTAGAACCCAATCTCAGATCCCGACAGTTGTTGTATATTCAAAATAAATAAATAAAAGCATTGAATAAGTTGTTTTAGTTTGTAACCTAATTACTTTATCACTATATTGAAATTTTGTTTTAGAAGTAAACTCCCTTAATATATATATTTTTTTATTACTTTTTTTTTTAGGTTTGTTATGAATTTCAGAGTTTTAACGAAACTTATCCCGATCTAACATTACAACAATAAGTATTGTTTGAACTTTGAATAAGGACTCTCACAAATAGTGTGAAAACTTTGCTTGCACTTTTATAAGTAAAAGGAAATCCAATTATTCTTATCAAGAAGAAAGGGAGGATACGCAATCATCTATACACAAGATTCAAGAATCATAATACATTTTAGGAAAGAAAAAAATCATAATACAATTTAAGTTGAATCATGATCCTAATTTGATCTAATTGACTTTTAATTTTCCTAATTTCGTAACAACTTGTCTCTAAAAATGAAATGATGAAAAAGAGAAAGAATCTAGAATGATTAATTTGATAATAATATCATGAAAGTGGCTTGTGCAAGTGGTATGGTTGGGAAGTTATTTTCAATTCTTGTAAAAAATAAAGTGGGTTAAGGAGCCTAATTCTCTTAATTAGCACTTCAACAACCTAATAATATATTTTCAACTCTTAATTACTACCCTCCATAGTCTCATTAGTCTACCCTGTTAAGCACTCTATCTATAATTAATTTTAGGCTTTCAGCTCATTTGTTTTTGTTTTTATTGTATATATATATATATATATAGGATATAACAAAGTAGTGCAAGTAAATTGAATAAATCCTATGAATTTTGATGTAGTCGGGAACGTAAACTCACACACAATCAAACAAACAAATAATCTTGATTATCGTTGATTCCAAGAATGCCAGGAAAAAATAGATATTTTGAGTAGAGTGCTGATGCTGTTATTCATAAATATGATAAACACATCCATATTTTAATAAAAAATTTAACTACAAAAATATCCTAATAGAAATTTACCAATAATGACGCATTAGTTTAATTAAAAATAAATCAAATACTATATACGCTCATTAATTACTCTAATATCTTCGACTATATCTCTTTATTTTTAAAAAAAAAAAATTAAACCTTAATTCTATTTCAAATATCAAAATCCCCCATTATCATATAACAAAGTAACAAAAAAAAAAAATAATAATTAGAAGACTCTGATCATACAGAGGTATATATATATATATATATTTTTTATGAACTCTATCAATTAACAAAAAGTGAGAAGTTATTTTTTTTTTTTAAAAAAAAAGATAGCAATGCATATCGTTGTGTATCCAGGAGATCAACAATGGTATGAGGATGTGAAATCTGTTGTAATAGATATCAACAACTTGATAAAGTTGAGTTCTCTTTGTTTTCATTTCTCTGAAGTAAAGCTTCTCGAATGTTCCTTCAAAAAAGCAAAGCATGAAATTCCATACGTTTAAGTAAGTTCAAATTTGTGATTGACCATGATGTCAAGAGCATCACCTCCTGTGTCCCAAACTTTGTGGAATGTGATTATTATCAACATGGACAATGCTTAAGATTTGTAAATGTTGAGAGGATATCTGATGCTGTTATTGATGGAAAGGAACTTACTACGACTGTACTATGTTTTCGAGCATAGAGAACTTAAAAATTTATCATTTGTAAAATTGAGTGTGTTAATGACTTAATAGGGTTTATAAATAAATTGTATTTAAATGAAAACATTCATTTAAATAAGGTTACTGTTGGCATTAAGATGGGTGCTTATAGTAATGATTAAATTTTAAATTTTATACATGGGTGTACTTATCATATTTATGGGTGGCAATATTCACACCATTTTGAGTAAAACTCAAGTAATTTTTCATTTCATCAAAAACTAATCCTCCAAACCCTAATATAATCTATTTAGAAGAAACAAACCCAAATCCACAAGGATTCGAAATCTCCTAGAATCCTAAAGTTCCTAAACGAAATCAGGAAAGAATCCCAAATAAGGAAATACTTAATTGTTGCATAAGAAACTAAAAGTCTTTGAACAACAAACTAAATGACCCTTTTTGGGCCTCCAGTGATCCATAGTGGAGTCCGTACATTTTCCAATAGAGCTTGTCTTGGGCTTTCCAAAAACATATTATAATAGCAATTTTGAGCCCATATACAAAAGTTACAAGTCCACAAAGTCAGTCCCATTTTGAGTGCTCCAAGCAACCCACATACGAGATTGCCACCTGATCCACATCAAATTCAAAGTTCAAATTTTATTATAAGAGTGACGTTATTTGCATCTCTCAAAAGCCGTATGTACACCCCAAATTAATATATTTTCAAAAATTCAATATTACTCTTGATTAAAATGACTAAAATATATGACTAAAATGACTGAATAGTTTGTAACACCCAAAATTATTAATCAGTTTTCTATATCCTAAAACCTTTTCCATTTTTTCGAACCCTAATTTATTTTTTAAATACTACTTTCAAACATAAATTGGAAATTTAAAATCATCTCTGGATTGTAGAACTGATCAGAAAACAATTACAAACTTGAGAAGATTAGATAAAGAATAGAGAAAAAAAAAATTATATTGATTTTTCTAAGCAATGTCCATTTGTATTTTTTTTTTCTGTGTCTGTATATTATACTGGAAAAACACATACATAGCCAAAAAAAAAAAAAAAGCATTGATTGTTTGCTTAGCCTGTGGTTGCACGCTTTCTGGGCAATTACCCCTTTTTAATTTTTAATTTTTAATTTTTATTTTTTATTTTTTACTGGATGGCTGTTTCAAAAGCTTTAACAAAATGGATTATTTTATTCATTTTCCCCTTCATATATATATAGAGAGAGAGAGAGAGGACGAATTTCTGTAACTTTTTTTTAAGGAAAATTTATGTATAAACTATTGTAAATAAAATTAGTTCAAACCTAAACTCATTTGGTTATAATTTCTGTATTTATGGCGTGTTTACTAATTGGGAATGGAGAGAATCGGAATCAAGTTCCACTGGAAAATGAATGGAGGAGAATCGGAATTAAATTACTAAATTTCATTCCAGTGTTTACTAACAATTTAAGAATCAAAAATTGAATCAAATTTATTCCCTTTCTAGTGTTTACTTCAACTACAGAATTGGAATGATATATAGGTGATTACAAAAATATCCTTGTGTATATAATATGTTTAAATATATATATATATATATATGCAATACATGCTTTATGGAAAAAGAAAAAAGAAAAAAGAAAACTTATACAAAACAGTATGTATAAAATTAAAGTCATGCAACACATGGTCCCTTGCCATGGTGGTGGGCCTTCCTAAAGGAACTCCCTACCACCAAGTTTCAAGACCTAGTGTATGCATGATTTGTGCAAATTTTCCTACCAATAGTGTGGGTGTTGTCCCACTATATATGGGTGCCGTCTCTCCTCTTGTGGGAGTCGCAATCCGGGCTAAGCTTGTAGAGTACAATCTCACCGATCCCAGTAGTTGTTGTTGTAATCAAAACAAATAAAAAATTAAAGTCACTGCACTAATATATAGTACATGCTTTACAGAAAAAGAAAAAAAACTTAAACAAAACAGTGTGTGTGTATATATATATATATGAATATGTAATATTGCTTCAGTAAAAAGAAAAGAAATATATATATATATATGAATATGCAATACAGGCTTCTAGTAAAACGAAATATATATATATATAATTAATTATAAGTGAGGATATTTTAGTAAAAATACATTAATTCTCTTTTTCATTCAGGAAAGGGAACTTGATTCTTAGGGTGGGTGAAGGCCGGGGGGAATCAAATTCTCTTTCCATCAGTAACTTAATTATTGATTTGAGAGTGGGGTCCACATAACTTAATTCTCTAAAAATTTAATAAACATTGGAATTCACAAATCAATAACTTAATTCTCTTTCCTGAGTTTGATTACTGATTAGTAAACACGCCCTTAAGAGTTAGAATTTTTTTGCTTTTAAAAAACAGGAAATAAAATAATAAAATTTTAAATAATAATAAAGTTGATTAGATAATAAAATAGGTGTAGGTAGGGTGTAGTTACAAAAATACAATACAATAAAAATAAAGAAAAGGTATGTGTGTCATTAAATGGAGTTTATTAACAAACTAGAGTTTTATTTATTTATTTATTTATTAATATAATATGATATTCTTACGAGAGGGGTGCAAGTACCGCCACTCTTATTATAAATGTGTTATTAGTGTAAAGGAAGACTCCAAATATTTGAGATACAGATAAATAAAAAATATATATATATATTTTTTTTACAGAAATAAATAATACGAGAACATGCATAAATCTTATTTTTATTATCTTAGGGTGTTTTTTTTTTTTTTTGATAACATCTTAGGGTGTTTTTAACACATACTAAAAATAATTCTTTGTTAGAATCAAAACATACAACCTCATAATTAGTTTGTGGAAAATTTAGCTCACCCTCTTAACTAACTCAAATGGGATGTACCTCTCCTTGTGCATTCATCGTTCATCATTATTTTAAAAGTATGTGTGAGTAGTTTTCTTATGTTTGAGAAAGTTTATATCCAAAATACACATGTTGTGCTTAATCTGGACAGAACCCTAGCTCGTTGGGTGTCAAATTAAAAAAAAATGTAGAAAAAATCACAGAAAATGTAGAAGAATTATGGCACATTAAATGAAATTATGAAACATAAGAAATACAGTGACTATGGCATTAATAATTTACTTCATGCTTGACTTTTTATGGTAACACATATCAAAAGTCTGACTTTTCACATCTGATCTGACTAAAAAAATAATTGGAGAGAACCCATGTATAAACATGTGAAATTAATTTCAATTTCATTTACTACTCCAGCTTGGGAGCAGGTTTTGGTGGAAAAGTTTTCAACACCTTTGTCCTATTGAAATCAATTGAAAAATTGGTGCTACTTCTTTGGATAAAAGTTAAAAAGTCTTTAATAAAGTTTTGGTTAATTGAAACCAATTTCAGCTTGATTTATTTTGTGGTGGGTGATCCCCTCTAAAGAGAGTTTCTCAAAAAATCTAGTAGATTTCAGAATAGTTTTTAGAAGATTTTTAAATAAATCATTGAATTTACACAACAATGACAACATTGGTGGATTAGTAAAGTAAAAAATGTACAATTATGTGAGACAGTAACATCGCATTCGACCTATTCCGTGGCGATGAATTTTAGTGTGTAACCATATATTCCACTAAAGATTTTCTCATAAAGTGGATAGAGTCGAGTATAACATCTTAATCCATGAGTTTACATGGTGATGGATATTATGTTGACAACTCACATTTCAACATGATTTGAGAAGTTTTTCTAAGAAAAACGGAAAGAAAAAAAAGAAGGAAATAACTCTATAAAAAAAATATTAAAAAAAAAGTCACAAATAGGCTCAATCTAACATGTCAAATAGGGATGGCCATTTTCCCCTGGGGCCACAAATCCCCGCTCCCCTATCCCCATTTGTTGGAAATTTTTTTGGGGAAAATGAGGAAATGAGGGGGTTGTTGTGAAAATCATCCCCATTTCTCCATTTCCCCCACAAATTCATGGAAATGGGGATGGGGATGGGGGTAAGTGCCCTCATCCCCATTTTCCCATTCCCCCCAAATATTATATATAATATATAAATATATTTTTATTTTTATTTTTTCAATATTTTTATTCTTACTAACTACATATACATCTTTATTATGTACTTTTTGTATTGGGTGTTATTTTGTATTTGAATTTAATGGATTGTATATTTTTTTTATTATATAATTTTTACCGATATAGGGAAAATAGGGGAATGGGGAAATGGGGAACTCGGGGGAAATAGAGAAAACAGGGAAATGGGGATGGGGTTGGGGGGACCTCCCCCCAAAACTACCCCATCCCCATTTTCCCCAAATTGGGAGGGATCTACATCTGCCCTCGTTTCCCCATTGGCCATCCCTAATGTCAAAACATATATTGTATAGGTCATAACTTGGAGATGGATTGGGTATAGATAAAGATTTAAAGGCTATACCCAATAGTTTGGCCTTTATTCTCAAAGGTGGACCAACATAAACATTATATTGAAAATTTTATTTTGGGCCCAAAACATTCTATAAAACGAAAAAAATAAAAATCAAAAAAATCAAAAGCCTTTTTTCATCTCTTTCCCTCAATCACGCGACGTCCTTAATATGTTTGGACTTAACTCTTAGATTCGATTGCTGAATCACTTCGAGACTCCACCCTTAGTTCGGGTAGGAGAGTAGGCTTTCAAAGTTTAATAAGATTTAAACCGCTGATCTGAAAGTTATTTACCTAAAGCTGAGCTAAGCCGCTATCGACAAAAACAATTGCAAGTTGCAAGCAATCCAAAAGACTAGTTTTATTAGGTCATGCTTACATCCTCTTTTTATGAACCCAAAAATCTAACATATATCCATTTGAATTGGAATCGTGAAAATTTTCAACTGCACGTGAAAATGTTACTTCTATGAAGTTTGAACATTGAATCTATATAATTTTTTATTCGATAATCACATCAAAGTTGTAATGGGCGTCATAATCAATTGCAAGAATTCAACAATTGGAGATTTCTTGCACTCAAAGTTTCAAACACACGTGAAAAGGACATTTGTCAAAATGTTTCAAATATGAAAGGCTGCTGGCTATTTCAAATGAATAAATGAGAATGAAAATGAGAATCATCTAATCTCTCTAAGTGCACATGCGTGAATGGAATCATTTCATTATTATATCATGAGTGCTAAATTATGTAATATTTACTCATATTAAATAATATATTATAAAATACTAGAGCATCTCCAATACAAATATGTATTTTTAGGTTTCTAACTAGTAACACGTCAGAATATATATTGAATATGGATTTACTTTGTTAATTTTTTTTCTTTTCAAGAAATGCATATTTTTGTCTTCAATATAATTATTTAAAATCAAATATATATTCATTTTGACTAATCATTTTAAGAAATCATAATCAGCATTTCTAGGTGAGTTTCTAAAGTTAGAAACAACTCTATATTTTCAAAAAAAAAAAAAAGTTTACCACATCACTTCCATAATCAAGTCAGATAATTACATTGGCAATATTTTTTCTACCTCAAATCATTATGCTTTTTCTACCTCAAAATTATATATATATATATATATATAATCACAAGATTGGTCATGATATGAGATCGTTGAAATATTGTCTATAACACAATTTTTAATCTTACTCATTATCATTTTAATGTTATTTGGACCTCCAAACTGAGTTTTTTTTTTTTTTTTTTTTCTTTCTTTTTTCTTTCCTTTTTCCATTAAATAACATTAAAATGATTCTTAAGATGGAGGTCCATCGTTGAGTCATCATCCCACCAAGCGAGTGGAGATCCGGTCAATCTCCATCACGGTTTGAAACCATGGAGATCGTTTCAGATTTTTTTTCTTTTCTTTTTTATTTTTTAAAATTGTAATTGTTTTTTAATAATTCTATTATCCATTAATTTTTATTATTTTTTTAAGATCTTCATAAATTTATGTATCTTTAAAATAAATTAAAAATAAATAAATTTTTATGTTAATTTAATTTTATAAACCATTTAAATATTATTTAATTTTAAATATATATATATATTTTAATGTAGAGCAAAGGCGGAACAGACATTTTATATTTTCCGTGATTAATTAACATGGTCAACGGTTAGTCAACTGGTCAAGGGGAAGTCATTGTTATTATGAATTTTTTGAGGATTTTAGTGCAATTTCACATATAAACAGTTTAAGTTTGTGTAATTTACCCTAAAATAAATATTAATAAAAAAAAAAAAACATAGCACGACACAACCTCATCAATCCAAAATGTTGACCAAAACAAGTTCACAAACCTCTTTTGTCATGTAGGATCACCTTCCAAGTTAATCTCACATGTGTTTCTTTCTTTCTTTCTTTCTTTCTTTCTCTCCAGGTTCTAAATCTCAAAAATTTCCCTTGAAACACTATCTTTAAGCTATTAGCTACCTTCAAATTCAATCCTACCATGAAACCTCTACTGTTAATACATCTTCTATCACTACTAATCCTACTTTTTCAACCCACATCAGCCATTGATTTCATCTTCAATGGCTTCAACTCCTCAAACTTGTTGTTCTACGGCACTGCCACCATTGAATCTCGTATTGTTTCTCTCACTAATCAAGCCCCTTTCAGTGTCGGTCGTGTTCTTTACCCAACAAAAATCCAAACAAAGAAACCAAATTCCTCTTATGTGTATCCATTTTCAACTTCTTTTATCTTCTCCATGGCTCCTTATAGAAATGTTCTTGCAGGGCACGGCTTTGTTTTGCTTTTTGTGCCATTTACAGACATCAGAGGTGTCACATCAGCTCAAAATCTAGGCTTATTCAACCAAACAAACGATGGTGATTCAAGTGGCCATGTGTTTGGAATCGAATTTGATGTTTTCAAGAACCTACAATTCAATGATATTGATGACAACCATGTTGGAATTGATGTGAATTCTTTAACTTCTAAGAGTTCACACGCAGCCGGGTATTGGCCTGATGATATTACAAGTGATGATGAGAAGCTATTCAAGAAATTGAAGCTGAACAATGGTGAAAATTATCAAGTTTGGATTGATTATAAAGATTCTTTGATTAATGTTTCTATGGCTTTAGCAGGCATGAGAAGGCCTAAAAGGAATTTGTTGAGTGTTTCTTTGAATCTATCTGGGGTTTTTGAAGATGATATGTATGTGGGGTTCACTGCATCAACAGGACAATGGGTTGAAAGTCACAAGATCTTAGCTTGGAGTTTCAGCAATTCAAACTTTTCATTAAGTGAAAAGCTGATCACTACTGGTTTACCATCTTTTGTTCTTCCAAAGAATGCATTTTTCAAATCAAAATCTTTCATTGCAGGAACAACAGTTGGTGGTTTCATTATTGTTGTTGTTTGTGTTCTGTTTTCTCTGTTTTTTATTAAAAGAAGTAGAAGAAAAGCAAGGGAAAGAGCAGAAATGGAGGATTGGGAATTGGAGTATTGGCCACATAGAATAACTTATCAAGAAATTGAAGCAGCAACAAAGGGTTTCTCAGAGGAAAATGTGATTGGAATTGGAGGTAATGGTAAGGTCTATAAAGGTGTTTTGATTGGTGGAACTGAGATTGCAGTGAAGCGAATTTCGCACGAAAACGAATTCTTAGCTGAAATTGCAAGCCTTGGAAGATTGAAGCACAGAAATTTGGTGGGGTTGAGAGGTTGGTGTAAGAGAGAAAAAGGTAGCTTCATGTTAGTGTATGATTACATGGAAAATGGTAGCTTAGACAAATGGATTTTTCAATGTGAAGAGACTAATTATATGTTGAGTTGTGAAGAGAGAATCACAATTTTGAAAAATGTAGCTTCTGGGGTATTGTATTTACATGAAGGTTGGGAGAAAAAAGTGTTACATAGAGATATTAAGGCAAGCAATGTGTTACTTGACAAGGAAATGAAGGGAAGCTTAGGGGATTTCGGGATAGCTCGAATGCATAATCATGGACAAGTAGCTAACACAACCCGTGTGGTCGGGACAGTAGGGTATTTGGCTCCGGAAGTGATAAGTACCGGTAGAGCTTCAACACAGACTGATGTTTTCGGATTCGGAGTTCTGATCTTAGAGGTGATGTGTGGGAAGAGACCTATAGAAGATGGAAAGAAACCATTAGTGGAGACAGTTTGGCAATTGATGGTGCAAGGGAAATTACTTGATGCATTAGATGAGAGATTGAGAGAGAAAGGAGAATTCAATGAAGAGGAAGTAGAGAGAGTGCTACATTTGGGATTGTTGTGTGCATATCCTGACCCAAATTCAAGACCAACAATGAGACAAGTAGTGAAAATATTGGAAGGAAAAACTAATCAAGAGGGTTGTGATCAGTCAGAAAATGAAGACATGGATGCATACTTGTTAGAGAAAAGGAACAGCAATGATCTGTGGAATAATTACTCACAGAGCTCTGGATATAGCAGCTATACAGCACATCCAACGTTCGACGATATTCGACAGTCCAATTCTTCTCCAATGTCACTCTCTTGTCTCTTGGTCTAATACAACAGTGCAAGGCAGATGAAGTTTGCATTCTTTGTTTTTGCACTTGTTCTTATTATAGGGTTCATTGTTCATTGATTTGTTCTTTTTTTTTTCTTTCTTTGTGAGTGTGTATAATAAAATAAATTAAAATGGTATTTTATAAATATGTAATTATCTTGAATATATTACCTATTTCTTTATTTTCGGATCGCATGGAAGGGAAAAAAGAAATGCTTTATTCTTTCTTCAACAATTTTAGATCACTAGTGGATCTTTTAGTAGGATTCGAACCCAGGTAAAATTCTGACAATCTATATCTATTGGAGAAAAAAATAGCGAATGGATCGTGTAGGATTCTTAAGAAATTATTCAATTTCTTAAAAAAGCATCCCCCCAAAAATGCATTTAGGGTCTTTGCAGGGAGAACTAAAACTTGTTGGGTATTTTGGTTTGAGTGTTTGACACATCTTCACACCCTAAAAGAAACGAGTTACGTCCAAGTTAAATTTGGAAATAAAAGTATTCTTTTCGTTTCTTGACTATGAAGTAAGACCAATCCTATGATCTAATTATCTTATGTCGAAACAAATTGACAAAACTTTATTTTAAGTATAAATGCAGAAATACTATTGTTGAGTAATTACTTTAATTTAATAATTTTTAAAAACAATCGATTCATGTCACGGTATCATAATATATTGTGTATCAATCCACATGACGAGTCTAACTGTTAAGTTTTTGGGTCTATCGGTTATTGACAATTGAGATTGCATAATCATATGCAATGTAATTAAAAGTGTTAAGCCATGGAACTTTAGTGGTTAGATTCTTACAAAGGTTTAACATATATAGTTTGGGTAATGCTATATATTTGGGACTGCCACGTAGGATTATATATATTTTTAGGACAATTTTTTGGGATAGGTAGCATTACCCATACGGTTTTTCACTCCCCATACCCCACCCACTAGTACTTGATTGTGCTTTGCTAGTTTGCTGCCACAAAACACAAAACAAGTGAACAAAATGAAGCAACCAAAGCAACAAACATAGATGATTAATTCAAAAACAAATCATAGATTAAATTATATAAATTCGCCATTAATCATCTGTTCACTACTTCACCATTAATCATCACTATGACACTATCTATGAAAGAAGCTAACGACCATAAAGTAAAATAGCCTCTATAAATAATGGATTTATATAGCTAGATTGCTGGAAAGCTGACCAATTTAATGGGGTGTTCTTACGAGAGGGGTGCAAGTACCGCCACTTTTATTATAAATGTGTTATGGAAGACTCCAAATATTTGAGATACAGATAAATAAATTTTTTATTTTTATTTTTATTTTTTTACAGAAAAAATAATACAAGAACCTGTGTAAAATTTATTTTTATTATCTCAGGGTGTTTTTAACACATATTAAAAATAATTCTTTGTTAGAATCAAAACATATAACCTCATAATTAGTTTGTGGAAAATTTAGCTCACCCTCTTAACTAACTCAAGTGGGATGTACCTCTCCTTCTACGTAGACCTGGCGCAGTTCCGGTTCCATAACCGTCGGTTTCAGTTCTGGTTCCGACGGAACCAACGGTTTTGAACCGGATTTTTTTTTTTTTTTTATATATATTTCAAAATATTACATTTTATTTTTTTATAAATAAAATGTTAAAAAGGACATCGTAGAGTATTGAACCGTGACCCATAACCCTTGTCCAAGTAATTATGTTTTCCCTTCCCTTCTCTTCCTTTTTATATAGGTTAGGCATCTCATTCACTTCTCTATTTATCCAATATGGGATGTGGGATAAGAAGTTATATTATGCATTTTTAACAAATATTTCAATTATTTCTTTTTACTGGTGTACATTGTTATAGCAAATGAATACTAATGTTGTTTTGATTCTTGGATGTGTTTCTAATAGTGTAATAGAATATATGTCCACCTGAATTCTGTATATTGCCATTTGATATTATATCTTTTAACTTGAACTTGTGATTTTCTTATATCTGAAGTTGAAATCAATTAAATAGATTTTAGTTGACCTTTATACACACTTATCTAAAACAACTATTTAATGCCATTATCAATAGTTGGCAGGCATGCATGAGCAGATCCACTATGCAAATGGTTTATTAAAAGAAATATGTTATATAAATAAATTCTTACTTTGGCCTGTCTGTGTAGAATTTGGATTTGGTCATCCTTATCCTTCTCCTTTCTTAATATAGTAGTCTCAGACTCTCAATAACGCTGCTGAAGTCTCATTCTGCTATTATTTATATTATAAAATATAAACATTTGGCGTTCTGTCAGTTGTAGACCTTCCCAAATTATCAAGACAGGTTCACGTTTTGTGTTGACTTAAAACATTTTTTTGTAATTGATTCTTGGTTGTGATTATATGCACGACTTCTAACATCCTCATACTATCATATATATTTATATTAATGGCATCATGTTATGAAGTCACTTCATCTGATATGTTGCTAGTTTTATGAATGAGTCGTGCAATTTTATAATTTGATTCAAACTCTTGAGTTGCTCTTACAATCGGGCAAATGTTAAAAGAACTTGCAATTTTATATGTTTGTATACAAATTAACAACAAAGTAAAACAAAACAACTAGAATAGAAAAACTAAGAAAATCCTACATCTCACATCGGATAAATATGAAAAGTAGAGAGTGGCCTAATTTATATAAAAAGGAGGAGAATGTAAAGGAAAATATATTGACTTGGACAAGGGTTATGGACCATGGTTCAATACTCTTTAATGTCATTTATTTTTTCAACATTTTATTTTTATAAATAAAGTGTTATTTTTTTTAATAATTTATTTTTCAAAAAAAAAAAAAAAACACTGGAACCGGAACTGTCGGTTCCATTCCGGTTTGAACCAGCCGGTTCTGTAAAAATTGGAACCGGAATCGGGCACCCTAGTTCCGGTTCCGGTTCCGGTTTCGATCGGTTCCTCCGGTTCTAATCGGAACCGTGCCAGGCCTACTTCTACGTTCATCATTCATCATTATTTTATAAGCATGCGTGGGTAGTTTTCTTATGTTAGGGAGAGTTGATATCCGAAATACACATGTTGTGCTTAATCCGAACAGAACCCTAACTCGTTCAGTATCAAATTTAAAAAAAAAATTGATGTAGAAAAAATCACAGAAAATGTAGAAGAATTATGGCACATTAAATGAAACATAAGAAATATAGCGACTATGGCATTAATAATTTACTTCATGCTTGACTTTTTATGGTAACACATATCAAAAGTCTGTCTTCTCATATCTAATCTGACTAAAAAAATAATTGGAGAGAACCCATGTATGAACATGTGAAATTAATTTCAATTTCATGTACGACTCCAGCTTGGGAGCAGGTTTTGATGGAAAAGTTATCAACACCTTTGTCCAATTGAAATCAATTGAAAAATTGGTGCTTACTTCTTTGGATAAAAGTTAAAAGTCTTTCATAAAGTTTTGGTTGATTGAAACCAATTTCAGTTTGATTTATTATGTGGTGGGTGATCTCCTCTAAAGTCTAAAGAGAGTTTCTCACAAAATATAGTAAAAAAAAGGCAAATCACACAAACTTACCCTGATTATATATGAAATTGCACTAAAACCCGCAAAAAAATCATAATAACAATGACTTCCCCTTGACAAGTTGATTAACCGTTAACAACGTTAATTAATCACGGAAAATATACAATGTCTGTTTTGCCCTTGCTCTACATCAGAAAAAAAAATTTAAAATTAAATAATATTTAAATGGTTTATAAAATTAAATTAACAAAATTTTTTTTTTTTAAAGACATACAGACTTAGGAAGATCTTAAAAAAATTAACAAAAATTAATGGATAATAGAATTATTAAAAAACAGTTACAATTTTAAAACATAAAAAAATTAATAGATAATAGAAAATTATTATAAAAAAAAGTTAATAGATAATTAAAAAAAGAAATTATATAAATAAAAAATAAAAAATAAAAGAAAAGAAATCTGAAACGATCTCCATGGTTTTAGGCCACAATAGAGATCAACTGGATATCCACTCACTCGGCGAGACATCCGTCTTAAGAATCATTTTAATGTTATTTGGACCTCCAAATTGAGTTTTTTTTTTTTTTTTTTTTTTTTTTTTTCATCAAATAACATTAAAATGATTCTTAAGATGAAGATCCATCATTGAGTCACCATCTCACCGAGCGAGTGGAGATCCAGTCGATCTCCATCACGGCCTGAAACCATGGAAATCGTTTCAGATATCTTTTCTTTTATTTTTTATTTTTTATTTTTTATTTATATAATTTATTTTTTTTAATTATATATTAACTGTTTTTTATAATAATTTTCTATAATCCATTAATTTTTTTTATGTTTTAAAATTGTAACTGTTTTTTTAATAATTTTATTATCCATTAATTTTTGTTATTTTTTTAAGATCTTGCTAAAATCTGTGTACCTTTAAAAAAAAAAAATTGTGTTAATTTAATTTTATAAACCATTTAAATATTATTTTATTTTATATATATATATATATATTTATATTTATGTAGAGCAAGGGCAAAACAAATATTGTATATTTTCCGTGATTAATTAACGTGGTCAACAGTTAATCAACTGGTTAAGGGGAAGTCATTGTTATCATGAATTTTTTTACGGGTTTTAGTGCAATTTCACATATAATCAAAGCAAATTTGTGTGATTTGCCCATAAAAAAAGGGGGGATTGCACAAATATCCCTCGAGACTTGATGAAATTGCACAGATATGGCAGTTTTGGCCATATACACACAAACTTCCCTCAACATTTGAAAATTGTTACACAAACATCCCCTGCCGTTAGATGGATCCGTTAGTCAATTGTCAAAAGTGTAAAAAGTCTAAAATACTCTTTATTTTTATTTTAAATAAACAAAAAAAATTAAAAAATAAGAGAAAAAATATAAAAATATATATTTTAGATAACATGAATATATCTTAAATATGAAACCTAGAAAAGAAAATTCATCTTTACAAATAAAAAAATAGTTTTTTAAACAATTTAATAATAAATAAATTTAAAATTTAAAATTGATTTAAAATCAAGGGGGAATTGCAAATTTTTTTTTTTTTTAAAGATGAATTTTTTTTCCATCTTTCTGATTTAAGATACAATCATATTTTCTAAAAGATTTTTTAATATTTTTTTATCTTATTTTTGAATTTTGAATTTTGTTTAAAATAAAAATATAGGGTATTTTAGACTTTTTATATGTTTGACCATTGACTAACGGATCCATTTAACGATAAGAGATGTTTGTGCAACAATTTTTAAATGTTGAGGAAAGTTTATGCGTAGATGGTCAAAACTGTCATATTCGTGTAATTTTATCAAATCTCAGGGGTAGGGGGCTATTTGTGCAATTCCCCCTAAAAAAAAACATATAGCAGGACACAACCTCATCAATTCAAAATGTTGACCAAAACAAGTTCACAAACCTCTTTTGTCATGTAGGATCACCTTTCACATGTGTTTCTTCTTTCTTTCTTTCTCTCCAGGTTCTATATCTCAAAAATTTCCCTTGAAACAGTATCTTGAAGCTACCTTCAAATTCAATCCGACCATGAAACCTCTACTGTTAATACATCTTCTATCACTACTAATCCTACTTTTTCAACCCACATCAGCCATTGATTTCATCTTCAATGGCTTCAACTCCTCAAACTTGTTGTTCTACGGCACTGCCACCATTGAATCTCGTATCGTTTCTCTCACTAATCAAGCCCCTTTCAGTGTCGGTCGTGTTCTTTACCCAACAAAAATCCAAACAAAGAAACCAAATTCCTCTTATGTGTATCCATTTTCAACTTCTTTTATCTTCTCCATGGCTCCTTATAGAAATGTTCTTGCAGGGCACGGCTTTGTTTTGCTTTTTGTGCCATTTACAGACATCAAAGGTGTCACGTCAGCTCAAAATCTAGGCTTATTCAACCAAACAAACGATGGTGATTCAAGTGGCCATGTGTTTGGAATCGAATTTGATGTTTTCAAGAACCGACTACTCAATGATATTGATGACAACCATGTTGGAATTGATGTGAATTCTTTAACTTCTAAGAGTTCACACACAGCCGGGTATTGGCCTGATGATATTACAAGTGATGATGAGAAGCTATTCAACAAATTGAAGCTGAACAATGGTGAAAATTATCAAGTTTGGATTTATTATAAAGATCCTTTGATTAATGTTTCTATGGATTTAGCAGGTATGAGAAGGCCTAAAGGGAATTTGTTGAGTGTTTCTTTGAATCTATCTGGGGTTTTTGAAGATGATATGTATGTGGGGTTCACTGCATCAACAGGACAATGGGTTGAAAGTCACAAGATCTTAGCTTGAAGTTTCAGCAATTCAAATTTTTCGATAAGTGAAAAGCTGATCACTACTGGTTTAGTATATTACATTGGCAAAACACATACATAGAAAGGAAAAAATAAAAAATAAAACTTTGATTGTTTGCTTAACCTGTGCGTTGCATGCTTTCTGGGTAATTACCCCTTTTTAATTTTTTCATTTTTTTTACTGGATGGCTGTTCAATAAGCTTTAATAAAATGGATTATTTTATTCTTTTTCCCCTTCATTATATATAAAGATAGAGAGGACGAATTTCTGTAACTTTTTTTAAGGAAAATTTCTGTATAAACTATTGTAAATAAAATTAGTTCAAACCCAAACTCATTTTGTTATAAATTTTGTATTTAAGAGTTAGAATTTTTTTTTTGAAAAACGGGAAATAAAATAATAAAATTTTAAATAATAATAAAATTGATTAGATAATAAAATACAATATAATAGAAATAAAGAAAGGGTATTTTTATCATTAAGCGGGGTTTATTAACAAACTAGAGTTTTTATTTATTTTTTATTTTTTAATTTAATGGGGTTTTCTTACGAGAGGGGTGCAAGTACCGCCACTTTTATTATAAATGTGTTACAGAAGACTGCAAATATTTGAGATACAGATAAATAAATTTTTTATTTTTATTTTTATTTTTTTACAGAAAAAATAATACGAGAACCTGCGTAAGTTTTATTTTTATTATCTCAGGGTGGTTTTAACACATTAAAAATAATTCTTTGTTAGAATCAAAACATATAACATCATAATTAGTTTGTGGAAAATTTAGCTCACCCTCTTAATTCAAGTAGGATGTATCTCTCCTTCTGTGTTCATCCTTCATCGTTCATCATTATTTTATAGGGGCAGGATCTATGACCCCATTTTTTTACACATTTTTTGACACACTTTTGTGTCCATTAGATGCTAGTTATTTGGATGGACAAGATTAACACACTAATCATCTTTTCTCTCTCATCCATTAATTTTTTATATATATCATTTCCTATTTCCTCTCTCCTCTCTCCTCTCTTCTCTCTCATCAACTTTAATAATTCTCTTTCCTTATTTATTTTTAATCTTTCCTCCTTAATGTTTTTTTTTCTCTTTTATTTATTCACTTCACCATCGTGAACTTCTTTATTTCTTCTCCCTTCCTATTTCCTTGGATTAGCATGAAATTAATTTTACATCTTTATCATAATGACAAAAAAAAAATAAAAAAAAAAATAAGAAGAATTGAAAAGACTTATAGTACTTTACGGTATGTTAAAATTTTGTTAATTAGTTCTTTTTTTTTTATCTGTTTCTAGTTTTTATTTTACCAATTTTATTTGTTTGTAGGTTTTTATAGAATTACTTATTTGTACTTGTTTGAATTGATTTGTATCATAAATCATAGGGCTATTAAATTACCCCTTCATAAACTCATGCCAAAATTGTTGTATCTAATTGTTTGTAAACCTATTCCAAAAACGAAAAAGAAAATAAAATGTATGATGCTATTGTTCAATTTTTGCAAATACATTAACATGATCGATATAAGTTAAAATAATGCTACTGTTCAACTTTACAAAATCATATGGTTGGAGTAAGCTAATGAAATAAGAAATTAAAAAAGAGGAAAAAAAAAAGAATATATATATGAAAAGATATATATATATATATATGAAAAGTTAAATGACAGTTAGAGAGAAAAAAAAAACTTGAAAATAAATGACCAAGGAAAAAAATAGAAGAGAGAAAAGGTGGAAAAATAACGTGAAAAGAAAAGAAGAAAAAAAAAAGATTTGAATAAAATATGGGTGAGAAATTAAAAAGATTGAATTAGGAGAGAGAAAAGGAATAACAAACATTTAATCTTGTCCATCCCAATAATAAGTATCCAATGAACACAAAAGTGTGTCAAAAAAATGTGTCAAAAAATGGAACCATGGATCCTGCCCCTATTTTATAAGCATGTGTAAGTAGTTTTCTTATATTTGAGAGTGTGGATATCTAAAATACACATGTTATTCTTAATCCGAACAAAACCTAACCCGTTTAGGGATGACCATTTTCCCCCGGGGCCCCAAATCCCCGCTCCCCCATCCCCATTTGGGGATTTTTTTTGGGGGAAAAATGGGGAAATGGGGGGGGGGGGATGGGGATGAATTTTATCCCCAAATTGAAATGGGGATGGGGATGGGGATGGGGAGGGGTCCCCCCATCCCCATTTCCCCATTTCCCCCAAATATATAATATAATATAATATAATATAATATATTAATATATATTTATTTTTATATTTTTATTACTTTTATTATTTTTATTATTTCCATTATTTCTATTTTACTAACTATAAATACATATTTATAACTTAAAACCTAACTTATATAGGCAAAATGGGGGAATGGGGAAATGGGGGATCCGGGGGAAATGGGGAATCTGGGAAAAACGGGAAAAAATGGGGAAAACGGGGAAATGGGGATGGGGGTGGGGAGACCTCCCCCCAAATCTACCCCATCCCCATTTTCCCCAAATGGGGAAATGGGGGGGTGGGATGGGGGAGGGTTTGGAAATTGGGGATGGGGATGGGGGGACCAATATCCATCCCCATTTCCCCATTGACCATCCCTAAACCCGTTCGGTAAAATCACATAAAATGTAGAAGAATTATGGCACATTAAATGAAACATAAGAAATGTAGCAACTATGGCATTAATAACTTACTTCATGCTTGACTTTTTATGGTAACACATATCAAAAGCCTGACTTCTCACATCTGATCCGACTAAAAAAATAACTGGAGAGAACCCATGTGTGAACATGTGAAATTAATTTCCAGCTTGGGAGCAGGTTTTGGTGGAAAAGTTGTCAACACGTTTCTTTGTCCAATTGAAATCAATTGAAAAATTGGTGCTTACTTCTTTGGATAAAAGTTAAAAAGTCTTTCTTAAAGTTTTTGTTAATTGAAACCAATTTCAGTTTGATTTATTTTGTGGTGGGTGATCTCCTCTAAAGTCTAAAGAGAGTTTCTCACAAAATATAGTAAAAAAAGGGCAAATTACGCAAACTTACACTGATTATATATGAAATTGCACTAAAACCCATAAAAAATCATAATAACAATGACTTCCCCTTAACCAGTTGACTAACCGTTGACCACGTTAATTAATCACAGAAAATATACAATGTCTGTTTTGCCCTTGCTCTACATCAGTAAAAAAAATATTTAAAATAAAATAATATTTAAATGGTTTATAAAATTAAATTAACACAATTTTTTTTTAAAGACACACAGATTTAAGAAGATCTTAAAAAAATAACAAAAATTAATGGATAATAAAATTATTAAAAAACATTTACAATTTTAAAACATAAAAAAAATTAATAGATAATAGAAAAATATTATAAAAAAAGTTAATAGATAATTAAAAAAAGAAATTATATAAATAAAAAATAAAAAATAAAAGAAAAGAAATCTGAAATGATCTCCATGGTTTCAGGCCACAATAGAGATCGATCGGATCTCCACTTGCTCGGTGACACGGTGACTCAACGATAGACCTCCATCTTAAGAATCATTTTAATGGTATTTGGACCTCATAACTGAGGGTTTTTTTTTTTTTTTTTTTTTTTTTCATCAAATAACATTAAAATGATTCTTAAGATGGAGGTCCATCGTTGAGTCACCATCTCGCCGAGCGAGTGGAGATCCAGTCGGTTGATCTCCATCACGGCCTGAAACCATAGAGATCGTTTCAGATTTCTTTTCTTTTATTTTTTTTATTTTTAATTTATATAATTTCTTTTTTTAATAATATATTAACTGTTTTTTTAAATAATTTTCTATAATCCATAATTTTTTTATGTTTTAAAATTGTAACTGTTTTTTTAATAATTCTATTATCCATTAATTTTTGTTACTTTTTTAAGATCTTCCTAAAATCTATGTATCTTTAAAAAAATTGAGTTAATTTAATTTTATAAACCATTTTAAATATTATTTAATTTTAAATAAATAAATAAATATTTATGTAGAGCAAGGGCAAAACAAACATTGTATATTTTCCGTGATCAATTAACGTGGTCAACGGTTAGTCAACTGGTCAAGGGGAAATCATTGTTATTATGAAATTTTTACGGGTTTTAGTGCAATTTCACATATAATCAAAGTAAATTTGTGTAATTTGCTCTTAAAAAAAGAGAAACTGCACAAACATCCATCGAGGTTTGATGAAATTATACAGATATGAAAGTTTTTGCCATATAAACACAAACTTTCCTCAACATTTGAAAATTGTTGCACAAACATCCCCTGTCGTTAGATGGATCTGTTAGTCAATGATCAAAATTGTAAAAAGTCTAAAATACCCTTTAGTTTTATTTTAAATAAACAAAAAAAATTAAAAAATAAGATAAAAAATATTAAAATATATATTTTAGATAACATGAATATATCTTAAATATGAAACCTAGAAAAGAAAATTCATCTTTACAAATAAAAAAAAAAAGTTTTTAAAACAATTTAATAATAAATAAATTTAAATTTTAAAATTTATTTAAAATCAAGGGGGGATTGCACCAATTTTTTTTTTTTAAGATGAATTTTTTTTTCCAGCTTTCTGATTTAAGATACAATCATATTTTCTAAAAGATTTTTTAATATTTTTTTATCTTATTTTTGAATTTTGAATTTTGTTTAAAATAAAAATATAGGGTATTTTAGACTTTTTACATGTTTGACCATTGACTAACGGATCCATTTAATGATAAGAGATGTTTGTGCAACAATTTTCAAATGTTGAGGAAAGTTTGTGCGTAGATGGTCAAAACTGTCATATTCGTGTAATTTAATCAAATCTCAAGGGATAGGGGGATATTTGTGCAATTCCCCCTAAAAAAAACATATAGCAGGACACAACCTCATCAATTCAAAATGTTGACCAAAACAAGTTCACAAACCTCTTTTGTCATGTGTTTCTTTCTTTCTTTCTTTCTCTCCAGGTTCTATATCTCAAAAATTTCCCTTGAAACAGTATCTTGAAGCTACCTTCAAATTCAATCCGACCATGAAACCTCTACTGTTAATACATCTTCTATCACTACTAATCCTACTTTTTCAACCCACATCAGCCATTGATTTCGTCTTCAATGGCTTCAACTCCTCAAACTTGTTGTTCTACGGCACTGCCACCATTGAATCTCGTATTGTTTCTCTCACTAATCAAGCCCCTTTCAGTGTTGGTCGTGTTCTTTACCCAACAAAAATCCAAACAAAGAAACCAAATTCCTCTTATGTGTATCCATTTTCAACTTCTTTTATCTTCTCCATGGCTCCTTATAGAAATGTTCTTGCAGGGCACGGCTTTGTTTTGCTTTTTGTGCCATTTACAGACATCAAAGGTGTCACGTCAGCTCAAAATCTAGGCTTATTCAACCAAACAAACGATGGTGATTCAAGTGGCCATGTGTTTGGAATCGAATTTGATGTTTTCAAGAACCGACTACTCAATGATATTGATGACAACCATGTTGGAATTGATGTGAATTCTTTAACTTCTAAGAGTTCACACACAGCCGGGTATTGGCCTGATGATATTACAAGTGATGATGAGAAGCTATTCAAGAAATTGAAGCTGAACAATGGTGAAAATTATCAAGTTTGGATTGATTATAAAGATTCTTTGATTAATGTTTCTATGGCTTTAGCAGGTATGAGAAGGCCTAAAAGGAATTTGTTGAGTGTTTCTTTGAATCTATCTGGGGTTTTTGAAGATGAAATGTATGTGGGGTTCACTGCATCAACAGGACAATGGGTTGAAAGTCACAAGATCTTAGCTTGGAGTTTCAGCAATTCAAATTTTTCATTAAGTGAAAACCTGATCACTACTGGTTTACCATCTTTTGTTCTTCCAAAGATTCCATTTTTCAAATCAAAATCTTTCATTGCAGGAACAACAGTTGGTGGTTTCATTATTGTTGTTGTTTGTGTTCTGTTTTCTCTGTTTTTGATTAAGAGAAGTAGAAGAAAAGCAAGAGAAAGAGCAGAAATGGAGGATTGGGAATTGGAGTATTGGCCACATAGAATAACTTATCAAGAAATTGAAGCAGCAACAAAGGGTTTCTCAGAGGAAAATGTGATTGGAATTGGAGGTAATGGTAAGGTCTATAAAGGTGTTTTGATTGGTGGAGCCGATATTGCAGTGAAGCGAATTTCGCACGAAAACGAAGGAATGAGAGCTTTCTTAGCTGAAATTGCAAGCCTTGGAAGATTGAAGCACAGAAATTTGGTGGGGTTGAGAGGTTGGTGTAAGAGAGAAAAAGGTAGCTTCATGTTAGTGTATGATTACATGGAAAATGGTAGCTTAGACAAATGGATTTTTCAATGTGAAGAGACTAATTATATGTTGAGTTGTGAAGAGAGAATCACAATTTTGAAAGATGTAGCTTCTGGGGTATTGTATTTACATGAAGGTTGGGAGAAAAAAGTGTTACATAGAGACATTAAAGCAAGCAATGTGTTACTTGACAAGGAAATGAAGGGAAGCTTAGGGGATTTCGGGTTAGCTCGAATGCATGATCATGGACAAGTAGCTAACACAACCCGTGTGGTAGGGACAGTAGGGTATTTGGCTCCGGAAGTGATAAGTACCGGTAGAGCTTCAACACGGACTGATGTTTTCGGATTCGGGGTTTTGATCTTAGAGGTGATGTGTGGGAAGAGACCTATAGAAGATGGAAAGAAACCTTTAGTGGAGACAGTTTGGCAATTGATGGTGCAAGGGAAATTACTTGATGCATTAGATGAGAGATTGAGAGAGAAAGGAGAATTCAATGAAGAGGAAGTAGAGAGAGTACTACATTTGGGATTGTTGTGTGCATATCCTGACCCAAATTCAAGACCAACAATGAGACAAGTTGTGAAAATATTGGAAGGAAAAACTAATCAAGAAGGTTGTGATCAGTCAGAAATTGAAGACATGGATGCATACTTGTTAGAGAAAATGAACAGCAATGATCTGTGGAATAATTACTCACAGAGCTTTGGATATAGCAGCTATACTGCACATCCAACGTTCGACGATATTCGACAGTCCAATCCTCCTTCAATGTCATTCTCTTGGTCTAATACAACAGTGCAAGGCAGATGAAGTTTGCATTCTTTGTTTTTGCACTTGTTCATTGTCCATTGATTTGTTCTTTTTTTTTTCTTTCATTCTCTGTGAGTCTGTACATATATATTATATATATTTATGTAATGTAAAATGAATACCAATGATAATGAAAAAGATGAGCTTAGATTAGATAATCTTTTATAGATACATAATAAATAAAAAAGATTTCCTGTAGGACCTAATAATAATCCATTGGTGTGTAACTTGTTTAACTTTGGCTAATTGGTCTGCACATGTTTGACACTTCCCCTATCACAATATCAATAATTTAATTCAACATTTTGTTTGATAAGTTTTTTTTTATCATCTATAAATTTTAAAAAAATTCCTCTCTATTTATATATATATATATATATATATTAAAGAAGCTAGTCTAGGCCTCCTCCCTCATCGTCTTATTGGAACCGCCTGTTCATATTTCAAAACCATATCACATCCCGGATTTAATGAAATATAATGAATTACGTACAATGGTATTTTATAAATATGTGATTATCTTGGATATATTACCTATTTCTTTATTTTCGGATCACATGGAAGGGATAAAAGAAATGTTTTATTCTTTCTTCAACAATTTTAGATCACTAGTGGATCTTTTAATAGGATTCAAACCCAGGTAAAATTTTGACAATCTATAATTGGAGAAAAAAATAGCGAACGGATCGTGTAGGATTCTTAAGAAATTATTCAATTTCTTAAAAAAGCATCCCCCAAAAATGCATTTAGGGTCTTTGCAGAGAGAACTAATGCTTGTTGGGTATTTTGGTTTGAGTGTTTGACACATCTTCACACCTTAAAAGAAACGAGCTACATCCGAGTTAAATTTGGAGATAAAAGTATTATTTTCGTTCCTTGACAATGAAGTAAGACCAATCCCATGATCTTATTATCTTAACTCGAAACAAACTGACAGAACCCTATTTTAAGTATAAATGCAGAAATACTACTGTTGAGTAATTACTTTCATTTAATAATTTTTAAAAACAATTGATTCATGTCACGGTATCATAATATATTGTGTATCAATCCACATGACAAGTCTAACTGTTTAAGTTTTTGGGTCTATCGGTTATTGACAATTGAGGTTGCATAATCATATGCAATGTAATTAAAAGTGTTAAGCAATGGAACTTTAGTGGTTAGATTCTTACAAAGGTTTAACATATATAGTATGGGTAATGTTATATATTTGGGACTACCACGTAAGATTGTACATATTTTTGGGACAATTTGTTGGGATGTGTAGCATTACCCATATAGTTTTTCACTCCCCATACCCCACCCACTAGTGCTTGAGTGTGCTTTGCTAGTTTGCTGCCACAAAACACAAAACAAGTAAACAAAATGAAGCAACCACAGCAACAAACATAGATGATTAATTCAAAAACAAATCATAGCAAAGTTATGGTTGTCATGTGCATATAAATTTGATTAAATTATATCTATTCACCATTAATCATCACTATGACAGTATCTATGAAAGAAGCTAACGACCATAAAGTAAAATAGCCTCTATAAATAATGGATTTATATAGCTGGATTGCTGGAAAGCTGACCAATTTGACTTCAAACACTTAATAAAAATTAACAAAAAATTAAGATGTATTTTAAATCCGATCCATGTCATTATCTCCCAACAAACCTGACCCCCCATATTTTTTCTCTTTGAAAAACCAGAAAGAAAAAAAAAAGGTTGTGTGTTTGTGAATTGCAAGAGCAGTCAATTTAGAGCCATTTAGCGTATTTTATTTGAATGAAAAAAAGTCATTGAAATGACATAACTTTGTCTATATACTGTACGATGACCGATGCTTTGTAAAAATTTAATCACCCATTTTTCTTATTTTAAATTTATTTCGACTTTAATTTGGTTGTAAACTTATGATGGTAAAGGTTATCATTCAGCATGATAATGTTTACTATTCGAATTGTACACACAGAATACGTTAAAAAATGCACTCACTATATGCCATCAAAAAGGTACATGCTACATATGCCATTCAACTTGATGATATCTCCTGTTTAAATCAGTATATCTGGTAAAACAAAAAAAAAAAAGTATTTGACTTTGACTAGAAGATCTTTCAGAGATGGCCGGCGGCTGGCTGCAGCTATAATACCTTCTCTGACTCTGACTTATTTTTGTCTGTATTTGTCATTTTATATCCTTTTAATTTTATTTTTTTCTCTCTAAGAGCTTCTCCAACCCTGCTCTATCCCCCACGCCATCTCCAATTTGCAGCCAAAATCCCCTCCAACCCATCACCATATGCTGCGCCAACCGATGAAGATGAACAGTGTCGCACAATATATTGCGTGACACTGTTTATCACTGTGTAAACACTGTTCTGTTTTTTATTTATCCCTCAACTTTTATACAATCACGTTTTGACCCTATATTTTAAAATATATTCTGATTATATCCTTTATTAAAAGGTTTTGTTTATTCACAGTTTTACCCTAATCAGTTAAATTTATTCCAACTTGGTCATTTTTATTATTTAATGATTTTGTTTTGATTTAATTATTATTGATATTAACATTTATAATAAACTAAAATGAAGTGTATAATTAAAAAATTTAAATGCCATTTTTTTTAATTAAATCACTTCATTCGTATGTATTTTACCGAATTAAATTTAATTTCTATTAATGTATTAATTTCATAATTTCGTATTTTTATTGCAATATTATGTTAATTATGGGGTGAAATGTTAATTGTGGAGAAATATTTAAAAAAGGGAAAGAAATGGAATATTCCTGGGAATATTCCTTATAGAGATAAATTTGAAGCAATGGGTTGGAGATGGAATAGTGAAATAGAGTGACTGTTGAGTTATTTTAGTGCAAAACTTGCATAAAATCCACTATTTGGGTTGGAGTTGCTCTAAACAACCAAAATGCCCTTGTATCTGAAAATTTGTCCCCATCTGAATTCTGAAGTCTGAACCCTCCTCATGTAGGGTCACCTTCCAAGTTGATCTTACAGGTGTTTCTTTCTTTCTTTCTTTCTATCTATCTATCTCTCCAGGTTCATTCATTCATTAATCTTATCTAAATCTCAAAAATTTCCCTTGAAACACTAGCTTTAAGCTACCTTCAAATTCAATCCTGCCATGAAACCTCTACTGTTAATACATCTTCTATCACTACTAACCCTACTTTTTCAACCCACATCAGCCATTGATTTCATCTTCAATGGCTTCAACTCCTCTAATTTGTTGTTCAACGGCTCTGCCACCATTGAATCTCGTATTGTTTCTCTCACTAATCAAACCAATTTCACTATCGGTCGTGTTCTTTACCCAACAAAAATCCAAACAAAGATACCAAATTCCTCTTATGTGTATCCATTTTCAACTTCTTTTATCTTCTCCATGCCTCCTTCTAGAAATGTTCTTGAAGGGTACGGCTTGGTTTTGCTTTTTGTACCATTTAAAGGCATCAAAGGAGCCACATCAGTTGAATATCTAGGCCTATTCAACCGCACAAACAATGGTAATTCAAGTAACCATGTGTTTGGAATCGAATTTGATGTTTTTAAGAACCAACAATTCAATGATATTGATGACAACCATGTCGGAATTGATGTGAATTCTTTAACTTCTATGAGTTCACACGCAGCCGGGTATTGGCCTGATGAGAAGCTATTCAAGAAATTGAAGCTGAACAATGGTGAAAATTATCAAGTTTGGATTGATTATAATGATTCTTTGATTAATGTTTCTATGGCTTTAGCAGGTATGAGAAGGCCTAAAAGGAATTTGTTGAGTGTTTCTTTGAATCTATCTGGGGTTTTTGAAGATGATATGTATGTGGGGTTCACTGCATCAACAGGACAATGGGTTGAAAGTCACAAGATCTTAGCTTGGAGTTTCAGCAATTCAAATTTTTCATTAAGTGAAAAGCTGATCACTACTGGTTTACCATCTTTTGTTCTTCCAAAGATTCCATTTTTCAAATCAAAATCTTTCATTGCAGGAACAACAGTTGGTGGTTTCATTATTGTTGTTGTTTGTGTTCTGTTTTCTCTGTTTTTGATTAAGAGAAGTAGAAGAAAAGCAAGAGAAAGAGCAGAAATGGAGGATTGGGAATTGGATTATTGGCCACATAGAATAACTTATCAAGAAATTGAAGCAGCAACAAAGGGTTTCTCAGAAGAAAATGTGATTGGAATTGGAGGTAATGGTAAGGTCTATAAAGGTGTTTTGATTGGTGGAACTGAGATTGCAGTGAAGCGTATTTCACACAAAAACGAAGGAATGAGAGCTTTCTTAGCTGTAATTGTAAGCCTTGGAAGATTGAAGCACAGAAATTTGGTGGGGTTGAGAGGTTGGTGTAAGAGTAAAAAAGGTAGCTTCATGTTGGTCTATGATTACATGGAAAATGGTAGCTTAGACAAATGGATTTTTCAATGTGAAGAGACTAATTGTATGTTGAGTTGTGAAGAGAGAATCACAATTTTGAAAAATGTAGCTTCTGGGGTATTGTATTTACATGAAGGTAAAAATGCGTTACATAGAGACATTAAGGGTAGCAATGTGTTACTTGACAAGGAAATGAAGGGAAGCTTAGGGGATTTCGGGTTAGCTCGAATGCATAGTCATGGACAAGTAGCTAACACAACCCGTGTGATCGGGACAGTAGGGTATTTGGCTCCGGAAATGATTAGAACCGGTAGAGCTTCAACATAGACTGATGTTTTCGGATTCGGGGTTTTGATCTTAGAGGTGATGTCTGGGAAGAGACCTATAGAAAATGGAAAAGAGCCATTAGTGGAGACAGTTTGGCCATTGAAGGTGCAAGGGAAATTACTTCATGCATTAGATGAGAGATTGAGAGAGAAAGGAGAATTCAATGAAGAGGAAGTAGAGAGAGTACTACATTTGGGATTGTTGTGTGCATATCCTGACCCAAATTCAAGACCAACAATGAGAGAAGTAGTGAAAATATTGGAAGGAAAAACTAATCAAGAGCGTTGTGATCAGTCAGAAAATGAGGACATGGATGCATGCTGGTTAGAGAAAATGAACAGCAATGATCTGTGGACTAATTACTCACAGAGCTTTGGATATAGCAGCAATACAGCACATCCAACGTTCGACGATATTCGACAGTCCATATCTTCTTTAATGTCACTCTCTTGGTCTAATACAACAGTGCAAGGCAGATGAAGTTTGCATTCTTTGTTTTTGCACTTGTTCTTGTTGAAATTATTATAGGTTTGTTCATTGATGTGTTCTTTTTTTTTTTTTTTTTTTTAAGATGAGCTTAGATTTGAGAACCATATATCAAGTGAGTTGTTTCCGTATTTGATTGATTGGTTTGAGAGATTTAAAAAGTGTGGTGTTGTGTTATCATATTCATAGTTCATTGACTGTTAAAACCCGGGTACCCGGCCGGGTCCGGGTATACCCGGCCCGGACCCGGGTTTTTGCCATCCCTACAAATACCGCCACTCTTATTATAAATGTGTTAAGGAAGATTCCAAATATTTGAGATACAGATAAACAATTTATTTATTTATTTTTACAAAAAAAAAAAATACGAGAACCTGCATAAATTTTATTTTTGGAACATGTAACCTCATAATTAGTTTGTGGAAAATTTAGCTCACTCTCTTAACTAACTCAAGTGGGATGTACCTCTCCTTTTGCATTCATTGTTTATCATTATTTTATAAGTATGTATGAGTAATTTTTGTTGAAAAATATGAAACTTTTCTTAAATATGTGGCTCATAATATGGCTAATGCTTGCCTCATGCTTGGCTCTAATATGGATCATAGCTCATGACTTACGACTTAACTTAACTAAGGTTATGATTAAATCATGGTTAAGCTCATGATGTATGAAATGATGTAATGAATGTGATGTAATTTTGCATAAGATGTGTAGAGATTTCTCTTGATATCCAAAGAATTCTAGAGTTATCTGTAACTCTCTTGATAACAAGCTTTTGTTCTCTATATATAAATCCCATTTGGGCAATGAAGATAAATGAAGCCATCATGCATTAAAGATGGCGTATGATGTGAATTTATGATCTATTAAAATTGTTTTTTTTTTTCTTATGCTACTCTCTTTCATGTTTATGTCTTGATAAATGCATATGACCTTATGCTTTTGTGAAAATATGTTCTTGATAAATGTTTCTTTTATGTTTCCGAAATCTCTACACCTATAAATGAGTTTTTTTGTTTTATAAAAAAATCCAACAGTTTTCTTATATTTGAAAGAGTTGACATTCGAAATACACATGTTGTGCTTAATCCAAACAGAACCCTAACTCGTTCGGTGTCAGATTTTAGAAGAAGAAGAAAAATGATGTAGAAAAAATCACAGAAAATGTAGCAGAATTATGGCACATTAAATGAAACATAAGAATCCCAGGTTTTGGTGGAAAAGTTTTAACACTTTTGTCCTATTGAAATCAATTGAAAAATTGGTGCTACTTCTTTGGATAAAAGTTAAAAAGTCTTTCATAAGGTTTTGGTTAATTGAAGCCAATTTCAGTTTGATTTATTTTGTGGTTGGTGATCTCCTCTCAAGAGAGTTTCTAACAAAATCTAGTAGATTTCAGAATAGTTTTTAGCAGATTTTTAAATAAAATCATTGAATTTACACAACAATGACAACATTGGTGGATTAGTAAAGTACAAATGTACAATTATGTGGGACAACGATATCGCATTTAGCCTATTCTAAGACGATGAATTTTAGTGTTTAACCATATATTCCACTAAAGATTTTTTGGATAGAGTTGAGTACAACATCTTACTCCACGAGTTTACGTGATGACGGATGTGATGTTGATAATTCACATGTCAACATGATTTGAAAAGTCTTTTTTAAGGAAAAAAAAAAAAAAAAAAAGTCACAAACGGGCTCAATCTAACATGTCAAAACACAGATTGTATAGGTCATAACTTGGAGATGGACTGGGTTTTGATAAAGATTAAGAGGCTATACCCAATAGTTTTGCCTTTATTCTCAAAGGTGGACCAACATAACCCTATATTGAAAATTTTATTTTGGGCCCAAAACATTCTATAAAATGAAATGAAAAAAAAATAAATAAATAAATAAAAAAAATTGAGATATTTACACCCCTAAAAATCAGTATATGCATCCCTTTTTGTATGACACCCCATTAAAAAAATTTAAATACTTATATCTTGTAAGCACACCCCACATATTGCCAAATATATCATTTCTTTTAATTTTGAAAAAAAAAAAAAGAAGAGAAAAACATATTAAAAGTAAATAAATTATATATAATTAAAATGAAAAAAAAAAAAAAAATGGGAGGAACCAGCTGCACCCTGACACTCAGATTTGGGAATATATATATATATATATATAAAAGTCAGATTAGGGAGGAGACAGTGGCTTTCTCATCTATATTGATGGATACCTCCTCCATCTTTTCAACCAGATGCATAGAACCACGAAGAACACCCCCAGATGTCAGGTTTCTTCCTTGAACATGAACTGTCAAGCAACTGCATGTAAATGCCATAGAAAGTTAGTACTTGCTCAAATGTATAGAAGTGCTAAAATAGATGGATACCTCCTCCATGGCTCCATCTCCTCCATCTGTTTTTATTTATGATGGAGAAGGGCTGGCCACAGGACTCCTTCATTGTTTTAGGCTTGGGAGAAGACTGCCTTCTCCCAAGTTTTCGATGAAGGTTTTTGTTGTTTCTTTATTAATTATATTATTCCATTTTAAATATATTTTTCTTGAAAAAAAAATTATAATATCTTTTGTTTAAAATATTAATAATTTAGTTTAGGGGTAATGTTGGAATTTGGAAGATTTATAAATTTGGGGTGTACATACAGTTTTAAAAGGGTGCAAGTATCGTGACTCAAAAAAAAATTCAAAGGTTTTTTTTTTAATCTCATTCCTCCGATCACGCGACGTCCTTAATATGTTCGGACTTAACTCTTAAATTCGATTGCCGAATCACATCGAGACTCCACCCTTAGTTTGAGTGGGAGAGAAAGCTTTCGAAATTTAGTATTATTCGAACCGCTGACCTGTTAGTTATTTACCTAAAGCTGAACTACGTCCCTGATGGCAAGAACAGTTGCAAGTTGCAACCAATCCAAAAGACTAGTTTTATTAGGTCATGCTTACATCCTCTTTTTATGAACCCAAAAATCTAACATATATCCATGTTGGAATCCTGACAACTTTCAACCGCATGTGAAAATGTTACTTCTATGAAGTTTGAACATTGAATCTATCTAATTTTTGATCCGATAATCACATCAGAGTTGTAATGGGCATCATAATCAATTGCAAGAATTCAACTATCGGAGATTTCTTAAAGTAAATCAAATACAAACGACTCTCTCTCTTAGATATTTTTCTCTCTCTCTTTTCTCTGTTTCAGAAGCAGCGTTCTTCTTCTCCTCCGTTTCGTCGTCGGTTTCTCGCTGTAGAAGCGGGAGCCGGCGACGACGATCTTCCTCCTCCTCCTCGTGCTAGGCTTTCCCGGTCAGAAGGGGTCACCGGCGGCTGCTACGACAGCCCTGTCCGTCGCTGGAAAGTCTCTCTCGCGTCACCGGGCGGGACGTTTTGTCCAGACGACGGCGGCAGCTATTAGATCGGCCGATCTTCTTGGTTCTGGCCAGATCTGGTGTGATTCGGCGTGAGTTGTCTTGATCGGTGGTCTTCCGACCCGTCCTCTCCGTCGAGACACCGCCGGCAGCTGTGGCGACCTCTTTCACTGATCTTGATGTTTGGCTTGGTCGGTTTTATGCTTTGCGGTGCCGGGCTTCGGAACTGATGGAGGTTTGATTGGTTTGGTGGTTTGGGGTTTTGATCGGGCATCTCCGACGTCTCCGTTGGTCAAAGGCGTCCTGGTGGGTCTTCTCCGGCGGCCTGGTCTCTCCTTCAGATCAGTTTCAGCTCGTTTTGTTTAGTTGTGTTTCCTGTTTGTTTTTGTTTTCTGTTTGGATTGTATTCCCACGTCTGTGTGGGTGTTTTTCTCCCGTTGTGGGACTCTGTTCTGGGCTTGTGCTCAATTGGCTTTATTTGTGGAGTCCCAGTTATGGTTGTAACCTTGCCCTGGATCCGGTTTTCCAGGTTTTCAGGTGCCCTTTCCATCAAAAAAAAAAAAAACTATCGGAGATTTCTTGCACTCAAAGTCTCAAACACACGTGAAAAGGACATTTCTCAAAATGTTTCAAATATGAAAAGCTGCTGGCTATTTCAAATGACTAAATGGGAATGAGAATGAGAATCGTACGTACGTACATGCGAGAATGGAATCATTTCATTATCATATCATCATTGCTAAATTATGTAATATTTACTCATATTAAATAATATATTATAAAAGAAGAGAGTATCTCTAATACAAATATGTATTTTTGGGTTTCTAATTAGTAACACGTCAGCATATATATTGAATATGAATCCACTTTGTCAATTTTTTTAAGAAATACATATTCTCATTTCCAATGCAATTATTTAAAATCAAATATAATATATATCCATTTTGACTAATCATCTTAAGAAATCATAGTCAATGTTTCTATGTGAGTTTCTAAAGTTAGAAACAACTCTATATTTTCTAAAAAAAGTTTGTCACATCACCTCTATAATCAAGTTAGATAATTACATTGAAGATGTTTTTTCTACTTCATTATCTAACTATCCTATGTGGTGCTTATATATTTATATAGTGGAATTGGTGGAAACTGTCACCTTTTTGAACTGATTTGGTAGAAAAGTGAGTGTTTTAATAAGTTAAGTTTAAAAGGCACCTATTATGGTGAACTACCAAAATTGCCCTTAGATAATCATTTTTTTTTTATTCTGTTTGTACTTCCCTCTCCACACTTCCAACAAAAATGATAGTCCCAACTCAGAAACACACACACACACACACTCTCTCTCTCTCTCCCCCCTCTCTACAATAAACTTGTCCTCCCCTTTTCTTCTTCAACTTAGAAAGAAGTGGATAACATTATCAATGCATATTTATTGGATAATTAGTTTAGTGGCTCTACACAGACGCAATCGGTTTCATTTTGTTATTCGAGTCTTTTGTAAACCTTAAACTAGTTGTGTGAATTTTGAATCTAATTAAAAATGCTCAGAGACTATTTACAAAGTCTCGGAGGTACAAAATTAACAAAAAAAACTGATGGTTAAAAATGCTCGAAAAAGGCTCGGAAACTAATTGAAAATGCTCGGATATAGTGTTAAAAATCTCGGAGATTCAAAATTGACAAACATATTCGTAAAAATGAAAAAGCTCGGATTACTGTTGAAAATGCTTGAACAGTGTATGAAAAGGCTCGGAGATTCAAAATTAACAAACCTATTATAAAAATGAAAAAGCTCATATTACTGTTGAAAATGCTAGGATAGTGTATGAAAAGGCTCGAAGACAGTGTTAAAAGGCTCGGAGATTCAAAATTGACAAACCTATTCATATTCCTTAAAAAAACTCGGATTACTATTTAAAAAGCTCGGAGACTGTTTGAAAAGGCTCGGAGAAAGTGTTAAAAGGCTCGGAAACCCAGATCTTTATTGTCTTGCAGATTCTGGTCGACTTCAGGACTGTAACGCCGTCGCCAGTGAGTTTGCTGTCATATTTTTAGACGTATGTTGTTGCAGCCAGTTGCTTTCTCTCTCAACTGTTATCTCTATAGGTTTGAAAACGACACAAAATGATTAAAAAAAAAAAAGTATTTTTGTTTGATTATCTAAATAGGTGCATTTTAAACTTAAATTAGTAATGTGGTGAGTTTCTTATAAAACCTGTTCCAAATAATGCTAAAAAAAATTTGAACCGTATATTTATATGGCAGACGTGTTGAAATTGATAATTTAAGCATATATATATATATATATATAATATTTGCTGTCGGCTGATGCTGCCTTTCGGCATTATAATTTAATATAATGGCTTTCGGCATTAATCTAAAATAATATATATATATATATAATGGCTTAAACAATCACAAGATTGGTCATGATATGAGATCGTTGAAATCTTGTCTATAACACAATTTTTAATCTTACTTTTATAAATACATAATAAATAAAAAAGATTTCGTGTAGGACCTAATAATCCATTGGTGTGTAACTTGTTTTTTTTTTTTTTTTTTTTTTTGATGGAAAGGGCACCTGAAAACCTGGAAAACCAGATCCAGGGCAAGGTTACAACCATAACTGGGACTCCACAAATAAAGCTATTCGAGCACAAGCCCAGAACAGAGTCCCACAAGGGGAGAAAAACGCCCACACAGAAGTGGGATTACAACCAAAACAGGAAACTAAACAAACTGAAAATTGGCTAATCGGATTGGACTGCACATGTTTGACAACCCCTGTCACAATATCAATAATTTAATTCAACATTTTGTTTAATAAGTTTTTTTATCATCTAAAAATTTTAAAAACATTCCTTTTTTTTTTATTTTTTTTATTTAAAGAAGGCTAGTCTTGGCCTCCTCCCTCCTCATCTTATTTTAACCGTCTGTTTATATTTCGAAACCATATCACATCCCGGATTTAATGAAATATAATGAATTAAAATGGAATTTTATAAATATATAATTATCTTAAATAAATTATCTATTTCTTTATTTTCGGATCGCATGGAAGGGATAAAAAAAATGTTTTATTCTTTCTTCAACAATTTTAGATCACTAGTAGATCTTTTAGTAGGATTCAAACCTAGATAAAATTCTAACAATCTATATCTATCGGAGAAAAAATTAACTAATAGATCTTATAGGATTCTTAAGAAATTATTCAAATTATTCAATTTCCTAAGAAAGCATCCCCAAAGATGCATTAAGGGTCTTTGCAGGGAGAACTAATACTTGTTGGGTATTTTGGTTTGAGTGTTTGACACATCTTCACACTCTAAAAGAAACGAGCTACATCTGAGTTAAATTTGGAGATAAAAGTATTCTTTTCGTTTCTTGACAATGAAGTAAGACCAATCTCATGATCTTATTATCTTAAGTCGAAACAAATTGACATGACCCTATTTTAAGTATAAATGTAGAAATACTACTGTTGAGTAATTATTTTAATTTAATAATTTTTGGAACAGTTGATTCATGTCATGGTATCAAAATATATTGAGTATCAATCCACATGACGAGTCTAACCGTTTAAGTTTTTAGGTCTATCGGTTACTGACAATTGAGGTTGAATAATCATCTGTAACGTAATTAAAAGTGTTAAACAATGGAACTTTAGTGGTTAGATTCTTACAAAGGTTTAACATATATAGTTTCCACTCCCCACACCCCACCCACTAGTGCTTGAGTGTGCTTTGCTGCCACAAAACACAAAACTAGTAAACAAAATGAAGCAACCACAGCAACAAACATAGATGATTAATTCAAAAACAAATCATAGGAAAGTTATGGTTGTCATGTGCATATCAATTGATTAAATTATATCTACTCACCATTAATCATCACTATCTTGAAAGAAGCTAACAACAGTAAAGTCAAATAGCCTCTATAAATAATGGATTTATATATAGCTGGACAGCTGGAAAGCTGACCAATTTGACTTCAAACACTTAATAAAAATTAACAAAAAATTAAGATGTACTTTAAATCCGATCCAAGTCATTATCTCCCAACTAACCTGACAATATTCCCATATTTATTCCTTTTGAAAAAATCAGAAATAAAAAAGGTTTGAGTCTTGAGTGTTTGTGAATTGTAGCCATTTGATTATTTTTAGAGTATTTTATTTGAATGAAAAAAAGTCTTTGGAATGACATAACTTTGACTTTTCCGTACAATGACCAATACTTTCTAAACATTTAATCACGAGTTTACTTTTACAAGGGGTGAGCATTACGCCGCCCTACCACTTGATATGTGTCTAAAGGAAGGGTATTTTCTCTAAACACAAAATAGTTTTTGAACAAAAATACCCCTCTTCTGACACATGTCAAGTGTTGGGGAGGGGGGTAATGCTTAGCTTAAGAGGTGATCAAAAATGGATTCCTTAATCACCCATTTTTCTTATTTTAAATTTATTTCAACTTTAATTTGATCAAATATGGTTTGGTTGTAAATTTGTGATGGTAAAGGTTATCATTCAGCATAATAATGTTTCCGATTCGAATTGTACATACGGGATGTGTTAAAAAACGCACTCATTGTATACCGAACGTTGCATGTGTCATACAACTGGATAACATCTCCCATTCGAATCGATATATCAGGTAAAAAAAAAAAAAGTTTTTGACTTTGACCAGAAGATCTTTCTAGAGATGGCTGACGGCTGGCTGCAGCTAACACCATCTCTGACTCTGACTTATTTTTGTCTACGTTTCTTTATCATTTTATACTCTTTTATTTTTATTTTTTCTCTCTAAACAACCAAAATGCCCTTGTATCTGAAAATTTACCCCCATCTGAATTCTGAAGTCTGAAACCTCCTCAGGTAGCCGTGTTGACATGTTGCTTTTAACTTCTTATAATCTGAAATAGATCGATAAAGTGGGTACCAAGCAAAGTCAGCTCCAAGAAAGTCAGAAATATGTACTCCAAAATCATGCTTTCAAATTGTTTCACTAAACACTGTTTTCTTTCCTTGAATCATACTATGGTACCCTTTCAGAAATCAAGTTCTGATCATCTAAGGTCGGTCGTAACTAGAGAATTATAACCGTTTCAGTGTCGTTAAAAGTCATTATTGGTTTCAATAATATTGTATAAGAATTTTAAATACTAGAATTACATATCCGTCAAGATTTCTTCTCGCATGCAGATTACAGACATAAGAACCTTAGAAAGTTCGTTACCGACTCGGTAAACAATACAAAATGATGGTTCTGCAAGACCTGAAACCTGAAATTTTTTTATAAAAATGATGGACATATTGTGGATCAAAATCTACCGAAACTTAATCAAATTAGGCTCTATAAACACAATTTAAAATGCAACTTCCACTACTTTATGATTTAATGGATAAAAATGAACATATATTTATAATACCATATTTTGAACGGTAAAACTTCATTTTAAAGTCTCCAACCACTGAGACAACCGACTCTCAGTTGAAACCAACCGTGTCTGTGAGCTCAACAACTTAGGTTTAGACTTTATTATGAGTCAGCATCCCACCTAGAATTTTAAAAACCAAGGACCAACTTGTTAAAAAACACGTATAGCAGGACACAAGTACACAACTCTATCAATCCAAAATGTTGACCAAAACAAGTTCACAAACCTCTTTTGTCATGTAAGATCACCTTCCAAGTTGATCTCACAGGTGTTTCTTTCTTTCTTTCTTTCTCTCTAGGTTCATTCATTCATTAATCTCATCTAAATCTAAAAAATTTCCCTTGAAACACTAGCTTTAAGCTACCTTCAAATTCAATCCTGCCATGAAACCTCTACTGTTAATACATCTTCTATCACTACTGATCCTACTTTTGCAACCCACATCAGCCATTGATTTCATCTTCAATGGCTTCAATTCCTCAAACTTGTTGTTCTACGGCTCTGCCACCATTGAATCTCGTATTGTTTCTCTCACTAATCAAACCGGTTTCACTATCGGTCGTGTTCTTTACCCAACAAAAATCCAAACAAAGATACCAAATTCCTCTTATGTGTATCCATTTTCAACTTCTTTTATCTTCTCCATGGCTCCTTATAGAAATGTTCTTGCAGGGCACGGCTTGGTTTTTCTTTTTGTGCCATTTACAGGCATCGACGGAGCCACATCATCTCAAAATCTAGGCTTATTCAACCGCACGAACGATGGTAGTTCAAGTAACCATGTGTTTGGAATCGAATTTGATGTTTTCAAGAACCAAGAATTCAATGATATTGATGACAACCATGTTGGAATTGATGTGAATTCTTTAACTTCTATGAGTTCACACACAGCCGGGTATTGGCCTGATGATATTACAAGTGATGATGAGAAGCTATTCAAGAAATTGGAGCTGAACAACGGTGAAAATTATCAAGTTTGGATTGATTATAAAGATTCTTTGATTAATGTTTCTATGGCTTTAGCAGGTATGACAAGGCCTAAAAGGAATTTGTTGAGTGTTTCTTTGAATCTATCTGGGGTTTTTGAAGATGAAATGTATGTGGGGTTCACTGCATCAACAGGACAATTGGTTGAAAGTCACAAGATCTTAGCTTGGAGTTTCAGCAATTCAAGTTTTTCATTAAGTGAAAAGCTGATCACTACTGGTTTACCATCTTTTGTTCTTCCAAAGATTCCATTTTTCAAATCAAAATCTTTCATTGCAGGAACAACAGTCGGTGGTTTCATTATTGTTGTTGTTTGTGTTCTGCTTTCTCTGTTTTTGATTAAGCGAAGTAGAAGAAAAGCAAGAGAAAGAGCAGAAATGGAGGATTGGGAATTGGAGTATTGGCCACATAGAATAACTTATCAAGAAATTGAAGCAGCAACAAAGGGTTTCTCAGAAGAAAATGTGATTGGAATTGGAGGTAATGGTAAGGTCTATAAAGGTGTTTTGGTTGGTGGAACTGAGATTGCAGTGAAGCGAATTTCGCACGAAAACGAAGGAATGAGAGCTTTCTTAGCTGAAATTGCAAGCCTTGGAAGATTGAAGCACAGAAATTTGGTGGGGTTGAGAGGTTGGTGTAAGAGAGAAAAAGGTAGCTTCATGTTGGTTTATGATTACATGGAGAATGGTAGCTTAGACAAATGGATTTTTCAATGTGAAGAAACCAATTATATGTTGAGTTGTGAAGAGAGAATCACAATTTTGAAAAATGTAGCTTCTGGGGTATTGTATTTACATGAAGGTTGGGAGAAAAAAGTGTTACATAGAGACATTAAGGCTAGCAATGTGTTACTTGACAAGGAAATGAAGGGAAGCTTAGGGGATTTTGGGTTAGCTCGAATGCATAATCATGGACAAGTAGCTAATACAACCCGCGTGGTCGGGACAGTAGGGTATTTGGCTCCGGAAGTGATTAGTACCGGTAGAGCTTCAACACAGACTGATGTTTTCGGATTCGGGGTTTTGATCTTAGAGGTGATGTGTGGGAAGAGACCTATAGAAGAAGGAAAAAAACCATTAGTGGAGACAGTTTGGCAATTGATGGTGCAAGGGAAATTACTTGATGCATTAGATGAGAGATTGAGAGAGAAAGGAGAATTCAATGAAGAGGAAGTAGAGAGAGTGCTACATTTGGGATTGTTGTGTGCATATCCTGACCCAAATTCAAGACCAACAATGAGACAAGTTGTGAAAATATTGGAAGGAAAAACTAATCAAGAAGGTTATGATCAGTCAGAAATTGAAGACATGGATGCATACTTGTTAGAGAAAATGAACATCAATGATCTGTGGAATAATTACTCACAGAGCTTTGGATTTAGCATCTATACAGCACATCCAACGTTCGACGATATTCGACAGTCCAATTCTTCTTCAATGTCACTCTCTTGGTCTAATACAACAGTGCATGGCAGATGAAGTTTGCATTCTTTGTTTTTGCACTTGTTCTTGTTGAAAATATTATAGGTTAGTTCATTGATGTATTTTTTTTTATTTTTTTTTAATTTCTTTGTGAGTGTGTACATATATATATACATGTAATGTAAAATGTATACCGATGATAATGAGAAAGATGAGCTTAGATTTGAGAACCATATATCAAGTGAGTTGTTTCAGTATTTGATTGATTGGTTTGAGAGACTTAAAGTGTGGTGTTTTGTTATCATATTCATAGTTCATTGAAATCATTTTGTCTGCCCAATACCGCCACTCTTATTATAAATGTGTTAAGGATGACTCCAAATATTTGAGATACAGATAAATAAAATTTTTATTTGTTTCTTTTTTTTTCTTTTTTTTTATAGAAAAAAAAGTACGAAAACCTGCGTAAATTTTATTTTTATTATCTCAGGGTGTTTTTAACACATTAAAAATAATTCTTTGTTAGAATCAAAACACATAACCTCATAATTAGTTTGTGGAAATTTAGCTCACCCTCTTAACTAACTCAAGTGGGATGTACCTCTCCTTTTGCTTTCATCGTTCATCATTATTTATAAGTATGTGTGAGTAGTTTTCTTATGTTTGAGAGAGTTGACATCCGAAATACACATGTTGTGCTTAATCCAGACAGAACCCTAACTCATTTGGTGTCAGATTTCTAAAAAAACAAAATTGATGTAGAAAAAATCACAGAAAATGTAGAAGAATTATGGCACATTAAATGAAATATAAGAAATATAGCAGCTATGGCATTAATAACTTACTTCATGCTTGACTTTTTATGGTAACACATATCAAAAGCCTGACTTCTCACATCTGATCTAACTAAAAAATTAAGGATAAGGATCCTCTCCTCACCTCACATCATTCTCACCTCACTTAATCTTACGACAAATAAGTATTGTAATGAATGAATGGTTAAGATGTGATTCACACTTTATTAACAATCAATCACATGTAAGGAAAAAGGTGAGGAAAAGGTGAGGATGAGGTGATGGGGAGAGGATTCTTGTCCAAAAAATATTTGGAGAGAACCCATGTATGAACATGTGAAATTAATTTCAATTTCATGTACTACTCCAGCTTGGGAGTAGGCTTTGGTGGAAAAGTTATCAACACTTTTGTTCTATTGAAATCAATTGAAAAATTGGAAAAGTTATCAACACTTTGTTCTATTGAAATCAATTGAAAAATTGGTGCTTACTTCTTTGGATAAAAGTTAAAAAGTCTTTCATAAAGTTTTGGTTAATTGAAACCAATTTCAGTTTGATTTAATTTGTGGTGGGTGATCTCCTCACAAGAGAGTTTCTAACAAAATCTAGTAGATTTCAGAATAGTTTTTAGCAGATTTTTAAATAAATCATTGAATTTACACAACAATGACAACAATGGTGGATTAGTAAAGTACAAATCTACAATTATGTGGGACAGCAACATCGCATTTGACCTATTTCATTGCGATGAATTTTAGTGTGTAACCAAATATTCCACTAAAGATTTTCTCATAAAGTGGATAGAGTCGAGTACAACAACATCTTAATCCAAGAGTTTACGTGGTGACGGGTGTGATGTTGACAACTCACGTACCAACATGATTTGGAAAGTTTTTTTTAAGAAAAACGAAAAAAAAAAAAAAATTAAAAAATTAAAGGCTTACCCAATAGCTTGGCCTTTATTCTCAAAGGTGGACCAACATAAACCCTATATTGAAAATTTTATTTTGGGCCCAAAACATTTAAAACGAAAAAAAATTCAAAGGTTTTTTTTTTTTTTTTTTTTTTCTCTTTCCTCCGATCACGCGACGTCCTTAATATGTTCGGACTTAACTCTTAGATTCGATTGCCGCATCACATCGAGACTCCACCCTTAGTTTGGGCGGGAGAGTAAGCTTTTGAAATTTGGTAGGATTCGAGTCGTTGACATGTGAGTCATTTACCTTACATCCTCTTTCTATGAACCCAAAAATCTAACATATATCCATCTGAATTGGAATCGTGACAACTTTCAACCGCACGTGAAATTGTTACTTCTATGAAGTTTGAACATTGAATCTATCTAATTTTTGATTCGATAATCACATAAGTCTCAAACACACGTGAAAAGGACATTTCTCAAAGTGTTTCAAATATGAAAGGCTGCTGGATATCGAATGACTAAATGAGAATGAGAATGAGAATGAGAATCGTACGTACGCACATGCGTAAATGAAATCATTTCATTATCATATCATGGTTGCTCAATTATGTAATATTTACTCATATTAAACAATATATTTTAAAAGATTAGAGCTTCTCTAATGTAAATATACATTTTTAGATTTCTAACTAGTAGCACGTCAGCATATATATTGAATATGGATCCACTTTATCAGTTTTTTATTTATTTTTAAAAATGTATATTTTCATCTCTACTGCAATTATTTAAAATCATATATATATATATCCATTTTAACTAATCATCTTAAGAAATCATATATAGTCAGTATTTCTAGATGAGTTTCTAAAGTAAGAAACAACTCTATATTTTCTAAAAAAAAGTTTGACACATTACCTCCATAATCAAGTTAGATAATTATATTGGAGATGTTTTTTCTACTTCATTATCTAGCTATCCTATGTGACATTCAATTTTTTCCGAATGGGCTCTTATATATTTATATGGCAGACGTTGAAATTGATAATTTCATTGCTCAAAATTGACTTATATATATATATATATATATAATATTTGCTGTCTGCTGATGCTGCCTTTCGGCATTATAATTAATCTAAAATTATATATATATATATATATGGCTTAAACAATCACAAGATTGGTGATGATATGAGATCGTTGAAATATTGTCTATAACACAATTTTTAATCTTACTTTTATAGATACATAATAAATAAAAAAGATTTCGTGTAACTTGTTTAACTCATTGGTATGTAACTTGTTTAACTTTGGCTAATGGATTGGACTGCACAAAATTTATAAATGATAAAAAAAAAAAAATTATCAAACAAAATGTTGAATTAAATTATTGATATTGACCCTATCACAATATCAATAATTTAAGGAAATTGTTTAGGTATTGACTTGTCAGTACCCAAGATACTGACTCCACCATTAAGGTGTTGCCACGTTGCTTTTTTCTCTTAACTTTTTACATTTATATCCTTGTTTTTTTCACAAATGGATCATATGGCAAAATCATATTGGTTGGTCAGTACCTTGGATACTTACCAGTCAATACCCAAATGTTGTCCATAATTTAATTCAACATTTTGTTTGATAAGGTTTTTTTATCATTTATAAATTTTAAAAACAATCCTTTAAAAAAAAAAAAAAAAAAAAAAAAAAAAAAAACTAGTCTAGGCCTCCTCCCTCCTCGTCTTATTGGAACGGCTAGTTCATATTTCAAAACCATATCACATCCCTAATTTAATGAAATATAATGAATTAAAATGGTATTTTATCTTGAATATATTACTTCTTTTTTTTTTTGGGATCGCGTGGAAAGGATAAAAGAAATGTTTTATTCTTTCTTCAACAATTTTAGATCACTAGTGGATCTTTTAGTAGGATTCGAACCCAAATGAAATCCTGATAATCTATATCTATCAAAGGAAAAAAAAAAAATAGCGAATGAATCTTGTAAGATTCTTAAGAAATTATTCAATTTCTTAAGAATGCATCCCCAAAAATGCATGTAGGGTCTTTGCAGGGAGAACTAATGCTTGTTGGGTATTTTGGTTTGAGTGTTTGACACATTTTCACACCCTAAAAGAAACGAGCTATGTCTGAGTTAAATTTGGAGATAAAAGTATTATTTTCGTTTCCTGACAATGAAGTAAGACCAATCCCATGATCTAATTATCTTAAGTCGAAACAAATTGACAGGACCCTATTTTAAGTATAAATGCAAAAATACTACTGTTAAGTAATTACTTTAATTTAATAATTTTTTAAACAATCGATTCATGTCATGGTACCATAATATATTGTGTATAAATTCACATGACGAGTCAAACCGTTTAAGCTTTTGGGTCTATCAGTTATTGATAATTGAGGTTGGATAATCATCTACAATGTAATTAAAAGCGTTAAGCAATGGAACTTTAGTGGTTAGATTCTTACCAAGGTTTAACATATATGGTTTCCACTCCCCACACCCCACCCACTAGTACTTGAGTGCGCTTTGCTGCCACAAAACACAAAACACAAAACAAGTAAACAAATGAAGCAACCACAGCAACAAACATAGATGATTAATTCAAAAAACAAATCATAGCAAAGTTATGGTTGTCATGTGCATATAAATTGATTAAATTATATCTATTCACCATTAATCATCACTATCTATTAAAGTAAAATAGCCTCTATAATAAATAATGGATTTATATAGCTTGATATCTGGAAAGCTGACCAATTTGACTTCAAACACTTAATAAAAATTAGCAACAAATTAAGATGTTCTTTAAATCCGATTCAAGTCGTTATCTCCCAACTAACCTGACAATATCCCCATATTTATACCCTTTGAAAAATCTGAAATAAAAAAGGTTGAGAGTGTTTTGTGAATTGCAGCCATTTGATTATTTTTTGAGTATTTTATTTGAATGAAAAAAAGTCATTGGAATGACATAACTTTGACTTTTCCGTACAATGACCAATACTTTGTACTTTGTTTTTTTTGAATTATAGCAACTGTCGGGACCTGACGAGATTAGACTCTACTAGCACAGCTCGGAATACTATTCTCATTATCAAGGAGAGGATACAAATGGATTACAACTCTCACAGCTGGAGAGAGGGTTACTCCCAATAGAGCCAGGACAAATTAATACATATACATACCAGGGTAAGGCTTCAACCTTGGTGGTGGAGCATCTCTTGGGAGACTCCAACCACATAGACAAGTGGCCATTAGTTATACTTTGTAAAAATTTAATCACCCATTTTTCTTATTTTAAATTTATTTCAACTTTAATTTGGTCGAATATTGTTTGGTTGTAAATTTGTGATGGTAAAGGTTATCATTCAACATGATCAGGAGCGAAACAAGAATTTTTTTTCTCAGTGGGCTGTGGACAAGTTCATATAAATAAGAAATTATACTATATAATAATAAAAAAAATCATTTTGATAGCGAATCTCGATAGTACTAGATAATTTTTATTAGTTCAAATAAAAAAGTATATATAGTTGGGGAACATAATGAGTCGTACCTTCAAATACATATTCTAACTAAGAAAAAACATAAGAAAATAAAAAGGAAATACATATGCAATGTAAATACAATAAGATTCTACTTAAATTTTGACTTCTGATGCTTCAAAGAAATAAAAGCATCTATTACCGAATCTAAATCAACTGTAAAAACAAGTTCTCTTTCAATATAAACAACCATACAATTCTTAAGAAACTTGTCATTCATCTTGTTGCGCAAAGACGTTTTGATAAGTTTCTTAACCGAAAATAAAACTTAATTTTACAATTAATTTTGCAACTTAAACTTTAAAATAAAAATAAAAATAAAACTTACGCTTTTGGTTTGTTGTGAAAAGGTTAAAATTTCTCAATTTGATTTTTCACTTAGTTAAAGAAATACAATAATGAGTTTGATGTATGTTTACTATTATTAAGATAAAGAAAAATATGCTAAATTAAGTCAGAATCAGAATTGAACTATAATATACTTAGAATTAAATGTGGTGTATTTAAAACTATTAAAAAAACCTTTTTTTTTTTTTTTTTTTAAAAAAAGCCAGCCCACCCCAATCATGTCTAATTCCGCCACTGAACATGATAATGTTTCCAATTCGAATCGTACATACAGGATGTGTTAAAAAACGCTCTCACTGTATGCTGTAAAAAACGTACACACTACATGTGTCATGCAACTTGATAATATCTCCGGTTGGATTCAGTTTATCAGGTTATAAAAAAAGTTTTTGAGTTTGACCAGAAGATCTTTCTAGAGATGGCCGACGGCTAGCTGCAGACTGGCAGCAACCTAATAATAATAAAAATAAAAATAAATTTAAAAGAAAACCCCACGATGAAAGAAAAGTGGAAAGAGTACGAGTGAGGGTAAGATTGCCTTAAGAAAGGGCACAAATTGGGGACCATGTTTTAAGTCGTTTTAGCCTGCGGCTAACACCATCTCTGACTCTGACTTATTTTTGTCTGTGTTTCTTTGTCATTTTATAATTTATACCCTTTTATTTTTATTTTTTCTCTCAAAGAACCAAAATGCCCCTATATATCTGAAAATTTGGCCCCATCTGGATTCTGAAGGCTGAACCCTCCTCAGATAGTCATGTTGACATGTTGCTTTTTTACTTCTTATAATCTGAAATAGATCGATAAAGTGGGTACCAAGCAAATTCAGCTCCAAGAAAGTCAGAAATATGTACTCAAAAATCATGCTTTCAAAGTGTTTCAAAGTTCTGATTATCTAAGGTCAATCGTAACCAGAGAATTATAACCGTTTCAGTATCGTTAAAAGTTATTATTGGTTTTAATATTGTATAAGAATTTTAAATACTAGAATTATATATTCGTCAGGATTTCTTCTCGCAAGCAAATTAAAGACATAAGAACCTTAGAAAGTTTGTTACTGACTTTGTAAACATTACAAAATGACGGTTCCGAAAAACCTAAAACCTGTAATTTTTTTATAAAAAGGTTAACACATTATGGATTAGAATCTGCCAAAACATGACAAAATTAGGCTCTATAAGTACAATTTGAAATGAAACTCCTGCTATTTTACGATTTAATGGACAAAAATGAACACATATTTACCATAACAGGTTTGAACGGTAGAACTTCATTTAATGGAAAAAAATGAACACATATTTACCATAACAGGTTTGAACGGTAGAACTTCATTTCGAAGTCTCCAACCACCAAGACAACATACACATACTTGATGAAACCTGCAACAACTTAACCGTGTCCATGAGCTCAACTACTTTTTTTTTTTTTTTTTTTTTTTTTTGATAGGCACCTGAAAACCTGGAAAACCAGATCCAGGGCAAAGATACATCCATAACTGGGACACCACAAATAAAACCAATCGAGCACAAGCCCAGAACAGATCCACAACGGGAGAAAAACTCCCGCCGAATTGGATTACCAACAACAGAACTAAATAAAACAAACTAAACTAAACAAACTAGAACCACAAACAAACGAGCTGAAACCGAACCGGAAGAGAGACTATGCCGCTGGAGAAGACCCACCAGGACGCCGCTAACCAAGCAGAGACGTCGGAGATGCCTGATCGAAACCCCAATCCACCATACCATCTAACCACCACACGTTCCGAAGCTCAACTACTTAGGTTTGGCCTTTATTATGAGTAGCATCCCACCTAGAAATTAATTACAAAGGACCAACTTGTTAATAAAAATAAATAAATAAATAAATAAATAAATAAATAAATAAATAAAATAATAAAAATAAAAATAAAAATAAAAATAAAAAACTTAACCGTGTCCATGAGCTCAACTACTTAGGTTTGGCCTTCATTATGAGTCAGCATCCCACCTAGCCTTCATTATGAGTCAGCATCCCACCTAGAAATTAATTACAAAGGACCAACTTGTTAAAAAAAAAAAAAAAAAAAAAAAAAATAGCAGAACACAACCTCAACAATCCTAAATGTTGCCAAAACAAGTTCACAAACCTCTTTTGTCATGTAGGATCACCTTCCAAGTTGATCTCACAGGTGTTTCTTTCTTTCTCTCTCTCCAGTTTCATTCATTCATTAATCTCATCTAAATCTCAAAAATTTCCCATGAAACACTAGCTTTAAGCTACCTTCAAATTCAATCCTGCCATGAAACCTCTACTGTTAATCCATCTTCTATCACTACTAATCCTACTTTTTCAGCCCACTTCAGCCATTGATTTCATCTTCAATGGCTTCAACTCCTCAAACTTGTTGTTCTACGGATCTGCCACCATTGAATCTCGTATTGTTTCTCTCACTAATCAAACCACTTTCACTATCGGTCGTGTTCTTTACCCAACAAAAATCCCAACAAAGATACCAAATTCCTCTTATGTGTATCCATTTTCAACTTCTTTTATCTTCTCCATGGCTCCTTATAGAAATGTTCTTGCAGGGCACGGCTTGGTTTTGCTTTTTGTACCATTTACAGGCATCAAAGGAGCCACTGAAGCTCAACATCTAGGCCTACTCAACCGCACAAATATTGGTAATCCAAGTAACCATGTGTTTGGAATCGAATTTGATGTTTTCAAGAACCAAGAATTCAATGATATTGATGAAAACCATGTTGGAATTGATATGAATTCTTTATTTTCTATGAGTTCACACGCAGCCGGGTATTGGCCTGATGAGATTACAAGTGATGATGAGAAGCTATTCAACAAACTGAAGCTGAACAATGGTGAAAATTATCAAGTTTGGGTTGATTATAAAGATTCTTTGATTAATGTTTCTATGGCTTTAGCAGGTATGAAAAGGCCTAAAAGGAATTTGTTGAGTGTTTCTTTGAATCTATCTGGGGTTTTTGAAGATGATATGTATGTGGGGTTCACTGCATCAACAGGACAATTGGTTGAAAGTCACAAGATCTTAGCTTGGAGTTTCAGCAATTCTAATTTTTCATTAAGTGAAAATCTGATCACTACTGGTTTACCGTCTTTTGTTCTTCGAAAGATTCCATTTTTCAAATCAAAATCTTTCATTGCAGGAACAACAGTCGGTGGTTTCATTATCGTTGTTGTTTGTGTTCTGCTTTCTCTGTTTTTGATTCAGAGAAGTAGAAGAAAAGCAAGAGAAAGAGCAGAAATGGAGGATTGGGAATTGGAGTATTGGCCACATAGAATATCTTATCAAGAAATTGAAGCAGCAACAAAGGGTTTCTCAGAGGAAAATGTGATTGGAATTGGAGGTAATGGTAAGGTCTATAAAGGTGTTTTGGTTGGTGGAACTGAGATTGCAGTGAAGCGAATTTCGCACGAAAACGAAGGAATGAGAGCTTTCTTAGCTGAAATTGCAAGCCTTGGAAGATCGAAGCACAGAAATTTGGTGGGGTTGAGAGGTTGGTGTAAGAGAGAAAAAGGTAGCTTCATGTTGGTTTATGATTACATGGAGAATGGTAGCTTAGACAAATGGATATTTCAATGTGAAGAGACTAATTATATGTTGAGTTGTGAAGAGAGAATCACAATTTTGAAAAATGTAGCTTCTGGGGTATTGTATTTACATGAAGGTTGGGAGAAAAAAGTGTTACATAGAGACATTAAAGCAAGCAATGTGTTACTTGACAAGGAAATGAAGGGAAGCTTAGGGGATTTCGGGTTAGCTCGAATGCATAGTCATGGACAAGTAGCTAACACAACCCGTGTGGTCGGGACAGTAGGGTATTTGGCTCCGGAAGTAATAAGTACCGGTAGAGCTTCAACACAGACTGATGTTTTCGGATTCGGGGTTTTGATCTTAGAGGTGATGTGTGGGAAGAGACCTATAGAAGAAGGAAAAAAACCATTAGTGGAGACAGTTTGGCAATTGATGGTGCAAGGGAAATTACTTGATGCATTAGATGAGAGATTGAGAGAGAAAGGAGAATTCAATGAAGAGGAAGTAGAGAGAGTGCTACATTTGGGATTGTTGTGTGCATATCCTGACCCAAATTCAAGACCAACAATGAGACAAGTTGTGAAAATATTGGAAGGAAAAACTAATCAGGAAGGTTGTGATCAGTCAGAAATTGAAGACATAGATGCATACTTGTTAGAGAAAATGAACAGCAATGATCTGTGGAATAATTACTCACAGAGCTTTGGATTTAGCAGCTATACAGCACATCCAACGTTCGACGATATTCGACAGTCCAATTCTTCTTCAATGTCACTCTCTTGGTCTAATACAACAGTGCAAGGCAGATGAAGTTTGCATTATTTGTTTTTGCACTTGTTCTTGTTGAAATTATTATAGGGTTCATTGTTCATTGATGTGTTCTTTTTTTTTCTCTTTCTTTCTTTGTGAGTGTGTACATATATATATATATATATGTAATGTAAAATGTATACCAATGATAATGAGAAAGATGAGCATAGATTTGAGAAACATATATCAACTGAGTTGTTTTTCAGTAGTTGATTGATTGATTGGTTTGAGAGACTTAAAAAGTGCGTTGTTGTGTTATCATATTCATAGTTCATTGAAATCATTTTGTCCCTCTCAAGTCTCAACTCTCAACTGGTAACAAGCAATTGCATAGCTATTTACCATGCGTTATAAGGAACAGTGTGAAAGTAGTTAACAACAAGCGGGGATAGCTCAGTTGGGAGAGCGTCAGACTGAAGATCTGAAGGTCACGTGTTCGATCCACGTTCACCGCATATCTTTTTAATTTTATTTTTCAATTTTAAAATGATTTTTTAAATATATATATATATATATTTATATTTTTGAGAGAGAGAAGCTATGATTTTCAGTAAGTTGTTTTCCAATTATATTTGCATAGAATCTACAGTTTTTCCCCCTTCAAAGTTCAAACGGTGCTTTTAATTTGATCAGTGAAATATTGATTATACAGTAATGCTACATATCCCACCTAAAATTTCATATTTTTCACCCCACCACATGTGACATGTGAGGTGTCAAATGGTGGGTGGATACATGGGGTAGGTGAGATAAATCATCATTAATATGTATCCACTTACAATTTGACACCTCACATACCACATGTAGTGGTATGAAAAAGGTGAAATTTTAGATGGGATGTTTAGAATTATTGAATATTATAAAATTAATAAAATGCTTTTTTTTTTTTTTTTTTTAACTATTTGAATACAAAATTAATACTATAATTATTATTTTTTTCGAAACAAGCCATAATACTATGTAATTTATAGTTCTTTTTTTTTATTGTTTTTTTTTTTTTTTTAAGTATTACACTATTACATAAATTCAGAGTTTTTTTTAAGAAGGAAGGACTCGAACCCGCAACCTCATTATATAGGTATGAGGCGTTTATCATCGAACCAACCTCATTTTGTCGATCCTAACGATATAGTTGATTTTCCATAATACAATTCGAAGTGAATATGAGATATGGTCAACATGTTATTTTTTTATTTTTTTTATTATTTACAAGTTTGAATATACATAATTTGATTTTCAGAAAATCGTAGTTTTCCATGGCAGTTGGCTATTTAATAAAGTTTGACCAAAAACCATAAAGAAAATGATCAAAACCAACATTATCACAATTAAAATTATATATTGAAGAACTTGGTTGAAAAGTTATGTCTCGACGTGCAATTTTTTTAAGATAATATCTTCTTTTAGATTTTTGTTCATGCACTATAATAAATTATTTTTGAGAAGACAAAATTCAACTGCTGTTTTAACAAGTTGTTCCAAACTGTTGAAAGATAATGAGACATAAATCACATAATATAGCTCATCATAGATATATATATATTTTAACAATATATATTAATCGGGACCAGGTATTTTTTTTGAAAGCTTTCACCGTGACAGGATTCAAACCACTAACCCGAGAGTCATTTAGCCAAATCACAAACTCGTCCATATCCACGCCCCAGTTGGCCAACTCATCAAAGACATGGGAACACAAAACATATATTATAGTTTTCTTGATGTGTTTTCTTATGCAAAAACCATTTACATGAAAATTTAAATTCTATTATTTAGATTCTTATCTACATTAAGTCTAATGATATAGGATCCTCTAACACGAAAGCTTACAGTATTTATCATATTTTTTTTTTATTTTTTTTTTTTTTGAAAAGTCAATCAAATATCATTGTTTTTTGAATTATTACAATTTCATAGTTTAATTTCTAGGTAGTTTAAGTTGTTAAACCCACCCAATTGCTGCTAGGCTTAAATCAAATCCACCACAAAATATCATAAAAGAAGGTAAGACTCTTTGTTGTTTTTACTTAGAATTTTATTTTTGTTATGACTTGATACTTATAATATATTCATATATAGTACAATTAAACTTAAATATATTTTGATAAAATATTGAAACAAGTTTTAAGTACTATATATATATATATATTTAGCAATAGGGGCATAACTCAGCTCGTCTAAAACACCTAGTCCTGGATTAATAGATATTGTCAAAGTATATATGTATATATATTTTAAAAAAAAAAATTACAGCTATTTTGAATTTTATTTATTAATAATATTTTTGTTTAATTGGATTAGATTATATTAACAAATTTTGGATAAAATTAGATTTAAGTGTTTTTTTTTTTTTTTGGTAATCCAATTGGTTCAATATGTAATTACTAATTAGATTGGATCAAATTGGATCTTGGTGTTGGATTGGATTGCATTTTCGATTTGCTGCCCATGAATTGTAATTTTATTTAGATATTATAATTAGAGACCAATAAGCGGGGATAGCTCAGTTGGGAGAGCGTCAGACTGAAGATCTGAAGGTCACGTGTTCGATCCACGTTCACCGCAATCACACAATTATCCTTTTTTTTTTTCCAAAATGCTTGGGCTTCATGTTTAATTATTGGGCTTAGGCGTCATGTTTTACAAATGAAGAAAAGATTTGTGTATAGCATGTATAATTATAAAAATTTCAAGCCGGTAAATTATTTAATGAATTTTAATATATAATTAGTTCAATGTATATAATTGGATTATTTGATTAGATTCAATGTCAATAGAAGTTTGAATTACATAAAATTGAAAATTATATAAATCCAGTCAATACTAATTTCAAATATTTTTAATCACCTCTAATTACTTAGATAGAGTTGATTAATAACATATCATGACTTACAACACCGGCTAAAATTTACACCACTTGATCGATAGTATGAGAAGATCCTCTAACCGCTTGAGAAGCCATTCCTTTCATGTGACTTATCTCTCATAAGTTATTCATGCCACTTGTCGTGATTTAAGTAGCTGAATGTATATGCCAGGTGTACCTTGTTCATTAATGCCAATAAGCTCATCATTTGTCTGTTTCATTTCACCAGCATGATCCTCAATCTCATCAACTCAGTGAACATTTGCTTCAAATCCCTCGAGCTATCTGGCATTACACTCTGCTAGACTTTCTTGGAGGTGAAAACACGGTAGGACCCTTCCGAGGTTTAAAATCTGATGCCTTTGATGGTGCTTAGGGGCAGGCAGGTCTAGGAAACTTGTCTGGTTCGGTAGGCAGTGGCACCAACTAGATAGGATAACAAAGATGAGAGCAGAGAACTAACAGTAACAGTAAAATTCAACCAAACAATATTGGATACCTGTGCTCTAATGCTTGCTGCGCCGTAATTCTAGCTTTTGGGTCACAATATTATCAGTAAACTTCGAAGGAAAGCACCAACAAGCAATTTTCAGTATAAAAACCAAATATTTAAGTTCGGCAAATAAATTCTAAATCAAAAGATTCAATCTTCGTAACAATCTAATGTCACCCTTACTTGTAAAAATGGTCGACAGTTGAGAAGTTCAGCAAATATACCGCATGCAGCTTGAACATCCACCCCAGCATCGTACTGCTTGGCACCAAACAACAGCTCAAGTGCCCTATACCAACAAGCAAAGACCTATGCACAGGTGTTCCACGCTTTTAGATGAACTAAATTTTTATAGTTACAACTTAAATCACCTAACAAATCAGTAACACTTAAAGAGAAAAAAAAAATTAACCAAAACCCCACCACAGGAATGTAATCAGTTTACAATATCATGTCCAAATCGATCAATCCACCGAACTTTAAACTAATTTCTCCCTTATTCATCAAAAAGAAAAAACAATTACTAACTTAAAAAAATTACTATATAGAAGCTGCCATCTATACAATAAAAATGTATTGTTCAGTACCGATAATTATACCGATAAGGAAAATAACCGGAAGTGGGAAAAAGACTTAGGCACTTGTTACAATGCATATTTGAACCAAGCCACCCAGGTATATGAAATGTGCCTGTCAAGATGACAAATATTTCTAGCTCAACTGTCAAAAACTACTCTAGTTAATTTGGTTGGAGAACTATGTTAAACTAAACCACCCAAAAAACAGTGATTCATTCAACAGAAAATAATAAATATCAACCAATCCAACAAGAATACGTGATATTGAAATAAAATTCATACCTAAATATCAAAAGGATTATGACTATTTCTTTTTAAGCTTGAGCTGATTGCAATAATCCTGATATAAAGAGGAACCTTTTTAGAAATCTTTAATAATCCCTCTTCATTACATCGTAAGCTTTCATGTCTGGAGGAATAATGCTCGTAGTAATAGCATAATCAAATTTCAAAGCAATGGGGCTGAGATTGTCAAGGAGATCTAGTGCAACACTATCCACAGTATCTTTACGACAAGGCTCATATTCAGGCACTTTGGAAATCAATCTAGCATATCTTTCATCCTCATAAACATAGCTTTGCAATGTGTTGTCCTTGGTGGAGGACTCAAGTGGAGTTAAATGGTATGAAATGAAAGGTTTTGGTTTCTCAGAATCAGACCACAAAGTCTCTTGGTCATCTGCAAGTGAGACTGCATGATCATTTTGAAACTCAAAGCCAGAATCCAACACAGCCATTTCACGGGCCACTTGCATAACTTCATCGCAACAAAGTCTGACTTCTGACTCTGATGAGAATCTGTCTGCTTCTTCTGAATTTGGACAACCATTATGGAATTCATGCAGTGTAATAAGAACAGGAAGAGGCATAACTGGACCGACAAGGGAATCACCACGCTGCACTTTCGGAGACCACTTATTGCTGCCCCATGTTGACTTCCTCAAGTAAAAAGGTGGCAACTGTGGTAGGTCTGGAACAACTGAAAATTCCAAAGATACTTTCTTCTGATTTAAGAGTACATCAAGAACTTCAGTGTAGCTGGAAAAGGCAAGTTGTAAAAGTTCGTTTGGCAAACCTGCCCACATTTGCCTCAGTGCAATCTCATGAACATTAGCTGGCAAGCCTATATCATTAAAAACAAAAGAAATGGTAGGTTGACTGAACCCACAAATCCTCAACTTTTCACATAAAATTTCATGAAAGTCTATACTAAAAGAATTTTTTTCTCGTGGACCACTGTAAGGATTTTTCATTTTGGAATCCAGGACTTCAGTGAGATTACCACTCAAATATCCATAAAGAGAGTCAAATTTGAAATACTTATATCTTTTGGGAAATCTGTAATCCTCATCTTCCATGAAGCATGATATGTTATCTTCAAAGTGCAACAATGAATCCCCATGGGCCAGTTCTAATTTTTTTACCAAATCCCATGAGGCACAGTATCTCTGTGCTTCAAGCTTCCCTGAGGACATTAGCCTGACCAGAGTAAACCCACCAAATTCATCAGATCCATGGAAGAGTCTAGAAAGATCCTTGTTTAGTATGCCAAAGCCCAAAACAATGTCTTTTTTTCGCTTTCAATCAATCCATGTAGGAAGTGCATCTTTGAAGAACTCTTTTCTTGTAAGACAACTTCCGCAACAGCAATCACAACCAGACAACAATAAATCTGAAGGGAGGTCCCTTGCATAAAGAGACTTGCAGATTTTTGCAATTTCTGAAGCAAAAGTCCCCCCACAACTTGGTAAAGAAGGTCCATAACAGAAAAGACTGAATTCACAATTGCAAAAAGATCCCAATACAATGCCAAAACCTAATTCATCAGCCCACTAATACATGTTATCCCTTGAGTTTGCCCTCAACTCAGACAACCTAAACAAGTCAATATAGCTAGGTTTATGAAGACCATGAGCCCACTGCAACACCGGTGTCAGCGGCTTATGCACATCACAGAGAACCAACAAGCTATCAGAAGCTATAACAAAATTAAAACCATCAGAACCAGCACGGAACATAAGGAACTGCTCCTTTTCAACCAGATAATACAAATTCAGCATATCAATCTTCGCTAAAACAGTAATATTACAGTCACCAGACCTCAAATCAACCAAAAACACGGCGTCTGATTGTGCTATGATCAAAATTCTAGGATGCCAACTAAAATCACAACCCAACCATTTACAAGTCCCTGAACAACGATAATAATCATCCCACAACACTCTCAATCTCTTCCTTTAAAGTACACATTTGATTTCTTAGTTTTCACACAAGAGTCCAAGTCAAACATAAACAAAGTACCACTTTGTAACAAAACCACACTCTCCTCAACCAAATGCGGGCTCCAACAAGCACTCACATTAGAGTTACTCTTGAACAACTTACAACCGAAATAACTTAGAGTAGGCTTTTCACCAACTTTATTAACTTTAACACTAAACCGATGAATGGAGTACATAGTACAAGCCAACAAGTAACCAATAGTAACCAAAGAATTATCTTTAAAACCTGAAATTTCTGCAACAGGATTAACCAAAATTTTGCATATCCGATGTTTGAACCGATCTTTGGCCATGAAAATTTCATCATTTTCATCGGTTAAAACAGTAAAACCTGAGTCTTTGAATGAAAATAACAAAAACCCAAGTTGGTCATGGTTGTAACCGGCAGAGAAGAAGGCGATAACATTATTTGTATTTGGGCAATGAAGAAGCTGAAGACAATTATAAGAGTCAACAAAGGTGTCATTATGGTGTTGGGGTCCAAACTGGGAGGCAATGGAGGAGGAGGTGGAAAGAGGTAATGAGGAAGAGGAGAGGAAACTAGAGAGAGAATCGTGGAGGAGACTGAATGGGATGAAAGAGAGAGGGAGAGGAGAAGAGAAGGGTTAGGATTTGCAGCTTTGGGTTGAAACAGAGTGGACCAAGTATGGACCTCGTTGATGGGCCTGAGAGAAGAAGAGGTGGTGTAAAGACCTTCCCTACCGGAAACTGGGACTTCCATTCATCTGTAAATTCCATCCCTCAGGACGCCAACAACCTGCTAAACTATCAACATTGTCATTGAGGCAACTCGACATAATACACATATTTTTATCAAATCACAACATAAAAGTTTGACAGGTAACAAATTAATAAAATCAATTTGTTCCAAGAGTATGCAAGGACAATGTCATATCAAATACAAATACAATTAAATGAAAGCAAGCGGCTGGAGAAATATCCAAACGAAAAAATTATTCAAGAGAAAAAACAAAACCATGGATTCAATAACTAATTTACCAATTACTAGAACTTAAAGACCCCAAACGTAGCTAGACTTCCCCTCAAGTTCAATGACGAATGGAGACTCGTTACACAATCCGTGGTGATCATCATGTCATCAAAACGAAGTTCCCAAGTCACCACCAATAATTTTGCTAAATCTAGGTTTGATCGATCAACTAGTTAGATCAAATTCCCTTAAATAGGTCCTATTTCTAATTATCCACTAAACAAAATTTAAAGGTTCAGGAGCTCAGTTGCATTAATTTAATGAGGAAGGCATTGGACAGAGCCCAAATGCCCTTTGATTACCAAATCTCTAAAATTTACAACCACCTGTATATATATTTACATTCGAAGTCGTCAAATAATCAACAAATTGTTAATTCAATGAACAATAGCTTTAATTTCTTTACACAATCATGAAGAAAAAAAAATTAGTTGACACATTTAATTCTATCCAAATACTTAAAAACACATTATACAATTCTAAAACCAAATTCAATTCAGGAAATGTAACATAAAAATATATGAATTTTTTTTTTAACTTTCTGGTGTCGGTTGCTTACCAAGTCTCTCTCTCTCTCTTCTAATCTTTTCTCCGGCGGAAGAAGGCGATGCCGCTCTTTCTGTAATGCATTCGCTCTTCCAGCCTTGCCGCCGAGCATAAGGCAACGCGCTGCCGCTGTGTGCAGAGTGGCTGGGTTGTGGCGGCACCGGTTGCGCTGTGGCTTCGCTGGAGGGAGCGAGTGATGACACTGACGCGCTGCCGCTGCGGGTGGGGGTTGAGGACTGTCGCTGACTCGCCGCTGTCGTTGTTCGTTTTGGCGCGAGAAATCGGGATTTACTGCTTTAACTATACAACAATGTTCTGGTGTGTGCAAGTATAAAGAATGCAAGAAATTGAACCAATAGATGGCTGCCACGTAGCGACTTTAGTCGAATTGTTTATGATCTAAAGTTGTGATGTTTAAAAAATAGGGTTATTATTAAAAAGACCCTCTAGTTTGCATTATTGTTCAAACAACACCCTCTAGTTTCATTTTTGGTCAAAATGCACGATGTTGTTTTAATTAATGTACAAAAATGCACCTTACCTTTAAAAATCCATTAGTAAAGGTTAACGAGTTTAGATTTATTAACAGAATTATTGTTAAATTAAAATTGCAAGCACATTCGACAATAGATTTATCAAATGAATGTAACAAATAAATTAAATGAAAATAACAATTGCAAAAAATTGAAATTAGAATTGCATTAAAGAAGCACCATGAACAACAAGGACACAAGGTACATAAATCTCCAAAAAAAGCAACTCTCTCTACCTAGAAATCTATTTGAAGAAATAAAATAAAGCAGAGAGAACTACTCAGGAGAGTTCTTTTGTTTGCTTATCAAAAAGGGGAAAGAAAAAAAAAATACTTAAATTCTGATGGTAATATTTTCAGCCTCCAAATTGGACTGAAAAGATGTTATTTTTTTTTTTTCCAGATTTGCATTTCAATTTTTCATCCCAGTTGCATCCTTCACTGCATCAGCAGCTCCCTGTGCCTTCTCCTTCACTTGCTGACCAGTCTACACACAAAACAAACAAATATTAGGCTATACACATTTAGAGATTTGAAAGATCCAACAATGGGGTTTTTACATGAAATGCTTCAAATGGTTTTGTAACACAAGGAAAAATATATGTTTGAATCCCCTCATAGGTACCTACAAGGCCAAAGGGCCATAGGAAATAGTTTTCCGTTTCCTAAAGATTGTAGGGTTCTACCGGGAATCCTGTTTTGAACTCAGATTCGCTAAACGGGTTCTGGGGATTTCTAGATTAAAAAAAAAATTATATATATATATGTAAGGAAATAGTTTGTTAAGAAAGAAAAGAATGGACCTGTTGCATGGATTCTTTTGCAGATTGAGCAGCATTGCTGGCTTTGTCCATCATGTTGCTTGCTTTCTCTTGAGCTTGGCCCTTGGCCTCACCTGCATGGTAGCTCATCTTCTGGGAATTGTCTGCCATTTTTGTTTTTCTTGTTTTGAAACTGTTAACACAAATGTAATATTTCTGTAGATTGTAAAGATCAAACTCAACTTTGCAATGGTGATGATGAAAAGCTGTATTGTCTCCATTTTATAGCTACCAAAACCATCACCATTGCTTGCCACGTGGAATGCAAGTTGACAGGTGTTACTCTTCTGTTTGTTGAGACTATCACGTGTAACTATAGATTCGGATTGGGTGCATATTTTAGGCCTTTTGACCAGGAGGCTCGTTGTTGAGTTGTTCCATTCAAAAATCAAACCCAAAAAACCAACAAAGAAAAAAAGAAAAAAAGGAATGAAAAACTCTCAGTCACAGGGTTGCTCCACGTCTCTACTCTCTATTGTTAATATGATTAAAATGAATGTGATTGTCCATCTAACACTAATTATATACTTTTCAATTGGGTTCAAATGATTTGAATTTGGATGATGAATCAATCAACTGTTCTTTCGAAGCTCTATGTTAATTACATTATTAGTCAGTTAAGCTATGTTAATTACATCATTGAATCTCCTAATTAAAGTATCTATACATCATAGAAACCACATCTATAAACATAATTTTACACAAGCTCAATAAAAATTTGATACAAGTTTATAAACTTTGACAAGATGATGTTCTAAAGTCCCCGCCTAGGCCCGCCTAGTCAGCGTCTAGGCGCTAGTCGGAGCTCTACCGCTGCGATTTCAAAGCAGTCGCCCAGATTAGGTGGAAAGAGGGAAGTCGCCGCCTAGTCGTAGTAAGTCGGCAAGTCGGCAGTCAGGTAGTCTGGTTGGTCAAACCGATGTTGACCGACTTGTGCCATAAATGTCGTCGTTTTGTTAGGTTTCATTTAAAAAAAAAAAAATTGAAATTGGATCAACAAAGAAGAGAGAGTGAGAGACCATTCGCAAATCGCAAAACACAGAACCAAAACAGCTCTGTCGTCCAACTCGTCGCCTCCAGTTTCGCCGGTCGTCGCCATCGCCGTCCAGCTCGTCACCGTCAGCCTCCAGTTCTTCTTCTTCACTTCTGGTCTTCTTCAATCTGTGAGGGGGTAAGTGGGTTACAAATTGTCAATTTAGTTATGTAGTTTGAGCTTTGAACTTTGAATTAGAATTTTATTGTTAAATGGAGTCAAATAAACCTTCAATTTCTAGTTACAAGAGTTTATCAGAGAATCCCCAAATATTGTAAACCCTGGAATTTAATTGACATAAACGAACAACTCATCTGTTCTTTACTTCTTTTTACTTTTTTTGTGTTGAACTTTCAATTGAATGCTGTTGAATTGAGTTGAATAATGTTGAATGTTAATTTGATAAAATATATAATGAATGCTGTTTAATTGAGTTAAATGTTGAACTTTCATCTGTTCTTTTTACTTTTTAGTTTGCTCTTTTTTGTTTTTGTTTCCTGGTTTCGTGGTTGTCTTCTCTTTGTTTGCACCAGGGCTATTTTTGCTCTGCTTTGTTGTTGATTTGCTTTATGCCGGGCTGTTTGCGCTGGGCTGTTTTTGCGCTGTTTTGTTGTCTGGTTTCCATCCTCCCTCACTTAGACAGTTAGACTTAGACAGTGGAGTAGATGAGACACTTAGTTATTTTAAACACTAACTCACTAAGTAACCTTATTTTTGTTTGCTACTGTACTTGTTGTTGTTGACTTGCATATTTGAATTATGACCTTATTTTTGTTTACTTCTATTCTTTACTTGTTGAGTTTTTAATTGTTTACTTTGGTTGGAACTTGGAATTTGAATTACTTGGTTGGAATTTCATTTAGTTTGTTGGATTTTGTTTAGTTTTTTACTTTGGTTGGAACTTGGAATTGATTTACTTTGGTTAGAATTTGATTTAGTTTGTTGGATTTTATTTAGTTGTTTATGGAATTTTGATTCTCAATAGTCAACATTGAGTTTTTTAGAATTTGATTTTCAATTTTAGGTTCAAAATATGAAAATATATGAACATATATGAAATATTATGATATTTATTGAATTACTGGAAAAAAAATTAGTAAAAAAAAAATTCCGGTAGGCTATCGGCACACTGTCGATCGGCCGATGGCCAACTTCCGACCATTTACCTAGTCCCCAATTAATCCCCCTTAGGCACTAGGCAGTGGGTCGCCGCCCAACTAGCGCCTAGCGACCTTTACAACAATGGTTCTAATTATACAAAGAGAATACCCACTTCATCTCTTGCTTCGGCTTATGTGCTTGAGATTACTGTTTAAAGAAATGAGCTAAGACGATTTGCTGATCCTTTCGAAAGGCATCTACTCTATCCAAAAGGCGGTCTTGTTCGGGATGAGACATCTGCTCTACTCTATACCAAATCATATGATGTAATTTATAAGTCAAAATTTGATTATTCGGGACGAGATAAGGTTGGTCCGATGGTATACCCTTCACACTTACACTATGAAGTTGTGGGTTCGAGTCCTCTTATCCTCAAAAAAAACCTCGAATTTATATAACTCTTTAAAAAAAAAAAAAATTGATTATTTGGTCCCGGGTTATCGGGCTGTTGTGAGACCCGAGAACCCGACAGAAAACACGTAGTGTAGAAATGGGCCAAGTCCAACCCAACAACTCAATCCAGTTGAATTTCACTCTCACCTGCTCACAATCCCAGCCTACAATCTCACGTTGCTCGTCCGTGTTAGAACACAACACCAAACGACATGTCGTATTACTAATATTTCCTAGTGCTTGGTATGCAGAATGCTTATTCAGCTAAGCCTATCACATGTTGTGTCGTTTGGAGTCTTCAAGCTTGTTTCTAGAGAGCTCTTTATGACAGCTAATTGTCTTGTGTCTTGTATTCTCTATACGTGTCATTTTGTAATTTGTATTAGCTGTATACAGTGAGGATATTGGTTGTACAAATATATTTGAATGTAAACAAACCATCTCGGTTAAGTGCTGAGTGTTTTTTTAATTCTCAAAATCCTCTGTTTTCAAACTGTCCGACACTTTTCTAGCGCCATCAAATCTCTTTTCAGGTCTGTTTTTAATTTTACCGCCGCATTTTTCATGCCGCCGCCGCCGCCATTGAGTCGGTTCTAATTGTTTTTGGAAATTTTTGTAATTTTGTTTTCCATGAGTCCTTAGTCGTTATCTGTTTGAAAATATTTTATAGTGTACTGCTGGTGGATTTATAAACCCTAGTAGCTAGAAATTTCTAGCATATTTTGTGGTTTTTTTTGTTTAGGTTGGTTAGTTAGTCAAAGCAAATTTCTTTTTCAATGCTAAATATAATTAAAGCTGTTGGATTTTTTATTTTATAATAAAACTGAGTGAATTGTGCATGAGAAATGAAATTTTGCTTCAAGATATAGGAAATTATACTGAAACTGAACTTCTTGGCTTTGGATTGCAAAAAAGAAATTGTTTACTTCATAAAGCAACATTAGAATAAGAAACCAGAGACATTTTTAGCTTATTATGGTAGGACATAAATGACAAATGTGATGGAAGGATACTGAAGGATACTAGGTAGGAAGAAATGGGGTAAAGACCTAGGTCGAAAAGGCGGTCTTGTTCAAGTTGCATATATTTTATATTGAATCATATATGTGTAGTGCCTGATAAATCCAGGCTTAGTTTGTATGTTAATTTTAGAGAGAGAGAGAGAGAGAGAGAGAGAGAGAGAGAGAATTTTAATGAGATTGTTGAATATTGCTTGTCTATTTCCTATTACATTAGGGGTAATTACCCTGGTGGCCATCGACTTATGCTACCACTATCAAAATGGCCACCATATGGGGAATTGGTTTAGAAATGACCATTTTTGGTAAGGACAAAGATCCTCTCCTCACCTCAACTCATCTTCACCTCATTTAATCTTATGACCCATAAGCATTGCAACGAATAAATGATTAAGATGTAATTAACACTTTATTAACAACCAATCACATGCTTTTAAAAGGTAAGGAAAAGGTGAAGATGAGAAGAGAATCCTGGTCCTTTTGGTAAACAAGTTTACACTAATGGTCATTCTGTTATAATACCATTAACTTTTTCTAAGAATGTTACACTAATAGCCATCAATTTGTTCACTTGATATTAAAATGGTCATTATAATCATTTTTCTCCAAAATTACTCTAATGGTCATCCATATGGTCAATTGGTATCAAAATAACCATTATAATTGTCCCACTTTTTCTAGAACATATGTATCAAAAATCATACCCAATTGCACCATATTCAAAACCACACAAAAGTTTGTCAACCGAATTTCATGGTACCTAAATACTACCAACCTTAGCAAAAGGCAGTGCACTTTCAATTAAACAAAAAACATTGTCGATTTCAGTTTAGCTTAAAAAATAAAAAAATAAAAATAAAAATAAAAATAAAAAAACAATAAATGTCTTCATTTCAATTAACCAAATGTATGGTCAATACACATGTTCTAGAAAAAGTGAGACAATTATAATGGTCATTTTGATACCAATTGACTAAATAGATGACCATTAGAGTAATTTTGGAGAAAAATATTATAATGATTATTTTGATACAAAGTGAACAAATTGATGGTCATTATTGTAACATTCTTAGAAAAAGTTAACAATGTTATAACAGAATAACCATTAGTGTAACATTATTTGTTAAAAATGACCATTTATAAACCAATTTTCTATCTACTGACCATTTTGATAATGATGGGCCACTACGGTAATTACCCTCTACATTAATATACGAACCCATTGAGACAGCAAGGATTCTCATGTAACAACAATTTGTTACATCTAGCTGTCACCAGCACTCCAGCAGACCTAAAGACCAGACTAACGGATTGACTAACGGACCGTCACTAGACTCAAATTGACTAACGGACCGTTACTAGACTCAACTTGACTAACGGAATGACTAACAGACCATTCCAGGACTCAATCACCAAAACGACTTGCCGTTTGGATTTAGGGAATATAAAAGCAACTTTGACTTCTAAGTGACACTATTCAGACAACACTTCACTTTTAACTCCTCATCTGGCAACCAAAACTCAAAATCAAAATCCCTAAATCCCCATTTCTTCTTTCTTCAACACCAGGTATCTTCAGATTCTTCGATCACAACAATATGTACAATTTTATGTCAAGCAAAAGAACATAAATCATAACTAATTTGGGGTAAGTTGGCTAATCCAATCCGCATTTTGTCCGTCCTGTATTGGTGGATGTATTTATGCCGTCCCATTTCACGATCCCCTTGAGCGGTGAACTTTTCATTTCATTCGATCAATTGCTTGATGTGGAGGTCTGGATTTTTTTTTAATGAATTTATTGTTCTGTATATTCTAATTCATTCTTTTGTATTTTGCAGGAAATGAGTAGCTTAGTTTCTTTAAACAATGACACCAAATTGATTCAAGCCATTTGTGCTGTAGTTCTAAAGGGTCACTGGACCAAACTCTCTAAACCCGAAATTGCTTCGAGTCTCACCTCTACAAATATTCACCAGGTTCTTTTAAATTTTTTACTAAATTGTGACAATCCTTCACTTTCATGGGGATTCTTCAAATGGATCGAATCCAATTTACCAAATCAAAAGCACTCTTTACAATCTTCTTGGGTAATGATTCACATTTTAACGAAACACAAACACTTGATGACTGCACAGAACCTGCTTCACAAATTTGCTCTAAGAGATTTTTTGTCGACTCCTTCAGTTTTGAATTCTTTACTGAAAGTCCATGATGACCCGGATGGGAATTCTCACATTTTGAGCTGGCTAGTTATATTTTTTTCAAATTTGAAAATGACCCAAGATGCTATACAGGTTTTCGATCAGATGAGGGTTCATGGTTTAAAGCCTCATTTGCATGCTTGTACTGTGTTGTTGAATTCGTTGGTCAAAGATAGGTTGACTGATTTGGTATGGAAAGTGTATAAGAAGATGCTTGGACTTGGTGTTGTTCCTAATATTCATGTGTATAATGTATTGATTCATGCTTGTAGCAAGTCAGGTGATGTTGAGAGAGTGGAGAAGTTGTTGAGTGAAATGGAGTTGAAGTGGGTGAAACTCGATCTTGTTACGTATAATACTTTAATTGCTTTGTATTGTAAAAAGGGTATGCATTATGAGGCTTTATCTGTTCAAGATAGAATGGAAAGAGAAGGGGTGAGTCCTGATATCGTGACATACAATTCGCTTATACATGGATTTTGTAGGGAGGGTAGAATGAGAGAGGCTATTAGGCTTTTTAGAGATATTAAAGGTGCTTCTCCTAACCATGTGACTTACACTACTTTGATTGATGGGTATTGTAGGGCAAACGATCTTGAAGAAGCCCTAAGATTGCAGGAGGTAATGGTGGCTAAAGGGTTGTATCCTGGGGTTGTAACTTATAATTCGATTCTGCGTAAGTTGTGTGAAGAGGGTAGGATAAGAGATGCTAATAAACTCTTGAATGAGATGAGTGAAAAAAAAGTGGAACCAGATAATGTCACATGTAACACTCTGATTAATGCTTATTGCAAGATAGGAGATATGAAGTCAGCAATGAAAGTGAAGAACAAGATGCTTGAGGCTGGATTGAAGCTAGATCGATTTACTTACAGAGGATTGATCCATGGTTTTTGCAAGGTGCAGGAGATGGACAATGCTAAAGAGCTCTTATTTGGCATGCTTGGTGCGGGGTTTTCTCCTAGTTATTGCACCTATTCGTGGCTTGTTGATGGTTATAGCAACCAAGGCAATGAAGAGACAGTGATAAAACTTCTGAACGAGTTTGTGAGAAGAGGTCTCTGTGTCGATGTCTCAGTCTATAGGGCACTAATAAGGAGGTTTTGTAAGAAAGAAAAGATTGATTTGGCTGAAAGAGTATTCGGTCTTATGCAAGGGAATGGTATATCGGGTGATAGTGTTATTTATACTAGTTTGGCGTATGCTTACTGGAAAGCAGGGAACGCAAATGCTGCTTCGAATATGTTGGAGGAAATGTATAAGAGAAGGTTGATGGTAACTCTGAAAATCTATAAATGTTTCAATGCTTCTTATGCTAATGACAACATCTTGAGTCTCTTTTGGAATCATATAGTTGAAAGAGGCCTAATGTCAAAAAATATTCTAAAGGAAATGCAGCAGCTGGATTCCTATAAATGAGAGGACATATCACAAGTTGTCGAATGCATCGAAGGGGCAACCGTATGAATCTCCTCTTTATATCAGCTGGTCATAATATTTGTTGATCAGGACCAGCAGATGGGTAGAATGTTTCAATTGTGATACTTGTCGCCCAAAAATCAAGTTAAGGAGAGCTCTTGATATGGCGCGTGGTTATCGCGTATGTGAGAGCTATCTGTAGTATTATCTGGAATGTCCAGGCACATGTTATGCATGTTTTTGGACACAGTAGATGTCTTTCGAAAGGATCAGCGAATCGTCTTGGCTCGTTTCTTTTTGCAGTAATCCCGAGCACATAAGCCGAAGGAAGAGTTGAAGTGTGTATTCTCTTTGTATAATTAGAACATCATCTTGTCAAAGTTTATAAACTAGAATCAAACTTTTATTGAGCTTGTGTAAAATTATGTTAATAGATGTGGTTTCTATGATGTATATCAACTTTAATTAGGAGATTCAATGATGTAATTAACATAGCTTCAAAAGAACAGTTGATTGATTCATCATCCAAATTCAAATCATTTGAACCCAATTGAAAAGTGTTAGATGAACAATCACATTCATTTTAATCATATTAACAATAGAGAGTAGAGACGTGGAGCAACCCAGTGATGAGTTGAATGGAACAACTCAACAACGAGCCTCCTGGTCCAAAGGCCTAAAATATGCACCCAATCCGAATCTATAGTTACACGTCATACTTGCATTCCACGTGGCATCACACATGTCATGGAATGGTGCTGGTTTTGGTAGCTATAAAACCCTGACAATACAGAGCTTTTCATAATCACCATTGCAAAGTTGAGTTTGATCTTTACAATCTACAGAAATATTACATTTGTGTTAACAGTTCCAAAACAAGAAAAACAAAAATGGCAGACAATTCCCAGAAGATGAGCTACCATGCTGGTGAGGCCAAGGGCCAAGCTCAAGAGAAAGCAAGCAACGTGATGGACAAAGCCAGCAATGCTGCTCAATCTGCAAAAGAATCCATGCAACAGGTCCATTCTTTTCTTTCTTAACAAACTATTTCCTTACATATATATATTATTATTTTTTTAATCTAGAAATCCCCAGAACCCGTTTAGCGAATCTGAGTTCGAAACAGAATTCCCTGCGGAACCCTACAATTTTTAGGAAACAGGAAACTATTTCCTATGGCCCTTTGGCCGTGTAGATACCTATGAGGGGATTCAAATAAGTATTTCCTTATGTTACAAAACCATTTGAAGCATTTCATGTAACATTTGGTATTATCAAATCTCTATATATGTGTATAGCCTAATATTTGTTGTTTTGTGTGTAGACTGGTCAGCAAGTGAAGGAGAAGGCACAGGGAGCTGCTGATGCAGTGAAGGATGCAACTGGGATGAACAATTGAAATGCAAATCTGGAAAAAATAAAAATAACATCTTTTCAGTCCAATTTGGAGGCTGAAAATATTACCATTCAGAATTTAAGTATTTTTTTTCCCCTTTTTGATAAGCAAACAAAAGAACTCTCCTGAGTAGTTCTCTCTGCTTTATTTTATTTCTTCAAATAGGTTCTAGGTAGAGAGAGTTGCTTTTTTTTTTTTTTTTTGGAGATTTATGTACCTTCTTGTTTAATGCAATTCTAATTTCAATTTTTTGTAATTGTTATTTTCATTTAATTTATTTGTTACATTCATTATCAGATATAAGGATAAATCCATCACCCGACTATGACTTGGTGGTAAATAAATTGAATTATAATTTAAAAACTAGGACCGATCCAATCATAAAGTATTTATCCAATCCTAACAATAATTCTATTTAATAAAGCTAAACTCATTAATCTTTACTGATAAATTTTTAAAGGTAGGGTACATTTTGTACATTAATTAAAACAACATGGGGCATTTTGGAAAAAAATAAAATTAGAGGGTAGTGTTTGATCAATAATGCAAACTAGAGGGTGTTTTAAAGATTATTGCAATTCGACAAAAGTCGCAACGTGGCAGCCATATGATAGTTCAATTTCTTGCATTCTATATACTTGCACACACCAGAACATTGTTGTATAGTCCAGCAAATCCCGATTTCTCGCGCCAAAGCGAACAGCGGCAGTGGCGACAGTCCTTTTCCTCCACCCGCAGCGGCAGCGCGTCAGTGTCATCACTCACTTCCTCCAGCGAAGCCACAGCGTAAACGGTGCCACCACAACCCAGCCACTCTGCACACAGCGGCGACGCAACCAAAACTCAAAATCAAAATCCCTAAATCCCCATTTCTTCTTTCTTCAACACCAGGTATCTTCAAATTCTTCGATCACAACAATATGTACAATTTTATGTTTATTGTTAAGGCAAGCAAAAGAACATAAATCATAACTAATTTGGGGTAAGTTGGCTAATCCAATCCGCATTTTGTCCGTCCTGTATTGGTGGATGTATTTATGCCGTCCCATTTCACGATCCCCTTGAGTTGTGAACTTTTCATTTCATGCGATCAATTGCTTGATGTGGAGGTCTGGATTTTTTTTATAATCAATTTATTGTTCTGTATATTCTAATTCATTCTTTTGTATTTTGCAGGAAATGAGTAGCTTAGTTTCTTTAAACAATGACACCAAATTGATTCAAGCCATTTGTGCTGTTGTTCTAAAGGGTCACTGGACCAAACTCTCTAAACCCGAAATTGCTTCAAGTCTCACCTCTACAAATATTCACCAGGTTCTTTTAAATTTTTTACTAAATTGTGACAATCCTTCACTTTCATGGGGATTCTTCAAATGGACCGAATCCAATATACCAAATCACAAGCACTCTTTACAATCTTCTTGGGTAATGATTCACATTTTAACGAAACACAAACACTTGATGACTGCACAGAACCTGCTTCACAAATTTGCTCTAAGAGATTTTTTGTCGACTCCTTCAGTTTTGAATTCTTTACTGAAAGTCCATGATGACCCGGATGGGAATTCTCACATTTTGAGCTGGTTAGTTATATTTTTTGCAAATTCGAAAATGACCCAAGATGCTATACAGGTTTTCGATCAGATGAGGGTTCATGGTTTAAAGCCTCATTTGCATGCTTGTACTGTGTTGTTGAATTCGTTGGTCAAAGATAGGTTGACTGATTTGGTATGGAAAGTGTATAAGAAGATGCTTGGACTTGGTGTTGTTCCTAATATTCATGTGTATAATGTATTGATTCATGCTTGTAGCAATTCAGGTGATGTTGAGAGAGTGGAGAAGTTGTTGAGTGAAATGGAGTTGAAGTGGGTGAAACTCGATCTTGTTACGTATAATACTTTAATTGCTTTGTATTGTAAAAAGGGTATGCATTATGAGGCTTTATCTGTTCAAGATAGAATGGAAAGAGAAGGGGTGAGTCCTGATATCGTGACATACAATTCGCTTATACATGGATTTTGTAGGGAGGGTAGAATGAGAGAGGCTATTAGGCTTTTTAGAGATATTAAAGGTGCTTCTCCTAACCATGTGACTTACACTACTTTGATTGATGGGTATTGTAGGGCAAACGATCTTGAAGAAGCTCTAAGATTGCAGGAGGTAATGGTGGCTAGAGGGTTGTATCCTGGGGTTGTAACTTATAATTCGATTCTGCGTAAGTTGTGTGAAGAGGGTAGGATAAGAGATGCTAATAAACTCTTGAATGAGATGAGTGAAAAAAAAGTAGAACCAGATAATGTCACATGTAACACTCTGATTAATGCTTATTGCAAGATAGGAGATATGAAGTCAGCAATGAAAGTGAAGAACAAGATGCTTGAGGCTGGATTGAAGCTAGATCGATTTACATACAGAGGACTGATCCATGGTTTTTGCAAGGTGCAGGAGATGGACAATGCTAAAGAGCTCTTATTTAGCATGCTTGGTGCGGGGTTTTCTCCTAGTTATTGCACCTATTCGTGGCTTGTTGATGGTTATAGCAACCAAGGCAATGAAGAGACAGTGATAAAACTTCTGAACGAGTTTGTGAGAAGAGGTCTTTGTGTCGATGTCTCAGTCTATAGGGCACTGATAAGGAGGTTTTGTAAGAAAGAAAAGATTGATTTGGCTGAAAGAGTATTCGGTCTTATGCAAGGGAATGGTATATCGGGTGATAGTATTATTTATACTAGTTTGGTGTATGCTTACTGGAAAGCAGGGAACGCAAATGCTGCTTCGAATATGTTGGAAGAAATGTATAAGAGAAGGTTGATGGTAACTCTGAAAATCTATAAATGTTTCAATGCTTCTTATGCTAATGACAACATCTTGAGTCTCTTTTGGAATCATATAGTTGAAAGAGGCCTAATGTCAAAAAATATTCTAAAGGAAATGCAGCAGCTGGATTCCTATAAATGAGAGGACGTATCACTAAAGTTGTCGAATACATCGGAAAGGGCAACCGTATGAATCTCCTCTTTATATCAGCTGGTCATAATATTTGTTGATCAGGACCAGCAGATGGGTAGAATGTTTCGATTGTGATACTTGTCGCCCAAAAGTCAAGTTAAGGAGAGCTCTTGATATGGCGCGTGGTTATCGTGTATGTGAGAGCTATCTGTAGTATTATCTGGAATGTCCAGGCACATGTTATGCATGTTTTTGGACACAGTAGATGTCTTTCGAAAGGACCAGCGAATCGTCTTGGCTAGTTTCTTTTTGCAGTAATCTCGATAGGGATGGCAAAAACCCGGGTCCGGGCCGGGTATACCCGGACCCGGCCGGGTACCCGGGTTTTAACAGTCCGGGTACCCGGCCGGGAAATACCCGGATTTTCGAATCCGGGTACCCGGTCCGGAAAAACCCGGCCGGGTTTCCGGGTATCCATACCCGGATTTTACCCGGGTTTTACTTTTTTTTTTTTTTTTTTTTTTTTGGAGGAAGAATTTTGATTCTTGTTGCAATAAAATAATAAAAATTCCAGTTTGTTATTATTGTATATTTGGAAGTCATCCACATCGACATGCATAAACAAAGTTCACATAGGCAGAACATCAAATTAGAATTTCCAGTGGCCACCAAGTATATTATTATTGTTTATTGTTTTTAATCAATTTAATTAGATTAGTTGGAATGACATTGGAGAATGGCAACAGAAAAGAAAATAGACAACTCATACTAATTGGCAAAGCACTTCCAAATTCCAATCCATGCATCACAACCAGCTTTTCTAGTCATATATTTGCTTGAGTTTCTCAACTTGTTTAAATTACAACACATGGGCTGTTTTGTTCATATACAAAATGCCAATTTTATATTTGCTTTAAAACAACAGCCCACCAGCTCATGACTGCCCATTTTTATACCCAAAAAAAAAAAAAAAATCTCTGAATCTTGAATAACACAAGACCCATATTGCACAAAAAAAAAAAAAGCATACATTAAAATTAAAGAAAGGGAGAAAAGCGCTTTGCCCAGAAGCTGAAACTGTAACATCAGACAGTCCACAATTTAACAACAACAAATATTATAGGAGAAGCCTTCACTTCAATCAAAATATAGCATGAAAATGAAGCAAGAAAGAATCTGGAGGTGGGTCTGTCACTCTGTCACCAACCAAAACCCACTTTAAACAGACAAAAAAAAGGAAGAAAAAAAAAAAAAGGCCAAATAAATCAATTACACGTCCATCACTTTCCCGGGTTAAATTTGTTTGTTAGGGTTAAATTTGTTTGTGTTTAAAAAAAAAAAAAAAAAAAAATTTAAAAACCGGGTTCAAAACCGGGTACCCGGCCGGGTATCCGGGTATACCCGGACCCGGGCCGGAACACAACCGGCCCGGGTACCCGGACAACCCTTACCCGGTGCCGGGTAAGGCATGTCCGGGTTTTACCCGGGATTTCCGGCCCGGGTAAAACCGGGTACCCGGCCCGGCCGGGTAATTTGCCATCCCTAAATCTCGAGCACATAAGCCAAAGGAAGAGTTGAAGTGTGTATTCTCTTTGTATAATGAGAACATCATCTTGTCAAAGTTTATAAACTTGTATCAAATTTTTATTGAGCTTGTGTAAAATTATGTTTATAGATGTGGTTTCTATGATGTATAGATACTTAACAATGACTAATAATGTAATTAACATAGAGCTTCAAAAGAACAGTTGATTGATTCATCATCCAAATTCAAATCATTTGAATCCAAATTGAAAAGTATATAATTAGTGTTAGATGGACAATCACATTCATTTTAATCATATTAACAATAGAGAGTAGAGACGTGGAGCAACCCTGTGACTGAGAGTTTTTCATTCCTTTTTTTTTTTTTGTTGGTTGTTTTTTTGGGTTTGATTTTTGAATGGAACAACTCAACAACGAGCCTCCTGGTCAAAAGGCCTAAAATATGCACCCAATCCGAATCTATAGTTACACGTGATAGTCTCAACAAACAGAAGAGTGACACCTGTCAACTTGCATTCCACGTGGCAACACACGTGTCAAGCAATGGTGCTGGTTCTGGTAGCTATAAAATGGTGACAATGCAGAGCTTTTCATCATCACCATTGCAAAGTTGAGTTTGATCTTCACAATCTACAGAAATATTACATTTGTGTTAACAGTTCCAAAACAAGAAAAACAAAATGGCAGACAATTCCCAGAAGATGAGCTACCATGCTGGTGAGGCCAAGGGCCAAGCTCAAGAGAAAGCAAGCAACATGATGGACAAAGCCAGCAATGCTGCTCAATCAGCAAAAGAATCCATGCAACAGGTCCATTCTTTTCTTTCTTAACAAACTATTTCCTTACATATATATATATATTATTATTATTTTTTTAATCCAGAAATCCCCAGAACCCGTTTAGCGAATCTGAATTCAAAACAGGATTCTCTGTGAAACTCTACAATCTTTAGGAAACAGGAAACTATTTCCTATGGCCCTTGGCCATGTAGGTACCTATGAGGGGATTCAAACAACTATTTTTCCTTGTGTTACAAAACCATTTAAAGCATTTCATTTAAAAACCCCATTGTTGGATATTTCAAAGGTATTATCAAATCTCTAAATGTGTATAGCCTAATATTTGTTGTTTTGTGTGTAGACTGGTCAGCAAGTGAAGGAGAAGGCACAGGGAGCTGCTGATGCAGTGAAGGATGCAACTGGGATGAAAAATTGAAATGCAAATCTGGAAAAAAAAAAAATAAATAACATCTTTTCAGTCCAATTTGGAGGCTGAAAATATTACCATCAGAATTTAAGTATTTTTTTTTCTTTCCCCTTTTTGATAAGCAAACAAAAGAACTCTCCTGAGTAGTTCTCTCTGCTTTATTTTATTTCTTCAAATAGATTTCTAGGTAGAGAGAGTTGCTTTTGTGTGTGTGTGGAGATTTATGTACCTTCTTGTTCACGGTGCTTCTTTAATGCAATTCTAATTTCAATTTTTTGCAATTGTTATTTTCATTTAATTTATTTGTTACATTCATTATCAAATATAACTCGGATAAATCCATCACCCGACTATGACTTGGTGGTAAATAAATTGAATTATAATTTAAAAACCTAGGACCGATCCAATCATAAAGTATTTATCCAATCCTAACAATAATTCTATTTAATAAAGCTACACTCATTAATCTTTACTAATGGATTTTTAAAGGTAGGGTACATTTTGTACATTAATTAAAACAACATGGGGCATTTTGGAAAAAAATAAAACTACAGGGTAATGTTTGACCAATAATGCAAACTAGAGGGTGTTTTTAAGATTATTGCAATTCGACAAAAGTCGCAACGTGGCAGCCATATAATGGTTCAATTTCTTGCGTTCTATATACTTGCACACACCAGAACATTATTGTACAGTCCAGCAAATCCCGATTTCTCGCGCCAAAGCGAACAACGGCAGTACCACTATAAAATATTTCAGACGTACAACGATTAAGGACTCGTAGAAAACAAAAATACAAAAATTTCTAAAAACAATTAGAATCGACTCAACGGCGGATGCGGCTGACGGAAAACATGAAAAATGCGGCGGTGAAATTAAAAACAGGCCTGAAAAGAGATTGGATGGCGCCAGAACTGCGTTTCGGACTAGCAACGTGAGATTGTAGGCTGGGATTGTGAGCGGTTGAGAGTGAAATTCAACTGGATTGAGTTGTTGGGCTGGACTTGGCCCGTTTTTACACTATGTGTTTTCTGTCGGGTTCTCGGGTCTCTCGACTTAGCCTGATAACCCAGACCGAACAATCAATTTTTTTTTTAAGTATTACATAAATTCGGAGTTTTTTTAAAGAAGGTAAGAGTCGTACCCATAACCTCGTGGTGTAGATGTGAGGGATATACCATCATACCAATCTCATCTAGTCCCGAATAATCAAATTTTGACTTATAAATTGAATCATATGATTCAAAACATCTAATTAAATTGGATAGAATTAATGTTACTGTCATTGTATCTCTTAGAAGGAAAAGGCTAAGGTAGGGTATGAGCAAAATAAATAAAAATGAAATAATCATCGGCTTATAAGACCAAAGACAATAGGTCTCGACGAATAAAAATAAATTTCGACTTAAAGGCTTGAAAAGAAGCACGAGACATTATAATAAATTTTAATAAGGAGGGTATTTTTATCATAAACACATTCTTTCTTTTTTTCCTATTAAAACTCAAGTTATGAAATCGGTACTAATTACAGAAAACAAGCACCAATATTTAACCACTCTCTGACCATGTGAGAGCTTGTAATGGGTATTGATATCAGGCTATCAGCTACTTCACAATCTGTCCGATGGATGCCAAAACTGCATTGTAGGGTGAACCACCTATCTATCAAATAAATGATTATTCCAAACCATACAAATTTAACACAAAACAAAAAAGGTCAATGACATTAACCCCTAAATCACAATAACAAAATCAAAAGCTTTATGAGGAACATCCAACTGTTTGCAATATCATTCAAATTCTATTTCTATAGCCACAAATTTTTAGTTTTAACAATAAAAGTATACCATTTTTTAATGTAATGTGACCACATATCAAATCGGGGAAGACACCTCCCAAGATCAAACACGTCTACTGAAAATATAAATCGAAGGAGGTAAAAAGAGAGACTGTAGTCAATTAAAGGGTCGATCTAAGAGTACAGATGCCTAGTTGAGCACATATCTAGATACTAAATAGTTTTTTCTTCCAAATTTATATTCGACTAATTCCCATATAGGATCTCCTTTCTTCTTTCCCTCTACATGTTCCTCAAAATGTCTTATCTGAGCCACCACCGCTGAACAGCTGCAATTGGAGAGTTCAAGAATGGTGCATACCGTTGCTGTAATGGATTAACAGTCCTCCCAATCGTGGTCCACACGCTGTGATGGTAACCAGCGGTCACAGGGGCATTATACATGAGCTTCAATAGCTGCCAGAAAGAAGACAATGTTATATCAACTTCTGTCAAACCGAAATGCATATTTTTATCAGCAATAATTTATATCAAGTCATACTGTTATAGATCAAATGCATATATTTTTGCACCAACTATAACTTTATTTAATACTTTTTCGTTAATCCAAAATCAAGTTATCAATATAATTGAATGTGGGTGTAAAACAAATCAAATTGACCTAGAAGAACAAAAAAAGAAATCGAAGAACTGCACTGTGTATATTTATTAACTTCGGTCTAAATTCATTTCCTTGAATGATATACCATTTCAAGATGGATAACCATTGAACAATCAAAAACAACAATTTCAACAGCCACATCAAATGGTTATCAGTGAATGGTGATATCACATCAAATGGATAATAGCATATTTGACCCAAAAACCTCCGGAAACTCAATATATCATGAACACGAACAAAATCCAGCAATTGCACACAAAATAATGTTACATGTAAGAAAACATTTGTATAGAAAACAAGAATGGAATATCTAACCTGCCAGTACATGAATGTTTGTATTATGTTGCGCTGCCATCTGCATGAACAATTAACATTACAAAATATCTATTGAACAAAAGCATATCAAAAATAAATAAATAAAAAGGTCATGCAAACAGTGAAATAGGGATTTGAGCAACTTACGATAACAATGAGATGATAAGAAGGAAGCCAACTCCAATCTCAGCATGGGAGGAAAGTATGCTAAGGGTAGTTGTATTAGACTCCACCCAAACACAGGCATCTTCCAAGTACTTCCTGTCCACCGAAAGGAGAAATCACAAGAAAACATTAACAAATAAGTATAAAACAATACAACATACAATTTTAACTAATGCATAAAAAAAAGTCCAAGTTTAGACATGAAATGACCCCTGGTTCAGGCAGAGAAACAGTGTACTACATAAGACACGTTTAATACTAATAACTAGAGTCGGAATGGGATGTGCTTATTAATAATTTAACAATGAAAAGAAATAGGAATAAGCCAATAGAAAAAAAAAATCATTTATTAGTATAATAAATCATATAATTTTAACTAGTGCATCGATTAAGTAAGTTGTTTAATTGCTAAAATGCCCTATTCATAACAGATTATTAGACAGATTTCCAAATATACATAATTATAAATCAAAGAATTTCAATTAACATCAAAAAAGGAATCTAGAATTCAGGCATAGAGTCCCCTGTGCTTCATGCAAAATGGCAGTGTAGTCAGGACATAAGTATCAATTTACTCTATACTAAATTGCTAAAAGTACGGGAACAAGATGGTTTTCATTTAAATTCAAAGATGACAAAATGGCAAAAAGGAATGCCTAATCTCACACATTGTAAATTAGCCAGGTGGATCTCTCTCATTTCATAATAGGCTGGATTCTTGGGATAAAATACTAGGCAATGCAAAAATTTATTTAATCATACTCAAGAGGCATGTGTAAAACTATTCATTGAGATTTAGAAACTATTTTTGTTGGAAGAATTGACAAAACAAATGCCTAGCAACACATCTGCAAAAAGCTTTGCAGATGACAAAGATGACTAGATATCGTGTGAAGATTCCCTTGAATTAATTAAGATTAAAAAAGATGATTATATCTACTATTCGTGTTTCTCAACAAAACTTGTTTCATAGTTCTATCGTGGATAATTAACTTATTTAACTCTTGGATTTATAAAATATCATTATAACTTTAGCAACACAACTAAGCCTTTTCTATTATATTCTGGACTGTTTTACATGTAGAATTCTATTCTCATTAGAGTCGGATGTAGCAGAAGGAAATTAACAATAACAGAATTTAGAGTAAAGATTCTTTCATACTTCGCTTTCTAGCATAATCATATCATCATCCTTTATCATATATGATTCCAAATGTATCAATGCACCTAGAGCTATTCCTCCTTCCCATGAATTAAATTTGAAACCCAAAGGTAGAGAGAAAATACAATAGTCAAATTACATGGACTTGAAACCCATAAAAGAAACCAAGACCTCCCCACCAATAAAATATTGTCAGACAACTGCATGAGAGCCTAAAGCATTAGTTTCTTTTTAAAAACAAATAAAATACAAAACCTATAGCTACCAACAAAAAACCCGTATGCAACACCAAAACTACAGTCCTATTCGTTCAAAATCTAACTACCCCAACAATACATAACATCATATGAAAGTATGCCTAAAATGCCAAAGACTGGATGGTAAAATAAGTATAGAAACGGACTTGAATAAATAAAAATTAAGATAACACCTACAAAAACATAGAAAAAGTCTTTATAAGAATCAGGTTTCACATTTCAATTCATCATTCAAGTCTTGTCTAAATGTAAAAAGACATAAAGGTCTATTTATAGACAACCCGGCCCTAGTATGATTTATAAACTGACACAATCCTTACAAAAATTAAAATAAATCAAATCCGAAGCAAGATATAAACTTCTAGATAAAATACAATCTAATAAAATGGTACAATATCTTACATATCTTCTAATAGAGTATGCATTAATATAATGGTAAAAACAAAAGATCATGCTCATCAATCCAACATAAAACTAAACATAGTTGATTCAATATTTGTGCAGCTCTTTTACCTGTACAAGGTGGAACGACTAAAATTTCGCCTTAAGAACTTGGCAACATGTTCAAGTGCACGGCATAAAATGGGAATCAAAGCAACTGCATCAAAGGTCGATATCATCAATTCAATCATACTAGGTGATCCCCAATGAAATCACATATTGTAGATTCAAAAAAATATATATCAAAATTGAACTGAAAATAGTTACGGCCAAGCGGTGCTCACATTTAAGGCAAAGATGTGAACTGACAAATGTAAGGCAATAGATGAAGTAAAGAAAATCTTTGGTCGCAATTATTGACTGAAAGTACACTTGCAAAGCCTGCATATTCCATGCCCTGGGTCTCTGTGTGCAACATAAGACAAGTTAATGGAAAATGAACAAGCAGAGATTAATATCAATAAAAAAAATAGAAATGGAAATATGAAGGTTACCCCATAAAGTGAGTACAAAGAATATAGAGAGGAACAAGCAGTGCCCATAAATGACAGTCGGTATGCCCTATTTGCGAGACTCTTTGGTACAAGTGGAAATACAGCAAGCACAGCCACAACAAAAACCTGCAAGAAATAAAACACAGAAATAATTTTAAAAAGCCTATGATTGGATGCAGCACAAATCAAAACCATTTTTGACTGATGTTGCATGCTTGATTATCAAAGCACATTAGTATTTTATAATTAACTGAGAAGCTCCATAATCAATTCGTTACTTCTTGAGTAACACGAAGATTAAATGATTCTTCCACCCCACCTACCTCCCTCCATCTGTAACATATTCATTATTCATTACCATGACTGCATTCCCCTCCTCTTAGACTCCTTTTCATCAACCATAATCAAAAGAATGCTGAGAGAAAAACTAGTTTTATATTACGTAGAGTCGTAGACTTTTTCTTAAACATCTGTGTCATATCATACTTTCTGCTTGAAATGCAAAACCACTCATTATCAATAGTAGATGAAGTAATAAGTAGTAATAACAATTTTATTTAGATGTTTCCTCTCAATTAATCACAGTTTTCAATTATACATTCTACTCCAAAGAACATGTTGAATAGGGAAAAGCAGAGAGAAAACTGAACTCAAGTTAACAAGAAAAACAATGATGTATCTCTTAAAATTTCATAAATGAAGGATCGCTAAAGGTCAAGCTTATGGAAAATAAAAAATAAAAAAAATCAGATATATTAACTATACAGTATATATAAATCTAATAATATGACCATAAAACTAAAATTTATAACTGTGTTCAAATATCATTAGAAGGTCTCCCTAGACTGCAAGGATTGTTGCATTATCATCAAATTTGAAAAGGCTAATCCATAATGCCTCTATGAATTAGTTCTAATAAATCAATAGAGAAAGGAAAATTTTAAATGGAGTGTCCTGCTTTCTGTAGATCTTTGTTGGAGGTGAAGTTCCTGCTTTTGGAAAGGGTGAGAATGCACAGTTCTTTGGAAATGTTCACTTTTAGAGTTTTAGGAAATATTTTGGTTTGTAAGTGTTTGTTTCAATGTATTCAACAGTGTTCTAAAAGGCGCTGCACCTAGGAATTTCCTTGGTGGCAACAAGACGAGGCCACGAGGGGCTAGCAGGCTGCCGGTTGGAGGAGTTGTGGAGAATGTCGATCGATTGAACAGAGAACTGGGAAGAGAAGAGAAGAAAAAAGAAATATAGTGTTTTGTTTAATGAATCCCAAAACGACGTTGTTAGGGCTTTCTTTTTTAATAAACAACCGCCTAGGCGGCCATCGCCGCATTGGTTACGCCTACGGTGTCTAGGCAGTGTCCGACACCAATTAGGCACCCGGCCACCTAGTCTTGCCAATTAGGGCCTAATCAGCATGGCCGGCGGTCGCCTAGACCGTTTTTTAGAACACTGGTATTCAATCATTTCTCTTACTCATCTTGAAAGCATCAAACAAGAATCCCAATTAATAAAATGCTTTTGTATCACTTCCGCAAACTATTAAGACCTTATTTTGGCATCAGAGGTTTTTATTCTAGTTAAATGTACATTTAAGTCTGTGTTTCCTATAAAAAAAAAAAAAATGAACATTTCAGACTTCAGAAAAGAAATGAAAAAGAAACAATGAAAATATGGAAAATTAAAACGGCTTATAAGCAGAACTAGGATTTCTGGTTTGTCATAATTGCAAGAAAATAAGCAGGAAATTTAAAATTCAGGCCAGGGAAATATTTGATCTGATCATATGACTGTACTTTAAATTTTTTTAACAAAATATATCAACGATAAAAAAAATAGTTCTAATATGTTCATGCACCTTCCAAAGTATATTTTTACATGGATTCACAAGAAAAAATACCATACCCAAGCATTGACAGAAAATTGTATTGTTTGCCGATCCCATCGCACAGAAGTTGCATTTGGACCTGCAGTGGATGATGTCCCAGAGGTTCTAGTAGTTGATCCTGCAGCAACAGTTTGAGTTAATTTAAACTAAAAGACCAAGATTATTTCTAGTAAATAACAAATTAACTCAAACTTCTGTATAAGGTGCAATAATCCCTGTATTTCTACATTCTGTAATTTAGAATTGCAAAATCAATTAATTATCCACCTGAGCTACGAGGTCGAGCTCGGTCACTTGTAGAAGCTGAATTGTTTGAGGACGCTCCAGAGGCTTGTGTCGGTTGAGATGAACTGTTTGTAGACATAGGCTCTACCACGAGATCAGGATCCTGCTTTCACAATAATATATAGTAAATATACATGTTGAAAATATTTAAGTGCAGCAATTGAATTTATTTGAGTACAACAAATATTCCCAAAAGTGATATACACATGCACACAAACGCACACAATTAAGCCTGTAAACCAACATAACCGTTACAAACAACATTGAAGATAAGAACTTTTCTCTCAAGGATAAAATGACAATGCTGAAAGAATGAATTTGCAGTCACGTATCCAATATCCTAGTGCAATAATATTACTTACATTACTTTCATCTGTAAAACCTGATGAAAGTAAACTACCTAACTAACATAATTTTTACAATGAACATGACGACTAGGTATAACAAGAAATGAATGCAAGTTACGCGCAAACAATAAGATTGCAATTGAAGAAACGAACCGAGAAGAATGCTAAACTTCCCAAAATTACTAAACAAAACCATACATGGGATCTATAACTTTCAATGAAAATCAAAATACGAAAATGAATGAGTAAATGATCAATACAAGATTACCAATTTCAGTGAACAAAAGGATCATGAGCAAACAAGATGCAATTCACAATAAAACACATTTCAATTCCTTTTCTAGAAACTAGAGACATAATTAGTAAAAAAAAAAAAAATACAATAAGCAAACACAGATCTCTAAAAGGATATGAAAACTAGTGCCAGAGTTGACCAAGAACGAAACCCAACAAATCCCACTCCTATATCAAAGTAAACTAACATTTCAAACAGTAAAAAGTATATATTGAGCAAAATAACATATAAGATTCTCAACTTAAAACCCTAATTTGGGAGAATATCAAAAAAAAAAAAAAAATGAGAAACTGAATATCAGAGAAACAGAGAGATGGGGTGTACGGACAATATAACGCTGGTAGAACTTGCGCTTGAAGTGATTGACGACGTCGGCACGAGAGGACATGTTTGGTGGGATCAAGATGTTGGACCAGTAATCTGCCCATCTTGCGTCGTTCTCGTAATCGTACGCAGCCGCTGCTATTCTCTTTATCTTCTGTGGATCCTCTCTCTCTTCAGCCATCGATTCTCTTCACTCTCTCTCTCACTCTCCCTCTACTCTCTCAATCTCAGAAGACGATTGCAATGGATTCTTTTTTGGGTTTATTTTTTCTGCTACCTGTATATTTTCACCGAGACGTTTTCGCTTGACCTACTTACAGTGATGTACTGTGCAGATATTTCATATTTTTTTGGTAATTTTCCCATTTTTGACGATGTGTCCAGACACGTCAGGGACTTTGGCCGACGTGTCTAATGATATGTCAAGACAGTCATCCGTTTGTTGATTACATGGCCGATACATTGGTCAAATTTTGCTGACACGACATTAACGACTATTCTTATTTGTCAGCTGACATTGCCGTGGACGCCAGATCAAGTTGGCAGTTGTCACTGACGTGTTCAAGCATGTCAATCAGATTTTTGATTATGTGTGTATGCACCTCAATGACTTTGACTTTGATCTCATGTTAAGTCCACCCCTTTTAAGGGGTGAGCATTACCCCCTTTTAAACATTTGACATGTGTTTAGGAAAGAGGCAATTTTATCTAAACACATAACCGTTTTTGGATAAAAATACCCTCATTTAACACATGTTAAGTGTTGAGGAGGGGGGTAATGCTCATTCCCCCCCAAAAGGGGGTGAGCAAAAGTAAACTCCCAAATATTCATTTTGGGCCCGAAATAAGAAAACAATGACACCCCGCTTGAAGCAAACAACAATGGAGTTTTCATCAAGCGATTCTTCTAGTTCTGGGGTGGAAATTTCAGTGTCTGGTTTGTTTCAAGAACCGCCATTGACGACCCTTTTGAGATATTCAAGTAGTATTGTAGAGTAGGAGAAAACAGGTCCAGTACTTCTTCTTCTTCTTCTTCTTCTTCTTATTCTTCTTCTTGTCATCATTATAATGAGTTGAATAATGAAATGATTTTAATTTCTAAAAAAGAAAAGTCTTGTTTGCAAATCATTAGATTAAAGAAGTTGAAATAATAATAATAACGTTATGTATGAACAACATCAACATCTTGCATTGCTCATCAATCATCAATGGTTGTTAATTACTTGTTATAGAGATTTATTAAGAAGATCAGGCATGTACATGAATGAAAGATGTGTAGTATAGCTACTCAATTAACAATTGGTTTCCATGATTATCATTAATTGTCATCGTTTTCATAATAAACTTATCGCTTATGTGACAGATTTTTTTCTATAACAATCTCCGGTCGATATTATATCCACGGTTTTCATGTTTCTAGTGAGATATTCAAATTAATCTCACCATGAATATTTACATGCACACGTGAAGAGATTTTTCCTCCATAATTCAATATTATAAAGATATGAGTAATATATATTTATTAATTATTGTAGGAGTAAATATCAAAATCGAACGTTCGCCAAACTGATCACGATCCTTTCGGTATCATATATATTTCCATCCACAACCAATAGAATCATACAATATCAACATCGATATCATAAGAGATTTACGTCTCATCAAAGAAAGCAACATTGATCATGACTTCTAATTAGCCTGATCAAAAATTTAATTATTATTATTTATTTTTTTTGAAAAAAGGAATTCATAGAAGAAAAACACGGCTACATCGAAACTAGGCAATCGCCCAGAACCAAACTTTCCACTGCAAGCAGACAGTCCCCAACCCACACAGATTTACTCTTATAACCAAGGGCCAACTTGGCTAACCCATGAGCAACTTTATTAGCAAGTCTAGGAACAAAATTAAAAGAAACAAAACTAGAACTAAGTAAATGCAAAATATCATGAAAAAAAATCCCCACATCGGAGGTAGGAACCATCTTAGAGGAGATCAAGTTCACAACCGCAAAAGCATCGGACTCCACTAAAGACGGAAACAAACCCAACTCCAACGTCAATCTCATACCAGTTAAAACAGCCAAAGCTTCAACAATATGAGGCTAGAAACAGACCTCAAACCGTTGGCAACAAGAAGCCAAAACCACCCCTTTCCAATCACGGATAACCACCCCAACTCCTGAGACCATCCTAACACCATCTAAGGCCGCATCCGTATTAATTTTAACAACACCAGCAGTAGGGGCCATCCAATAAACCCCCTTCAACGGACCAGCCCTCTCACGCACCTCAACATGCCTAGCACCCCGAAAATCAGCTAAAAAAGTAATAGCCCAATCAACAATACCTTCCACCGACAGATCATAATCCGAGAAAACAAGCTAATTCCGTCTAAACTAGACCCTCCACCAAATAACACAAAGAAGCTCAAAATCAACCCCATCCTTCTCCCTATAAAACAAGCAAAGATCAAGGAAGGAACACCTGTCCAAAAACCGACCAGACTCACCCACACCTGAGCTAGAACAAACCTCCTTCAAGGAAGAGCACCACCAAAGCGCATGCAGTGACGACTCCTCCTTCTTATGACAACACGGACACAAATAATCATCATTGTATATATATATAAATGAATTCAAAGTGATAACTCTTTGAAATAATCTAATGAACATATTAATTATCTAGAATAATCTAAACACTAATGCTAGACAATCTAAAAATACCAGCAAATAGAAAATTATCTTTCTCATGTAAGTAAATACTAGAGTACATCTCAACTCATATTCCAACTTGTATTCCAATTTAATGAGTTATCTATTTAATTCATATGATGCATATCAAGTGTTGTTTAGCATTACTCTTCTCGCATGTATTAAAATCTTTTAAGAATATGTTATTTAAATGCACATACATTCATAACTCAAATGGTTGTACACTTTCCCTTCCCGTTTGTGATAGGAGTTTGAGTCTCGTATTGTTTATAAAATCACAAAGTGTAGAGACACATCTTCCAATTGTGAGAGTTGCTTTCAATGTCAGATTTATATATATATATATATATAAAATGCTTCTCTAATCAGGATCGTCCTGAAATCACAGCCACACATTTACAGTGGACCCACAACCCCACATTAATTTTCCAATGAAGACTTTTACAATACATATTTTAAGCACCTTTGATGAAATTGCATGTAATCAAATGTTTTTCGATAAGGTTTTTAGTATATATCTTAAGAAAATTAAAATACACATTTGGTAAAATTTTGGAAGTTGTTTGAATTTGATAACTATTTTTTCTTATATTTCCCTATTTTTAAATGCTTTATCTTCTAACAAATCGAAAAAAAAAAATAGTTTTTGCACCCGATTTTTTTTTTTTTTTCATAAATGTATTTTAATGTTTTCACCATTCATACAAAAAATCAAATCAAGATTCAATATATTCCATGCAATTTCATCAAATATGCTTAAAATATGCATCGTAAAAAGTCCTTATTGGAAAATTACTATACATACATACACATATATATATATATACAGTCTTTCTATTGTCAGTTCGTCATGACAATAAATATATCAGGATGAAGAATGTAAACCATAGATTATGGATGGAGAAGTTTTGATAAATGCATACACTTTGAGTCAAAGTATGTAAATCTAGTGGTTCACATTTTTCGTCCTGATATATTTATTATCAGAACGAACTGACAATAGAAAATCTGTATATATATATATATGGGCGAATTTAGAGAGGGCCCCCCACAAAAAAAAGGAAAAAAAAATACAACAAATATTCATTGTGCTTCGTGCATTAATTATGATATTTTAATTTGTAGGCAATACTTTTATTATTTTAATAATATAATTGAATTAATAAATATCTTTCCTATTTTATTGTCCATGAAAGTAGGAAACGAAATCAATTGATTTTCTTTGCATGATTTTAATTTCTAATAATAATAATAATAATAATAATTTCATTAAATGCTCAATTTCATTAATTTCCTTATGTTGACACAATACTTTAAATTTTACTCTAAATAGTTTGTATAATTGTAATTATTTCAAATAATCTTTATCACTCTCCAAGATTTCAGTTTTTGGATTGTAAAGTAATATATATATATATATATATATTTGAAGTATGTGTTATTTTATATAGGGTAAATTGCACTGAACCCCTTGAGATTTGGACAAGTTACACTTAGATGGAAAAGTTTTGTTATTATACACTAACACCCCTAAAACTTAAATTTGACTTTAAAAATGCCTAAAATGGCCCTAGTTATATTATTTTATACTTTTTTTTTACCTTTTAACCAAAAACTTTATAAACTTTAATAAAATAAAATAAAAAATAAAAGATATGATTCATTAAATAAATAATTAGTTTTAAAAATTAAATAAATAAATAGTTTAAAATAAATAAATAAATAAATACTTTTAAAAAAAATTAATAAATAGTTTTAAAAAATCAAATAAATAAATAGTTTTTTAAAAAATTAAATAAATAAGGGGTTTAAAAAAAATAAATGAATGAAAAAAATTAAAAACATTAATTTTTATTTTATTTTAAGGATATCCATTAATTGGGACGAAAAAAGATCTAAGTATCCAAACTTTTACGGTAAGGATGATAGTGAGAGAAACTTTAAGGTTCCCAACACTGGGAGTCTTCTTGCCTTCTTCAACCACTTCATTTAGTGTTAGGAACCTTGAACCTTCTCTCACCATCATCCTTACTGTAAAAGTTTGGATATTTAGAGTTTTTCTTGTCCCTATTAATGGATACCCTTAAAAAAAAAAATTAATGTTTTCAATTTATTTATTTATTTATTTTATTTTTTTTTTTTAAACTATTTATTTATTTATTTATTTTAAACTATTTATTTATTTAATATTTTTAAACTATTTATTTATTTAATAAATCATATCTTTTATTTAATTTTTATTTTATTTTATTAAAGTTTATAAAGTTTTTGGTTAAAAGGTAAAAAAAAAATAAAGTATAAAATAATATAACTAGGGGTATTTTAGACATTTTTAAATTCAAATTTAAGTTTTAGGGGTGTCAGTGTATAATAACAAAACTTTTCCATCTAAGTGTAACTTATCCAAACCTCAAGGGGTTCAGTGCAATTTACCCTTTTATATATTTATTATTATTCTTAGATTACTACTATGATTTTGATAAATTTATTGCACTAATTTGTTATTAAAATATTTATTTATTTCAATTTGTTCAAAATTATTATCGGTTAATTTGGTTTCATATAAATATTATAAAATTAAATTACAAGTATATAACTAATTATGATTTAAATATATTAATGATATAGTTTTTTAAAAAAATATTTTCTGATAAATATATTTGCTCTATGTTTTCTAGTCATTTAAATTGGCTTGAATATTTATTATTAATCTTTTTTAAGGTTATAAGTAAGCTATTAAAATTTATACATTGTACTAGTTGAGAATTATTAAAATATCATTTTCAACTATGCATATTATATATAAAGACCTGACATAGGTTTTGCAATAAGATGAAATATGATTTTCTCTCAAACTTTTTGATCATGTAATTAAAATGGAAATCATTGAGAAAATTATATAGATTTGATTATAGATGATTTTTGAAATATGAAAAAGCTACTATTTACATTTCTCATTTATCATTAAGATTAAATGGTATGTTTTTAATAACTTAATTTTTAAATATTAATATATTTTGTCATGACTTTGAATATTAGTTTTTGTATTGGCCCTCTAAAGCCAAAGTCATGGCTCCGCCTCTATAAATATATATATATATATTATTATCAGTTCGAACTGATATCAGGACTAAGAATGTGGACTACTAGATTTACGTATTTTGACTAGTTGAGAATTATTAAAATATCATTTTCAACTATGCATATTATATATAAAGACCTGACATAGGTTTTGCAATAAGATAAAATATGATTTTCTCTCAAACTTTTTGATCATGTAATTGAAATGGAAATCGTTGAGAAAATTAAATAGATTTGATTATAGATGATTTTCGAGATATGAAAAAGTGATAGTTACATTTCTCATTTATTTTTAAGATTAAATGGTATGTTTTTAATAACTTAATTTTTAAATATTAATATATTTATCATAACTTTGAATATTAATTTTTGTATTGACCCCCTAAAGTCATGGCTCTGCCCCTATATATATATATATATATATGCACTTTCAAGAAAGGGTTTTGTCCTAAGCACATGATAAATGCACAACTTGACGTGTAAAATAATATATATAATTTATTTATTTAATCCTTAATAACATGTATTATAACATTTTTGTAAATAATTTTATTTTTGTTAAAAAAAGATAGAAAGAAAAGGATGTTTCGAAGAAATGATAGTGACCCATAGGTCCCATATAAATAAATTGATTGAGGATTAGATTAACAACCACACATGTAGTCTAGAGGCAGAGTATATGATATGATTTGGACAAACGGTGACTAATTAAACAAAACATATCAATCTTTTTTTTTAAACAAAAAACATATCAATCTTATTCCTTGCATTGTAAACTAAGGGTGCATTTACTAATCAGGAATGAGTGGAATTGGAATCAAGTTTCACCGGAAAGGGAACGGAAGAGAATCGGAATTAAGTTATAAATTTTATTACTATGTTTACTAACTTTTTTAAAATTAGAAATTGAATCAAATTTATACAAAGTTGATTACAAAAATACCTTTATATACACAAAATCGCTGTATATATACATGTAAATATGAGAGATAAATGAGAATAGCTAATAAATAAATAAATAAATAAGTTTTTTTTTTTTCACAATTTGTTTTTGCTACAATATAGTTTTTTTTTTTTATCAATTTTTTTTATAATTCACAATTCATATATATATATATAGTTTTTCTATTGTCAGTTCAAACTGATATAAAATATATCAGTTCATTGCATATTGGTCATTGGATTTAAATGCTGTGACTTGGCTGCTTGCACTTGTCAATGCATCTTTTAAATTCAATGGCCCACATGTAAAGAACTTATATCAGTTCGAACTGACAATAGACTATATATATATACGATATCATTCTGGTCAGTGTGCATTGATGTAACTACATCTATATCAATGCATGTGGACTACTGATTATGGAAAAACTTTGATAAGTACATATAATTTGAGTCAAAGTATGTAAATCTAATGGTTCACATTCAATGCACTGATGAAGTTATATCGGTGCGCACTAACTTGAACATTTATATATATATATATATAAGTATGAAAAAAAGTGATATGCGAAGTGTAAAAAGTTAAATGTGAAGACTATATAGTTTTTTTTTAAAAAAAATAAAAAAAAATTACAGTGGTATTTTAGTAAAAAGATATAAATTCTCCTAGGAATCAAGTTCTCTTTCATTCAGGAACTTAATTCTTGATATGCATGTGGGATCTACGGAACTTAATTCCCTACAAATTTAGTAAACACATGAATTTGAAAATCAGGAACTTAATTCCCTTTATATAAGATTCCTGATTAGTAAACACGTCATAAACTTGTCTCATATTAAGACAAAACAAGTTTTTATCAAACACTATTTTTAAATATATATATATATTCTTTATCAAACACGTGGACTAAATTAAATTATTACACAACACTCTTGATTATAATTTCGTGTCGATTTTGATTATTATTCATTTTCTTGTTTTTCCTATTAAAATTTGCTTCATTTTTTTTTTTTTAGTTCAAAGATGGTCTAATAAGATACTCTCGAGGAGTCATTTAATTAGTTTATTATATGGATAATGAACTTCATTATTTCATATAAAATTTTAATAAAGTACAATTATTATTTTTTTAATTGATTGTCAGTAAGACGAAGAGGTATATAAATATCAACTTTTCATTGTCAATAATATTATATTTATAAGCTCGACAAGATCGGGTTAGTACAGTATCTAAAACAAACAACCTAATTTTTTTTTTCAAATTTTATATTTGATATTTTAAAAATATAAAAACCATACACGCATATTGTATATATATAATTATATATAGAATTAGTAAGCAAGTTGAAATACTCTATATAAAATAATGGTACGGTTTGCTTTAAAGATCGGATTATAGAAAGATTAATATTAGTAATGGTAATTACTTTATTTTGTAATGATTGCACACCCTAATGTGGTTTGGTGGAGGTGAAACGCACTCAATTAGCTTAGTTATTTTTCAAATTCAAGTCACCACCACGACAACCGCCTATGATATATAAAAAACAAAATGATTTACGTGTTGTGCTCGATAAAAGATTATCGTACCAACATGGATGGTTAACTATGAAAAGAACTAGCTTGACTTTTTTTGCCAGGCTTGATGATGTTTTTTTTCTCCCTTTTTCGTGCACACCAAAGTTAAAAAAATTTAACTTTTGTTTTGTGCCAACCTTTCCTAAATATCTTGGAATACTCTTAGCATTATTAAAAAATAAATAAATAAAGACGATCAATTTTGAAAATATATTTTCTAACATATCCTTGTTAAGATAACAAATTTGATAAAGCAAACTTTAATTTAGAGAGGGATATATACACATAAGACTATAAGAGTGGACACCTAACCCGATAAATCCACTCAAACCAAATCGAAATAAGCGGTCAATTAGGATTAGTTTGTAGGCTGTGATTTATCAAACCGAATAATCCAATTCAAACTGTTACATAACTAGGGAAGACCACAATGGAGGGCTCCCAATGAAAAAAAAATATTGTTAACAAATTTATAAAAAAAATTAAAAGATATGCATTTTACATTTTAATACTATAAAGTTTTAAGTATTTTTCAGTTGCCCCCAAGCCCTACCCCCTCGAAAAAAAGCTTAGGTGCAACAGGATGCACCATACATCTCCCACCCAGATGTTACCACGTGTAGCAAAGTTGCTCACGTGGCAACATCTTAGTGGGGGATGCATGGTGCATCGAATGCACCCAAGAACTTCTCCACCCCTCTCCAAACTTTTGGTTCCGCTCTTGTACATATCTTTATGGCTGTGTTTGTTACATAGGATTGGATTGAATTGTCTAATTTTTAGTCTCATTCCCACGTTTAGTGTGAGCAATAGACTTGAAAACAATCTTGTGGGGCCCAACAATAATCCTGCTGTGGCGGGATTATTTAGTCCTAAGATGTTAGGACTATTTTAGTCCCAACATTTATATATATATTTTAAAAATTTTGTTGGTGGGACCCGCCATTATGTATTTTATATTCTTATTTTTTTGTATGTTGCCCATACTTTATTTATTTTATATTATTTTAATATATATTATTTTATTTCAATCTCCTCACATACCAAACACATAATTGAACTATTTTTATCAAATCTCATATTGGACCAAACACGGAAAATACTATAATTAATCCAATCCAATCTAATTCCATGTTTTAAAAATAGTATAATCCTATCTTGTGTAACAAACGCAACCTAAAAGAAGAAAAAAAAATATTAATTAATCAATCATTAAAGAAATTAAGCTAAACCACGTCATCTTCCAAAATTTCATTTTTTTTTCATATAAGTCACTTAAATAGTTAAATTCCCTCCCTTCTTAATCCTTAGTCCTTACACCCTAAACATGTGAAACTGAGAATTTTTTTTTGTTTTGTTTTACATTGTATATCTATCCACCTGTCTATATATATATATAACAATGAGTTTGGGTACACTTATATAAATAATTAAATATTATTATATTTGCTTAAATTAAAAAAATAATATAATTATATTGACTCAAATCAGCTGTCAAAAAAATAATGTTTTAATATATGTCTAACCAACCAAATTGGGGCATGTGTCTACATTTATGGAATAAGTTGAAAAAAAATAATTAAATGTAAACATATGTCTCAATTTGGTTGGTTGGACACCAATTGAGAAACACCATTTTTAGGAGTCCATTTTTACTCACCCCCCTTTAAGGCATAACCCCCCTCCCCGACACTTGACATGTGTTAGGGGAGAGGTATTTTTGTCCAAACACATGTCAAATGTTGGGGTAGGAGTAATGCGCACCTCCTTCAAGGGGGGTGAACAAAAGTAAACTTCATTCTCTGATTTGAGTCATAATTATATTACATTAGTTTAACCCATGATAGTTTAAAGTAACGAAATAAGTTGAAAAAATACAAAAAAATCAAAATCAAAAAATCAAAACTAAACTATTTTAGGTTAATCCTAAACCGCCAATCTTAAACCAATTAGATATCAATGGACCAAGGGTCATTTGCTTTTGGTCGTTGGAAACTTCAAAATGAAATTCCATAATCAGTCATTTACCAAATCATATTAGCAGTTGTCATTAACGTGCCCAGACACGTTAACTAAAAATGTTGACGTGTCAGAAATTATTAATTTCTAAGCGAACCCACCACCCAAATATTCGTTTTGGGCCCAAAATAAGAAAATAATGACACCCCGCTTGAAGCAAACAACAATGGAGTTTTCATCAAGCGATTCTTCTGGTTCTGGGGTGGAAATTTCAGTGTATGGTTTGTTTCAAGAACCGCCATTGACGACCCTTTTGAGATATTCAAGTAGTATTGTAGAGTAGGAGAAAACAGGTCCAGTACTTCTTCTTCTTCTTCTGCTTCTTCTAGTCATCATCATCAAGAGGAGGAGTCTTCAATTAGGATCGTTGTCAATGATCGATGATGATCATTATAATGAGTTGAATAATGAAATGATTTTAATTTCTAAAAAAGAAAAGTCTTGTTTGCAAATCATTAGAATAAAGAAGTTGAAATAATAATAATGTAATTAATGTATGAACAACATCAACATCATTGCAATGCTCATCAATCATCAATGGTTGTTAATTACTTGCTATAGAGATTTATTAAGAAGATCAGGCATGTACATGCATGAAAGACGTGTGGTATAGCTACTCAATTAACAATTGGTTTATCATTAATTGTCATCGTTTTCATAATAAACTTACGCTTATGTGACAGGTTTTTTTCTATAACAATCTCTGGTCGATATTATATCCATGGTTTTCATGTTTCTAGTGAGATATTCAAATTAATCTCACCGTGAATATTTACTTGCATACATGGAGAGATTTATCCTCCGTAATTCAATATTATAAGGACATGAGTAATATATATTTCTTAATTATTGTAGGAGTAAATATCCAAATCTAACGTTTGCCAAATTGATCACGATCCTTTAGATATCATATATATTTCCATCAACAACCGATAGAATTATACAATACCAAAATCGATATCATAAGAGATTTACGTATCATCAAAGAAAGCAACAATGATCATGACTTCTAATTTGCCTGATCAAATTAATGATCACGATAATTAATATATATATAAATGAATTTAAAATGATAACTCTTTGAAATAATCTAATGAACATATTAATTATTTAGAAAATTCTAAACAATAATACTAGACAATCTAAAAATACCGGCAAATAGAAAATTACCTTTCTCATGTAAGTAAATACTAGAGTACATCTCAACTCATATTTCAACTTGTATTCCAATTTAATGAGTTATCAATTTAATTCATATGATGCATATCAAGTGTTGTTTAACTTTACTCTTCTCGCATGTATTAAAATCTCTTAAGAATATGTTATTTAAATGCACATACATTCATAACTCAAATGGTTATACACTTTCGCTTCTCGTTTGTGATAGGAGTTTGAGTCTCGTATTGTTTATAAAATCACAAAGTGTAGAGAGACATCTTCCAACTGTGAGAGCTGCTTTCAATGTCAGATTTCTATATATATATATATATAATGCTTCTCTAATTCAGACCGTCCTGAAATTATAACTTTCAACCACAGTCACACATTCATAGTGGACCCACAACACTATATTAATTTTTCAATGAAGACTTTTACAATACACATTTTAAGCACCTTTGATGAAATTGTATTTAATCAAATATTTTTCGGTGAGATTTTTTGTATACATCCTAAGAAAATTAAAATATACATTTGGTAAAATTTTGGAAGTTTTTAGAATTTGAGAACTATTTTTTCTTATATTTCCCTATTTTTAAATGTTTTATCTTCAAACAAATCGGAAAAAATTAGTTCTTGCACCCGAATTTTTTTAATTTTTTTTTTCATAAATGTATTTCAATGTTTTCACTATCCATACAAAAAATCAAATCAATATTCAATATATTCCATGCAATTTCATCAAATGTGCTTAAAATATGCATCGTAAAAAGTCTTCATTGGAAAATTATTGTACATACATACATACATACATACATACATATATATATATACAGTCTTTCTATTGTCAGTTCGTCCTAACAATAAAATTATTAGGACGAAGAATGTGGACCATAGATTATGGAGAAGTTTTGGCAAATGCATACACTTTGAGTCAAAGTATGTAAATCCAATGGTTCACATTCTTCGTTCTGATATATTTATTGTCAGGACAAACTGACAAAAGAAAATCTATATACAGTTTTTCTATTATCAGTTCGAATTGACAATAAATATATCACGACGAAGAATGTGGACCACGGATTATGAAGAAGTTTTGACAAGTATATACACTTTGAGTCAAAGTATGTAAATCTAGTGGTCCACATTCTTTGTCATGATATATTTATTGTCAATTCAATCTGATAATAGAAAATATCTATATCCTATATATATAAAAGAGTCTTATTTTTCCAAAAGGGCGATTCATGGTGTGACCATTTGCCTTATTTCCCTCTGTATCCTTTTTTTGTTTTACTGCCTTCAATTGTCCAATTTACCCCTATATCTTTTACCCTTTTTTTTAATTGTCTTATATTTCCCCTTTTATCCCTTCCTTTTTACGTGTCTCTATTACGGTATTTAGGATTGAAGGTGGCAAACCTAGGCTATGAAAGGCTATGCTAGGTTGTGGCGGTGAAGAGGCGGTGAAGAGGTGGAAAAATACTAAAATAGGAATAAAAGAAAAGAAATTGAGAGAAAAGAAGAGTCTGTACAAAAAACAAACAAAAAAGGAGCAAAAAAAAAAATCTACCGATTGCTGGATTTAAAGGCTCACATCAAGGTTTATTATTGATATTGATGTGTAAAGCTTGTATATATATAGAGTAATGCTACATTGTCCAAATTTGATGCCCAAATGATGTGGCAACAATGTGGACCATTCATTTAAATTGTATTAAATTTGCATGTTTTAAATGAATGGTCCATATTGTTGCCACATCATTTGGGCACCAGATTTGGGCACTAAATTTGGGCAATGTAGCATTACTCATATATATATATATATGGGCGAATAGAGGGGGCCTATAAATACAACAAATATTCATTGTGCATTGATTATGATATTTTAATTTGTAGGCAATAATTTTATTATTTTAATAACATAATTGAATTAATAAATATCTTTCTTATTTTATTGTCCATTAAAGTAGGAAACAAAATCAATTGATTTTCTTTTCATGATTTTAATTTTCAGTAATAATAATAATAATAATTTCATTAAATGCTCATCTTATTTGAATTTCATTAATTTCCTTATATTGATACAATGCTTTAAATTTTACTCTAAATAGTTTGTTTATTTGTAATTATTTTAGATAATCTTTATTACTCTCCAAGATTTCGGTTTTGGGATTGTAAAGTAATAAATTTTTATTTTTTTTGGAAGTTTGTGTTATTTTATATATTTATTATTATTCTTAGATTACTACTATGATTTTGGTAAATTTATTGTACTAATATGTTATTAAAATCTCTATTTATTTCAATTTGTTCAAAATTATTATCGGTTAATTTGGTTTCATATAAATATTATAAAATTAAATTACAAGTATATAAATAATTATGATTTAAATATATCAATGATATAGTTTTTTTTTTTATAAATATTTTCTTATAAATATATTTGCTCTGTGTTTTCTTGTCATTTAAACTGGCTTGAATATTTATTATTAATCTTTTTTAAGGTCATAATTAAGCTATTAAAATTTATACATTGTACTAGTTGAGAATTATTAAAATATCATTTTCAACTATGCATATTATATATAAAGACCTGACATAGGTTTTGCAATAAGATGAAATATGATTTTCTCTTAGACTTTTTGATCATGTAATTGAAATGGAAATCATTGAGAAAATTATATAGATTTGATTATAGATGATTTTCGAGATATGAAAAAGCTACTATTTACATTTCTCATTTATCATTAAGATTAAATGGTAGGTTTTTAATGACTTAATTTTTAAATATTAATATATTTTTCTTGACTTTTAATATTAGTTTTTGCATTGAACCTCTAAAGCCAAAAGTCATGGCTCCGCCCCTATAAATATATATATATATATATATTTTTTCTATTATCAGTTCGAACTGATATCATGACGAATAATATGAATCACTAGATTTAAATACTTTGACTCAAAGTGTATACACTTGTCAAAACTTCTCCATAATATGTGGTTCACATTTTTTGTTCTGATATATAATAGAAATACTATATATATATATGCTTTCAACAAAGGGTTTTTGTCAACGTTATGTCCAAAGCACATGATAAATGTACAACTTGAAGTGTCTTTAAAATAATAAATATAATTTATTTATTTAATCCTTAATAATATGTATTATAACATTTTTGTAAATAATTTTATTTTTGTTAAAACAGATAGAAAGAAAAGGATGTTTCGAAGAAATGATAGTGACCCATATAAATTAATTAATTGACGATTTGATTAACAACCACACATGTAGTCTAGAGGCCGAGTATATGATATGATTTGGACAAACGGTGACTAATTAAACAAAACATATCAATGAGAATATGATATGATTTGGACAAACGGTGACTAATTAAACAAAACATATCAATCTTTTTTTTTTTAAACAAAAAACATATCAATCTTATTCCTTGCATTGTGAACTAAACTTGTCTCATATTAAGACAAAACAAGTTTTTATCAAGCACTATTTTTAAATATATAAATATATATATATATTCTTTATCAAACACGTGGACTAAATTAAATTATTGCACAACACTCTTGATTATAATTTCGTGTCGATTTTGATTATTATTCATTTGGGAGAGAAAACCTAAAGTAGTCATTGGAAACATTAAATTTTCGTTAGTTACCATTTTTGAAAATGTAATTGTTAATAACCACTTTTTTAAAAAAAATTTAATGTATGTCCATAAATTAAAAAAATAACCCTGAAATTAGTTTTTTTTTTTTTTTTTTAAGCATGGAAGAAGCAAAATTGAAATCACGACTAAAATCTGACCCAATTTGAAATCACGACTAAAATCTGGACTAAACTTGAAATCATGTCTAGAACTTGAAATGTGAAACTTAAAATCATGACATGTTTCCCTTCCCAAAATCCCCAAATTAGGTTTTTTTTTTTTTTTTTTTTCCTAATATTTTTTTTTTAATTTTAAGGTTTTTCCTTTTTTCTGCAGATTACAGCCGGCGAGGGGAAGTACGGCCGCCGAACGTCATCACTTGGTCGTCGCTCATCACCAAACGTTGTCATTGAGGCATCGAGCGGCCTAGGCTGCGCCGGACATCGTCGCCGAGCTTCAAGAACCAGCAGCACCGTGCTTGACGAACCACGGCGCTGCTGGTTCGTGAAGCTTGGCAACAACGTCCGACGATGGCGCGACAACTTTCGGCGATGTTTGACAGGATGTTTGAGAGAGAGAGAGAGAGAGAGAGAGAGAGAGAGAGAGAGAGAGAGAGAGAGAGAGAGAGAGAGAGAGAGAGAGAGAGAGAGATAGCATAAAAGAGAGAGTGTGTTTGGGGATGGTTTTTATATGAGGGCTTTCCAATAATTTCTCAAAAAAGTGGTTATTAACAATTAAATTTTCATTTGTGGTTACAAACACAATTTTCATGTTGAATGTGGTCATTTCCAACAATTTCCACTGAAGTTGTCTTGTTTTTCCTATTAAAATTTGCTTCGATTTTTTGTTTTTGTTTTTTTATAGTTCAAAGATGGTCTAATAAGATACCCTCGAGGAGTCATTTAATTAATTTATTTCATTATTCATATAAAATCTTATCAAAGCACAATTATTATTTTTAATTGATTTGTCGGTAAGAAGAAGAGGTATATACATATCAACTTTTCATTGTCATTGATATTATATTTATAAGCTCGACTAGATCGGGTTAGTACAGTATCTAAAACAAACTTATACCATGTATTACAAATAATAGATAAGTAATCCACTAATCACAAAATAAATTCCAAATTTTTAAATATAATTAGAGTTTTATTTTATAATTTAGATCCTTCTTATTTATATATATATATAAGTAAAGTATTATTTATCTTAAAATTGAAGTAGGATTTTATATATTGTATATTTGCATGAGAACATCTACACTAACATTCAACTTAATTTTTTTTTCTTCAAATTTTATATTTGATATTTTAAAAATATAAAAACCATACATGTATATATATATATAGAATTAGTAAGCAAGTTGAAATACTCTACATAAAATCATGGTATGATTTGCTTTAAAGGTCGGATTATAGAAAGATTAATATTAGTGATGGTTACTTTATTTGGCAATGATTGCACACCCTAATTTGGTTTGGTGGACGTGAAAAGCACTCAATTAGTTTAATAATTTTTTAGATTCGAGTCACTACTACGACAACCACATGTGACATATAAAAACAAAACGATAATGATCGAAGTGTTGTGATCGATAAAAGATTTTTTTGTTACCAACAAAGATGGCTAACTATGAAATTTTTTTACTTTTATAAAGAAAAGAACTAGCCTGACTTTTTTGCAAGGCTTGATGATTTTTTTTTTTTAATTTTTTGTTTCTTTTTGGGTGCATACCAAAGTTAGGTCTAAATGTCCATCATTTAAAAATTTTAACTTTTGTTTTGTGCCAACCTTTCCCAAATATCTTGGAATACTCGTAGCATTATTAAAAAATAAATAAATAAAGACTTCAATTTTGAAAATATATTTTTCTAACATATCCTTGTTAAGATAACAAAATTGTTAAAGGAAACTTTAATTTAGATAAGGATATATACACCTAAGAGTGGACACCTAACCCGATAAATATACTAGAACCAAATCGAAATAAGCGGTCATTTAGGATTAATTTTTAGGTTGTGATTTATCAAACCGAATAATTCAATTCAAACTGTTACATACCTAGAGGCGGACCACAATGAGGGCTCCCAATGAAAAAAAAAATATTAAAAATTTTATAATTTTTTTTTTTTACATTTGAATACTATAAATTTTAAGTATTTTTCAGTTGCCCCCACCCTCTCTCCAAACTTTTGGTTCCACCCTTGTACATACACTTAAAAGAAGGAAAAAATATATATTAATTAATCAATCATTAAAGAAATTAAGCTAAACCACGTCATCTTCCAAGATTTCATTTTTTTTTTTCATATCAATCACTTAAATTCCCTCCCTTCTTATTCCTTAGTCCTTAGTCCTTAAGTCCAGTTCGGGTCTAATTACCATCCCTACTCCTTACACCCTAAACTTATGAAACTGTGATTTTTTATTTATTTATTTTTTTTTTTTTACATTGTAAATCTATCCAATTATCTAGATATATAGCAATAAGTTTGGGTACAGTTATATAAATAATTAATTAAATATATATAAATATTTAATTATATAGACTCAAATAAGTTGTTAAAAAATTGTGTTTTAATTTGTGTCTAACAAACCAAATTAGGATATATGTCTACATTTATGGAAGAAGTTGAAAAAAATGTAGACACATATCCCAATTTGGTTGGTCAAACACCAATTGGGAAACACAATTTTTAGACATATGATTTGAGTCATAATCATATTACATTAGTTTAACCCATGATAGTTTAAAGTAACGAAACAAGTTGACAAAATTACAAGAAAATAAATAAATCAAAACTAATCTATTTTAGGTTAATCCTAAACCGCCAATCTTAAACCAATTAGATATCAATGGACCAAAGGTCATTTGCTTTGGTTGTTGGAAACTTCAAAATGAAATTTCATAATCGGGATGCAAATTCTGGTATGATAAATATAATATTATATTTACCCATTAAACCTCAAACTAAAAAATAATTATTAATAAAAATAAACAACGAGCCCACCCGCAATAACACCTTCAAAAGAAAGAGGATTATTACAAGATTTGTGCTTAATTTACATTCAAATTCAAATCAATCTTTCAACTAATCCAATTTCAAATTTGAATATGATAATTTTGGAATTATATGTTTCTTATTTAATACATTAAAATTATATATAAACATTATTGATTCGTTTGACACGTATTTATACTTCTATAAAACTCTTAAACGAGATTTTGATTAGCATTGAATTGTTGAAATTTCATAATTTATTACTCAAAAATTAGTTCTCCTACAATTAAGGCTACACTCAAAAGAATTTTATATAGAAATCCACTCTTGATGATGAAGATTCAGATTTGGATTCGATTCAGTCCTAATATAATATGGCCAATGTCTTTCTCTCTCAACAAGGAAACAATCCAATTTAATTGAAAGACCCTTCCCACCGCCTATCTAACATTGTTTGGGTGATAAGTATGCTCATTCAGTTTGAACTCAGAACCGAATATATCACCGAACAACGCAGGATCTTTGTCGATCTGTCATTAGATAAAGACTCGGTCGCGTGGGGGCATCAAAGAACATTGTCGTTTTATCGAATACATTAGCATGATCTGGTCATTCAACATTATTGTTGATTGGAAAATGACCAAAACGCCCTCAAGGTTTTTTGTCTGCAACTCAATCCGGACCGCTCATTATAATCTTTGTCTTCGTGCCCAAAATTGACAATCCATTGGCAAGACGCCGCGTTTTCCCGACAATGTTTCTATTCAAAAACGTTTTCTAATTCCCATCATTACCGGTTTATCACCAGAACGGCAGAACCTAATTTATAAAATCATTTTTCATTTTTATATCAGTAATGCTACACATCCCGTCTATAATCCCACTATTTTCATCCCAACATATGTGATAGTTGAGGTGTCACTTGATGAGTGAACAAACATTAATTAGTGAGTGAATACATGGGTAAAAGAGATAAGTATCAATTAATGCGTGTCTAGTGTCTACTTACCAAATAACATCTCAGTTACCACTTGTGTTGGGATATAAATGGTGGGATTGCAAGTGGGACGTTTAGCATTATTGTTTTTATATTGTTAGTGCCTAGGTGGGCCACAATTGGGTCCCACTTTTCGGATAAAACCTTCTCTTCAAACGTCCCTGATGTCGCCACGTCTCATCAAAACCCCAACACACGAAATTATGAGAACATCACTATCCATCCTGTCACTTTGATGAGGGTCCCACCACGAAACAAGATCAGGATAGGATGCATCATCATCATAAATCAACTTTAATTTTAATAATTCTGTTTTTAAGCTTAGATAAAATAAAATAATTAAAAAACAATGCTAATTACACAAACATCCCTATGGTTTGAAAACATTACATGAGTATGGCAATTTTAGATGTATACTTATCAACTTCCTTCCACGTTTGAAAAATGTTGCAAAAACATCTCTTATCGTTAGTTGAGATTTTATTAACTCCTATCAATCAATTGTAAGAGGTGCAAATAATCTAAAATACCTTTACTTTTTTTTTAAAAAAAATAATAATAATAAACATAAATGGTAATCTAAAAGTAACCGGTTGAAATTTTTTTATATTTTTTTTACTTATTTATCTTATATTTTCATTTTATTTTTTTAAAAATAAAAATAAAGGCATTTTTGATTTTTTAAACATTTACCATTGACTATTATGAGTTAATAGATCCCAAACAGTGTTCTAGTAAACGTTAGGCGTTAGTCGGACGGCAGACCAACGCTTAGCACTAGGTGGCACCTAATTTATTTATTTATTTTAACTATTTTTCCTACATAGAAAACCAATATTCAATGTCTTCAAAAAAATTCAATATTCAAATTTTAAAAAGTGTAAGTAGGATATAAAAACGACTTTGATTCCTTCTAGACCGATTTAACGGTAAAATCGGCCGACAAATTGGCTAAATCACCCGTTTTTTTACCCACCACCTAATATGACCGATTTTGTTCTAATTGAGACGGCCGGAGGCTGCCTAGTGCCTAGGCGTGTTTTTTCAAACACTGATCCCAACTAATATAAAAGAATGTTTATGTAACATTTTTCACATGAGAAATTTATAAATATATGTCCAAAACTACCATATCTATATAATTTTATTAAACTTGGGTGTTTGTGCAATTAGCCCTTAAAAAATAAAATAAAAACATTTAAAAATAAAATAGTTTTATGGATATTCGGAGCTTCGAGTATATCCAGAGACATTTAATTATTGGACCTAACTGACGTGGATCCTTGCTGTCTGGTCAACAATAATGCACTGTTTTGATGTACATCACCCAATTGTCTCACGCCACGTCGGCAAAAATGCTACTACTCATGTTACCGTAGTCTTGTTGGTCCACGTGGACATAAGTTGGTCCCACCTCTGATCCAACTTAGTATATAATCGAACTCGAATAATTCATGACAAATCACCAACTCGTGTCTAAACAAATACAAGACCAAAAAAACATGACAGGTTTTACCGTATCGGATATGTTTTTCGGGTTTCTCGAAGACGGTGAGGCGGTCCACGGAGGCTTTGACGGCGTGGAGTCGCCGGAGAGTGATCTGGGGTTGATCGATGAAGAACAAGAACAAGAAGAAGAGGAAGGAGGAGGAGAAAACGACGGCGAGGATAGCCGGAGTTTTTGGGAGAGTCAGCACCAGGTTTTGCAGGCGACTCTGTGTAGGAGCAGTTCTTTGGAGACGAAGATAAGGAATTCTACTAAAGAGGCGTTGAAGGAGATACAGACGATGGCCGGAGATGGGGTGTGTGCATGTCGGAGACCGGTGGCCGGCGGCTGCCGGAGTTGCTTGATGAGAGAGGTCTCCGGCCGCCTTCGAAATGGCGGTTATAGTAGTGCCATTTGTAAGTCTAAATGGAGAAGCTCACCAGATATTCCATCAGGTAATTACTAATTAATTACAAAAGATCATACACTTAATCTCATCGTTTGATTAAATTAATAATAATTTAATAATCATGATTTTCAAATTTCAACAGTTTTTTATGTTTTAATAAATATTTTATTTCATGATTTAATTTGTTATTACAGTCTTTAAGTTTGTTTACGCAAGAAAGGAAATTATTGTAAAAAAAATAAATAGTTTCTATAAATATGTTCTCTTTATGTCTCAATTTGAAATTTATTTTGATGCCAATGATATCAATTGTTACCATATGTGATACATAAACATCCCGTTAATATTCGGTAAAAATGTTGATTTTTCTATATCGGGAATTATCTCAAATTTTATTTATAGGTAGATTATGATGTATTTTTTAATAGTTTTATTAAAAAAAAATCGTGTAAAATCTCATTTTGTATTGAAATAAACGTATCCCTAAATGGTAACGTTTTCATGAAAATTATCTCAAATTTGATATATAGATATACCTCAGTTTGATCTAATAAGAGTCCTTTTTTTTTTTCTTTTTTTTTTTGGAATTATGCAGGAGAACACACTTTTATAGATGTTATAGAGAATGCAAGTAGTAGAAAAAAAGGAGAGGTGAGGGTGATAATCGAGTTGAATTTCCGGGCGGAGTTTGAGATGGCAAGAGCCAGCGAGGATTACAACCGGTTAGTCCGCCGGCTACCGGAAGTATTCGTCGGAAAAGTAGAGAGACTAGAGAATGTGATAAAGATATTGTGTAGAGCAGCTAAGAAGTGCATGAAGGAGAAAAAGATGCATATGGGTCCATGGAGAAAACAAAGATACATGCAAGCTAAGTGGCTTGGTTCATGTGAAAGAACAACCTCCATGCCACTCTTGTCAATGGTTACTTCATCGTCTTCATATTCATATTCATCATATTCTGGTGATCGATTGTCGACAAAACCTAGAGCCTCCATGTTGACTGTGGATTTGCTAGACAAATTACCCAAAATGCACTGCACAGCGGTTGAGGTTCTGTGAATGTGATAAATATTAATATATATTTTAACAAGTAGATAATTAAGTGATATTTTGTACTTCTCTTTCTTTCTTGCTTGTGAATTGTCATGATGATCTTGAGCTTTGAAAAGGAGTTGAAATTTTACTCGTAATGTAAAAACTTGGAGAGTGTAGATATGCACGTGATACATGGATATGATGCATGCATCATAAATAATGAAACGTCTTCATTTTTTTTGCTTTCATTAATTTTAGTTTTATATATATATAAAATGAATCTCTTATAAGGGATCCCTTATTTTAATTTTGGTAAAGATCATTATAAAATCGCATCGATTCGAATAAATTTTGATTTGAATTTTTTTCTAAAAAATAAATCCATTGAAATCCATCTCTTAATAAAATTTGAAAAATTTTCAAGTACTTAAACTATTTTTACCGATTTTTTTAAATATGAAGACATCAAAAAAATAGACGAAATATAGGAAATTTAAGAAAAATAGTTTAAGTGCTTGAAAAATTCTCAATTTTTATTCGTTTTCATTGTGATCCTTACCGAAATTAAAATAAGAGATCCCTTATGAGAGATTCATATTATATTATATTATATTATATATATATATATATAATATGACATGATGTTAATGAGACTTGATGATAAGATATCCTATTTAAAAACATTATCACAAAATATTTGATCATTAGTTTATAGAAGATTATTCGGTTCAAGACTTTTGTTTTGTTCTAGTGTAGCTCATACTCTTACCGATCACTGTTACTTCTGGATTGAAGAAGTTCATCCTCTTACATCCAAGGTTGTCAATTACGGGGAACATCCCGTATGTATTCACCACGTCTTAAAAGTTCAATGGAAAAAAAAAAAAAAAAAACATTAAAAATGTGAAAATTGAGTACTTAGCATCAACTCTCTCTCACTGTAGATTAATTTCAGTTCACTATAATATGCTATACGAAGATCTGTTTGAAATTTTCAAGGTTCAGAAATCAGTTTCCTTATTATCAACATCATCTCTTTACTGTAAATTAAATTATATATATATATATATAATTCTTCCTTTGTAACTATCGAAATGAACTCAACAATCAGCATCATCTCTATTACTGTAAATTAAATTATATATATATATATAATTCTTCCTTTGTAAGTTGTAACTATCGAAATGAACTCAACAATCAACATCATCTCTATTACTGTAAATTAAATTTACTTTATCATATCATTTGATCCATTTTCCGACAATATATATTGATCAGTTTCAATATTGTATAATGCCATGAAATTTTGCCACTTGCTTTTGCAAAAGGAGATCAGATCTCTATAAGAAAATTGGCTTTAAAATAACAATATATATATATATATATATATTTCCATTATTAGTTTATCTTGACAATATCAGAACGAAGAATGTGGATTACAAAGTGTATGTATTTATCAAAACTTCTACATAATCTATGGTCCACATTCTTCGTCCTGATATATTTATTGTCAAGACGAACTAACAATAGAAAAACTGTATATATATATATTTTGTATATCGGTTCCGTTCTAGTCGGTGTGCACCAATGTGGTAACTACATCAATACTAATCCATATGAATCACTGATTATGGAGAAGCTTTGACTGTTTGACATACACTTTGAGTCAAAGTATGTAAATTTAATGGTCCACATCCAACGCACTGATAAAGTTATATCAGTGTATACCGACTTGAACATTTGTATATATATAAACCAGATCAGGTGACACATACATACATGCGTGTCACAAGATAGGCTACACATTTTTCACTCCAGGTATGCACAAAACCACAAACACAAAACTCCAAGAAAATATATATATTCTTATATTATGTTATTAAATGAGTTAGTTATCTAACTTGCTTTTCAGAAGATTCCGGTGAGTACCCTCTAAACTTTTATTTCTTTTACAGAAAAGGTTGTCAAATTTCACTATCGATGACTGCTCATTGAAGAAATAAAACTACGTACTATAATTATTATTATTGTAGCTAGCTAGGTTCATACGTATATTCCTAAATTTCTACATCAACAGATATATCATACTGTACATTGTCTATATTGTTAAAATTCTTGCTAATTGTGCTCTTTCCATTGGAAAATTTCAGTACACATTTTTAATACGTAACCTCAATCCATTTAAGGAAAAATAACAAAAACAACTAAGCCCCTTGTGTGTAGTTGAGTCCAGCAAGTGATGTCTTGATGCAAAATTATATTTGAGTGAACTACCTACATTAATAGTTTAACTATCAACGTCACAATATTTTACGAGTATACATATGTTGTTCTAATGTAAAATTTATATTTTAGTAAACTAAACTACCAATATTAATAGTTTAACTACCACTATCACAATGTTTAGTAAGTGTTGTCTTGATGCAAATTTTATATTTTAGTGAATTGCCGATATTAATAGTTGAATTACCAATGTCAGTATATTCGATAAGTGTTTGTTAGGGTTGATCAAACGATTTTCGTAAAACTAATTAATAAGTTACATAAGTTTGGAAATGAAGTTGAAAGATTATTAGAAGCGACTAGTTTGTAACCCGTGCGATGTACGGGTTTTATTAAATATATAGAGATAGAGAGCAGTCAAATTTCAATTAATGCAATAAATAATTTTCAATTCAATTAATATAATAAATTAAACAACCTTTCAATTCTATATCAATATAATATACAAATAAAAGGGCAATCAAGAGTCTTAAAAAAAAAAAAAAAAAAAAAAAAAAAAAAAAAAAAAAAACAAAAAGCAATCCATAGAGAAAATCTTGTAATCAATGCGATAATGCATAAATTCTGTTAACTAATTCCATAATTGATTTTTAAACAATTAATATTCATAATTGCAATCAAAGAATCAATTCATCTGCTTTGTTGATATATATAGAAATAAATATGTTTAGATTATTCTATATATATATATAAATTTAATTTGTTTTGAAAAATATTTAGTTATTACATTTATATATATATATATATAAGGTATTTTCAAGTAAATTGGGGTGTATTTAGAGGTTTTATAATAATTATTTTTTCTATAAAAACATTTATTCTAGAAATACTTGTAGAAGTATTCAATTTTTTTATATATATATAAAAAAAAATTAAAAAAAAATAATAAAAAAAAAACTCCATGGAGATTATTGTCAAGCATAGTGATAAATTAATTTAATTTTCCACACTTATTTGCTAAGGACATTCCATTTATTTTAATAAAATCACTTATATATATTTTTTTTTCACATGTCTTGTTATGGAAATGCAAATAGTAGTGAAGTAATTTGTTTTTTCATACCATTTTTTATTTATTTATTACCATTTATAAAAAATATTATGAGTGAATTTCATATATTTAGGAAAAGAATAAATTGAATTGAATGAAATAATTAATATTTATAATATCTTATTATTAATATTTGATTAAAAATTATCATTTTAAATTTTTGTTATATTATCATTAATATATTGCTATAGATATTTTAAAATTTTTTTACACATTAATGAATGGATACACATTAATGATGATCTATCTCACCTACCTCATGTATCTACTCACCATTTGACACCTCACATGCCACATGTAGTGGGATGAAAATGGTGGGATTTTAGGTAAAATGTATAACATTAAAAAGGAGAATAATAGAAGAATTTAATACCAAAACTCCCTCACGATGACATGTGGCACTCTAAAACTCAATTATATATATATATGATTTATAAGCATATTTGAAGTGACTTTCATATATATATATATATATATGATTAAAATTTCAAGTTACAAATGTTAAGTTTCATAGTAAATTGGTATTGGTGGATCATTAATGAAGATGGTCTTTAATCACCAAACATATTGGGCTTTTAGGTAAAAGCCCATAACATGTTGAGATTGGCAATAAATATTGGGCTAGTGGGCTTACAACATACACCAATGCTCCAAAATTGAAGTTATTGAACTAAAACTCCACTTTTGCAATCTCCATCCATCGTAATCCTGAATCCTAAAAACAAGTTAGATTTTTTATTTTATTAAGAGTAATGTTAATTTGTCCAAATTTGGTGCTCAAATGATATGGTAACACTCTAATCCATTAATTTAAATTATGTAAATCTAATACAATTTAAATGAATGGATTACAGTGCTGCCGCATCATTTGAACACTAAATTTGGACATCGAATTTAGGTAAAGTAGCATTATTGTTTTATTAATATTGTATTTGAGGAATTTTAAAGGTGATAGAATGAAAAGTCTTTAAAGTAGAGGAAAGCCATCTATGGTCTCAAACAAGCTTTTCGGGTTTGGTACAAAAATTGGGTTTGTCAATTCTAAATCCGACTCATCTCTATTTATTTTTCATGCTAATGGATGTGTTATGTTTCTATTGGTGTATGTTGACGACATAATTATCACCGGAAGTAATGCGGCTCTAGTGGAAAAATTTGTGGGTACACTTGCTCAATAAGTCTCAATCAAAGACCTAGGCTCATTGTCATACTTTCTTGGTGTTGAGGTTCTTCAATCTCCACATGGCATGTTTCTCTCTCAACAGAAATATGTTACTGATCTATTGGTTTGTACTAAAATGTTTGATGTCAAACCGGTCTCAACTTTATTGCCAACGGACAACTCCCTGAAACTTCTTGACGGCACGTCTTTCACAGATGTCATTGAATTTCGTTTGGTAATTGGAGCCCTACAATACTTATCTTTCACTCGCCCTGACATTGCGTTTGCAATAAACAAGCTTGCTCAGTTTATGCATCATCCAACCTCTGGCCATTGGGTCCTTGCCAAGAGGCTTCTCTATTATCTACGTGGGACTCTCGGTTATGGACTCCTCCTTCACCATGATTCTTCGGTCTCACTGCATGGATTCTTTGACGTGGACTGGGCAGGAAACCATGATGACCGCACATCCACCAGTGAATGCGATCTCATGGTGCTCTCGCAAACAACGGATGGTCGCTCGTTCCTCAACATAGGCGGAATATAGGGCTATTGCTCTTGCTGCTGTCGAAACCATATGGCTATCCAATCTCTTGTGTGAACTATCAATTGCTGAGACTCATCCACCGACAATATATTGTGACAATGTTGGTGCCACATATCTATGCCCGAATCCAGTATTTTACTCAAGAATGAAGCATATAGCCATTGATTTTCATTTCGTCCGGGAAAAAGTTCAACGCGACCAACTTCGGGTATCCCATGTAGCCTTCGCAGACCAACTAGCTGACTCGCTCACCTAGCCACTGTCCAGAACTCGGTTCACACTACTACGGTCCAAGATTGGTGTTTATGAAATGCCCACCATCTTGCGGGGGCATATTAAGGATATTCAATCCAACTCCAACTTAGACTTGAAGTCCAACTCCACCTCAGACTTGGAGTCTCATTCCAATCCGTCTCTGCCTCAGACTTGAAGACTTTGTCATTATCTTTTACTGATTCACTTGTTGTAATTATCTTTTATAGTTATCAGGTTAATAGTTTAATAGAAGTAGAATAGAAGCAGACTTTGTCTAGTGTAATACACGACCTGTGCAGTGTGTGTATATATACATGTAAATCAAGTTTATCAATATTAAGTTGAATTATTCTCTACAATACGAAGATCTGTTTGAATTTTATATTATCGATTTTCAAGGTTCAGAAATCAGTTTTTCCTTATTATCATGTGTGTATATATAATTATAATTATATATATAAATATATATATAATTCTTTCTTTGTAAGTTGTAACTATCGAAATGAACTCAACAATCAATATCATCTCTATTACTGTAAATTAAATTTACTTTATCATATCATTTGATCGATTTTCTGACAATATATATTGATCAGTTTCAATATTGTATAATGCCATGAAATTTTGCCACTTGCTTTTGCATAAGGAGATCAGATCTCTACAAGAAGAGTGGCTTTAAAATAACAATATATATATAAATATATTTTATGTATATCTGTCTCGTTCTGGTCAGTGCGCACCGATGTAACTACATCACTACCAATGTATGTGGACCACCGATTATAGGGAAGCTTTGACAAGTGCGCACATACACTTTGAGTCAAAGTATGTAAATCTAATGGTCCACATCCAACGCTCTGATGAAGTTATAGCAATGCACACTGACTTGAATATTTTTATATTTTTATATATACAGTCTTTCTATTATCAGTTCGAACTGATAATAAATATATTAGGACGAAGAATGTGGACCATAGATTATGGAGAAGTTTTGACAAGTGCATACACTTTGAGTCAAAGTATGTAAATCTAGTGGTCCACATTCTTTATCCTGATATATTTATTATCAGTTCGAACTGATAATAGAAAATCTGTTTATATATATATATATAAACCAGATCAGGTGACACATACATGCATGCATGTCACAAGATAGGCTACACATTTTTCACTCCAGGTATGCACAAAGCCACAAACACAAAACTCCAAGAAAATATATTCTTATATTATGTTATTAAAATTTTAGTGAGTTAATTATATATCTAACTTGCTTTTCAGAAGATTCCGGTGAGTACCCTCTAAACTTTTATTTCTTTTATAGAAAAGGTTGTCAAATTTCACTATCGATGACTGCTCATTGAAGAAATAAAACTACGTACTATAATTATTATTATTGCAGCTAGGTTCATACGTATATTCCTAAATTTCTACATCAACAAATATATCATACTGTACATTGTCTATATTGTTAAAATTCTTGCTAATTGTGCTCTTTCCATTGGAAAATTTCAGTAAACCTCAATCATTTAAGGAAAAATAACAAAAACAATTCAGCCCCTTGAGTAGTTGAGTCCCGCAAGTGATGTCTTAAAACAAAATTATATTTTAGTGAACTACCTATTAACTATCAACGTCACAATATTTTACGAGTGTACGTATATTGTTCTAATGTATAATTTATATTTTAGTAAACTAAACTACCAAAGTCACAATGTTTAGTAAATGTTGTCTTGATGCAAATTTTTATATTTTAGTGAATTGCCAATATTAATAGTTGAATTTTCAATGTCATTATAATCGGTAAGTGTTTGTTAGGGTTGATCAAACGATTTTCGTAAAACTAATTAATAAGTTACATAAATTTGGAAACGGAGTTGAAAGATTATTAGAAGCGATTTATAAGCATAATTGAAGTGACTTTCATTAAAAAATAAAAAATAAAAAATAACAAAATAACAAAAAAAAAATTTTTGCCTAAAATTTCAAGTTATAGATGTTTCATAGTAAATTACTAATTAATTCCCATTTAACCATGGTGATGTACATTGTACATCTGTTTTAATGGCATTGGTGGATCTTTAATCACCAAACATATTGGGCTTTCAGGTAAAAGCCCATAACATGTTGAGACTGGCAATTAATATTGGGCTAGTGGGCTTACAACAAACATCAATGCTCCAAAATTGAAGTTATTGAACTAAAACTCCACTTCTGCAATCTCCATCTATCATATTCCTGAATCCTGAAAACTAGTTAGTTTTTTTATTTTATTAAGAATAACTCTACTTTATCCAAATTTGGTGTCCAAATGATATGGTAACACTCTAATCCATTCATTTAAATTATGTAAATCTAATACAATTTAAATGAATGAATTACAGTGTTGCTATATCATTTGAACACAAAATTTGGACAAAATAGCCTTATTATTTTATTAATATTGTATATGAGGAATTTTAAAGGTGATACAATGAAAAGTCTTTAAAATAGAGGTGTGCGGCGGATTGGATTCCTTGGATTTGCTATAATCTAATATTTGATCGGATCCGATTGGATCGAATCAATTACAATTCAATTTGATCCGATCTTAGAGTGAAATCTGACCCAATCAAATTACAATTAGATATGATTCAATCCAACTGTAAAATACTTAAATCCGATCCAATTGATCACATTCATTATTCATATGAAGCAATTATTAATACATAAAAGTTTAAATATTCCTAAAACTAACAAAATCAAACTATTAATTCACATGATACTTCAAATAAAATTATTAAATTAACAAACTAATAATTAACATAAAAATAATACATAATTGTACACTTTAAAATTCAAAAAGTCTAACGAATTATAAATAAAACAATAAACATAAGTTTCAAACACAAACATAAATAAAATTATTCAGAAGTCTGAAATAAAAATATAATCATTTGTCATAATAAAATACAACAATACCCCAAATTTGCACAATTCTAAGATCCGATCTGACCTAATAAATTTCAAAATTTAGGATCCTATTGGATCGGATCATGCACGCCCCTACTTTAAATAGTAACCTTATCTTTTAATAAAAGCTCTAATACTTTTAGTCGTATATACACCGTCCATTTATATTATGTATGATTTGAATGAATCTAGGCATATAAGTTATACACGGAAGCATTTCTCTTGACCTCGATTGAAAGGGACAAGCATGGAGTCAAAATGTTAAATGTATCATGATTACAACTAATAGCTTTAATTAGTTTTTTAACAAACCATTAGTCAACAAAACTAATACATCCTGTCATTAAAAACTTCCTTAATCTTGTTCACATCCGTAACATAATTGATTAAAAATAACAAAAATAGTTAAACCAATGGCCTCTGGTGGTTGGAGTCTCCCAACGAATGCTCCACCACAAAAGTTCAAGTCTTGCCTTGATATGTATATAATTTGTCTCACCTTAGCTATTAAATCCCAAGTGTGAGTGCCCTCTCCCAGTTTTATTGGGAGCATCTCTCTATTCGTTGTGAGAGTTGTAATCCATTTGTACCCTCTCCCTGATAATGAGACCATGATAATGGGATCCCAAGTGTGGGTGCCCTCTCCTTGATATGTATTGGGGGTTCTATTGGGAGCAACTCTCTCTCTCCGTTGTGAGAGTTGTAATCCATTTGTATACTCTCCCTGATAATGGGAGTAGTATTCTGAACTGTGCTTGTAGAGTCTAATCTCGCTAAGGTCTCAACAATTGTTGTAATTAAGAAAGAAAAAAGAAAAGTTAAGATAATAAAACTAATAATACTAATATTGGGAGTTGGTTGCAACTTGCAAGTGTATTATCTATAATTGGATTTTGAGATGAATTTCCAGCATAGATAAAAGCCGATTAGGTCCAGAATAGAGTATCATAACGACACTTTTATCTGCCTAAAATAAATTAAATAACCTATCTATTTTTGGCTAAATTAATATTCATCTAAACGTTTAAAAAGCTATAATAAATTTTGATCGGATTATGAATTTGTCGAGATCTTACAAGATAAAAAAATATACCTGCGGCTAGATATCTACTCTTTATATAATCTCATAATAGCTCAATTCCGTAAATTTTGATCGGATCATGAGCGATATCTACTCCCACAATAACTCAATGAAGTATTTGATATGTGTACCGTTGTTTTTTTTAAATTTTTAATATTATAATAATTCGAGATTTTATGAGGAGAGGGGGAGAGACTCGAACCCGTGAAGGGGCTTTACTAACGGACCAACCTTATCTCATCTGTATACTGTTACTCTTTCAAAACATATACAAATTCGATTAACCTCGATAATCCATTTTATTATAAAACTCGTAAACAAAATGTTCAAATACAAGTAACCATATACACATACAATACGGTATCTATACGATTTGTTATTACCTAAAAATCCCCACCCACCACAAAAAATAATAATAATAAAAAACACAAGATCCGTGCTAACCGTACGATCTCTCACATTCAATAATTCTCTACGATAGAGACACTTGTATTCTCCACAATAAATATTGTTATTTAATATTTTTCTCCGTCTTTTATTGACTTTTCTCTCTCTGGTCCCCACCTTCCACCACCCCTCTTCGGTCCCACCTCAGCTTAAATATCGGGTCAACTTAATCTACGGTTCCTGTCTCTCCGTATACGAATACGTATTTTCCTTATTTTTTTATAATCTTTTTTCTCTGTTGAATTGGCCAAAAAAAAAAAAAAAAAGGAACAAAATCCTGTCCTTGTTTGCAGCATCTCTGCAAATATACGATGATGCTGAAAAACCCTTCAACACCAAAAGCTTGAATTTGTTTTTATTTTTTATATTTTTTTTATAAATATAAAATTTTTCTTATGGTATTTCAGAGTGCAAAACGCCATCATCCCTAGGTACGATTATATAATATACACCCATTTGTGGTATATGTACTAGTTGGTACTTTCATGGCTTTTTATTGTTTATTTGTTGTGTGTGTGAGAGTTCGTATATGTTATATGTATCTGGGTGGGTATGTGTTTATTTTGTAATTTTTTAAAGGTTTTTGTACATAATGATTGTTTTTTTTTTTCGTAATGTAATCATGGGTGTTTCTTTATTTTCAATATAATTGAGTATTGCTTTTTTTTTTTTTTTTTTTAATGATTTTTTTATTTGGGTATCTCTGTCTGTGTGGGATTTTCCAGGCTTCTAAGGAAGGTGGTGTTTGACTTTTGAACTTTGGAGCCAGAAAAAAAGAAAAAGAAATATTACATTCAAGGATTGCTTTTGCTTGGTGTTGAAGGGTTTGGATTGGTTTGTGAACTTGTGATCAGGTTTGGTTTTTGATGATCTAAAAGGATTCTGATTTTGATTCTGATTTTTTTTTTCTTTTCTTTTTTATGGATTCCAAGGATGGATTTTGGTTCTTCTGAATTTCTGATGGGGATGAAATTGGAGCATGTGACAAGTCTCTTGCTTGATTGGTCTACTTCATTCATTTGACTGGTTTGTTGATTCTTCTGAAGCCAAAATTTGATTTATATTTTTTGGGTGGTCAACTGGTTGATGGGTTTGAAGAAATTCGATATCTTTATCTCTGTAACTTATTTTGGATTGTTTGAAGAGTCCCCACTTGAATTCGAGCCTCCTCCTGCTGTTCTTTTGAAGAAGAAGAAGAAGATTCAAATATTTCTGTGAATAGAGTTTCTTAGGATTTCAAAGTATAAAGAAATGGATGGAGAGGCTAATTCTTGGGTTAGAAGAACAAAGTTTTCTCACACAGTTTGTCATAGATTGGATTCATCAAGATTGGCATCTCTTCCTTTGACCTTTCCAGAGAGAAATTTTGGGTTGAAATCAAGGCCTGCAGTTGGAGAAACATCAGCTTCTTCTAATGAGAAATCACTTCCCATTAATTCACAGGTTCAGAGAAATCTTCTCACAAACAAGCAGAGATCTTTATCTCCTCTCCAGGAAACTGTTCTCTCTGATACATTCAAAGAAGCTAGGTCTTCGAGGAAGAGATTCTCAACTCCACATATCAGGAGAAGAGTTTCAGACAAGACTGTTGTTGGGAAACATAAGCAATCCCCACCACCACAAACCAAGAAACCTTTGAATTCATTCAATACAAGCCCACTTAGGCACTTGGGTTCATTGAAAATAAGTGATAGGTACAAGGGCAGGAAAGAATCAGCTTGGACTAAGTACTTTGATCATGGTGGTGGCAGAGTTAACGCGGTGGAGATGGCTGATGAGCATAGTGTGGACCTTTCGCAGCTGTTACTTGGACTCAGGTTTGCTCATGGAGCTCATAGTAGGCTTTATCATGGTATATATAAAGGCGAGCCTGTTGCTGTTAAGATTATTGTGACACCAGATGATGAAGATGATAACGGAACTTTGGAAGCTCGTCGGTTAGAGAAACAATTCAATCGAGAAGTCACTCTTTTGTCAAGGCTTCACCACCCAAATGTCATAAAGGTATGATAAAAAGTTGTTGCATTCTCTCTTTAGCATGTTTAGTGGTTTTGTTTAGGATTTATATTCTTATTTAGATATATTTATATCAATTTTTACAAGTGAATTATTTATCATTGCTGCAAATTTGTGAAAAACCATGTGTAGTTACTAGTTAGTTAGTTACTCTTGAATAGTAGACGAAATATCGTCATCTCCTTGGTAGTGAATGAATATAAGGTTGATGCCTTGTGAATCCATATATCCTTATTTGTATGGTTTCCATCTGATAAACAGTTTGAAGGGGCCTCTAGAAAGCCACCGGTACATTGTATCATTACAGAATATCTTTCGGAAGGTTCCTTGAGGGCGTACTTGCACAAGCTCGAGCATAAATCTGTTCCCTTACAAAAACTGATTGCAGTAGCTTTGGATATAGCTCATGGAATGGAATACATTCACTCTCAAGGTGTCATCCATCGGGATCTTAAGCCGGAAAACATCCTCATTGATCAGGAATTTCGCCTGAAAATTGCCGATTTTGGAATAGCCTGTGAGGAGGTGTACTGTGATGCATTGACCGATGATCCAGGAACTTACCGTTGGATGGCACCTGAAATGATCAAACACAAATCCTATGGGCGAAAGGTTGATGTCTACAGCTTTGGACTCATCTTGTGGGAGATGGTGGCTGGAGCAATTCCATACGAGGAAATGAATCCCATCCAAGCTGCTTTTGCAGTAGTGAATAAGGTATGTTTCATAAATTTTATTCCTTTTACAAATAAATTTTATATGAGGAGCTGCTTTTGATAAGTTATTAGTATTTTGTAATGATCGGTAAGCCAATTACTTCATCTCCGATGAGGTGCATTTGAAGTATTACGTAAAATGGTATTTTCAGATTTGTAATGTATGAAATCCTTAAATCTGATTAAAAAAAATTCCCTGCATCTCTATGACTCGTTTCAGAACCTGTCATTCTCGTCGAGGTTGGCTTAACCCTTCCCCTGGCCCGTCTAAACCTACTCACTACAAGAGTTAAACACCTTGTTGTGAATTTAACTCAGAAAATTAATCATGTTATGTTTTTCATTTATTCCGAGTGAATTTATGACGTGCAATCAAAGATAGTCTAAGCATATAATAATTAATAAATGCACTAAATATCTTGATGATTAGCTCACTGATCCTGATATTCCCGTGGGATGTCAATTTGTTTTGGATGAAATCATGCATCTGTATCGGTGCAGTATGCTTGGATGATTAGTTAGCATAAGCATATAGTTTGCTAAATGTTATTGTTTTCTTTCGATTGTTTCCATGCCTTATTTAATCACTTTCGTGAATCTCAAACAATAGTTTATATATCTATGTGATTTTAACATCAGAGAAATTTGGAAATTTTCTCCAGAATTTGAGACCTGCTATGCCTGAGGATTGTCCGCCTGCCATGGGAGCTTTAATCGAGCAATGTTGGTCCTTGCAACCAGACAAGAGGCCCGAGTTCTGGCACGTTGTGAAGGTATTGGACCAATTCGAGTCTTCACTTGCCCGTGATGGAACCTTGAAGTTATTACAAAACCCAACTTGCCAAGATCATAAGAAAGGGCTCCGTCATTGGATTCAAAAGCTTGGTCCCGTGCATCCTCATAGTTCGCCCATGCCAAAACCTAAATTCACATGAATCTTCCTTAAGACCTGGCTTTTGTAGTGTCACTGGGTCAATTTGTAATTAAAAGGTTTGTTTTCTTAGCCTTTTTACTTGTATTATATGACAGATTCATGTGAGAGTGAATGAATAGTTTGGTAGGCATGCATTGCGGTGAATATTGTCTTTGATTTTATATTATACAATATACATATACAGCAAATGATCTCGTTAGGTGCTTTGGACAATAAATATCGGGTAAAATGGAAAGAAGAAAAAAAAAGGCACCTTTTTTAAGGCTATTTGGAAGGCTCCTTTTCGGGACCAATCCTATTTAGTGTTTAATTGCTTTTACTTGCTCTGTTATAGATAATGTTCTGTTGTATTTTCTGCTACCTGTTCCTTTATATTTCCCTGCTCATTCTCGTAGACCTGTTCAAACATTTGTTGTGATTTTCGCAGCCTTTGTTCTTTAGTACTTATGTTACATTCTAGTAATAGGTTTTTTTTGAAAGGCTAATAATAGGTTCTTAACAGATAACAGTTGAAGTTTGTATTACACCTCATCTGTATCTGTGTATAGAAAGTGGTCTCGTCTCTATATTTGTATCTTTGTTGTTATCGTCTTATTTAGTGGTCACCCTGTTCTACACGATTAGTTGATCACGGTTGCATTTCATTGAATTTCTGAGTTGATTGCAAGCCATGGTCTAACTTATGTGTGATGTTCTATTACAAGGTTAAATATTTAATTTCTTCTCTCTCTCTTGGTTAGGTGTGGACTGTAGGGAATGCATTAGGGTTGGTAATGAGGTCGAATCATGCCCCCATTTGGGTTAGATCCCTTAGATCAATTCTTTTGGATTTTCTCACCTTGTTGGATTTGTTTGTCTTCTGTGACAATTTCAATCCATATAGTCTTCAGACCTTTAAGTTTTACTAGTCCTCCTAACACTTTTGACCAAAGATCATCTCTGATTGCGGGACATTGTTGCGTAACTGATTTCTGTATCTTTCCATTTCAAAATTTCAACTTTTTTAGATGCATTGCTTCTTGCTTTACCATTGCCACATTCGTTTTTTTTTTTTTCTTTTTTCATGTATGTGCACGTGCGCCGCTTTCAATTCCATACTTGCATGTCACGTTTCCTGTTTGTTCTCATTTATAGTTGCATCTATAAAGGGAAAAAGAAGGGTTAGGAGGAGATGCCTGCATTATCTCTCACGTTCTCTCCGTGTTTGTCCCATGAACTTATATTATTGCTCGAAAAAGTTCCCAAGTTGATCATCCAGTTGAAAGGGTAATAGATCACCATCACGGCATCACATCATTTAGTTGCATGGAATTGATTACCAGGAATTGCCATTCTCTATGATGTGATTTCGCATTCATTTCATTCATTTTTCTTCCATTGATACAACCTTTTTGCTGCAAGGGGATGGCAATGGGTCGGGTTCGGGTCGGGTCCTACTGGACCCAGACCCGGACCCGACAAAAAAAATTGGACCCAGACCCATGAAAAAATTTGGGTTCGGGTTCGGGTCTGGACCCGCGGGTCTTAGGAAGACCCAGACCCGACCGAGGACCCATGAAAATTCGCGGGTCTGGGTCTGGACCCGCGGACCCGTGGACCCAAATAAAAAAATTAATAAATATAGGACATAAAAGGGAAATATTATTATTTGCATTCAATTTCAATTTCAAATTCTTCAATTTTTATTTTATTTTATTTTAAAAAACTCACTATTCGGGTCTACGGGTCCGGGTCCGGGTCTATAGACCCAGACCCAGACCCGACCCGGACCCGAATCGGGTCTAATATTTTGAACCCAGACCCGACCCGTGACCCGAATGTGAGGACCCAGACCCGACCCATGCGGGTCGGGTCGCATGGGTCTGGGTCGGGTCTCGCGGGTCTGGGTCTAATTGCCATCCCGAGCTGCAACGGTATCTCCGTGGTTGTAAAATATCCAAACATTTATTGCTTCTACTTGCTTTCGAAGTGTTGCATTCAATAACCATGTTTACGACACTCACCTTGCATATGAGTGAAAGGTCTATTCTGGAGGTCACTTGTTGAGATAATGTTCTCATTTTACATTGGCTAATTGGCATTTATGCCCTCTGAACTATGGCCGAATTTGCACATTTACCCCCTATGGGCAGATTCCTTCGGTTATTGCCAAATTACAAGAGTTCATGGGGTTTAGTGCCGAAAAAAAAAGTATAGAGGGCATAGTGCAACTTTTTGAAAAGTTCAAGGACATTTGTGCCAATTAGCCTTTTAAATTTTACATGCCATAGATAGAAGTCAATTGAGGTCATGCATATATTTTAAAGGTTTTATGATCATCAATACATGATCTTTGAATTAGGTGGGTCGTGCCATAAATTTTTATGCAGAAGATTCAATGTAAGTGGTCCATAATTGAGTGTGATGTAATCTGAGATGGCTTTTCTGTGTGTCCATATTTTGTTGTCAAATTTGACTTTGCTTGCTGATGGGTTATTAGCTTTAGGCGTTGCATTATCCCTCTGAACCTCATTTAGAAATCAGGACGTTTTTATTGATTGGGAATGAAATGAAAGGGAAGTAATCAAATTCCATGGGAAAGGAAAGTAATCAAGTTCCAATTTAATTCCTGATTTATGTGTCGGGACCATATAATTTGATTCTCAACTGATTTTAGTAAACACCGTAATTAATAAACTACAGTAATAAAGTTTCCTTTCTCTTATTAGGATTTATGATTAATAAACGTCCCCTTCGAACAATTACAGGGAAGCCAACCAAGCTAGTCTGGGCTGGGCTTGATAAACAAAATGTTTCATCAACCCATAAGCCCATCCTAGGCACTACAGGAAAAATTCTATAAGATTTCATCAACCCATCATGGGCTTGAATATAGATAGATGGACTCGGTTGGTTTTATCTAGTTCATAATGAAAAAATCTGTAGCAAATTTAGAATAATGTTATTAGATAGATTGTTTCTTTTGGATTGAAATCTAATCACAATAAGAACACAATAATTTTGAAAATTGGAAAAATGAAAAAATAAGGGAGAGTTCTCTACATGTTCCTTTTAATATATATATATATTAATCTCACACCGAAAGGGAACGGTTCTTGGTTTGATGGATTGGGATTTGTTGAGATCAAATACCCTCACAATCAATAGATATAAAATCTCTCCGACTAAGGTAAGTGGGGATGTGCCCTTTTAATATATTTTAACTGTGGAATCGATGATTAGAATGTAGTTTTATGGATTAATCTGACACCGAAAGAGAACGGTTCAGAGTTTGTTGGGATATGTGAGATCGAGAGAACGGTTCATAATCTATCAGGATATGTGAGATCAAGTACTACATACGCGATTTAAATATTTGCTCTCGCAATTGAAAAAAAAAAAAAAAAAAAAACTACCCATATGATCTAAGGGTAGGAATGGCAATGGGGTGGGTTCGGTAAAATCCAAACCCAAACCCATGAAATTTTATGTCTACCAAACCCGCCTCCGAACTCGTGAAAATAAACGGATTCGGATTTGAGTTTTACCTGCTGGTTTGGGTGTCGGTTTGAGGGACACCCAAACCCGCCTACGAGCCCTTGAAATAAGCGGGTCCACGGTTAAACCCGTGAACCTGCCAATTTTTATTTTTTTTGAAAATTATTTATATATTATTTAAATATATGAAATATTATAATTTTAAATAATAAAAACACTTAATATATTGAAATGTTTATATTTTATCCAAATCCGTGATGAGTACAATTTTTAAATTCAAATCCATCCATGGGTACACTTATCTCAATCTAAACCCTCTTTAAACAGGTTAGGTTTAGATGGATCCCACATATTCGGGTTTAATTGCCATCTCTATCTAAGGGCTGTGTCTTTTGATAGGAATGCAGTACGTTTTGTGGATTAATATTTGGTCCTTAATTAGTGGAAGACTTTGTCTCTCCAATCAAACTTTAAATCTTTAATGGGTTATGTCACATATGTGACGTGAGCATATCAACTTTTTTTTTTTTTTTTGGTATGATACGTGGCCAATGTACAACCTCTTCTTAGTCAATTAAAAAATAATCATTCTTTAATATATTTATTAATTAATTTTTTTCGTGTGGTACGTGTTCAGTGTAAAACCTCTTCCTAGTCATTTAAAATAATCATTCTTTAATATATTTATTAATTACTTTTTTTCGTGTGTTACGTGTTCACTGTAAAACCTCTTCTTAGTCATTTAAAATAATCATTCTTTAGTATATTAAATAATTAAATTATATTAACTTTATATCTTAGTCTAAAAAAAATACTATTAAATTGTAACTTAAATTTCGATGAAATCCCAAACATGATTAGATCAAAGATGTTCTAGATTGTTGGGTCCCAGGATTTGTATTGTTCAAGGCTAAAGTGAAAGCACCAATATTATTCTCAACCAGTTCTGAAGCTGTTTGAGTTGTCTCCATATCAATGAAGTGTAATCTTTACGAGACGAATTTGGTTGAGTGAGTTTGGATAATTCTCGAATTTAGAATTATAATAATATATGAAAACTTCCTGATTGTGTATAAAAACCCCTTTTGGGGATTTTTGGGAATCTCCCTTTATCTTTAAACACATAATAAGAATAATATATACGAGTTATATTGGTAGATATGATTATTAGTAGAGTTTGAACACAATTGGTTGAGTTAACATATGGCTGATTGGGAACAGTCTTCCGGTTGTCACTTTAGAGAAAATCTTGTATGGGACGGTTTTTAACTGTCAGATAGTGAGACTGTCTAATCAAATTTCTCAATTTTGTATAATTTTAATAATTTAAATTTTATTTTTATACTTCCAATTACAATTAGATAGCTTGATTGGACGGTCTCACCACCTAAAGATGGAGCCGTCCCACACAGGTTTTTCTCGTTACTTTACTTTCAAGTTAGTCTCACTTTATAGAGCATATTCACACTAATGTATATATGTTGATTTTTGAAAAGTGATGAGATAAGAGTTGTTTTTGAAAAGATTACAGGTCCTTGTTTTTTGCTTACCACACCAACACACACAGTGATAAGATAAGAGTTGCTTTTGAAAAGATTACAATTCCTTGTTTTTTTGCTTACCACATCAACACCCAATTCAAAAATTTTACATACATTGTGACAACTATATAGTATATATATATACTCTTTCTATTATCAATTTGAACTGATGTAAAATATATTGGTTTCCTGAATATAAACCATTGGATTTATAAGATGCTTTGACAAGTGGATGTGGATCATTGAATTTAAAAGATGTTTTGATAACTGCATACAAGCCAAGTCAAAACATTTGAATCCAATAATCCACACGTGTAAAGAACTGATATATTTGTTCAAACTAACAGTTATAAAACTATATATATATATAACATGTTTATATGGTGTTTATGATATGAAGTCCTTTGTTTGATATTGTTTTCAGAAGCCAGCTTTAACTTTCGAGATCTAAAAATGATTTATAGGAGTGTATGCACCTACTCGAATTACTTCAATACAACACAAAGCTAAGTGGTGATGAATACTGATGATACATGGGTTCTTCTTCCCTCTAAAAGATTATCAACGGTACTTCCAATCCCAATCATTCGATAATGTGAGATATACAAAGGCAAAAAATGATTGAACCTGCTATTATTACATTAATTCAGGATTTTTAAGGGATGGGAAGATGCTCTTAGATACCGACATACCGTCTGATATTAACACAATCTAAAACAACATGGTTATCGTTTTTTGGTTACTTTAATTATTTAAGAAGGTTTGAATTCAGGCAAGAATCAATTAATGTTGCCACTGATTCGATGTGCTCTTCATTCCACACCATAAAAGCAATATATGCGGTTCTTTTTCAGTTTTTCTATCTTGTTGGACTAAACTAGACTCATTTCCAAATCCCGGAAATCCCTTCTCTATCTTTTTATATTTCAAAGGTGATCGTGAGAATCGAGATATATATTAATTATTTATTTCACATGATGAAAAATCATGGATAATAAAACTTTCTGTTCAAAGCAGTACATAGCAACAATTTTTTGCTGGCTCATGAACCAATGAGGCAATGAGAAGTGAGAACCCATAGTTGCTTTATCACTTTTTCTTCACTGGTTTTGATTGATTACCCTCGACATCTTGCCTTTTCCGGTCTTCAAAGAAACGACAAAACCATTTTAAGTATAAAAATATAACTTGTAGATTTCAGGTACGGATCTTTACACGTTAAAACGTGCAGGGTTCAAAATTTTTTTAATCACTATTTGAGACGCTTTTTATAAAACAAACACCACATTACTAATTTAAGGTTAGAAGATATATTTTTAAGTGACCAGATAAAAATACAATTTTTTATCGGTTTGTGTCTTTTTCAAACCTTGAAAGAAAACCTTTGAGAGAGAAAACCCGACGGCGCAATAGTCCTAAAGTCGACAAAAATCTGACAACGAACTCACCAACGATGGCGCTACAGTACTGTAGTCGAAGGGAACTCACCGGCAATTAAGAAATTAGTTTATGAAAAAATTTGTTTTGAAGACGATGAAGATCTGGGTTTTCGAGTATTTTTAAACTTTTTCCGAGCCTTTTATAACAGTCCCCGAGCTTTTTAAAATGTTACCCGAGCCTTTTCAAGGAAAATTCATAAGTTAATCGGTTTAGAATCTCCGAGCCATTTTACACTAGATCCGAGTCTTTTCGTGCCTTATCGATCCTTTTTACATTAGATCTGAGCTTTTTCAACAGTAATCCGAGCTTTTTAATTTTGATTATCCGAGACTTTTACACAGTTCGATCCTTTTAAACAGTTATCCGAGCTTTTTAATAATGAATACATTAGTGAATTTTGATTCTCCGAAACTTTGAAAACAGTTCGAGCCTTTTAATTAACAGTTCGAGCCTTTTAATGAACTGTTCGAGCTTTTTCATACACTACCCCGAGCCTTTTCATACACTGCCCGAGCCTTTTCATTTGTTGTCCGAGACTTTTTATTTGTTCTCCGAGCCTTTTCAATTAGATTCAAAATTCACACAACCAGTTTAAGGTTTATAAAAGACTCGGAGAACAAATGCTCGACCCCTGAATGCGTTTACATAGCGCCAAAAAACTAATTATTCAATGAAGTTGCATTGATAATGTTATGATGTTCAACCTCCATTGAAGGTCTGTTACAGAGAAAGGTGAAAGAATAAAATATCAGAAAACTTCAAAGTAAGAAAGAGAATATATAAAGTAAGGGCAATTTTGACAGTTCACCATAATAGATGCCTTTTAAACTTAATTTATTAAAGCAATGACTTTATCATCAAATTAGTTAAAAAATGTGAAATTTTCCACCAGTTCTACTAATATTATATTATCAAACCTCATAATAGCCACAGAGGGGTTATCAAGTTTTAAGAAAATTTAGAATTCCACACCAAAAATCGTATGTGTATATGAATGTACAGTATATAAAGTATAAACCGGGTTAGGGTTTTCATTGGAATAGAGAAAAATCGATGCATGCTTTGTGATCGTAATCTGTACAAGAGATGCATATGCATGGTACTATGAAATTAAAGTGTAATAAATATTATGTGTAACACATGGGAGGAATTGGAGTCAATATCTTCAATATTGTTCAGCCTCGTCAACGGTCAACCACGTGTTCCATGGAATCTGAACCTACCAATTAGGATTCGAGTATTATAGTCAACAAGATAAGATTAATGAACGTAAATCTACTTTTGAACTGATATTACATGTGTTAATTAATTAATTAATCACAGAAAGTAAATCATTAAACACGAGTACTACCATTTATTCCAACCTAATTTATTCGGTTTGTATAACTTTGGAACTCAAATCCCATTTACTTTAGCTTTACTAGCTAGTAAAAAAAAGAATGGAGTCATTACTCCTCAAATCTCGAAATGTTGTAATATTTAAAATAAAATAAACTTATAGAAACAATCTTTTTACAAGAAAATTCATGAAAACTACAACGTGATTGTGTTTTCAATTTATTCCTCAATTTGGTAATTTGCTTCCAAATTTTAAGGTCGAAATTGTTTTTTTTTTTTTGAATTGCATATATTTTATAAAGGGAAAAGCCAACAGAAAGCCTAAGCACACGCACAACGAATAGGGCCAATAAACACCAAAACAGGTAAAATAAAACACCGGGCCACATCAAGCAAAAACCAAACATCAACAACAGACAGCCATCAAGCACAACAAAACAAAGAACAAGCGGAGCACAAGTAAAAAGGGTCTAACACAACGACCAAACAGGGGACCCACTAGGAGTTACGACAAACTACACGAACCCACCATAAACCACAAAACAAAGGTCGAAATTGTTAATTAGTAATTTATAAAAACAGTGATATATAAATGTACCACCACACCCAATATAGGTGTAGGAGCGTTTATTCAATATGTCAATGTCTAAAGTTTTAAGTCGCCACCATTGGTATTTTAAAAAAATAGTGATCAATGTAAATAAATAATTAAACTTTGATTAATTAGTTGTGTTCATGATTTAATCAATACAGTTATACTGTAAAAGCCGAAATTCATTCAGCGTTTTCTCTGTAATTATTTTTTTTCCTGAAAGGACAGTCCACTTGGACCCCCTAGAGCAACCACAAATCCACAGTAGACATCCCCCACCAGTCCACCACCCTATCAAAGAACCAAACTTTTATCAGTAGCATCTAGTCTTTCTCTCATGACATTGCTTGATTTTTTTTGCCTTTAATTGCCTTTGTTGGTGATAATATCTTTCCATTATTCTTCATCAACCCATCATAAAAACCCTGCAAATGGATCATCATAATGACAACCACCCATCTCTTGACTTATCTGTGGCATCTGAAATGGAAAACAACAACAACAACCACAACCCTAGTTCTAGTTCATCATCTAGAACTGATAGAAAAACCATTGAGAGAAATAGGAGAAATCAAATGAAATTCCTATACAACCATCTCAACTCTCTTGTTCCTCATCAAACCCCTATGGTATAATATCTCTCTCATCCAATCTATATACAAAAATCTCCTTTCAAGGTCGTCCTGATGATTATTTTCTTTTGAAGATGCATGCTGTCCTGACTAGAGAATTAATATGACTCAAATTTACACATGATGATTTTTTTGTTGTGTTTTTTTGTGTTTTTGTTGTTGTTTCAAAATGGAGTTGCAGGAAGCAACATCTTTGCCTGATCAACTGGAAGAAGCAGCAAACTACATAAAAAGGTTACAGATAAAGTTGGAGAGAATGAAAGAGAAGAAAGACAGGTTGATCATGGGAACCGGTAGGAGCATGATTAGCGAAACAACAACAACAACAACAACAATGGCGGCGCCAGGGCTGATGATGAAATCACCTCACATTGAGATTCATGAGAAGGGTTCAGCTTTGGAGGTTGTTCTAATAACTGGGTTGGATTTTCAGTTCATGTTTAGTGAAGCTATTCGCTTACTCCATGAGGAAGGAGCTGAAATTGTCAATGCCAGTTTCTCTGTTGTCAATGACACAGTCTTTCACACAATACATTCTAAGGTATGTATACAAATATATGCTTTATATATATATATATATATATTCATTTAATTATACGAGCACACATTAATATATTTCTTGAAAAAGATATATATCAAGCATTTTCTTTTCGGCTTTGTATTATATTGTGTGTAGGTTGGAGATTCTGGATTGAGTGATCATGGAGCAGCAAGAATATCAGAGAGACTAAAGAAGTTAGTCTATGCATGATATATACTAGCTAGTCCATTTGGAAGTATATATGGAGATCATGATCAATTGCTCTTTCATGAAGATCGATCGAAAATGTGTTTGCAGCTAGGTTGGTTAAACAAGTTAAATTAAACGGGATGTTCTTATATAATTACTTGAGATCGATCTTCCATAGTTCATACTTCATAGCACTCGTCAGATTTAATTTGAGATCTCTAGAGATATATGATCAACACAAAAACCCTATTGAGTCCCAGCTTAATTAATTAAGCTAGCTAGAAAATATTATTTTATTTGGCTATCTCAATTGCTTTACATTATAAGTTAGTACTTTTAGTACATGTGATAGATATTATATATGTTATGCTAATTATTCATATTATTATGCATGTCTGCATTTGGATCTACATCGATCTTCATAATACTATAATGAGAACTGGTTCTAGCTTGGAGAAAAAATTTGTTGGAGAGTTGACTGATTACATCAATTGCAATCTGCTTAGGTTGTTGGAGAGTTGACTGATTACATCAATTGCAATCTGCTTAGGTTGTTGGAGAGTTGACTCTTGACTCTATCTTTCATGTTCACATTTTGTTCAAACGACATTTATACTTCTCATTTTGAGTCGTTGGAATAGATTTATGAATTTATATGATATATGTGTAGTAGTTGAATGGTTGTGAAACATATGTTTGCAGCAATAATTATATATTGTAGGTAGGCTCCACTACAACTAAAACTAGCTAACAGGTTTGACGGAGTAGATACACTATTTTGAATAAAATCATAATAAAATATGGCCTGTATTTGATCAGTTAATTAAGGTTATTTGAATCTCGAAATATTCTTTGTTATGTAGTGAAATAGAAGAGGAAACTTTCAATATTGTACTAATATGCATATAGAGATCTCGTAGAGTGGAGACAAGAACATGTTATAGACAAGAACATATTATTCAGAGTTATGATTTAATTTAGGCCTTTTAAACATAAACTATATGTAGATTTTGTTAAATTTCCATACTTGTTTTATTTTGTTTGTATTATTATTTATGTTTATGAGAAGTGATTGGTGGATTTGATACATAGCATTACAACCCAAAAAAACTGTTATTGAGTTGTGGCATCCTTGAGTAAAGAAACTCAAACTCTTCTGTATGATTCATTCTCATCTATTTTAGTTTCACATATGGATTCTCTAATGTATTATTTTCTTATATCTTATATATCCAACAAAACAATGTGTGTGTGCAATTTCGTCTCCATACATACATTAAAGTACGTTAAATATGTACACATCTTTTTTCTTTTTCTTCGATATTATGATATAGAACAAAAATCCCATGAAATCTTTTAACATATACTCGAGTTCAGAATTAGGGTTTTTGCAGAAACCTACAATCTTTAGGAAGTTTGGGTACTTCCTTCTCTACTTATATATTGCATTTTCTTACCTTGTAGTTAATTAATTACCTTTAATCATAGGCATCCATGAGGATATAAACTCTTCTGTATGGTTCATTCCCATCTTCTTTAGTTTCACATATTGATTTCCTAATAGATTATTATTATTATTCATTTTTTTGAACAGCCAAAAAACAATATTTGTGTGAAACATATACACGAGTTCGGAAAAATATATAACAAAAGTTTGGCTAGGGTATAGTAGTTGAAACAGAAGCTCGTTTGTTTTGTGTTGAATTTCCTTATCATTCACATTTTGCTAGAAAGTATGTACATACGAATACGGAGCTCTCTGATCAATCTGAACGCTCCACTCAAGCTGTACTTAAAGGAAAATATAAGTGGATGGTATCATGAGTAATTGCACCAAAGCTAAAGCCATCTCCTGTTCCTTTTAGGTCACATGCATGTTAAATGTAGTGATAAGGTTTTAATTAGGAGACAGAGATACTTTGAGACCTCAAATCAACAGTGAAGGGCTCAAATCAACAGTGAAGGGGCCATCTTCAATTCTCTTTTTTGTTACAGTACGTGGTGAGGGTTCAAAATGCTTCTCTTTTTTGTTACAGTGGTGAGGGTTCTAAAATGATTTTTTCTATGCACCATTTTTTTGTCACTATGTGGTATGTACGTACTTGAATTGGTGCATGTCCCTACCACGTTAAATCTCTACCCTGTCAGCTAATCACTGGTAATTAAGTGGGATTATGTTTGTTAAGCATGTCACATGATTAAATGCTTGTTCGAGACTTTGAGAATGATCGGTTATTTATGAGATCTTGGCTTAACCAAATAGAAAGCGATTGAGTTGCGTTTGCCTTCAATGGCGAGATGGTCAGCAGCAGGTTATAGCAAACTGACAATTCCCTTGGTGATCTATTGATCAATGTTTTATTCTATTAGAGTTATCAATCTTTGATTAAGTGAGATTTATTTTGAACCCTTCGTGATGATATGAGTTGTGACATCCTAACCGAGAATTAAGCAAATATTTCACCCAAAAAGTTAAAAAAACTTCAATTACTTATTTATAATCAGCAGCCAAGAATGACAAGTTTTTATAAAATAAATATAAAAAAAGTTTATAGAACATACCTATTTATTTATTAATGTAAATAAATAATTAAACTTTCATTAATTAGTTGTGTTCATGATTTAATCAATACCTTTCTACCGTAAAAGCTGAAATTCATACAGTGTTTTCTCTATAAATAATTTTTCTGAAAAGGAGTCCACTTGGGCCCCCTAAAGCAACCACAAATCCACAACTGACATCCCCCACCACTCTCTCAAATAACCAAACTTTTATCAGTAGCATCTCATCTTTCTCTCATGACATTGTTTGATTTTTTTTTGCCTTTAATTGCCTTTGTTTGTGATAAGATCTTTCCATTGTTCTTCATCAACCCATCATAAAAAAACCCTGCAAATGGAAAACAACCACAACCCTAGTTCTAGTTCATCATCTAAAACTGATAGAAAAACCGTTGAGAGAAATAGGAGAAATCAAATGAAATTCCTCTACAACCATCTCAACTCTATTGTACCTCATCAAAACCCTATGGTATATATATATATCTAACTCAATCTATCTACGTACAAAAATCTCCCTTCAGGATCGTCCTGATTGGAGAATGACTTAAATTATATTTTGGTTACTTATGGTGATTTTTTGTTTTAATGGAGTTGCAGGAAGCAACATCTCTGCCTGATCAACTGGAAGAAGCAGCAAACTACATAAAAAAGTTACAGATAAAGTTGGAGAGAATGAAAGAAAACAAAGAGAGGTTGATCATGGGAACTGATAGGAGCATGATTAGTGAAACAACAACGGAAATTGCTGCATCGGGGCTGATAATGAAATCACCTCACATTGAGATTCATGAGAAGGGTTCAGCTTTGGAAGTTGTTCTGACAACTGGGTTGGATTGTCAGTTCATGTTCAGTGAAACTATTCGGTTGCTACATGAAGAAGGAGCTGAAATTGTCAATGCCAGTTTCTCTGTTGTCAATGACACTGTCTTTCACACAATACATTCTAAGGTATATACCCATGCTTTATATAGATCTTCATTTAATTATATGAGCAGGCATTAATACATTTCTTGAAAAAGATATATATCAAGCATTTTCTTTTTGGCTTTGTATTATATTGTGTGTAGGTTGGAGATTCTGGATTGAGTGATCATGGAGCAGCAAGAATATCAGAAAGACTAAAGAAGTTAGTCTATGATATATAATTATATACTAGCTAGTCCATTTTAAAGTATATATGGAGATCATGATCGATCAATTGCTCTTTCATGAAGATCGATCGAAAATGTGTAAAATTACTCCACATGGGTTGCATCTAGTTTGGTTAAACAAGTTAATTTAAATGGGATGTTCATATATAATTACTTGAGATCGATCTTCCATAGTTCATACTTCATAGCAATCGTCAGATTTAATTTGAGATCTCTAGAGATGTATGATCAACACAAAAAACCCTATTGAGTCCCAGCTTAATTAAGCTAGCTAGAAAATGTTATTTTATTTGGCTATCTCAATTGCTTTACATTATAAGTTAGTACTTTTAGTACATGTGATAGATATATATTATACATGTTAAGCTAGTTAGTTTCTCCTAATTATATATATAAATGGACACAGAATTATTCATATTATTATGCATGTCTGCATTTGGATATACATCGATCTTCATGATACTATAATGAGTGATGGTCCTTGGAGAATGAAATTGTTGAAGAGTACTTGACTCACATCAATTGCAGTCTGTTTAATTAGGTTTATGTATATTTAATTTGTTGACTATATTGACTCTATCTTTCATGTTCATGACATTTTGTTCAAACGATGTTTATTCTTCTCATTTTGATTAATTGGAATAGATTTCTATGATATATATGCAGTCGTTGAATGGTTTGTGAAACATATGTTTGCAGCGTTTGGGTGTGTGCAGCCTTGCTGCTTTGTTGTTTTGCAGCTTTTGGCCTGCTTTAATAAAATCCTAGCCTTTTCAAAAAAAAAAAAATGTTTGCAGCAATAATTATTGTAGGTTTGAATGGATCGGATCGAGTAGATACACAATTGAATAAAATCATAATAATATTAATTGCTTGTATTTGATCAGTTAATTAAGGTTATTTGAAACTCGAAATATTCTTTGTTATGTAGTGAAATAGAAGAGGAAACTTTCAATTATATATATGATCTTGTAGGACTGTGGAGAGTGGAGGGTACAAGACCATGTTATAGAATTTTTTTTCAGAGTTGTGAAAAAAATAAGCTATATAATAACATACATGTAGAGATTTTGTTAAATTTCCATGTATTTTGTTTTCATTATTATTTATGTTTATGAGAAGTGATTGGTGGATAATGGATTAATGGATAGCATTACAACTTCCGTGGGTATATAAACTCTTTTGTAGGTTATATAACGTTTATGAGAAGTGATTGCTGAACGTACCTATAATCTTTGGAAATTTTTGGGTACTTTCATCTTTACTCATGCACTGCATTTTTTATTTTTTTTTTACCTTTACTTGTAGTTACCTATAACCAGAGGCAAAATGACATAAGTTTGGTTAGGGTACTTAGTAGTTGAAATAGGAGCCCGTTTGTTTTGTGTTGAATTTCCTATCATTCATTCACATTCTGCTAGAAAGTATACATATGAATATGGAGCTCTCTGATCAATTTGAACGTTCCACTAAAGGAAAATATAAGTGGAAGGTATCATGATTAATTGCACCAAAGCTAAAGACCTCGCCAGTTCATTTTAGGGCACATGTTAAATTGTTCCCGGTTATTCTTTGATAAATGATCACTATAAGTCAGATTCAATAGAATTTGATTGATCCTTTTTTTTTTTTTTCCAATCGTTAAGGTGGAGAATTAAATCAAGAATTCTCTTTCTTTTATCATCAATCCAATGACCATTCACCTTTTTTATTTTATGAATCTCTTTACTTGTATGATTTAGGATCCGAAACTTAAATAAATAATTCATATTTATTCTTTTAATCCTCGAAACACAATTTCCTATATTTTGAAAAAATAATTAATATAATTTTTGCACTTTTCCGATCTTTAACATTTTCTTCATTTTATGTTAACTCCCGGTATATATCCACTCACAACTTCAATTTCACACGTTGATGAATATGCTGGTAAAGATATATATATATATATATATTATATCAAGGATTGACAAGTAACTTGTAATGTTACAAAGTCGAAATTGATCGCACACGAATAGATATGAATCTTTTTTTCTTTTCTTTTTTGAAAGGGTAGAAAACACCTAGAAAAATGTAGTGAAGGATTATGCATATGAAAAACGTCGCAGCTAATTAGAAGACAACGATATTTAACCTTTGAGAATTGAGACCTCAAATCAACAGTGAAGGCACCATCTTCTCTATTTTGTTAGTGGTGAGGGACTGAGGGTTCAAATTTCAAAAGGCTTTTCCTTTTTGTTGTAGTACTAGTGATCAGTGTACGTTCAAAATGCTTTTTTCAAAATGTTTTCTATGCACCATGTTCAAAATGTACTTGAATTGGTGCATGCCAAGTCCGCTGCCCTACCACGTTAAATTTCTACCCTGTCAGCTAATCACTCGTAAGTGTAATTATGTTTATTAAGCATGTCACATGATTAAATGCTTGTTCGTGACTTTGCAAATGATCGGGTGTTTATGAGATCTTGGTTTTTCTGAGAGTCTAAGAAACTTTAACCAAATAGAAAGAGATGCAGCTGCGTTTGCCTTCAATGGCGACATGGTCAGCAGGTTATAGCAATCCAACAATTCCCTTTTGAGATGACGTGAGTCGTGATATCCTAGCCGAGAATTAGACAAATATTTCACCCAAAAGGTTGAAAAACTTCAATTACTTATTTATAATCAGCAGCCAATAATCACAAGTTCTTATAAAAAAGAAAAAGTTTATAGAACAAACCTATTTATTTTTATATATTATTAAAATTAATAAGCTTCCATGTTTATACAATATGCATGTAAAATAAATTCTTCCATATATTTTACAACAAATGAATAAATATCAGTTCAAATCATTAGCACAGTTGATTAATATTAAAACTAAACACGGGAAAACTAATCTGTCCACTTAATTATATTGGATTAAAAGAAACCACGTTTGGAAACCAATTATGAAGGAACAAAATTCTCAATATTCTAAGTCTCAATACACCAACTTCTTATGAACTTAGGTGCACTAAAACAAAGGGATGCTAATTTGTTGAATTGATTTAGTATAGGATGTGGATCCTCTCCTCACCTTAATTGTCATCACCTCCATAATCTATTGCCATGTGTTTAATATAGCAAATCAATGGTCTAGATTATTTCAATTAATTTTTATATTTTTACTCTACTAAAAGTATAAATAATCAAGACCGTTGATTAATTAGGTGATGACAAGATGAGATGAAGAGAGGATTCAAATCCTTTAGTATAATGGTTTTAGAATCATGTAAAAGGTTTGTATTTCATAGAAGTAGAAGTTTAGGCTTTTCAGTTACGATTTGAATATTGTAACTTGAACCCTCCCCCCCCCCCCCCCCCCCCCAAAAAAAAAAAAACCCCTTAAATTTATATAATATTGTAATACTTCAAAAAAAAAAAAAAAGTTACGATTTGAATATTGTACTTTAAAAGAGCGTTGTATTCGACAAGATGAAGTTGGTCCAATGGTAAACCCCTCACACCTACACCACGAGATTGCGGGTTCGAGTTCTCCCCATTTCAAAAAAATCCCTGAAATAATGTAATACTTGAAAAAAAATAAAAATAAAAATAAAAAGAGCATTGTATTCCTATATTCAAAAGAGCTATAACTTTAATACACGATCTCAACGTGCATGTGTTACGGGTTTACTATGGAACCACCTCAACTTTGTTGGACAAATCACTTTTCAGTCGGACAAAAACAATTTCTAAAACGGAAAATACCTAAACAGGCCCAGAGAAAGCAAGCCCAAATAAGATTCATAATAAGATTTATTAGAGTCCTACCCGAATGAGACTTATTAGAGTCCAAGCCCAAATAAGACATTTTTTTTTTTCCAAAATCCTAAAAGGGTTAGGGTTTCTCTGAACCTCTCTCTTTTTCACTTTAAATTCTTCTACTCTCACTTCCTGATCAGATTTCCATCAACACATCAACCATGGCTAGTGGCGGCGGAGGCGGTTGTTTTGAAATCGGTACTGTTCCCTTCAATCCCGACGGATGGGGTCCACCAGAGTCCACCACCACCACCTCTAACTCTCTCCCTCAACACGTCCCTTTTGCTCCATTCTCTCGCTCCGAGAAGCTTGGTCGGATCGCCGATTGGACCCGAAACGTCTACAACAACCAGTCTGGTCGTGCCAACAACAAGAACCCAGCTGACACCGTCTTCGACTTCACCGCCGACGACTCCTTCCCTCTGTCAGCCAACCCTGACGACGATTCCTTCCGTCTCGTCGACGGCAAGCCTCCGCCACGCCCTAAGTTTGGACCCAAGTGGCGGTTCAACCAGCACCACCGTCCCCAGCTCCCGCAGCGCCGTGACGAGGAGGTCGAGGCTAAGAAGCGTGAGGCGGAGAAGGAGCGTGCCCGTCGTGACCGCCACTACAATCAGAACCGGTCCAACGTCAACCAGACGCGCCGCGAAGCCGCCGTCTTCAAATCCTCTGTTGATATCCAACCGGAATGGAACATGCTCGATCAGATTCCGTTTTCAACCTTCTCGAAGCTGTCATTCAATGTCTCGGAGCCTGAAGACTTGCTTCTGTGCGGATCGCTGGAGACTTACGACAGGTCGTACGACCGTGTCACGCCGAAGAATGAGCGCAGGCTGGAGAGATTCAAGTACAGGAATTTCTTCAAGGTGACCACAACTGATGATCCTGTGATTCGCAGACTTGCTAATGAAGATAAAGCTACCGTTTTTGCGACGGATGCGATTTTGGCCTCGCTTATGTGTGCACCCAGGTCAGTTTATTCGTGGGATATTGTAATTCAACGAGTTGGGAATAAATTGTTTTTCGATAAAAGAGATGGGTCGCAGTTAGATTTGTTATCAGTGCACGAGACTTCTCAGGAGCCTCTACCGGAGGCTAAAGATGATATAAACTCGGCTTATTCATTGAGTGTAGAAGCTGCTTATATCAATCAGAACTTTTCGCAGCAAGTTTTGGTGAGAGATGGGAACAAGCTGACGTTTGATGAGCCTAACCCGTTTGCCAACGAAGGAGAGGAGGTGGCTTCTGTGGCCTATAGGTATAGGAGGTGGAAGCTTGATGCCGATATGTATCTTGTTTCTAGGTGTGAGGTACAGAGTGTTGTGGATGTTAACAACCAGCAGCAATTCTTGACATTGAATGCCCTTAATGAGTTCGATCCCAAGTACTCTGGTGTTGATTGGAGGCAGAAGTTGGAGACTCAGAGAGGTGCGGTTTTAGCCACTGAGTTGAAGAACAATGCTAATAAACTGGCTAAATGGACTGCACAAGCTTTGCTTGCGAGTGCTGATTTGATGAAATTGGGATTTGTTTCAAGGGTGCATCCTCGTGATCATTTCAATCATGTCATATTGGCTGTGTTGGGGTACAAGCCAAAGGATTTTGCGGCACAGATTAATTTGAGTACTACAAATATGTGGGGTATTGTGAAGAGTATTGTGGATTTGTGTATGAAGCTGAATGAGGGGAAGTATGTGCTTGTGAAGGATCCCTCTAAGCCTCAAGTAAGAATCTATGAGGTTCCTCCGGATGCATTTGAGAACGATTATGTGGAGGAGCCTTTGCCAGAGGACGAGCAAGTTCAACCTCCTGGGGAGGATGCTGAGGTAGCTGAGGCAGTTGAAGTTGCAGTTGATGTGGACGATAAAGCTGTTGATGCTCAAGTCTAATGGTAAAATTCTTTCATATATGCAATTTGTTTTAGCTTAATCGTTGTTGTTTAATGGCGTTTAATTGATGTTATTTTAAAAGGATCAATTGGTAGTGGTTAGCTTTTATGTTCTCATGTATAGGCCAATACTTGTGTATATGCATTATTATATAGTCTCTGTTTGCATATGTTTTAGAATGGCCTATTATCATTCAAATATTTCCATGTACAAAAACAGTTGAAAGATGGTTGGTGAATGCATGGTAGTCAAACAGTTGAGTTCTAAGCTTAAAATGCAATGTGATATCAATTTTAGTTATACTGAGTATCCTATGTGTCTTGACAAGTTCTCTGGCTGTCCTCTCAAATTCGGCTTCAGCTTTCTTGACTAGGATAGGATAAAAAAAAAAAGGCATTCTTGACTAGGCTCGTTTTGATGGTTCCAATTGTTTGAAGATTACACTCAAGTTCGTTGTGTAAGTGATAGATTAAGTTAGATTTTCTTATGTTAGTTGCTTTCCTTTGACCTATAACTATCTGAATGTTATTTTTGTCCTCCAATTCCAAAATTAGAAAGATTAGGAGAGGGAGATGGGTGAGATGGCTTCTTCGTCCAATTGCTTGGCTTTAAGGCTATTTTGTAACTTTAGTTAATTCCTAGAGAACTACTGAGACACCTGCTGTTCATTTGTATTTGTTAGAATGATGGGAGTAAGTTCTCTTCCTAACTCCTAAGAACTACAAACAGCAGAAGATTGCATGATTGTGCTTGTACTCAGTGTATTGACCACATATAAATGCCTCAATTTCTTGATGGGTTAGTGAAACAAGAGGGAGATGGCCCTATGAACATCATTTTTACTTCTGATCAAATAGTAAATCTCCTGCTTGCCTTTGATCTGAATTTACAAAATAATGATTCATCCTAGCTGACAGAGATAACTTGAAAAGTAGGATGCCATTTTTTTTTTGTTTATCAGTATACAAGTATTGTCACACCAGTCAAAATAATCCACCAACTCGCATTTTCTGAACCTGTGTCTACCTAAAAGAGTAGAACAATTATCAAAAAATAGTATAGTCAATCTGGTGTTTACTGTAGAGATCAATGGCAATTAGTGGACTCTGGTTTAGTGACACATGCAGAGGCACCACACCCTGCCCTCACTGTGCCTAACAACTAACGCCCTACCTTTGTTTTGCATTATATGAGCTACCATAATGTGATTGATGTTACATTATAATATATGCAAGGCATGAAACTTGAACACTCAGTATCTATCCTTTCTTGCAATATTCACTTAATTATCAAGAGATGAATACACAGATTATGACTCCCATGTAGGTTCTAATAATGTCATGAACTCATGATGAGTTGCTTTGTCTTGACCGCACATATTAAAATCCTTTCTATTCTTGCCAACTCTTGCACTGCCTAACATGACAATTCATAAGTCATAACTTTTCATTTTCCCATCGACTTCCATTATGTTGTTGACCTTAGTTTCCCACTCAGATCCACACTCTTCACCACCATTAGATTTTGTTACAATTTGAGATGGTAAATGAATATAAGTTTCAGATTTAATGCACAATTTCATGGAGTGTTCGGAGAAAAAATAGCTTTGTGAATTTTTAAGGGTTTGTTGCATTTAAAATTTGTCAAGGGAGCTTCAAACCGAGGCAAAGAGAAAGTCGTAGACTTGTAGTGTTACCAGCTTGAGACTAAATGGCTGCTTTCTGTGTCTAAAAAATATTTATTCTACCTCTTATCTTTATATACAAATGCATGTGTGACTTCATGTTTGTTAATTTTTGTTTCAGATTTACATGAATTCAGGTGTGCGTGCTACCATTAAGTCACACCTTGTAGGGGAGCAAAATAAGTGATTGTGATTCGCATTAAATAGATAAATGAATTTGCTGAAAAACATTGTGGATATTTATTCCCCCCCTATAATATTTAGGAATTCATAGGAACATGGTATATTCTTTATTCATGTAATGGCTTTAGTACACTAGCTTGGTTACATTTTTATAATCATTCACACTATTTTCTGGTTTACAGATCAAAGTTGATGTTTGCTGGGAAAAGAGACCTGCTGGTCACTGGTGTATACAATGCAAAGTAGCAGATTTGCAAGGTCAAAGGATTACGGCTTTTTTTCTTCTTCAAGTTTTGATGTTTTTGATTTGCAAACTGATGTTTGAAGTTAAGTTGAGATAAGAGTATTTTAATTTAAGATGGTTTACAGTTCCTCTGTTAGGACGGTAATTATATTAGTAGACAAGTGGATTATTTTATATTCTATGTTTCTATGTTTTCTCAAAATATAATTGTTATCGAGATCTAGTTTTTGTAATTCTAATTTTTGGATCTTTTGGTGATAGTGATGCTTTGAATTCTCTCACAAAAGATGAACAAACCCTTTTAAATTGCTAAATACAGTTGTCATGTGCTTGGGGCGTTTAAAATGAATCTAGGTTGCTACTGGCTAGACTGGAATCCAAGGATCCAAGGGTTCCATTAGAAACCTCCAAAAACGAAATAAAAACAACTAAATAAATATAGATAAGCCCATTCCTATGAATTTCTTCTATAATATTTCTTTTTTTATTTGATTGAAATAATATTTTAAGGATAAGGAATAAAGAAATTATGGATATGTGTGTCACATGTGTGATTGTTGTACAAATTTATGATTAAATGTATACCTGGTAAAATTATACATGACCCATTACCACGATCCAACCCCATTTGAAATTAGTGGTTGGTGGATCTAGTTTATCGGATCGAATTATTAATGGGTTAATCCATTAAAACCCATAATATAATAGGTCGTTTTGGGTTCACTTTTGAAAAACCATTAATTCGTTATAACTCATTAATATAAGGATTTAATACATGGAATATATACGTGTTTATGAAATTTATTAAAAAAAATCTTTTTATTTATTGACTCAATAGTAAATAAATTTATTAAAATGGTTGAATTTATATAATATATATATATAATTACCTTTAGCTTTAGGATATATTTTAATAATTAATTAAATTAAAAACTATAAAACTGTAAATTGATTGTATCAATGTATTCTAACCATAACCCTAGAAGTAGTCGTCTTCTAACACAAATTATTTAACATTTGTAAGCATAAGTGAGAATTGAGATTCTCAATCGCAACATAACGAAGATTTATGGAAAACATGTTAGATTTCATTTTCAAGTTGTTTATTTTTGTTTGTCTTAAAATAATATGTTTTCGATAGAATGTTGGAGCTTATGGTGGACTTTATTGCATGAGTTTGATCATGCTTCAGTGCTATTTATTTACAACTTTTTTATAAATTTCAAATATAACATTTTGCAATGAGTCGGGTTGGATTACCCATTAATTTAACAAATGGTTTTAGGTTTTTATATGTAAATACATTAAGCTAACGGGTCGTGTTTGGGTGGAACAATTTTAACATGATCCAAACACAAAACAACACAAATTCGTAGTAACAAGACCCATTGCCAGGTTTAATTAATCGTATAGTTTTATGTGTATGAGTTTCCATCTCTATACTTTAATTGCATGCTTTTTCTATGCATATAAAATGATTTTTTTGTGATTAAAAAAAAATAATTTTTTGTCAATAATCAAAATCACAAAATATACATTGAATTAAAACACTATTTGTGTTGAAATTTTAGTATAAATTAACATGGGTTGATTCCATTTATAAACATACAGTATGTTCAAGTTCGCAATAAAAATAATAATGAGACATTGGAGAAAACCAAAGCCAGTCTTTCATTATTGACCATTACAACGAGCATGGATTCCTAGTTCTAAGGACACTGCTAAAAGGAGGGGATTCCTAGTTTCTGTAAGATTAACTTCTTCTAGACGAGCAGCTTCTAGCTTTTCATTCAGCTTGAGGTTCCTTTCCTGCCTTGTTTAGCAAAGCTGCAAAATATCTCCCTGTCAGCAATCTCAAGTTAAAAGCTAATTTATCTGATAATATGAACTCTGAATTTTTTTTTGCCTAGGATTCTGAATAGAATTTGTTGAAGAAAGTAGCCATAGATAGAGAACATTTGTTATAGAGTATGCAAATTCTAAATAATAATAATAATAATAATAATAATAATAATAATAATAATAATAATAATACAGAAATCACTGATAAAGTTGAAGTAAGATTGGATATATAACAAGAAAAAAAAATTATTATATATTACTACTATGTAACATTTAAGATTATTGTTATTTTTTCTGTTCAAAACTTTGGAGATTTGCTTTAGTTAATGAAGTAATGACATGTTATTTTATTTGGATATAAAAATAAAATAAAATGAATTAGCTAGTTGATTTATAATTTTTTAAGAGAATATGTTATATGGACGGGAAATTTCATCGGATGAATATATCAGTAAATATAACTACGTGATTATTATTCTCAAACAAAATGATAATTAGATCTCATGGTGAGTCACATTTCCTTGGAAAACATAATTAATACATCCTCATTTATTTCCAATACTAGGATATAATTAGCAAGAAAAATAATTGTACCAATTCAATGTGCTTCGCGAATAAAATCACATGAAAATGAAAAAAAATATGAAACAAATAAAATAAATAAAAAAAGCTTGAATTCTTGGAGATGGAAGATGGAAAATGATAGTCACGAGTCACGACACAGCTACTATGAGCATCTCTAATGAAATCACTTAGAGACCCTCTTATTTAAGGGTGAATGTTATTATAGGGGGCTATTGAGAGCATCTCCAATGATATCCATCGGAAACCCCCTTTTTTAAGGGTAGATGTTGTTGTAGGGGGCTATTGAGAGTATCTCTAAGGGTATCCCTTGGACCTCCTTAAATAGGAGTAGATGTTGTTGTAAGTAGAGATGCACGTTTGGGGAATGGGGATGGATATAGGTCCCCCCATCCCCATCCCCACTACCTAGACCCTTCCCCCATCCCTCCCCATTTCCCCATTTGGGGAAAATGGGGATGGGGAATTTTGGGGGGACCTATATCCATCCCCATCCCCATCCCCAATTCCCCATTTTCCCCGTTTCTCCGTTCCCCTGTTTACCCCGTTCCCCTGTTTCCCCCGTTCCCCCATTTCCCCATTTGAATAAAAATTACAAATTAAACTGAAAAATCAAACATTTCATTGCAAATATAAAATAAAATTCATTAGTGCATTACAAATACAAAATAAAGTGTTTTAAAATTCACAAGTTCATTACAATAATAACTAATTGTTGAGAAAATGAGAGCAACTTTAGGTTTTAGGTCTTGAAGTTAAAATGAGTAAAATTGTATATATACTTAGGGTTAGGGAGTTAGGTTTTCAAAGAATAAAAAAAATATAAAATATATATATTATAATTATATTTATATTATTATATATAATTGGGGGAAATGGGAAAATGGGGATGGGGATGGGTCATCCCCATTTCAATTTGGGGATGATTTTCATCTCCCCCCCCCCCCATTTCCCCATTTTTACCCAAAAAAAAATCCCCAAATGGGGATGGGGACGGGGAAAATTGGGGCCCCGGGGGGAAATGTGCATCTCTAGTTGTAAGGGACTACTAAGGGAGTATGTATTTCAACGATACTCCCTTAATATTTTTTTATTATTATCTTTGTTTTACTTTATAATTATTATTGTAAAACAAATTAATCATTGAATAATAAAAGAATTGTTGGGATTTAAAAGTTAAATATCTTGTACTTTAAATTTGTGGAGCCCACTTAAACGAGTGGAAGCCACCTTTTAATTAAGAGAGTGAACTCCACAAAAACACATTTAAATGAGCCTTTATGGGATTTGTTGTCCTGTTGGAGCTTCAAAAATACAACTTCTCCCTTAGTTAAGCTAAGACCGTTGGAGATGCTTTAAGGGGATTTGTTTTCTAATAATACTTCCTTAAACAGTAATGTTATACATCCCACCTAAAATTCCACATTTTTCATCCCACCACATGTGGCATGTGAGGTGTCAAATGGTGAGTGGATACATAGGGTAGGTGAGATAAATCATCATTAATGTATATCCACTCACAATTTGACACCTCACATGCCACGTGTAGTGGGATGAAAAAGGTAGAATTTTAGGTAGGATATTTAGCATTATTGCTTCCTTAAATGACTCATTTATAATTTATTATTATTATTTGTGTTCCTAAACTATATTCCTCATTTATATGTGGATCCCACCTAACTAAGGGAGATTGAATCCACACTTAATTAAAGGAGTGAGCTTCACATGAGTCCCCTAGGAGCCACAAGAATCCTAACATCTCTGGCCTCTGTTTAAAACTCTTGCTGCCTCTAGTCTTCAATTTATAGGGGTATTTTATTTTATTTTTTAATCTTGGTCAAATGTCACACATGGCACGTACAAACTCAATTAGAAAGCAATTAGACCTTAATCAAACGGTAATGGATTGGAAATTAATTAACATTAATGATGAGATTTTGTTTTTAATTCATATAGTTCAAACTTAAATTTCCCCAGTTAATTGATCTTCACTTTTGTTTCAACTAGGGAAGGATAGCTTTGTTTTCTAAAAACTATCCAAATGATGTCATGACAAACTCGTAACATCTCATCAGCATAAAGCTTACAAACAGTCTGAGAATGTGAGATCCAATATTTTTGACCGGACCATTCGGTGTAAAAATTTATTGTAATACTTCAAAATAAATACAGAGAAGGTAAGATTTTAGTTTCGCCCCTATAAATATTTTAGGTCTGCTTGCTACCATTAAGTCACGCCTTCTAGAGCAGCAAAATAAGTGATTGCGATTGGCATTAAATATATATATATATATGAATTTGCTGAAACACATTGTGGACATTTATTCCCCTTATGATATATTTAGGAATTCATAGGAAAATGGTTACATTTTTATTATCATTCATTCTATTTTCTGGTTTACAGATCAAAGCTGATGTTTGCTGAGAATAGAGACCTGCTGGTCACTGGTGTATGCAATGCAAAGTAGCAGATTTGCAAGTTCAAAGGATCATGGTTTTTTTTTTCTTCTTCAAATTTTTATGTTTTTGATTTGCAAACTGATGTTTGAAGTTGAGTTGAGATCAGAGTATTTTAATTTAAGATGGTTTACAGTTCCTCTGTTAGGAGGGTAATTATATTATTTTATTTTATTTTATATCAAGATCTAGTTTTTTGTAATTCTAATTTTTGGATCTTTTGGTGTTTGTGATGCTTTGAATTCTCTTACAAAAGATGAACAAACCCTAGTAAATTGCTAAATGCAGTTTGCTTTTATTCTCTACATTTTCTGTACCTTAGCTTGGGTTTTTGATTTCTCGAGTCTTGATTATTGTGAGGGTTGATAAGACTTGTTTGTGTGTACCATAAAATGAGTGTCAATTGAAAGGAAAATCCATCTAGACTGGAATCCAAGGGTTCCATCCGAAATCTCCAAAAACAACGATCCCAACTCCAATTTTTGTTTTTTTGTTTTGTTTTTTTTCTATTTTTTAGTTTATAGAATTTGCAAACTCGAGCAAATGTTCTCATCTCTGTGTACTCTGGCCGGTTTCTTCAACAATTTTTGATCAGAATCCCTTGATAGGAAAAAAAATATATATAATAAAAAACACTTTTCATAGAATCACCACCATAAAACATGTTTAGAATTCATGTAATTTCCTCAACCAAGAGTACTTTTACTGTGAAAACTCTTTATACAAATTAACACGCTTTTCATAAGCAAACTTGAAGCTATTCAAACATGAACAATTGGACTAAATTATACAGCTTGCCATTGAGATTGCCAAATAGGCCTTTTGATTAACTATTAAATTGGGCAAGTTCCTTCAAATTTGATATTAAAAAAACTTGATTCTGATCCTCCTCTCCCTTAGAGTGTACTTAAAACTAGGAATCCATGCTCGTCTAACCCCGTCGGTCGTAAGAAGAGAAGGATGATTAAAATAAGAAACTGAAAAGAAAGTAAGAACCAACTTCAAATTTAAAGAAAGAGAACAGAAAGAAAGTTACGTTCAACTTTACTAGACAATCTGCCTTTGGTAGAAAAAGACTCCAGCAATGCTGATAGTGCTGGATTTGGTTTGCTCCGGCTAGCTTAGGTTTGCTCCAATGTCCCATTATTATTTTTTATTGGGAACTTGAACATATGTTTATAAATAGAATAGAATCAACCCATGTTACTTTATACTAAAATTTCAACACAAATAACTTTAATTCAATGTATATTTTGTGATTTTGATTATTCACAAAAAAATTATTTTTTTTTAATCACATAAAAATCTATTTATATGCATAGAAAAATCATGCAATTAAAGTATAGAGATGTAAACTCATATAGTTAAAACTATACGTTTAATCATAAATTGGTCCAACAACTGTGTATACTGTATATAGATTCTTAATTTTTTGTTATTATCTTGTGCAGCCTGTTTAATGATCAACAATTAGCCTTTTTTAATATATTATTAGCTTTTTTCAATATAATGTCCCAAAGTGGTTGACTACTTGACTAGGATATAATTTTTTTATTTTTTTATTTATTTATTTTTATTTTTTTTATGGATGGACTAGGATATAATTAGAAAGAAAAGAATTGTACCAATTCAATGTGCTTCGCGAAGAAAAACACAAGGAAATGAAAAATATATGAAAAAATAAATAAAAAGAAATATGCTAGAATCCTTGGAGATAGGAGATGAAAAAATGATAGTAGCGACACAGGTACACAACTACTTTTAGCCAAGTGATCAAGTCTAATATTTATCAATAAAATCACAAAGTGTGGGATGGGGACTGTGGGGAGATCCATTTCGGACGGTACTCTATATTCTAACAGTTGAGCTTACCAGGTCATTTAATAAAATAAAAAAAATGGTCATGATTTTGAAATGTGACATTCATAAACTGCATTTGTTAATGACATCTAGTTTTAATTCATAGTTTAAACTAAAATAAAAGCATAAGATTGTCTAAAGTGAGCAATTTTTATACAAATTAACATAAGATGATAAAATAAACCGTGAGGACCTGCAATTTGGTGAGGATAAGGCGGGGATGGGGATAGATAATAAAACCCTGTAATGGGTATGGGGTGGGGATGGTTTTTATAATATCCGTCCCACCCCTCTTAAAATGTAATATTTTTTTATTTTTTTATTTAATTCAATATTTATGTTTTAAAATGATTGAATTTATTTGTTTAGTTTTGAGATTTATATTTATGAGATGATTTTCAATAGTTTTTTATAATTACTTTATATATTATATCATATTCATTGGGATATATATTTATTAGTTTAATAAATATTTTTTTTCATAAGACTTTTCATAAGCAAACTTGAAGCTATTGAAGCTATACAATTGCACTAAATACAGTTTTATGAAGGAAGCTCTTACTAATTAAACTATCTCAACTTCACCACCAGCCCACAATAACTCCAGCCGGATTTCTTCTTCTTATATCAGAAACGGGAAGAAAGCACTGAAGATCTAAGTTTACTAAATTTGCTGAAAGAATTTTCAGTCTTTTTGTAACCAAAGTAAAATCGTAGGGAATTAATTACTCACTCGGAATCGGTGACCAAAAAATATAGTGATTTCACATGTCAAGGTCCTTTGTTCAAAAATAATTGACACTGTACTGTAAAAGAAGTAAGAAATGCCAAGCAACTAACTTTAAGTCATGATCGACAATGTTCTTTTCCATTTCCCAAGAAAGGAAAATATAGTAACTTGCATTGACATTGAACCAGTAACTTATTTGTGAAAATGGTGAGAAATGTCACATTTTTGACCGGGTTTTATAAGAAAGTTATCACTTTAATAACTTAATTTTAAAAGACACTAAAATAAGTGACACATTCTCATAATTTGAAGTTTTCTGAGATTTTATTCTTTCATCTTCTCTCATAGAGGTCTGTTTAACAGACCTCCAATGAAGGTTGAACATTATAACATTATCAATACATCATCATTAGATAATTAGTTTAGTAGTGCTACGCAGACGTATTCTGGGGTCGAGCTTTGTCAATTTAAAACCGAAATTGGGTTCATTTTCATTTGTTCTCCGAATCTTTTGTAAACCTTAAGCTGGTTGTGTAAATTTTGAATCTAATTGAAAAGGTTCGGAGAACAATTGAAAAGGCTCGGAGAACAAATGAAAAATCTCGGAGACTAATTGAAAAGGGTCGGAGCCTTTCTCGAAGACTAATTGAAAAAGGTCGGGGAACAATTGAAACGGCTTGAGCCTTTTCATTTAGTCTCTGAGACTTTTCAATTAGTCTTCGAGACTTTTCATTTGTTCTCCGAGACTTTTCATTTGTTCTCCGAGAGTTTGAACCTTTTCAACAATCATTTTTTTTTTGTTAATTTTGAACCTCCGAGCCTTTTTCATTTGTTCTCCAAGCCTTTTAATGAATTGCTCGAGCCTTTCTAAGCTCTATTCGAGACTTTTCCAAGCCTTTTTAACAATTTTTTTTTTTTTTCTTCACACAATTAGCTTAAGGTTTACAAAATAGAGTTTTAAATTGAAAAACAACAACAACAACAACTAACAAGAGAGTTTGTATCCCACATGCAAGTGATGCAACTAACAAAGGCTCGGACATAAAAATAAAATGAAAAAATAAAATAAAATAAAAAGTTGCTATTGTGTTTGGTCGTGGTCGTCGACGGCGACATACGCGTGTTCATGGTCCACGGACGAAGGATTTTGAAAGGAAAAATAAATAAAAAAACCAAAATGGTGAAGAAGATTACTGTGGGAGGCATTTTTGTCCGTTCACCATAATTGGTGTCATTAAAGTGATGATTTTCTTACATGCAAGTGATGCAACTAACAAAGGCTCGGACATAAAAATAAAATGAAAAAATAAAATAAAATGAAAAAATAAAATAAAATAAAATAAAATAAAAAGTTGCTATTGTGTTTGGTCGTGGTCGTCGACGGCGACATACGCGTGTTCATGGTCTACGGACGGAGGATTTTGAAAGGAAAAAAAAAAAAAAAAAAAAAACCAAAATGGTGAAGAAGATTACTATGGGAGGCATTTTTGTCCGTTCACCATAATTGGTGTCATTAAAGTGATGATTTTCTTACAAAACCCAGTCCTCCTAATGGTGACAAAAAAAAAATTAAACCCTAACTTATTTTGCAACAGCCAGGGGCGGACCCACGTGGAGACCAGGTGGGGCCCGTGCCCTACCTCAATTTTTTAAAAAAAAATTGACTGTGTATTTAATTTATATATATTTATTCATTGATAATAGTTACATAATATTTCAATAGCACAGCTGGTGATAGTTGTTTTTACTACCCTTAAAGTTCATAGTTCAAGTCCCATGTGCAGCATATGCTTTCTTTTTAATTCAATTTTATATTGTATTTTTTTTACGTCTTATTTATTTTTGTTATCTTTTTCAATTCTTTTATCAAATTTTCATTTTTTCTAAAACAAAACAATTCATTTTCTTATTTTATATTAAATTATCTATTATAATTTTGGATTTTTATTATTTTTAATAGTTTTAGTTTAACATACCTAACACATCTAATTAATAAACCATAAAATCTCAAATTTTACTTTATTGGATTAAAATAGTTAATATATTATTATGATTCATCTTCTTTTATCCTTAGTATTTTTCTTTATTTTATAGTTTTAATTTATTTAGAATCAATAAATAAATAATTTACGAATAATTTGAAGAATAAAAAATTTAAAAACATTTTTAGTAATATTTATAAATAAAATATTTTTGTATAAATTTAAATTAAATTCATTATAAATTCAAAAAAAAAATCTTATTATAAAATTATATTGTAATTTATTCTTTTAATTTTTTTTTCATTATTTATGTTGTTTTTCTTGTTATTAATTATTTTTTAACATTTTTTCTTGTTTTTTATTTCTTTTTAAATGTAAGATTATTTAATTCATTCGAGGAAGTGTTCTATTCGTTTTATTTTATCTAAAAAAACTCATTTTTGTTATGAAAAAAAAAAAAAAAAAAAAAAAAAAACTCATTTTACTATGATTTTAATTTTTCAGTATTTTTTTTTATATATATTCAAGTGCCCTATCTGGTTAAAATTCCAGGGTCCGCCACTGGCAACAGCTAATGACAGTTCTTAATTAGGGTACCATTTAAACATAGTAAAGATTGTTGATTTTGCTGTTCGAGTCTCATTTTTACACGTAAAATTGTAAAATGTAGAGAATGCGGTAGTTGCTATATATACTACAATATGTGGGTTGAGAGAAAGAGATAATACCAATGTAACCGAGTCCATTTTTGCTCACCCCTCTTTCAAGGGGGGTAAGCATTACCCCCCTCCCATACACATGACATGTGTCTATGGAGGGGTAAAATTGTCTAAAAATTTACTCTTCTATGACATATGTCATCCATGCAAGAGGGGGGTAATGGTTACCTCCTTTGGAGGGGGGTGAGCAAAAATGTTCTCAATGTAACCCGCCATCTCAATGTATAGAGTTTATAATCGGACTATTTTCATCTAATCAAAATATAAAATCTTTTGGTGATTAAAGCTTCTAATTACAGCCTGGACAAACCGAGTCTTTTTTTTTTTTTTTGAATATACAACAACTGTCGGGATCTGACGAGATTAAACTCTACTAGCGCAGTCCGGATTACAACTCCTACAAGCGGGGAGAGAGCACCCACAATTGGTGGGACATCTAACCACCCTTGGGATTAATGGTCAAGGGGGACAAATAATCTAAATATATACATGCACACATTGGGCGTTGAACCGTGGTGGTAGAGATTCCCAGGAGAGAGTCCGACCACATTGGCAAAAGACCCAAGTGTTGGACAAACCGAGTCAGTTGACACCTTTAATATGGATCAACCTGGCTCATTTGACACCTCTCTCGATCGACCTTACTCATTTGATACCTTTACATTCTCTAGATTAGATAGAAAGAACAGCTAGCTGGTTGGATTAAATGGTGTTGACGGTGGATACCGCTATGGACGCACCTCATAAATTCTTCACATTACATATTCAGTGGAGCCATAAAAGTCGAAGATCCCAACACAAGTAAACTAGCGTATATGCATGGATATTTGTGTATTTTGATTTTTGATTAATTTTCAAGTAAACTTAATCCATTTATAATGCTTCTAAGCTTCATTTTTGGTCCATCTAGCACATGGAATCAAATGATCAATGGCTGATCTTTTGATAATCCCAACATCTCTGACCTTTGTTTAAAACTCTTGCTGCCTCTTGTGTTCAATTTTTAGGGGTATTTTTATTTTATTTTTTAATCTTGGTCAAATGTCACACATGGCACGTACAAACTCAATTAGAAAGCAATTAGACCTTAATCAAAAGGTAATGGATTGGAAATATTAATTAACATCAATCATGAGATTTTGTTTTAATTGATGTCGTTTATTTATTTTAAATATTTCGTCTAGTTCAAACTTTATTTTCACCGGTTAACTAATCTTCCCCTATGTTTCAACTAGGGAAGGATAGTATTGTTTTCTAAAAACTATTCAAATGGCCAACAGTGGTGTAACTCAACTAGTAGATGGACGGGTTTGGGATTTGGGTAAATGACTCTCAGGTCAGTGGCTTGATTCCTACCAATGACGAAAGCTTTTTAAAAAAAATATCCGGTCTGACGCAGCGGGGTATGACGAAAATAAAAATGATCACTTCGTCGAACCCTGAGACACACTCAGACGAACCTTGACGTAGCGACCGGTAGTTATCCAAACATGGACTACCATGCAGGGGCCATCATTCTCTAATCTTCGTTAGAAAATGATGCTCTTAAATCCTCAAAGAGCATGTCGAATCTACGAGAGGTAAATGTTCCAAATGAACGATTTTATTAAAATTAATCAAAAGTTTAAAAGTTATAATTAGGGGTGGGCACTCAAACCGCCAAACCGATCAACCCGCCCAAACATAACCAATTTAAACGAGTTAGTTTGGTTTCATTAAATAAAATGAACCAATTGGGTTGTTTTTGAGCAACCCAATTGGTTTGGGTTGGTTTGTGGGTTGTGTTTTATCAAACCGTATAACCCAACCAAAACCATTACATACTTATATATATATATTATTAATTAAATTATCAAGGAAAATAAATAAAAAATAAAGTTAACGCAATGCAACAAGAAGTGAATTTCAAAACTTCAAAGTGGTTGCTTTGACGGTGGTAAATATTATTAATTTAGAAGTTTAAATGATTTAGTTTTATTTTATAAGTTTTAGGCGTTCTGACCAGTGGCGGACCCAGAAATTTTAATCAGGTAGGGCACTTAAATAAATTAAAATCGCAATTATATAAAAAAATACTGAAAAATTAAGATCCTAGTAAAATAGTTTTTTTTAGATAAAATAAAATGAATATAATACTTACTCAGATGAATTAAATAATCTTATATTCAAAAAGAAATAAAAACAAGAAAAAATATTAAAAAATAAATAATAACAATAAAAACAACATAAATAATGAAAAAAATTAAAAGAATAAATTACCATCTAATTTTATAATAAGAAATTTTGTTTTGTATTTATAATGAATTCAATTTAAATTCATACAAAATAATTTATCAATAACTATTACTATACATGTTTTTAAATTATTCTTCAAATCATTGGTAAATTATTGATTTACAGATTCTAAATAAATTAAAACTATAAAATAAAGAAAAATACTAAGGATAAGATAAAATGAATCATAATAATAGATCGACTATAGGGTTTATTGATTGGACGTGTTAGGTATGTCAAATTAAAATTATTAAAAATAATAAAAATCCAAAATAATATATAATTTAATATAAATTAAGTAAATACAAATTAATGGTAGTTACGAAATTGACGACGGAATAGAGAAAATGAATAGGAAATAATGGTAAAATAAATAAGAGATAAAAAATCAGAAGATAAAATTGAATTAAAAAAAAGGCACATAAATAATTAGAAGATAAAATTGAATTAAAGATTGCTTGAGATGGGACTTGAACCCGGCACCCATAGTCTAAAATAATTGGTCCACTACCAACCATACTAGTAGCAATATAATGTTTTGGGATCTTAATAAATATTATATATATAATATACACAAAATCAATTTTCTTTTTAAAAAAATTGAGGTAAGGCACGGGCCCTACCTGGTCCCCACGTGGGTCCGCCCCTGGCGTTCTCTACACTTTAGGTTTTTTTTTTTTTTTAAACGATTATCGTTCTACATTTGAGTTAAATTTAGTATTATAACTTAGTATTATTGTGTATTTTATTGATAATTGGTTTAACTACTTATATTGATAATTTGATATTATTAAATTGATTCAAATAAAAAATAATGTATTTATTTTCTTAAACCGTTAAACCAAACCGAACCAAACCAATTTTTATCGGTTTAGTTTGGTTTGATTTGGTTTTATCTTATAAATAGTTTGGTTTGGGTTGGGTTGTAAAAAATTAAACCGATTTTATAATGGTTTGGTTTGAATATAGTCAAACCCAACCCAAACCAACCAATGCCCACATATGGTTACAATAATTGGAAATAATAAGACTATTTATAATAAACTAATCTTAATACGACTCAAATATGACATTCCTAAAAAGACTAAAACAAGAAAAGATCGAAATAAAATTCCTTTTATTTCTTTTTCTTTTCGAAGAAAGGTCCGTTTAGATACAAGCAATTTTAACCCTTTCACCTGTCCATATTTAGAAGAGACGTCATTTTCAAAGCTTACTTTTTTTCTTTTTTACATTCTTTTTCAATTTTATTTTATTTTACTTTTATTTTTATTTTTTATGTTTTTGTTACCGACAAATATTTGATATTGTTTTTGTAGATTATTTTTCATTCATGAATCATATATATTATTTTGTATAACATAATTTAAGCTATTTGACTATAGAGTTATAGGTTATTTTAAGCTTATAATACACATAATTTGTGTTAAAACTTCTCATATTTAGTCTATTTTAACCTCTCAAGTTAGTGTATGCATATAAAATTTGTTTAGTTTAACAAAAATTGTACGTTGTTTTACGATATTTTTAAATTCTCATAGATTTATGAACTAAACACTGAATCAATGAAGTTTAATATAAAATACGTATACCAATTGTATAAAAATATAGCATATTACCTTAAAATAACCTAAGAGAATACATTAAACACGTTCAATTATCATGTTTTATCCTAGATTATCAGACGTGATAATCTCTACGATGGGGGATTATCTTATCAGGATCTCTAGAAGAGGAAGACAGCAAGTCCCTTTAATTATCAAATAATTAACTTTCACTTTGTTCATGCCTTTTTTTTTTTTTTTTTTTTTAATTCAAGCATGAATAAGAAACAAGACACATGTTTAAAATAGTTAATCTAGATTAAATGATAGGGTCAAAAGTGAATATATTTTTTTCATATAAATGACAAAACTTGAACAGATAAAAAGTTCTTGTAAGGTACAATATTCTCATCTACAAGGCTCTCAACCAACGGTCGAATTCCTATCACCTATTATTGTACTGCTCTAGTGCTCTTTGCTTTTTCATATATATGGTTCATGTCTATAAATATAAAATTTTGATTCAAATCCGTTTGGGACTTGTCGAAATCAACTGCTATGTAAAAGAGGTCTAAGGATGAGAGTCCCCACATTTGAGGGGTGAAGGTGGGATAAGGAGATCAAGTTTGTAATTAGAATAAAAATTAAAATTTGATTAATTACCCAAATCCAAGAAATTGATTAATGTGTTAATTGTTTTTAGAATAAAGTAAAGTGGGGGTTGAGTAATCGAAGACCTGGGAAACTTCTACATTTGTCTAGCAAAATGTGCACAATTTCAAAGCTTTGCTCTCTTATGTCTTATTCGCCACACCACTGCTGCCATGTGATTATGTGAAGTTCCTCTGAGCCATTTGTCCACTCCAAATATGCTGATGTTTGTGCTATACTGCTATTTGTTATATCAAAAGAAAAAAAAAAAAAAAAAGTCTAATTGACCTTTCAGTATTTATGAAATTACTCTTTTTTATATAGAGAATTCAATAACTAATCCTTAATCAAATATTCTAAAAACTTGATCAAGTTGGTTTTGATTATTATTAACAAGTACCCATTTGATCAATTTTTTGTTATTAAACAATTAAGGTTTCGATATCGATATCCAAACCTTAATTAATTAATTTTAAAAAAACAAAAATCAAAACCTTAATTGAATAATAGTAAAAGAAACTTTGGTCAAATGGGTCATAAAGATTTTTTTTTATTTTTTATTTAAAGAAAAAATGAGTCATAAAGATGGTTGAGATCTTCGTAAAATATAATATATATATATATATATAGGCTTTAGAGCTTTTATGCTTTATTTTATAATTTTACAATAAAGATGAAACTAGAAATTTATGACTAAGTGTATGTTTGGTATGACTTTTGAAATGATCAAAAACGATTTTTTTTTTTTTTTTTTAATGTTAGAACCTATTTTGAATTTTTTTTTAGTTGTTTGGCAAAACTCAAAACAGCTTTTTTAATATATGAATTGTCTCAATTACCCTTTATAAAAGTCATTTTATGTCTACTTGAAGAAACCCAAAATTTGGGCTTTTCCAAAAAGTTTTTTTTTTTTAGCTTTTTTAAAACATATGATTATCTCAACTACCATTTATAAATTTTAACTATTCCACCATAATTCTTTCATTATAAATAAATTGTCAACATCTTTTTTATAATTCACTCAACCAAAAGCTATTTCTAAAAATATATTGTCAACACCTTTTTTTTTGTAATTTACATAACTAAAAGCTTTTTTTATTAGAAGCTTTACTCATTAGAAGCTCTACTATAAAATAAAAAAAATTTACTCTAGAAGCTCTATTTGAAAAGTCATACCAAACGCACCCTAAATATCATCTGTATGAAACTTTTCCTTAAAATTATCCAAACCTCTCCCATTGTTAATCCTAGCAAACAGCTAGTCGGGTCAAATAGTATCCATGCGGGTTTTAAAATGTATTCTCGTAATTTCATTTCTTACACCAAATAGATGGGTTAAGTTTTATTTTAAGATCAAACATTATATATATACGCCGTTTGAATATCTATTATTAAAATCAAATTTTGTCTTAAGATCAAACATTTTATCTACCGTTTGAATATCTATTATTGAAATCATACAAACACCGGCGTACCCCACCGCTTATAAAATCTGAATTTATCACCAAAAATACCGCAAAGAATCACGGGTTCTACACTTCCACCTCTTATAAATTCCTTCCCCTCAACTTCATAACATCATCTCTCTCTCTCTCTCTCTCTCACACTAAAAAAAACAAAGATGGCGCCTAAAACTCTTCTTCTTCTTCCTCTGCAACTCTCTCTCCTCCTATTCACCTGCTTCACTGTCTTCGCTGCAGAAGATGAAAACACAGTGAGTTTTGTTGCTATGCCACCTAACCACCACGGTGGCTTCCACTCAGTTTCACCAGCAATGGCACCATCTCCTCACCACCACCACCACCACCACCACCACAACAGCCACCCTCCTACTTCCACTCCAACTCCAACTCCAAAACCAGCCACCCCACCACCAGCTCACCCACCAAGCCACCACCACCACGCACACCCACCAAGCAAAGCTCCAGTTCAACCTCCAAAGTCAAGTCACCCTCCAGCTCACCCTCCAAAGTCAAGTCACCCTCCAGCTCATCCTCCAAAGTCTAGTCACCCTCCAGCTCACCCACCGGCTCTTCCTCCACATTTGCCTCCCACTTACCCACCAAAACCTAGTGTTCCTTTCCAAAGGAAGCTCGTCGCCGTTCAAGGCGTCGTCTTCCTCAAGTCCTGCAAATATGCTTACAATGATACCCTCTCTGAGGCTACTCCACTTGCTGGTATTTTCAAACTCTTTCTACATATATTTCTTTTAAACACATATTTTCTCCAAGTTTTTTTTTTTTTTTTTTTTTTTTCCTAGCTGAAAAATAAGCTTTATTTGTTTTTATTTTTTTAGTACCATTATTATTAGTCACGTCACTGCATTGCTCATGAAGTACTATTTATGTAGGAAAATGTTAATGCGTAATTTAAGGAAGATTAAGTTCTTGATTTGATTACTAAGATTTTATGACCGTACATATTTATTAATGTGAAATATAGATTTTCATTGATATCACTTTTAGCATGTATGTTATATATGTATGTCATGGTACATGATGCATGATGTGTATCAAATTTTGAATACAGAGAAGAGAGAGAGAGAGAGAGCATGTAACATCAAAGTACTCATAATTGCAGACATTGTTATATGGCACATTGAAGCAGACAGCAAGCTTTACCTTTTTTCAATGACTGACTTTTTTCTTTCTTCAATAACAAAACAAAAAAAATTTGAAAAAAGAAAAACTGACACTGTTATGGCAGTCTAGGAAAATTGCTTTCTTTATTAAATTAATTAAAAAATAAATACATTTTTTATTATTATTATTGCAGGAGCTATTGTCAAACTTCAGTGCAACAACACAGCGAAGCCATTAACAGCCCAAGCTCAAACAGACAAGAATGGTTATTTTCTGCTACTGGCTCCAAAGACAGTCACCAACTATGCAATCCACAAGTGCAAGGCTTCGCTGGTTCCATCAAAGCTTCCTTCGGTCAAAAACCTTACTGATATGCATGGTGGAGTCAGTGGTGCAATCTTGACAGTTGACAAGAAGAAGCCATTGATTATTGTTAACAAAGTCGACTATGCTCTCTTCAGTGTTGGACCCTTTGCCTTTGAACCCAAATGTTATCATTAATTAGCTTGATTGATCTCTATGTTTCGTGTTTAATTTTTCTTAATTATGATTATCATTATGTGTTTTGTAATGGGTAAAGTTTAGTTTGTGTTAATGTTACTTGAAATTAGTGTTTGTATTTTGTTTTTGTTATTGAGAATAAATTTTAGTGTATGATACTATGATCAATACTTTAATAATCCCATGATGACCTTTTATTATTATTATTTTTTATTTTATTTTATAATTTTTAAGATTTAAATAGGTAAGTGGCAACGGTAAGTACATCGAACCAATAAAAAAAATTTAAAAATTATTATTATTGTAATTTGAATTTGAATATTGAAGAGAAAGGATAAAAATGGTCTGCCTTGAGGTAGACATGAAAGTGTTAACTTTTTTATGGATAATCTAAAAAAAAGGATGAGAGAAATTCTTGGTATTTGTCTCTTTCTTTATGTTAATTAATTTAATTTGAATTGTTAATTTTTGTGGCGCATTGGTCATGGAAGAAGAAGATCTAATGTGTCCAATGGAAGTGGACCTCACTAGATTTGGCATCTAATAATTACTAATGATGATTATGAGACACATAAATTTAATCATGGCAATTTGGGTACAAATTAAGTCATGACAGTATGACACCTTTGTCATACAAAAAAAAGAAGGAAAAAAAAAAAAGGAAAGCCATGACACGTCCGGCGATTTGGATGGCTTGGCTTCCCTGTCGTTGGGTTGAAGGGTGCTATAATAATCCGTGATCACGAAGGGGACGTCTCTATACCTTTTACAAGGGTCCTTTTGTGTTGAAGTTGCAGAGTTTCTTGCCCTTAGAGAAGGACTGTTCCTTGCTAAAAGACTAATCTGATAGTGAAGCTAGCGGAGGCCGTGGATGTTTTTTTGACGGTATTTATCTATCCACCTAGATAAAGCATGTATATTTTTTGAATCTTTTTGTTATGTTATTAGTATGATTCAAGCTACTGATTTGAGAATCATTTACCTAAGTCCAAACTCGTCCATCTACCAATAGAGCTATACCTTAAGGTAATCAAGACAATTTTTTTTTTTTCATTTTTAGCCCCTAAATTTTTTGTTTTTTATATAATAACCCACAAATTTAAATTTCTGACTACACAGTATAGATAGTATATAAAAAAAAAAAAAAAATGAAAAGGCTATTGCAGTTTCTTACAATTATTTGAGATTAGCTATATATGAATGTAATCTTATTCTCTAAAATCTAATTATAAATTATAAATTAAAAAAACTATTTAACAAAAATTTCAAAATATTTGATTTTTGTATATTTAACTCCAAAGACTATTTTGAAAATCTGAAAATAAGAATTAATAGAGTGTAGTTAGCTTCCTAGAATGATCTTTTACTCAAATAATTGTAGCAGACAGAAAATAAAACAAGGAATTGGGAAGAGAGTAGTGGGGCTCAGTTCAAAACCAATCAATGATGCTCATGGGATGCTCATGGGATGCCCATGTCTTTTATAAATTTATAATTATAGCTTTGGACTCACATAATAACACTTTGAAAATTTTGAAATTGACCTGACAACATCCATCCATCCATCTATCAACTCTTTTGTCCATTTCTTCAATTACAAAGATTAATTTCTTGGTATAAAGGTAAATATATAACTCATCTCATATGATACTGCAGCTCCCCTGGTCCCCTTCCATGTTATCGGTAGTGATTCGAGTTTCACCGTATGTATTTTACAAATTTATGAGTGAAGTTTTCTTCCTCGGTTATTGGAATAGATTTCCGTAGCTTCAATTTTGTTAAAATTCATTCATTCGATTTTGTAAAGTTACTGTCTCTCAAATTTTTGAAGGGACATTGTTATTTGATTGCTTTTTCATTTCTTAATTAATATATCCCATATAATTAATCATCAAAAGAAGATCTTCAATCCCCACTAAGCATCATTAATCATTTTTAGTCGAGGAGAAAAGTTTTGATAAGACAAGCACATGCACCATGAATATTAAGATATTCGTTTTAACAACTTTTTGTCTGAATTTATATTCAATAGTATCACTCTTGTTTCAACTAGTATCAAAACTATCCCTCAAAGTCCCACAATATCTCATATTAATATAAAATCAAAACTGATTACAAAATTTCTACCCTTAAAGATACTAGTTCTCTTGTATTTTTAAATGATTTTTTTTTTTTTAAGCTTTTTGCTATTGGTAGAATTCGAGTCACTGACTTAGAAGTTATTTACCCAAACTCTAAGTTAATCCATCCACTAGTAAAACTACGCCCCTAAAGACATCCTCAAATGAATTTGCGAGCGTGACATCCCACAAAAATACCAAATCATCTACTTGATGTTCTTGGGGACTAATTTTTTAGTGTGCCTCAGGCAAGCTAGCTCTAAAAACCATATCAATATGATGTTGGATATCCCACATTGGTGGCAGCCCATCTGGCCAACATCCCTTCCGGCATCATACGTGAAACTTTAGCCAGCAAAAATTGAATCATCTCAAGAATTTGATTTAGCTTCGGGCCCTCCTCTGAAGACAATAGCACACAAGCATCACAATCTTCTGCAACATGTTGCTTCGGAACTGCTGGGAAATTCTCACCCTTTCGCTGCATCTCCTAGCTTGTTTCCCTCTAATCTAACACGCATACATGTCTACAACATCGCACACAATGTGATTCTTATAATTACTTGTCAATTGAAAAAGGAACACAGCATACCTGATCATTCATCATATATATATATAGTAACTTTCAAGTGAGGGATCTCTCACTTTTCGGTCCATACCTTGATGAAATTACATCGATTTGTATGAATTTTGATATGAATTTTTTTATGGATGGTAAATTCATTGAAATATACCTATAAATAAAAGTTGAGAATTTTTCAAGCACTAGAAGTCTAAAACTAGTTTTTTGAATTTTCCTATATATCTCTCATTTTTCCAATGCCTTTATATTTAACAAAATCAGGATAAATAATACTACTGCTTGAAAAATTATCAAATTTTATTTATAGGTATATTTCAATGAACTTATCATCCACAAAAAAATTCATACAAATCGATATGATTTCATCAAGGTGTGGACCAAAATTAAAGTAAGAGATCCCTCACTTGAAACTCTCTCTCTCTCTCTATATATATATATATTCAAATGAGGATGTCCATATATAACTTCATGAGAATAGAGAATGTGAGTCATTAGTTTTACATGTTTTGACTCAAATATGTATGTATTTGTCAAAACTAGTGGCTCACATTCAATATCTTTATGAAACTATATGTGGACGTCCACATGAGAACGGGACTATATATATATATATATATATGCAACTCCAACGACTTTTCGAATCCAATTACTCAAACGACTTTTAATTTTAATTTCTTAAATCAAATCTAATTACAAATTTTATGAAAAGTTTCAAATAAAAAAAATATAACTTTTTTGGATTAAAAATTAAATCAAACTTATTAGTTTCATTTTAATGAGCCAAACATATATATGTACATTGATATCAACAGGGGCGTAGCTCAACTAGTAAATGAATGGATTAGCGGCTCGAATCCTACCAATGACGAAAGCTTAAAAAAAAAGTGATCTCGAATTAATAGATATTGTCAAATATATATAGAAATATACATTTATATATATATATACACATCGCCAATCAAATATTGGGCTAAAATATCTTCATTTGTTACAAAAACCTATTACGGGCCACAGTCGTGATAATATTGGGCCTCATCTTGGGCTCAAGTTGGTCCGTTTATAAAATGTTAAAAGTAGTATTTTTTTTTTGGTCTTTGGTTTTCTCGGTTTCTCAAAATCATTTCATGTCGTGAAGCTTGACTAAATTATTATTATTTTTTTTTTCTTTCCGAAACTGACGAGTTACAAATTCATGTGTCGTCTAAATATGTACTCCCACAAATACTTGTAAAATACATATAATGAGACTCAAATCTCTTATAATTAACCGTAGAGATGAACTACAAATTAATAAATACGTGCAGACTCAAATTTTTTAAACCCCCAATAGAATGAACAATTATAAATAAAACTATTCTCAAAATCATTGTATCATGTCAAATATCCTTTAAAATAAACTTTTATATATATATATATACAGATTTTCTATTATCAGTTCGTCCTGACAATAAATATATTTACATACTTTTACTCAAAGTGTATGCACTTGTCAAAACTTCTCCATAATTTGTGGTCCACATTTTTCATCCTGATATATTTATTGTCATGACAAATTGATGATAGAAAGACCGTGTGTGTGTATATATATATATAAATCTTACCAACAAATAACTGTTATCTCCCTCACTTAATAATGATCAATCGCATCAAAGATACCAAGTATTTGATCACATTTTTCAGAGAGTAGCAAATGTCGAATCACAGATGTGATAATTCTTGTGAATTGTTTTAAACATTATGACAAGTTGGATGCAGATGGCACCATCCAAATCATTAATGGGGTCACTTCCATGAAAGCACCCTCCTCCAACACACCAAATAAAATACAGAACAAGTACTCACTTATCTTCTCTTCACAAGGTTCTTTGAAATTATGATGGTGGCCCCTTCCATCTTCTACTTTTTTTTCTACAGCCTTTGCTTACATAAATGAGAATTGGAATTTGGATTCAAATATAACTATTGTTTCTTCTAATAAAGTGTATGTCGTGTTAGAGTTAATGATTCATATCCTTGTCTAAATTTAATAAAGAAGAGAAGATTGAAATTGAAATGTAATTATCGTTTTTCTAATAAAATATACGCTAATTAATATTAGTATACAACTTTAATAGTCATAATAGTACTAAATGTTTCTTAATTATAGCTTTGACTATGACAATCATTACATTACATAACATTTTATGATAATTTTATTATTATTTTTTTGACAGTATATATCAATCTACCTCTCTATATCAAACTAGGTACTTTTTTAAACCTTTTACAACAGGTAGGATTCGAGCCGCCAAATCTCAAACTCATCCATCTACCTGAGCTACGCCCCTAGGGTGACAATCTTTTTATCCAAATTATGACGACGGCCCTTTCCATTTTCAACTTCTTTTTTTTTTTTGGCAGCATTTGCTTACATAAATGAGAATTGGAATTTGGATTCAAATGTAACTAGTGTTTTTTCTAATAAAATGTATGTCATGTTAGCGTTAATGATTCATATTCATATCCTTGTCTAAATTTAATAAAGAAGAGAAGATTGAAATGGAAATGTAATTGTCGTTTTTTTAATAAAATATACGCTAATTAATATTAGTATACAGCTTTAATAGTCATAATAGTACTAAATGTTTCTTAATTATAGCTTTGACTATGACAATTATTACATTACATATCATTTTATGACAATCTCATTATTATTTTTTTGACGGTATCTATCAATCCACCTATCTATAACCAGGTACTTTTGAAACCTTTTACCGTTTGTAGGATTCGAGCTGCCAAGCCCCAAGCTCGTCCATCTACTTGAGCTACGCCCCTAGGGTGACAATCTCTTTATCCAAATTATGATGTTGGCCCCTTCCATTTTCAACTTTTTATTTTTTTACAGCATTTGCTTACATAAATGAGAATTGGAATTTGGATCCAAATGTGACTAGTGTTTTTTCCTAATAAAATGTATGTTGTGTTAGCGTTAATGATTCATATCCTTGTCTAGATTTAATAAAGAAGAGAAGATTGAAATGGAAATGTAACTGTCGTTTTTCTAATAAAATATACGGCACGCTAATTAATATTAGTAGACAACTTTAATGGTCATGAGAGTACTAAATGTTTTTTAATTATAGCTTTGACTATGACAGTCATGACATTATATAACATTTTATGACAATCTCATTATTATTATTTTGACGGTATCTATCAATCCACCCATCTATACTAGACCAAATACTTTTTGAAACCTTTTACTGTTTGTAGGATTCGAGCTAGCAAGCCCCAATCTCGTCCATCTATTTGAGCTACGCCCCTAGGATGACAATCTCTTTATCCAAATTATGATGATGGCCCCTTCCATTTTCAACTTTTTTTTTTTTTTTTTTTTTTTACAGCATGTGCTTACATAAATGAGAATTGGAATTTGGATTCAAATGTAACTAGTGTTTTTTCTAATAAAATGTATGTCGTGTTAGCGTTAATGATTCATATCCTTGTCTAAATTTAATAAAGAAGAGAAGATTGAAATGGAAATATAACTGTCGTTTTTCTAATAAAATATACGGCACGCTAATTAATATCAGTACACAACTTTAATAGTCATAATAGTACTAAATGTTTTTTAATTATAGCTTTGACTATGACAGTCGTGACATTACATAACATTTTATGACAATCTCATTATTATTTTTTTGACGGTATCTATCAATCCACCTATCTATACTAGACCTGATACTTTTTGAAACCTTTTACTGTTTGTAGGATTCGAGCTGTCAAACTCCAATCTCATCCATCTATCTACCTGAGCTACGCCCCTAGGATGACAATCTCTTTATCCAAATTATGATGATGGCCCCTGCCATTTTCAACTTTTTTATTTTTATTTATTATTATTATTATTATTTTTTATTATTACGGTGTTTGCTTACATAAATGAGAATTGGAATTTGGATTCAAATGTAACTATTGTTTTTTCTAATAAAATGTATGTCATGTTAGCGTTAATGATTCATATCCTTGTCTAAATTTAATAAATAAGAGAAGATTGAAATGGAAATGTAACTGTCGTTTTTCTAATAAAATATACGGCACGCTAATTAATATCAGTACACAACTTTAATAGTCATAATAGTACTAAATGTTTTTTAATTATAACTTTGACTATGACGGTCGTGACATTACATAACATTTTATGACAATTTCATTATTATTTTTTTGACGGTATCTATCAATCCACTCATTTATACTAGACCATATACTTTTTGAAACCTTTTACTGTTTGTAGGATTCGAGCTGTCAAGCCCCAATCTCATCCATCTACCTGAGCTACGCCCCTAGGATGACAATCTCTTTATCCAAATTATGATGATAGCCCCTTCCATTTTCAACTTTTTTTTTTTTTTTTTTTACAGCATTTGCTTACATAAATGAGAATTAGAATTTGGATTCAAATGCAACTAGTGTTTTTTCTAATAAAATGTATGTCGTGTTAGCGTTAATGATTCATATCTTTGTCTAAATTTAATAAAGAAGAGAAGATTGAAATGGAAATGTAACTGTCGTTTTTCTAATAAAATATACGGCACGCTAATTAATATTAATACACAACTTTAATAGTCATAATAGTACTAAATATTTCTTAATTATAGCTTTGACTATGACAGTCATGATATTACATAACATTTTATGACAATCTCATTATCTAAATTTTACTTAGAACTTTCAAGAATATGAGTTTTCTATAGTATATATATATATATTTTTCTTTGGGTATATTTAGCAAGGTTAGGAATTCCCATTTCCCATAATTAATGGAAGAATTTGGCCTTAAATCTTGTTATGGAAGAGATTACTTGTGTAAAGCAAACTAATAAAATTAGAATTAGAGTGATATTTATTTTGTAAACAACGAGTCACATCATTCCCAATTTCTCTTTTTTCTTTTCTTTTCTTTTCTTTTCGTAAAAAACGAATAACTTTCAACACAAATTTTGACAAAAATTAAGTAACAATATTTACATAAACAAAATAAATAAATAACAATTATGGTGTGGGACATACACACAAAAGAAATGTCATTCTGACAATGTACTTAAAAAGTTTGTACAAGAGAAAATTAATACGCTTGATTTGTTTAATTTTTAATATACCAATTATGAAAATAACAATTTAATATCCGTATAAACATTCTTTATTCATAGGTGGAATGATCTCATAATGAGATTACCACTCGAAAAATGACACGTAATAATAATATAAACTTATCAAAATTTTATTTTTGTCCGTGGTGAGCCATAAGCAGTTAAATTAGGGTTATTCTTTTGAAAGTGAGGGGGGAATCGGTGAGATTTTAATAAATTAAAACAAAATTTGGAAGGTTGGACACTTGGACTTGGACCAAGAAAGCAAAAGCATTAATGTGTGATGATGAGTTGTTGAGATTAAGAGGCATCTTGATCATATAATTAACAATAAATAATAATGTCACATCCACTAATAGCTCCAATAATCAATCACGTATTTTACTAAGGGCTCGATTGGTGTGTCGCACTGTATTGTATTAGGAGTTTAAAATGTATTAGAATAATACAATACAATGTTTGGTTTATTTTGCACTGTTTACTGTATTGTATTAGCTAATACATTTTAATTGGTCTAATACGGTGGATATCGTATTATCTAATACAGAATAAAAGGTTATATTAGTTAATACAGCATAATACAATCTAATACAAAATATCACCAAACACATGATTGTATAAGAATAATACAGTCCAATACAATACAATCCAATTCAATACAGTCAAATACAATACAATACAATACAATACAGCGTACCAAACGAGCCCTAAGGGTACTTTTGTTTTTGTGGTTGTACACTTTAAAATGAAGCTTCATTATCGAAATTTAAATTCTTGGATTGTGATAATTTCACATTTGTTCATTAAACCGTAATGTGTGGGGAGACCTTTGATTAGAAGTTATATTTTAGACCGTACTTGTAAAGCTCAATCTCTCACCAAATGATCGTATATTTATAATTTCTAATCCACGATAACGGTTGATATCACCCGTTTAGATAAACACTTGATCTGACCGGCGTTAGATTTAAAATAAATAAATAAATAAATAAGAATAATTTTATGATATTATGGTGGTGGTAGTACCTTACCGTAGTCAGACTCTATCGCCAGTTGGAAGTCAATGCCTAATTTTGAATTTTGACGATTTCTCTTTCTTTCTCAGTCACACCCGTGACCCCACACTCCATTTTGTCTCCAGTTCCACCTTCCTCCAATCATATTTCACCACCTGGACTTCCTCTTTACAAACCCCAACTCTCACTCTCTGCGCGTGTATTACCAATTTACCATATCATGGTATATAATTTCTTATATTTTTAAATTTTATATATGAATTTGTGAAAAATCAATTTATTTATTTTTTAAATCTTTTCTCATATAATTTTATCCTAAATTAAATTTCAAAATTTGAATAAATCATTAAATCCTAACTCATCTTTCTTTTTTACTTTTCTATGCTAATGTTTTCTTAAAATATCTAAATAATGAATTATCAATTTAAAAATAAAAAATGCTAATTAAAAGTCATGGTCATAGACTCTCAAATTTATTTATTGGTAAATTTTCCTTGCTTCTAGAAATGAATATGATTTAACAAAACACTTCATTCTAAAGATAACAAATGTTGTTTCTACAAGTCAAAAAGGTTTTCCCTTAAAATAAAAGCTACATGTGATATATATATATATATATATTTTTTTTTATTGTTGTGCAAAACTGTTAAAAACCTAATCTTCTAAAATTACTTTTTTAAGTGGTTAAGAGATGCCCATCTATCACTTAAAAGCTAAACGTACAGCTTGTGACTAAGGGCTTAGAGTTTTATAGTGAAAAAATGATTGGAATTACGTATTTGTTTGTTTGTTTTTTCTCACGTCGAAATATAATGTTAACTTATTTGATTTCCAGAGATAAATTTACTATAAACAATTAATTTAACATTTAAACTTTGTTTACCTTAATTATCATTTTTTTTTTTCATTTGATATTCAGTATTTAGTATTATGAAAAAGGTCATAATTTTTATTTTTTTTATTATTTTGATTTATAATTAGAATATATGTTACTGGAAAATAATTCATTACATTACTGAATCAATCTGCGGCCTTATAGGTGGGGGAGCAGCGGGTGGGTTTGGGTCTGGTGGTGCGTGATTGCCATGGAGAAGTGATGGCGGCCAATGCTCAGTGCTTGAAGGCGTGTTACGCTCCAAAAGTCGTGGAAGCAACAGTAATGTTACGTGGAATTGAGCATGTGATAGAAATAGGTTTGCTTCCAGCAATTGTTGAAATTGATGAATTTGGTGTGGTGGCTTTGGTTAATGATAGTAGTACTACTTCAACCGATGTAGATTTGGTTATTCAAGATATGAAAGATAGAATAGGGTATGTCAAGATTGGGTCAATTCTTTATGCTCCAAGACAAGCGAATATGGTTACTGACAAACTCTCGAAGATGGTGTTGAATCTAGAAGAGGATTGTTTCTGGATGGAATCCTTCCCGCTGTATATGGGGAAGGTGGTTATGGAGGATCTTCCTTTGTCTTGGGTTTTGTGTCAAAAAAACATTACCGAATCAATTCGATAAGTCAAATTAATAAACACCTTAAAAAAAAAAAAAGGTTATAAACATATCTAACGAAATTAACATATATACAATCTTCATTGTAGTGTATATGAACAGAATTATAATTTTAAATATTATATATGTTTTTTCTATTTTTTAAAAAATGAATAAATTAATTAATTTTTATGGAATTCATGTTGAAAAGATATTAGCAAGTTAATTAAAATTCTCCGGTCTCCACTCTGCCGCAAAGCAAAGAAAGAAGCAAAAGCAGGTATTGAAAAGTCAAATGTGAAGTGTGAAGTGTAGGTCACGTTTAAAGAGAGTGCGTGGGAGAGAGAAATTGAAAGATTAAAAGTTCCTCCTCCACCAAAAACATTTCTTACCAAACTAAACTAAAACTAAACACACATGACACAACTCTCCACTTTCATCAACTAAAAAATCTCTCTTCTTCTTCTTCTTCTCTGCAATTCGATAAAAAAAAAAAAAAAAAACCTAGACCCATCATCAATGGAGACCTCTACAAAACACAAAGACAATCTCAGCCCACCTTCTCTTCTCCCCTCTCCAAAAAGCTACAGTCCCAACAGCAGCACCAGCAGCAGCAACAGCAACGGCAACCACAACAACGGCGCCGCCGCCGCCGCAGGTCCGTCAACGCCCAAACCCATCACCAGATCGGAGTCCGCCAACCCGTACCCGACAACTTTCGTCCAAGCAGATACTTCCTCTTTCAAACAAGTTGTTCAAATGCTAACCGGATCTTCGGAGACAGCGAAACTCGCATCCAAACCCGCTTCGCAACCCGACTCCGCCGCCGCCGCCGCCACCAAGACTCACAACATCCCTCCGATCAAATCGGCGCCGAAGAAGCCACAGCAATCCGGGTTCAAACTGTACGAGCGTAGAAACTCACTCAAGAACTTGAAAATCAACCCACTCAACCCGAACCCGTTTATCACTTCCGGGTTCTCGCCTCGGAAACCCGAGATTCTCTCACCGAGTATTCTCGACTTCCCTTCTCTTGTTCTCAGCCCGGTCACTCCTTTAATACCCGACCCGTTTATCCGATCTGGACCTGCCAATTATAATAAGTACAAGAATTGCTCACAGGGTGAAAATGGTATTTTCAACAGAGAAGCTGAAGAGAAGGCCATTAAAGAGAAGGGTTTTTATTTGCACCCTTCACCGTCAACCACGCCGCGAGAGGCGGAGCCGAGGCTGTTGCCGCTTTTTCCGGTGACATCACCTAGAGTTTCAGGTGCTTCAGCTTCTAATTCTTGAATTATTTAAGAGTTATTTTTTTAGTTTTTTTTTTTTTAATTTTAATTTTTGGTGTAATATTTTTATGTATTATTGTTGGTACTGAGGAGAGAGTTAAAAATAAACATGTAATGTAATGTTGATTATTCCTAGAAAATGAGAAAAAAAAATCTTTCCTTTTAACTGTAAAATTATATAATTTGGCTGCTCTTTAGATTTCTTGTTTATTATAATTCTATTTTTATAATTATGCTATAATTGTATGATGTGAAAAATATTAAATTACATTTCACTGCTATCTTTTTCATTTCTTACAAGTTACCATGAATGCAAAAGCTGTGATCCAATTTCAGTTCCATTATTTAAAAAAGCATTGTAAAAAGTGCTTCGGCAGATGCACAGAGAGAGAGAGAGAGAGAGGAGATGTAAGTAAATGGGAAATGGGAAAAGTTTTGTTTGATATATCATATCATATCATCAAATGGCTTAAAAAAAAGCAGCTTTTGGGGCAAGCTGTCTTAACAAAGAGTAAATAAATGGGCAAGGAATCTTGACTCTTTTCGTGTTTTGTTTTTCCTCAGTGAAAGGTAAAAGATACCCAGTTGGAGGAAGGCATTCTATGTACACTACTGTTTTCTTCTTTTCTTTTTTAATTATATATTTTTTTAGGTTAGGGTCCGTCAAGACTTAACGCGATTGAGTTGACTTGAAATGCAAGTCTCCTCTGGGAGAGATGTTTCTTCCCATATTTTACGGTTTAATGAGTAAATATGTGATAACGATCGTTACGTTTACAACGTCAGGGTTAGAACCCTAGTGTTGGAGTATCGTTTTGAAGTTTCCGATCACCGAGCCAAGGACCGTTAGTATTTTTTAATAATATTTTTGTATTGCCTATTGAGTCCCCAATCCATGTCTTTACTTTGTATCATTGTGTGGAATAAATCTATGTTGATGTCATTGCTGATTGCCCATTGGCAAGCTTTGATGAGAATTGAATTGGTGATAGTATGATAGATCTACCACCATTGTTGATAATGGGAAAGAAAAAAAAAAAAAAAAAAGAAGAAAAAAAATTCACCACTAGATATTGTGATGGGTCCCAGTGAATCTGATGATAATTAAACTGAGACTTTTGTAAGCTTGGAAGTAGAGAAGAGCTATTAATGTTCTTTGTTTAAACTGTTTGATGTCCTGTTCTATAGGGTTTGTGAAGCTTGAAATATTGAATGATAACTATTGATAAGTCAAGCAATTCTTGCAACCACAGAAGATTTTTCTTTTCTTTGGGACACAATTAATCTTGAGGACCCTACTTGCCTTGAGAAACCTTGAAATACAAATGAGAAAGAAAGGGAAAGAGAAAAAGAAAGAGAAAGAGAAAAAGAAAAAGAAAAAGTCTGTGGCCCCCCATTAGAGTTCCCTGAGTCAGTGGGTACTTTAATGTTGAAGCTTTGAATTGCTGTAAAAGTAATCATGTAATGGGCAAAATTTTTTTTTTTTTTTTTTCTTTTGAATTATTAATCACTGTTTTTGAGTCCAACTTTTTGACTAAAGAAGAGACCAAACTTGCAGTGATTGGAGACAGGGGAAAGTGCAGGTGGGGAGGAAGTGGGTCTTGTGATCATGAAAGAAAAGAAAAAAAAAATGGAGAGAGAAAGTGATGGAAAATATTCAGAAAACATGGTGGTGGGATGAGGATGACCTCTCCTTCCTTATGTTTGTGTTTTGTTTTTCTTCTGTCTCTATCTGTTTATGTTCTATCCATGAGAGAAGCTTCGCTGCACCAAATCCCATCTTGTCATACTATTCATATCTTATTATGTGATATAAAAATTAATATCAGAGGTACGAGATTATCTATCATACACGCTTGACTCATCGTGTTCATTCTAGGTTTTCACTCGTACCGTATATATGATATAATTTTTGATTAGTTATTCATGTCACGGAGAGAGGTGTAATATGAGTGGAAGCTTCATGATAGGTAACGCTTTGATTATTTTTGGATGAATTGGTATATGGACATATCTGCAAGCAATGGTTGGTGGGTCATTAAATTGAAAGTTTTGAAATTTCCATGTGCACTGTTTGGAGACTTGTTTCATGGTTTGGCCTTTCCAATCATCACCTCCTATTCTTCCTTATCAATTTTTTAAAGTTTTTAAGTACATGTTTTGTAGTTTGTACACGTTGTGTGTTGTGTTGTTCATCAAATCAAAGTATTTATCAACAGTGTATTTTTTTTTTGAATACTAAAATGGAGTCAGGCATGACAATTTTGACTATAATTCTGAAGTTTATGAGAAGTCGGTGTCTTCAATTTGTTCTCACTTTTCTTATAAAATATATCAAGTAAAGACTAAAGAGAGAGCTTTGGTTCTTTGTGAAAAGGTTAGTTAAGTCTTATTGTTTGTAAACTTTATTTGGGTTTATAGGAAAAATACAACCGAAAAGGAATTTTTGAAAAGTGAGTGTTAAAGAAGTCTATCGGTGCTTGACGAGCCGCGGGTCAACATCTATAATAATAGTCTAGAATGTAACTCCCCTTAAGTTAAGGGGAATCGGGAATTGATCAACATCTATAAAAAATAGTCTGGAATGTAACTCCCTTTAAGTTAAGGGGAACCGGGGAATTGCTCAACATTTATAAAAATAGTCTGGAATGTAACTCCCCTTAAGTGAAGGGAAACTGGGGAATTGCTCAACTACTTTAGTAAGAGTGATTGTAAATGATTTGGTATTTAATTTAATTATTTTGATTAATTTCTTGACGTAGTAGGTTCGTCTCACACAAGTTTTTCATTCTCGTTTAAAAGGAATATGAGGTAACACAACTAATCATACTAAAATTAGTGTATTTGTGTATCTACCCACCGTTGAATTTCTTTAGATATATCTATCATGATTCATGCATGTATGATGTATCCTCCACCGCCATGATGTTTACCTTAGTATTTGTTTAATTTTACTTTAACCTCTCACTAATCGCTAGGGACACAAATTTATTCCTTTTCAATGGACATCGTTTCATCCAATTTTTTTCCTTCTTATAATAAAGGAAAATAAAGTTTTTATTTTTTATTAAATAGTATATAAATTTGAGGTTTTTTTTTTTTTTTTTTTGGGAGAGTGAGGACTTAAACCCATAACTTCATGGTGTAAGTGTATGGGGTTTACCACCGACCGACCTCATCTCGTCAAGAAAATAAAGATTGACATTCTCCATAATTGTGTAGTGTTTAGTAGGTAGGTATTAAGTACTTTGGCAAGGGCAAGTGATGCAAAGATGATGACAACTTTAAATTTTCCCATCTTCAATATAATTCTTGCAAGTGTAAAAAAATGTACGAATTACATTAATGTAATAAAATTGACATTTAATTCTATGTACATTATAGGATGTTATGATGAATATATAATAGGATTATACATCATATATCGCATTTGTTAAGATGGAATATATATATATATATAGAGGTATGTGGAGTGTTACTATGAGAAATTTTTATTTATTTTTTATTTTTTATGTAAATATATTTTAAATAAAGAAATTAATTGAATTTAAGGAAGGTGTTATGACTCGAACCCAAAACTTTAATGATATATGCACGCGAGAGGCATATCATTAAATCAACCTCTATCGCCTCTTATATGTCTATTCTAGTAATCCATATTCTCTTTTATATTCATATCACTAGGTTCAATTGTCTAAATGATTGAACTAGACAAACACAGTACAAAATGGAAACACTGCGTCCAAAGAAAATGACACTCTATATATATATGGCTCTAAGATGGATATATAGCAGATGGATATATAGATGATAAATACATGTATCATAATTGATCAGGTACATGATACTACATGTTTTTTCACCTAGAATCTTAATACAGGTGTAAAATGTAAATTTTCTTATTTTATTTTATATCGGTATCAATTAGGATCTGGTATAAAAAAAACATGCTGGATTCCCACGTCTTATAATTTTCTGTGCATGTATTTGTATTATACTACTAGTTGACATGTTGTGAAGATGATGTGTTTGAATATTAAAAAGAAAGAGAAAGAGAAAGAGAAATCAGACCGCGTTAAAAATACCAAATCAACAACAGTAATTTTTGTGAAATAATTTAATTAATTACAAAATTACATATATGGTTGGTTCCTGGTTGTCCCACTTGGGACCAAGAGAGGTCATCTCAACTCATGATCATATCGATTTCGATCCACTGTATATATATATATATCTATATGTAAAACTGGAACAAGACAAGAAGAAGATAAGACCTATAAAATCATATTGTGATTGAATGTTTTGTTTGGATACAGACAAAAAACCCTCTAATTATTATTGACCCAATTTTTATTTCTCTTTTTTTCTGTTTTGTTATATACAATTTGTAGTTCAGATTCTAGCTAGTTGCAGTTTGGCCGCAATTTTTGAACATAAAAATTAATTTAAATAAATCTTCAATTTTTTTTTTATTTTTTTTTTGATAACAATCAATCTTCAAATTCATATCATATACTTGTATATAATTAAGTTGCCTATTTTATTTTTTTCTTGTTCACTTTATAAGTTTATATTTTTGTGTGTGATGTGATGTTTTATGTGTTCTGGGTCGGTCAAATCTATCCATTATTGTATGTTAGAATCGAAAATATCAATTGCTGAGATAGATAACAGAGTCACCGTAAGTTCAGAGGGCGGCTAAGACTCTAAATATATGATTTGAGTTTTTGTTATGTGTTAAGTCGGAAGAAAAAAAAAAAAGCTCAACCAATACCAGAAAAAATTAGAACCTAACTCTATTCGTTTTATTCTAGTACAAAATATAATTTTTTAAAGTGTCATTCTTTTCTATCACCTATTATTTATATAATCTTCATTTCTTTTCCACCCACCAAAGACTACCAAAAAAAAAAAAAACTGGAGATATAAAATTTATGGATTTTTTAATTTTAATTTTAATTTTATGATGAAGTGGGGATGATTTTATTGGTATGGAACCCATTTTTTAGATTTCACTCAGGGGTCTAGTCTCGAAATAGTCAGGACAAGCACCGCATAAGTTGTAATAAAATCACAGCGAATAGGAGACGAAGTTGGTTCAGGAGATTGTCACAATTTTCTTTTTCCTAAAGGATGTTCTACCATGCATCACATTGATAATCAACATCCACCATTCACTCATAATCGTGACAGCTTGATCACTCTTCTTTTTGATCTCCATTTGAATATCAGATTCAATCATCTGTTTTCAACTTTAGCATTATTTGTCTTTAACCCAGATGTTTATTTATTTGTTTATTTATTTATGAAAGAATGAATTTTATAAGGTATATATCTAAAATTGTCAATCTTTTAAAAAAATTTAAAATTAAAATTTTCAAGATTTCAATCCATTGACAAAAGTTTTATTATTTTTCTTAGGGATTATATTCAATTAGGATTCCAAAAAACTTTTAATAACTTTTATGAAATTAACAAGTTTGAGTGTATTTAATATAGACTTTTAAAGACTTTATAAAAGTTATAAGGTATTCAATACAGACTTTTATATGACTTTTATGGACTTAAAAAAATTCTTTAAAAGTTACGTGGTAAATTTCTTTTTTTACCACTACTCAGCCATGCCAATATGTCATAATCAAAGTCGTATATGAGCATGACTCCATGTAATGATGATCAATATCAAACTACCCACTTTTAAGCATGAGTCTTATTCAACAACTATGTTCAGTTTTTATGTTTTATTTTTGGTAACTTGAATTAATTTTGGGTATATTTTTTATAACCATTTTCATACTTTCGTAGAACGTTAATATTATTGTCGATTTTCTACGTTAAGAAAATTTATAATATTTTAACTAATTATAACAAACAAATAAAATTTTGACTAATTATTAAAATAATTAGTTGAATCATGTCTTTATGATGCAAAATATAATAAAAATAAAAATAATTTTTTTTAAATCACATATGTAGGCATGAATGCAGGGCTGGCCCATGGGGGCAGCAAGCCCAGCATTTTGTTGGGGCTTCCTGATCCAATACATTTAAGTTTAAACCTAGTCCAATTCCAAACATTTTCTACTTTCATTTATTTAGTTTCTTTTTCAGCCCAATAAACTAATTCAATTAATTAAAAAAAAAAAAAAAACTTTAAAGGCCTGCACTGATATCTGTGATGTATTTCTACACAAATACACTTATACATAAACAAATTTCAATTGGCCTAGGGTTCTTTTATAGCCCAATCGGATTTAAACTGGAAAAAACAAATACAAGTTAAAATATATTTTTAGGCAATATAATGTAATTAGAGTCATTAGACAATATATAATCTTTTAATTATATGTGTTTGTCAGTGTGTGAATGTGTTATTGTGTTAATGTATGTCAGTATGTGTTATTGTGTATTTGTGTGTTTAGATTTAAGTTTTATCTAATAGATTTTATAATATATAATTTTAGGCAAAATATTGATTCTTGAATAGTTATGATGGGTCAACGAAAACATGGCTTTGAGAGCCAAAAAAGAAAGGCGAAAGAAAGAAGAGATATAGGGCCCCGATTTTTATTAATGTTATAAAATCATTCGGGCCCCAAAATATCTGGAGACGGCCCTGCATGAATGCTTTTGTCAAGTTTAATTAACGATGATTTTTTTTTTATTCTTTTAAAAAAAATGTTTTTATTAACATGAGAAATATATATAATTTTTCTAAAACAAAGTATATATTATATTTAAAAATCAATGAAAGTTTTTTGAAATGAAAGTCTATGAAAGTCTTTTAAAATGAAAGTCTATTAAAGTTCGTTTATGAAATCTGCAAAAGTCATCTACTTAAAAAAGTCTTTAAAAGTCATTTGAAATCTTAATTAAAAAAACTCAATTTTCTTTTAACCATTTATTTATATATATATATATATATTCAATAATTTTACGATTTTCAAAATTGTTTATTGCTTTTTCCCCCAAATCCTCAACCTTAATATATACATAATCAATCAAAGTAACAACGATATTAACTAATTTCTTATTATGAAAAAAAAAAAAAAAAAAAGATATCAATGCACCAAAATTTGATAATGTGTCATAAAAAGAAAAGAAATAATTGAATATAAATTTGAACCAGAAGCCAAGCAACTGATATTCATGTTTTAAGAGATATATTGTTCTAATTACAATGAATTAATTAATATAATTCACATATAACAACTCTATAAAAAATATATAAATTTACACTTAATAATATTCAAGCCTTTTTATTTCCTCCACAACGTACACAAAACATAAAATTTCAATTACACAAAGTAAATATTTGATCAGAGAGATACATTTTCTGATTTTTCACATTAAACCCTCTCATGATCATATGAAACAATTACACAACAAACTTGAAATAAACAAAATTTAATAATAATTATAATTAAATATTTTAATTAGTTGAGGAAATCAAATATAATTATGCCGAAGCAACAAAAAAAATAAAAAATAAAAATAAAAATAAACAACCCTGAACATATAAATAAATACATACATATATATAATATAATGATCTTGAAATATTTTTGTATCTCTCTCTTTTTATTCAATGAAGTTTCCATCTCCTTGAAATTATTTTTTCTATCTTCTAGTGTACCTCTTGCACCTAGTAATAGCACTGCAACCGCGAGTGTAAGGGTTGATCGCTTTGCCACGTTGGCAATTGTAGTAAGAGCGTCCACGTTTGCTGCATGGAATTTGATTCGCTTTCAGAGCTCCATAGCTTATGTACCTTGAACCACCTCCGAGCTGTCTACGTGCGGAGTCTGTGTCGAACAACATCTCGTTCTCTTCGAATAGCTCCTCATTCTTTCCCATGCTTGTCAGACGGTTGAAGCTGGAGTCGAAGGCTGATGATGATTGAACAGCCACCATGACGAATGATAGGACAAGCAAGGCCAGCCAGCAGAGCTTGTTCAAAGAATAATAAGAAGCCATTTTGTGTTTTTTCTAGAGAGAGAAAGAGAGAGAGAAGGAGATTGTTGTTTTTTTTTTTTTAATGCAACGTACGCCTTGCTTTCTCTTCCTGATAAAATGAACAAGGTTATACATAATTAAAAGGGTTTCGATGATTTGGTTTAGTGGTGGAGAGTTGTTTAATTTTGTGGTGATTAATTATGTGATTTCTTGGTAATTCAAATGGGGTTTGACCGCTTCTTCCTCCTTGTTTTTCTCTCTTAATCTCATATTATTGATCTTTAATTAGGTTTTTTGGTTAACTAATCTTCCCTCATCATTTTCCAGCTCAAAACTTCAACTGATACAAATCCCACCAAAATCCCCATGCATTTGCTCCAATGCCACAGCTTTCATTTTTTTTCCTTTATTTTTTTCGAATTTTGTTTTAGGCTATGTATATATGGGTTTGGGCCCAATATTGAAGAAAAATTAAATGACGTACCGGATAATTCTAAATGGACACACCTAAAGTGGCATTGTTTACATTAGTATTGCTAAATTCACCATACCTTTATAGGTTTTGGCCCGATATCTGAAAAACCCAATTCATTCACTCGTTTCATACAAAAAAAATTTTTAAAAAAAAAAAAAAAAAAAAAGGTTTTCATTGGTTAGAAAAACTTCTTCGTCTCCAACAAACACCCAACCTTTTATTTTTTATTATTTTATTATTTTTATTGTTTTAATTGAAAATTCAAAATTGATAATGCTTAAACCATTAAAGTAATTGTTGCAATTTTTTCATTTTTTATTTTTTTCGAATTTTGTTTTAGGATATATATATGGGTTTGGGCCCAATATCGAAGAAAAATCTAATGACGTGCCGTATAATTCTAAATGGACCCAACTAAAGTGGCTTCGGTTTAATTCAGTATTGCTAAATACACCCTACCTTTATGGGTTTTGGCCCAATATCTGAAAATCCCAATTCATTCACTCGTTTCATAAAAAAAATTATATATATATAAAAAAAAAAAAACGTTTTCATTGGTTAGGAAAACTTCTTCGTCTCCAACAAACACCCAAGCTTTTATTTTTATTGTTTTAATTGAAACTTCAAAATTGATACTGCTTAAACCATTAAAGTAACTGTTGCAAAATTATTTTATTTTAAATACAAAAATTATCTTATCATTAAATAGAAAGATTATTTCATCTTCGAATCCGAAGAAAAAAAAAAAAAAAGATTATTTCATCTTCTTATCGTGTATTTTTCTAGTCCTTAATTTTATTTCCAGTTAATTGTGCCGGAAATTAATCTTACCAATAATATTTTAATTATCATTTCCGATAGAATGATGAATAACACATGCTTTACAAATAAAATAGCTCAAGACATAAAAATTTGAGTATATTTATATGTTTTTTTTTTTTCTCTTTCTTTTTCTCATTTCATCCATTTTTTGTTTTTTGGATTTTTTTTTATTTCTTATTTTTCTATGCACTTTTTTTTTTCTTTTTTTTTTTGAAGGAAGAGGAAACGTAATTCAATCGTACTTCAACAGTAATGGTTGTATTAATTGCTTAAAAGTAGTCTGCAAAATTAATTTAATGTTCTCTTTCTTTCAACTTGAGATAAGATAGAGTAGAATATAGAGTAACTCTATTGTTCTTTTTCTTTTTCTTTAATAAATTGTTAGGATGGGGTTGATTCCGATCCCTGACAGCCTTATCCAAATTTTTTTTAAAAAAAAAAATCATAATTAATATAATTTAGCTTATAATTAAGTTTCTTCATTCATTTGACCTGGTTTATATGTTAGTTTTGGTGCATTTAGATTGAGTGTAATGTTTTTGTTCATGAAGGACATTTGAAATAGCCTTTCTGTTTCAGATCATTCATCGGCTGAGTAGCAAAAGCAAAATGAAATAAGAATATTCAATGAAGATTGACTTTAATGGAGAGGATTGAACAATTTTTGATTCCTTACGCTACTTACTTTTCCTATTAGAATCAGCAAATAGAATACAAATTAAAACGTATTTTAGAAGCATATGTATGGAGTGTTTTCTCCCGTTTATGGGAGTAGATATATGTACCGTTTATGTATTATCTGATCTTGATAGGTCTCGACAATCTTATTGTAATATTCAAAAGAGAGAGAAAAAAAATGGGAATACAAATTAAAGCAAAATTGTCTACACAGTTGGAAGACACACTCTAGAAGAGGTATCAAAACAATCACAAATGATTTTTCCAACTATCGAATAGTCATCTTGACTCCTAGTTTCATTTAAATTATAGTTATATTAAATTAATTGAGTTAGTAACTTCAACATTCAACCAGCAATATACTCTTAAATTGCCTCAAGGGGCGTAAATCAGTCGGTACATAGACGAGCATGGAGTTTAAGCAAATGACTCTCAAATTAGTGACTTGAATCTTATCAATGGTAAAAAGGTTCAAAAAAAATATCTGGTCTAGATATATGGATAGATAGATAGATACTATCAAATAATATACTCTTAAAAGTTTTATCAAAGTCAAGACCTAGCGGTAAGGGCGAATATGTGATGTGTAATTAGGCGTACAGTCACGTGTTCGATTTCCCCTAATGTCAAATTCTTGGGGCTAGGCAGCACACAAGGTAATTCCTTTGTAAGTTCGTTAGGCATGGCATAGAAACCGCCGCAAGAGCCGGCTCGGACACGCTTGTAAAATAAAAAAAAAAGAGTCAATTCTAGTCTTTTAAAAATGATCACATAGAGGTATTGGAACACAAGCCATTTAATTAACAAAATTTCTTAAAAAATCGATCTACATTAAGCATAATGAACCAATTTAATTAATACAATACGTCAATACGATGAGCCGTTTTTATTAGTGCGTTACGTGCGTAATTAAACAAAATTTTAAAATGTCAAAATATGCTGATCCATCTTCAAATAATCAAACTAATTAATTGAATTAGTGGACCCAAAGAGTGCAATTATGTAAATCAATCATCATAACACCTCACAAGTCACAGCTAAAAATCATTAAAAAAAAAAAATCTCCACCCAATATTTTCAACTTATTGAAGTAGACTTCCATTATTTCATGCAGTTGTTTATAAAAAAATAAATAAATTGGTTGACTCGATGCTGAATTCCACAACGCCTCCCTCGGTGCCCACCTGATCATCATCTATAGAAAACTGCACAATTTTTGTCAAATAAAATATTTGTTAGATATTTTATGATATTCAAAGAAGGGGTAGGTATGTGTTGGTTTGGATTGGGTTTGACTATACTTAAATCAAACTATTATAAAATTAGTTTATTTTTTTACAACCCAAACCAAACCATTTATAAAATAAAACCAAACCAATCCAAACCAATAAAAATCGGTTTGGTTCGGTTTGGTTTAACGGTTTAAGAAAATAATTACATTATTTTTTATTTGAATAAATTTAATAATATCAAATTATCAATATAAGTAGTTAAACCAATTATCAATAACATAAATAATAATACTAATTTATAATACTAAATTTAACTCAAGTGCAGAATGATAATCGTTAAAAAAAAAAAAAAAAAAAAAAATCAAGTGTAGAACACCAAAAACTTATAAAATAAAACCAAATTGTTTAAGCTTCTAAATTAATAATATCTATCATCGTTGAAGCAACCATTTTGAAGTTTCGAAGTTCATTTCTTGTTGCATTGGGTTAATTTTAATTTTTATTTGTTTTCTCCGATAATTTAATTAATAATATATATATATATTTAAGTATGTAATGGTTTGGGTTGGGTTATACGATTTGATAAAACGCAACCCATAAACCAACCCAAACCAATTAGGTTGCTCAAAAACAACTCAATTGGTTTATTTTATTTAACCAAACCAAATCAAACCGCTTAAATTGGTTTGGTTTTGGTTTGGGCGGGTTGATCGGTTTGGCGGTGGTGCCCACCTCTAATTCAAAGTATTAGCAAATACAATATTTGTGAGATCATTTGATGTTTTTTTTTTTGTTTTTTTTTTTTTTTTTTGAAGGGAACAGAAATTACAAACCAGGCCGGCACTCGGCCAAATAAAAGCATTAACACAGGGAAGGGATTCCTCCAGCCAAAACATGTCCTCAAAGATCATTTGATGTTAATCATGTACAATATAACCTCTATAATTTAGTACCTGAAAAATTAATAATCTTTTTTATATAGTATTAAAAATTGCCGGTCTCGATTTGGACCAAATAGATAAATTAATATTTTTTATATTTACTTATAAAAATAAGCAATCTCAAGCATTTAATAAATTAATAATTTGGTAATAACTAATAAGTACATATATGATTATCCAGAATGTTTTCTTAAAATATCATGAATCTATTATGTTTTTTTTTTTCCTTGAAATTTAAGTATAGTTAGAGCATCTCCAACCCAGTAGCAAAATGCCAATTTGTAACAAAATCGAGCCCCAACCCAGTGGCAAAACATGCGCTATTGTTGCTCCAATGAACAATGTCACGCAATATATTGTGCAACACTGTTCACTTGTGCAACTTTAACACAAAATTTACTTTATTTATTTATTTTTATTGTAAATTGGGTTTTGATTGGTTGGAGATGTGTATTTGTCGATAATTAACAGCAAAATAAGGGAATAATTTAAGATTTGATGTAATGAGTTGGAGATGGAATAGTGAAATAGTGTGAAAGTTGCACTATTTTAATATAAAATTTGCACCGAAAACACTATTCAGATTGGAGATGGTCTTAGATCTCATCTCTATTTTTATTTTTTTTGTAAAGCACATAAACTGATAAACATTATGAGATTGAATTATTGTACTACAATAACAAATTATTTAGTAACATTTGATGTTTTGAGTTCTTTCTTGTGGTTAATAGGCTCCAAAGGTATTATATTATGATAAACTTTGTCATCAAGAAAATTCTCATATAGTCATTATACACATACAATATCTCTATAAATTTGTAAATATTAATTTATTGATTAATTAATATCTATATTAATATGATTTGGTGGCAAATAATACTTATTCAGTCGGACAATTTCTCATATTTGAGTGATCTGATCTCAAGTGATGTACAAAAATAAAATAAAATATATAATGGATTGCAAAATTATTGGACAAAATTTAATTTATTATATTTTTTGTATAGAAGGTGCAAGCTTGCAACCTAATTATTGATTAAATATTTTGTTTAGTTGAAACCCCACTAAATTAAATTGAAGAATCGGGAAATAAATGAGGCTTTGAATGTGGATTGAAAAGGTTCAAATCATAATAAACCTACCAACAACTACGTAGACCAAAGTTAATGCTATTTACATTTTGTTTGACAATTTTATAGTTATTTGCCAATTTGGTCTTCATTTGGAATAATAAAATATCTCATCAACCAAAAATCATTATCATTTTATTATCCTCAGAAATTGAAATGGTCTTCTATGGAGGGACCCAGGAGTCGTGCATTACACGACATGCACTGTGGATAGCTTCTCCTTTCTTTCTTTTTTTCCACAATGACCATGACTTGGTACTAATATTTTTATTTTATTTTATTAATTTAATGAGTTGGGAATTGGGATTTTCTACGATTAATCTTCATTCATTTCGGCTATGATCCATTATTTGATTACAATCCATTTCAATATCTGTATTTCATTATCCAGTCACAATGCACATCACCACTTAGTAGAGATGGTTGTGCACCTCTCTTTCACAATTAGGCTATGTTTGTTAGGAGAGAGGGAGAGTATGAGGGATGGATGAAGTAATAGAGAGAGAGAGTAGGAGTGATGGAGAGGATAACATCAACCCTCCATGTTATTTGGTATTGAAATGAGGGTTGGATGGATGGATTGATACTTAATTTATAAAATTACAATATTACCCTTTAAAAAATTGGAGGGTAATATAAAAAGGGAGGGTATTTTTGTCTTTACCTCCATCACTCTTCCACCTTTCTCTCATCCACCCAAATTGGGGGGATTCATTTTTATGGGCCTATAGCTGGAAACTCTCCCTCCTCTCCTCCTCTCTCTTCACTTCTCTCTCCAACCAAACAAGGGATTTGCTCTCCCTTCCTTCTCCTCTCCCTCCATCTTTCCCTCATACCAAACACGGCATTAGTGGTCAATGGTTTGAGTCCCACTATGTGCATTTTACAAATATGTGTGAGAAGTTTTCTCCGTTAAATAGTTGTATTTAAAAAAAAAAAAATTATCTAGTCACGTTTTTTACGTTTTTTATAATTTTAAAGCATTGAATTGTGTTTTCCTGTTTTGAAAATTCTTCGTTGAATTTAGAGACTTTGGACCAGATTTTTATCTTACATCGAAGGGCTTGAACGAAATTTAGAAGAAATTATAATAAATTTATGCGTTAAGATTTATATTCCGGAATAGTTTTTATTTGTCTATGTAGACCCCTCGTGTGTCTACTGAATTATAGGTCTAACTATATATTTGGTGGAGTGAAAATTAAATGTTGGATTGTAATTCAACGTCCACAAAATTCAAAGGTTTTAAAAAATAAAATTAAATAAATAACTAAAAAAATATATTTACTTTTGATAACTAACCCAGTAACATTGCTGGAAACAACAACTTAACCCAACACTAAGATTATATTATCATCTGTAGTCCATAAGAATATTTGTAAGTAAATTTAAAATTACTAAATTACTTTAGAAAACAGATCAAAACTCAACTTCATTTAAAACTCTCCTTATCAAATATATAAAAGAGAGTGATGATTTGATTTCTCTATCTCTTTATATTGGTAAGGAAATATTTGTTCTTTTTGGGCAAGTCCATTTTGATATAAAATAAAAATAAACAGAGTTAATGTTGACATCTAAACAAGTACATTAAAAGAGTTTGTAAGCATATGAAAGTTACAAGACCCTCCAACTACTCAACAGAGGTAGCCACTTCAATCCTTACACATGTGATCTTGGAAAACCACTTACCTCCATATCATCATCATCACACTACAAAATCTTCCCACAATCATTTTTTTTTTTCCTTTTTTAAGTGTCGCAATAAATTCGATATTTAAAAATAGGAATACCATTTAAACCCACAAAATCGATGGTGCAGATGCGATTAACATATCATTAGTTTCGTAATAAAATCGAAACTTTCTAAATTAGGGTTTTACAGCTAATTTAGATTTGATCTAATTTCCAAAATATAGTGTTGTTTTCCTATAACTTTTAGTTAAACCTTAAAAGGGTCATAAGTAAATTGAAATTAGTAGTTTTTATGAGGGTATTAAGTTGAAAATTAGACTAAAGACGGAAAGCAAAAAAGTGGGATTAGCTTAGATTGCAAGGGATTCTCCTTAATTTTCATGATATAGAGATAGCATATGATGAGTTGATGATAGCCACTTACTTTTTACTTTTACTTTTAATTGTAGAACTTCATTTTTTTTTATTTATTTTTTTTAAAATCACTATAATGACTATAATTACAACTCAAAATATTACTTTAACTACAAACAAGAGATTTTCTACATCTATTTTTTTTTTTTAAAAGTATTACAAGAATTATGTCAGGATCTGTCAAGATCTAACATTAGACGTTGCAATTTTAATAGTTAAATATAATCGTTTAAAAATAAAAAACTATCACAAAAGTTGTATAATTTTTTTTTTATTTATTTTTTATTTTTTTTTATATACCATTTGTAGTAGCGGCTAGTTGAACATAGGATAGAGGCCGTATGAAAACTTTTACCATTGAACTACGCGTCGAGGGGATCAAAAGTTGTGCAATTTTATTCCTTTAGTTTGTTATAGTAAATTGTTCTTAAAATTAGAATAAGAATAAGATGAAGAAGAAGAAAAATATATGTGAGAGTGAGAGAGAGAAGTAGAAAACAGGAAAATTGGGTTAGAATTAAATTTAGTCTTTGCTCGAGTCTCATCATCAGCCACCTTTTTCTTTGTCTGTTTCACAACTGAGAACAGTATAGGTGGCTTCTTTCTTCTTGTACCTTCTTTTCTCTCTCTCTCTCTTTCTCATATGTGTGTGCTTTTGCTTGGATAGTTTGGTCTCAGTTTCTGCTGCTAACGTTGGCTATAACTTGTAAGTAACTAACTTTGATGGCTCTTTGTTGCTTTTGTTGTTGTCAATTGTTTCTTTGTTCTCCAGGTGCTCTGCTTTTGTTCCATTTACTGGTACAATTTTCTGTCCCTGTGATCCCTTCAGACCACCAATTCTCTCGTTTTTTGCTGCTTTGTTTCTCAATTTCATGTGGGAAATTTTCCCAGTTCTGCTTATGTTGTTTTAATTGTTTTATTTTTTATGTTGAAGCATTTATTGAGTGACTTTTTTTCTTGTAAGTTCATAAAATTCTCGACTTTGCGGTTTATGTGAAGCATATTTGTTTGTTTGTTTTTTGTCTTTCTTTCTTTGATTTGCCTTTTAATTGTCAAGAGTAAGTTGTATGTTTAATTAATTTTGATTATATAAACTCAAAAGCCAGAAACTTGTATCTACTAGACTGAGCTGTTCTTACTTTTAGACAGTAAGTTGCTTGTTTCATGCCTCTACAATTAACATTCTTCAAGGTCAATTGTCTTCTTCTGGGGAAAGTTGTGATTTTTAATTGGGTAATTTTTTAGAATTCTGTTGTTGTTAATTGCTTGTTAAATTTTGGGAAATATCACATTTCTTTGTTTGTGATATATATAGCATCGGATTGACTCCAGAATTAGGGCTTCTTACAAAATTTCTCCTTAAGTTGCCCATTTCATTCAAACTATTGGTGAAATTGTTTTTCCTTGAACTGCTTTTGGAGCTGAATGTGCTAAATGCTCTTCCTAGTTTGAGTATCTTGATGCTGTTTATAGAAATTGAGTCCCATTTTGCTGTTTTCTACCAGCATACATTTTGTTGTAAACTTTCAGGACCGGTTTCCTGCTTAAGGTTTTTGTTTTTGGTGGCAAGTTTGGTTATGGCAATTGCTGCGATGTAATGACGTCTTTCTAAGGTTGAATTTGTGATGTTTAATGCTGTGGAATGATAATCAGGTCAAAACTAGTTAACTTCGCTGGTTTTGTTTGTGGTCCGGATTTTGGAAACAGTATTTAGGCTAATAGCATCCATAATTTCTACAATCATCAAAGAGCTTGAATTTGTTTTGCATGACTATAATTGCTAAGAACTGGAACTTCTGAATAGGCATGGAAAAGATTCATCAAGCCTAGCTATTCGATCTTTTAGCTTTTTCACTTGTGTTTTGTTTCTTTCCCTTTATTTGGCCTAACGGGTTGCTTCATTGATTAACAGGCTAGATAACCTATGAGTATCTGCATTTCTCGTTGAAAAGAAAGAGCAGATTTGAAGAAGTTTTCCGACTGTAATCATGAGTAGTATTTCATATAATCGCCTTAAAGAAAACAAAGGAAATACCAGTTTTCTTGTCGAGGTAAAATTTTGGGCAGCAGTTGCATGTCATAGTTTACTTTTGATTGTTTTTTTTCCTCTTGTTTGAGTTAAATTTGTGACTCTACCCATGTATTGGTTTCAGGTTGTTAATGCAGAGAAATTGTTATGGACATTGATCCACTCTAAAGGTTTATTGTGCTCCGAAGTTAAAGATTTGTACCGCAAAGCCTGCTCAAGTTATGAGAAAATCATCATGTATGATCATGATCTGGTGGGACTTCAAGATGTTGAATATTCTATTTGGAAGCTTCATTATAAGCACATTGACGAATTTCGCAAAACGATAAAGAGAAGTTCCGCTAATTCAGATAATACAACCTTCACAATGCCAAAAAGTAGCGCTAACATGCAAAGAACCAATGACAATCACATTGAAGGATTCAAATCATTCTTGTTGGAAGCAATGGAATTCTACCAGAACCTGATGGCGAAGGTTAAAAGATATTATGGGATTCAAGAAGAATGTTATTTTTACGAAGGGGGTGGCACCTCCAATGCTGTTGAACCAAATAAATTGCAGAAATGCCAGTTTTTGTGCCATCGGTTTTTGGTTTGTCTCGGGGATCTTGCTAGGTACAAAGAACAGTATGAAAAATTTGGTGCACAGGATCAGAACTGGTCAGTTGCAGCCACCTACTACTTGGAAGCTACAAAGATATGGCCAGATAGCGGAAACCCTCAAAATCAGGTATTTTCAAATTCCTTTTTTGAAAGAACACGGGATTTGTGATTTTCAATGCTGCTAATTTGTTTTTTGTAAATGTAATCTTGTTCATCTGTAGTTGGCAGTATTGGCATTTTATGTTGGCGATGAACTTGCTGCATTGTATCATTGTGTAAGAAGTTTAGCTGTCAAAGAACCATTCCCTGATGCCGAAAACAATCTCATATTACTATTTGAAAGGGTAAGAGTTGATATTATTATCTGGTTTTTCCGCTAATAGATTTTATCCTTATACTTATTGATTTGTGATGTCCAATTGTTGGCAGTACTCAAATGCTTCTTATGATATTGCAGAACGGGTCATCTGATCTGCATTCCCTTTGTAGCGATGCCTGCTTTGATTTCTCGAATCCATCTGAAAGAACGAGTGATAAGGTCAAATCACTAACAAGTGATGATTTTTCAAATTGCAATATGTTGAAAGTTGAACATGATTGCTTTCTGGGAACAAATTTATGGTCACTTGTTATCAGGACAATGAGCTTCTTTTTCATAAAATCCAGGTACTCCTTGTAGCAAATTTATTTGTAGTTAACAGTTTTAGTTCATTTAGTATTAGCTCATACGATAGTGATTTAACATGAAATGCATTGGCAATGCATTTCATTTTCCTGTCTTCACTTAAGTTTTAATGTTTTTTGCGCCCCTCTGATGTGATATGTGAGGCAGCTTGAAGGACTTCCCTTGTGCCTTCGCATCTACCATGAGAGAGTTGGATGCGATGATGGCATTAGATGATACAAAACTAAAAGCCACACTAGAGTCATATCAGTTTATCGATTCGGCAATAACAGGACCTTTTCGATCCCTTCAAGTTGTTGCTATATTCATCTTTATCATCCAAGATTTACTTAGCAGGCTAGGAAGAGAAGGGTCGGAAGACAAAGATGATATGCAGCAGCTTGAGTTGATACGATTTGCATTGACTGCTGCATTTATTTTCATGGGACGCCTCGTTGATAGATGCTTGAAGTTAAGTCCTTTGGATTCTTGCCCTCTTTTACCTGCTGTACTTGTTTTTGTGGAGTGGTTGGCAGGAATGCTTGACGAAGCAGAAACACATGGGGTTGACGATAAATGTGTGAGTGCTATGTCTTACTTTTTCAGTACTCTTGTTGGTCTTTTAAATCAGTTAAATGGTAGGGGTGAAGTCTCATCCCCTGAAAGGACTGCTCTCTGGGAAGATTACGAGTTGAGGGGTTTTGCCCCCGTAACGAATTCACAGATGGCATTAGATTTCTCAACTCATTGTGGACATGTAAAGAATTTTGAAAGTGGAAAAGACTGTCGAGCTGGTCGGATCATTAATGCTGCTATCAAGATTACAAACAGATCAAATGGTTCTCGAAAGTGGATCATATATGATAAAACAGGAGCAAAATTCTGTACAGATTCAGATACAAATCTAGATACAAGCGACCTTGAAGTGGAAGAGATCTATCAGTCTATATCTGAGTCCACAAACAAATGCAATAAACAGATTCTAGGGGAAAATGCAAGTAGCGGTTCTGTGGACAGCAAGTCCGTTGCCGTGGAAGAGGAAGAAGTCATTGTCTTCAAGCCGCTTACAAGGTATAACTCAGCACCGCTCTATGCTTCTATCATTGACAGAAAAGAATCAGAGTCTCCAAAGGACATAGACGAGCAGCAAACAGTTCCTCCTGATGAATGCTTGCGCCGTGCTACATCACTCCTTATAGCACAAAACTCAACCCAAGGTGATCCTTTTGCATTCCATTCTGATTTCACGAATTTCGCTCCCAGCAAGCCATTTAAGCAGCAGGAGCCTCTCGTAAAGGAAACTGGATCACACCCGTTATTTCAAACCCCCATATATGCCAGTCATCCTTCACTCAGTGCTTGGGTGTTTGATAGAGGAAATGTCAACAACGATAGAGAAAAAGCGAGAAGGGATATGAGTAGTAGACCTGGCTTGAGCCCCATCGAAGAACTAGCTTCTGCATCTTTATCCAGTCTCTCCATTAGCAGAACTGAAACATATGGAAGCAGCAATTACTCTGCTCCTTATTTGGCTCCAATGCCTTCTGCTCCATTATTGCCTGAGAATGCAACTTGGTTTAATGATGTTCAGCCTAGTTTTTCAGAGAGCATCAACCGGACAGATGGATTCTCTTATCCAAACTGGAATGCTACTCCTGGTCCACTCAATTATAGTTCTTCTGCAATTCCTGGTTTCATGGAAGGATACACTCCATTCCGAGGAATGTCTTCTTCCGAATGGCTTCGTCAGTACAGAGAAAATCAAAATCTTCAGCATTTTTATGCTCCTAGACACCCTGTAAACTTCCAAGGTCAAGATAATAATGCTGCTTCCAGGTTGGATCCTTTTCTTCAGTGGCAAGCACCAATGACTACTACAAACCAAATGATCTATACGGAGAGCCAACCGATGCATTCAGTTTTTCCGCAAGTTCATCATTTTGCGGATGAACACAGAAGGGATAATAATAGTAATAAGCTCTTTCATGGTTACCAAAGGCCAACCCCATATGGTGGTTGCGGCGCTGCGACAGACTTTAGAGAAGAGCCACATCCGCCGCCACTTTTACAGTTTCTTAAAGAGAAAGAATGGCTACTCCAGAGAGATCCAACTATGAGAGGTCCTCCTACATACATGGGAAATTGAAATTTCACACATATAACTCTTTTGATATTAGCGCGAGCACACACACAGAGCATCCCATGGGACTCAGATGTCAAAGTTGAAGAAGCTAACAAGTCTGTTTGAATATGTATATGTGAATATCTGTATGTTTTTAGCATGTATGTTATCTGAAAATAGAAGTTTCAAAGAATGTTTATAGAGAAAATCTAGCTGTCCAATAATCATGTAGATGATTTTGTAATAATATCTGTCCAAGGCTATTTGCAATTTTTCATCATCAAAAGGATACTTGATAATTTTGTTCTATGAAGCCATGAAGGTAAATTTTTTTGTATAATTTTTTTTTTTTTTTTTTTACGATAAGAAAATATAAATTTTAACAGGAAAAAAACATACAATTAACAGAAAAGATCTTGTAAAGTTTTTATTGTTTGATTCTTTTAATTCTTTTTCGTAGTTTCAATCCAGAATAATATTCTTAGAGAAACAGTATTGTTGTCTTCATAGTCTTGCTATATTTGAATCTATTACTTGTTATAACATATCATTATAAAATATTATAAAAGAGATTTTGAAATGTAAAACTCAATTGTCACAAAAAAATTAACAAAGCATTAATTCATGTATTTGTGTTGATTTAACCAACAAATATTTAGGATTCATGAATTATTTTGATTTCTCTAGCACTTTTATGGGTACAATTTTAAAGATTTATCTATATCTATATAATATATAAAAGCTGACTCTCACAGGGGTGGGTATGGATCGGTTCCGTTCGATTTTGACCAAAACCATATTGAACTGATATATTTTTGGTTTTTGAAAATACGAATCGGTTTGAACTGTTTTGAACCGAATACCTTTATCTCGGTTTGGTTCAATTTGGTTTTGGACATATTGGGTTTTGAAGGTTTTTTATATGTTTTTTAATTTTTTGGGCCTTTTAGCATTTTTTTTTTTTTTTTGGGCATTTGGGCTTAAATTTGTTAAGAAAAAATAATTTAAACAAAATATAACCAAATTTTCAATCAAAATCTAAAATTTCAATCATTATATACTCAATCAAAATATAAAATCTTCATAATTTCTATAAAATAGAAGTCCAAAAATGTAGTACATAATGTAATCCAAAATAAAACATTATCAACGAACAGTTTATAATAAACTTAAACTTTACAAAATAATTTATTAAGACAATTTGGTTTATTTGGCTCGCTTCGATTTTGTATGTTCAAAATCGAAACCGAACCGAATTCAATTTGGTTTTCAAATTTCAAATCGGTTTGAACCGAATAGAAGCTATTAATCGAACCAAAAACCTTTTTTCGGCTCGGTCCGGTTCGGTTCAATTCAGTTTCGGTTTTTATCCCAACCCCTACTCACAGCGCCACATGTCGCTATGAAGGAGCTTCGGCATTAAATTATATATAATATTTATATTTTTTATATTCACTTCTATATCTATGAATATCAATATATATATATATATATAATATCAAAGTAATATGAATAATTTTTTTCAATAACTAATTGAAGGGTTAATATCATTTTAGTCCCTACTGTTTACCCTATTATCCATTTGGGTCCTTGTCGTTCCAGTATTAGCTATGCAGGTCCAAACATTTTCAATTTATCCTTATTTAGGTCCTTGCCGTCCAATTCCGTTAGCTTTTTTGAAATTGACATTAATCGAGCGAGGGTAAAATGGGGTTTTCAGCCTTCAATTTATTCTAGAATTTTTATCAGAAGGGCAGAACGGTAAGTTCACGAAGAAAATTTTTAATAATAAAAAATTTATAATGAAATGAATGGTTGAGTTGCAAATTTTATCTCAGATGTTGACACGTCACATACAAATTTATAAAAACCTAACTATTAAAACACTTTATCATCTTCCACCATTATATTCTACACGCAATACCTAACCTAACCCAGAACACATCTCCCTAAATCAAACCACCATCACTGTCAAACGCACGCAAACCACCACCGGCGGCCGAATCAAACCACCACCAAATGTCGGTTGAATCAAACCATCACCGGTGCCCAAATCAAACCGATTCTCACCAACACCTCTCACCACCTCTGACCATTCACCAACAGACACCTAGATCTCTCTTGATCTCATCTGAGAAACAAACACATCTGAGAAACCTCCATAAAAAAAATCTGAGAAATCTGAGAAACCTCCATCAAACAAACACATCTCTCTCTCTCTCTCTCTGAAATCTGAGAAACCTCCATCAAAAAAATCGATTCAAACTGATCTCATCTCCCTATCTCTCTTTCTTCCTCGCCGCTCTCTCTCATTTCAAACCCTAGCCACTTGAATCTTATCTCATCTCTCTCTAGATCGATCGATCTCACCACCACCACCATTATCAGCCACCCCGAAGCCGAGAAAGAAGAAGAAGAAGAGACAAATTTGGTCATCGTCGTTGCGTTTCCGGTCATCGTCGCCGTCTTCGTTGTTGCTTCCGGTCGTCGTCGTCGCTGCTAGTCATCGCCGCCGTCGACTCTTGGAGTGAGAGAGATTCTCTGTTAGGGTTTGGTGATGAACTGGGTTAATGTATACCAAATATTTGCATTGGGTTCTCCGAAACCTCTTATCTTGATGTGATGTGATTCAAGTTGGTTTCATTGCATAACTGCTAAAAACTTAGGAGAAATACAAAAAAATTGGCTGAAGTTCGCGTTTTTTCTCTAAGTTCCTTGTTGTTCTTGGTTGATTGTTGACAATTGTGTTTTAATTACAAATCCCATTTTAATTCTAGGAAATATTAAGAATTGATTTTTTGGGTTTGATGATAGTGAAGAATTTTTAAATTCCAGATATTGTTTTATTAAAAAAAATTTACTCATAGATGAAGATTTTTTTGTTTTTAATTTTAAGTTTTTATTTATTTATTTATTTTTAAAATTAGGTGGAGATGAGATGGATGGTGAGGATCCACTCAATCAATTTAATTTTTTTTAAAAAAGTTTTTTTTTTGTTCTTTTTTTTTAAAAGTTTTTTTTTGTTTTTTTTAATCAAGATTGGATCCCCACCGTCCATCTCATGAGATGGACGGTGGTGATCGAATATGAATCTCCATTCAATCAATTTTTTTTAAAAGTTTTTTTTAATTAATTTAAAAATTATTATTTTTAAATCGTTTAAATATTTATTAGAAGGGCAATATTGTCTTTGTAACCAACTCAGCCATTATTAGGGGTATAACAGTCATTTGACCATCTGACCATGTCAGGTGGTCAGATTTTAACAGAAAACGTTACAGAAGGACTAAACCGGTTAATACTGGAACGACGAGGACCCAAATGGATAATAGGGTAAACAGTAGGGACTAAAATGATATTAACCCCTAATTGAATTAATTAATTACGATGAATAATTTTTCTCCTCCAAACTCAAAAGCCCTTTCCTCTCCCTCAATTTTCTCTATAAAAAACACCCAAAATCTCTCATTTTCTTATCATTATCTTTCTTTCAATTCTTTTATTATTATTGTTATTACTATTCATATTGCTCAAATAATTGCTTGATCAACTTCTTACCTAATTAATTCATATATAGTAGAGAATCATGATTTCGATATTTTATTTTTGTAAACCAAACATGTATATATTTATTATTGTTGTTACAATTGTGTTTGTTGTTTGCTGTTGTGCAGCCAAGCTAGACAAGAGCCCATGCCCGGTCCAAGTAGAAACCCAGAGCAGAAGAGGGACACACGTGATGGGAAGTTGCATGCATGAACTAATTTCAAATGGATCGATGAAGATTTCATTTGTATTTCTTTCTTATATTTTGTATTCTAACTCTATAATTTTTTAAGTTTCTTCCTTTAAATATATTTAATTATCTCTAAATTAGTTGTACTTGTCCATATAAGAATTATTATTATCTGCGTGTATATGTGAGTTTATTCTTTGAAATATATCTCTGTGTTGTTTGATATTGAGATTATGATTTTCTCAAGAAAATTACTAAGAAAATAAAAGCCGACCCTTATAGCACCATGTGTTGCTGTGAGGGACCTTTAACTTTAAATGCATTACCAACGGATGAAAACGCAATCTGGCTTAATGGACTCCTTAATTTAATATAAAATTAAATATATTCTTATTAATAAATGTTTTTGTAATGGAATAATTGTTTTTCTTTTGGTATTCTTCCCAAATCAATAGTCAATTAAGAGACAATCCCATAAATCATAAATTTAGAAACAATCCAATAATTAATGGGATAATGGTTAAATTCTCTTAATCAATCTCATAAAAAAATTAAGAAAAAATAAAAATTTTCATGTTCTACCGTTCCTCACTTTTAATTTAATAATTTCTTTTAAACGAGCTGTATTGATTTTTTTATTTTTTATTTTTTTTGCATTAATAATTAAAAAAAATACACTAATATTAATTGATTAATCAAATTAATTAATGATTTTGTAAATGCAAAATCAAATTATATATATATATATATTAAGATCTCCAAAATCTGAATAGGTTTCATAATTGATTGAAAATTTGTATTAGGTGTTAAAGTTTTGATCATAAATCACAAATCAAAAGTCAATTAAGAGACAGTCCCATAAATCACAAATTAAGAAGCAATCACATAATTAAACCCTTTAGTGTAGGGAATTTTAGTTTAAATGCATTAATTTCAATATATATTAACAAAACCGGATGGATATGCACTCTAGCCTAATTGGATCCTTAATTTAATATAAAATTAAATATATTCTTATTAATAAATGTTTTTCTTTGGACTAATAGCACAAACGTCCCCTAGGTTTATACGTAATTGCATGCATATGGAATTTTTACCCATAATTGCACAAACATCCCTTACTGTTAGTTGACTTCCGTTAACTCTAATGTTGACCACAATTTTAACCCACAATGACTAAAGTTTCCCTAGTTACTTATTTTATTATTTAAATTAATAATTAAAAGACGAAATAGAAAAGACAAAGAAAAAAAATCAATCATTTTTTTTTTATCTTTCATTTTCTTAACCCCTAAACACAATCCAAAAATAAAGTTAACAAACAAAAACCAAAACTCAATCCCATAAATCAAAACCAAAACTCAAATCCTCAAACAATAACCAAAAATCAAATCCACAAATAAAAACAAAAACCCATCAATTCCATAACCAGTTAACTACATCCATTTAAAAAAAAATTAAAAAAAATTAGAACTTCAACAGTAGATTTTTAACTTTTTAGGTTGAAGTTCTAATTTTTTTTTTTTAAATGAATGTGGTTAACTAGTTGTGGTATTGATGAATTTAGGTTTTATTTGTGGATTTGGATTTTGGTTTTGATTTGTAGTTTTGATTTGTTAAGTTTACTTTAGGATTGTGTTTGGGGGTTAAGAAAATGAAAGAGAAAAAAAAGTGATTGATTGATTTTTTGTTTTGTTTTGTTTTTGTTTTTGTTTTCTTTGTCTTTTCTGTTTCATTTTTTAATTATTCATTTAAATAATTAAATAGGTAACTAGGGGCACTTTAGTCATTGTGGGTTAAAATTATGGTCAACCGTTAGAGTTAACGGAAGTCAACTAATGGTAGGGGACGTTTGTACAATTATGGGTAAAAGTTTCGTATTCATGCAATTATACCTAAACTTAAGGAACGTTTGTACAATTAGTCATTTTTCTTTTGGTATTCTTCCGATTAAACATAGCTTTAGCCATTAACTAGTTTTTTTTATTTTTTTTTATTTTAATTGATTAATCAAATTAATTAATAATTTTGTAAATGCAAAATAAAATTATATATATATATATATATATTAAGATCTCCAAAATCTGAATAGGCTTCATAATTAATTGAAAATTTGTATTAGGTGGGAAAAGTTTTGATCATAAATCACATATCAAAAGTCCATTAAGAGACAATCTCATAAATCACAATTTAAGAAGTAATTACATAATTAAACCCTTATGTGTAGGGAGTTTTAGTTTAAATGCATTAATTTCAATCTATATTAACAAAACCGGATGAAAATGCACTCTGGCCTAATTGACTCCTTAATTTAATATAAAATTTAATATATTCTTATTAATAAATGCTTTTCTTTTGTTATTCTTCCGATTAAATATAGCTTTAGCCATTAATTAATTTTTTATATATATATAAAAAAAACTAACCATTAATGAGTTGTTTTGGACTTTTGGCCTTTATTATTATTAGTATTTTTATTCTTATCATTTTATATAATGAACCTCGATATTTTTATACTCCTTAATTTAATATAAAATTTAATATATTTTTATTAATAAATGTTTTTGTAATGGAATAATTGTTTTTCTTTTGGTATTCTTCCCAAATCAAGAGTCAATTAAAAGACAATCCCATAAATCAAAAATTTAGAAGCAATCCCATAATTAATGGGATAATGGTTAAATTCTCTTAATCAATCTCATAAAAAAAAAAAATAAAAATAAATTAACGTTCCAACGTTCCTCACTTTTACTTTCTTTTAAATGAGCTTTATTATTTTTTTTTACATTAATAATTAAAAAAAATACACTAATATTAATTGATTAATCAAATTAATTAATAATTTTGTAAATACAAAATCAAATTATATATATATATATATATATTTTAAGATCTCCAAAATGGTTTCATAATTAATTGAAAATTTGTATTAAGTGGGAAAGTTTTGATCATAATTCATAAATCACAAATCAAAAGTCAGTCATGTAATGGATCTAATCCAATAATGGAATGTGCTGATGTGTCTGGGCACGTCAATGCCTTTTGCTGACGTGCCAAATGACGTGTCCTACCACGTCAGCGTCTCCCTATAAAAACAGCTTTGCCCAATTCATTCCCCCCCCCCCCCCCCTCTCTCTCTCGATCTTGAGCTGCAGTATCTGTAAAAACTTGAGATCTAAAATCACACAAAAATGTCAAACAAACAATCCAACAAATCAAAAGTATCGTCTGCAGAAGCAGTGTTACTTGGAGCACTAGCGCCGGGTGTTAACGTCCGTACAATTTCTTCCTTTAAAGTTCAAACCCACTATATAGATTATCATCAAGATGTTGTTTTTCTGGGTCAATGTTGATTTTGTTGTTGTTTCAATTTCAGGGTCCCACATGGACTACTCTAAAATCAACGTTTCTGATGTTGGGTGTGAGTCTCGCTGTTCTGTTGGGGTTGGCATTCTCTTCAAGCGACTCTTCTTTGATACTTCATGTTGGATTTCTTGTTCTGATTGCAGTCTCTCTCTTCATGCTTCTTAGCTGGTATATTGTAATTTAAATTTTTTCCTATAAAGATTATATTTTGACTAGTTTGTGTATGTTTTTTTAGTTGAACTGAAACTGGGGTTGTTGTCTTTGGCTACTAACTTTGTATGTTTTTTGACATTGTTTCAAAGCAATCTTTTATTTTTAGTCACTGCTGTGTTTCACCTTTGATGGAATTTTTAATACAAATGTGTGCTTTGTATTGCTTAATGATTGAATTTGTGGTTATGGGTACACGGTTATGTATCCTGGTGCTGTTAATCTACGCAAGTTAAATGCTCCACCTCATGTTGATCCTTGTTTTATCTAATTTTCATAGTATACATATTCGATCAACGAAATTCTCTTACACCGTTCCTTGTGGTTTTTTATTTTTATTTATTTATTTATTTTTTTAAGTAGTTTCGAATTTGCAGGTTAGGCGTCTGGTCATTTTTCTTGCAATTTTGTTTTTCAGCAGATCCCAATAGATTGTTTAGGAGGAGAAAATATGGAGGGGGGATTTAATTTTAGGTGTGTTTCCAAGAGAACCCTGGTTCTACATGTAGCTTAAGGCAAGTGATGTTTGGAATTCAACCTGTGGTTACTTCATGGGAATGGGAATTTTGATCCAGAAACGTTGATAAAAAGGTTTTACATGTGTTCTGTGCCATTAACAAGCCACCTGGTTATAAGCTTGTTCACGTTATGCATCCATGCTTGATGCTTCCTGTTTTTTGGTGAATATCAAGCTTGTAAGCTTCATGAGTGTTCATCGCTATATCAATGATAACTAAATGTAATCTGTCTTAGCACCTGTGTGTATGCAAATGTTCACATTTCCTAGTGTCTTAATTGGAGGAAAATTATTATGATTTAGTAAGGGTTGCTGCTTCAGAAATATAGTTGAATTTATGATCCATTCGTTAGGCTAAATTAAATATGCTTTCTGATCTTCCATTTGTTCTTTTTGAGTTATATATTTGATCTAGTGAATATGCTACTAATTATGCTGAATTCTCTTCTTATCACAATTTTCTACCGAATTCTGTTGGGAATCTTATTATCTTGTGATCATTTTATGGAAACTTGGATACTGAAATTTTGTTACTTGTTTATGAAATGTTTTGTTTGGGAATCGCTCTCTGAATCACCAGTTTTTAATCTATTTTTGTAAATTCCTAGTGATGTAATTATTTATAGGTATAGCCGTATAGGAGTAAAATACCAATTCAACATCTCTTGTAAACTGTCATTACCAGTGTATATTCTAGCTTAGAACATTTATCGATCTTGTTCTGTCAATTCCTAGTGATGTTACTATTTATAATAGGTATAGGAGTAAAATACCAATTCAACATCTCTAATAAACTGTCATAACCAGTGTATATCCTCGCTTTAGAACATTTATCATGCTTCTCGCAATAGTCTCTCTCTGATGATTTCTATTACCCCTTAATTTGCCTTCATTTTCTGTCTCTGGAGTTAAAACCTGCACACATTCTGTGTCTCTGTAGCATTTGGTACTGTATTATGATGCCTTTAGACTTAATGTTGTCTAATCAATGTGTATATGCTACTGATCAGTGTTGTTCTGGGGAATAAATTTTGTCGGCTAATAATCTGATATGGGTTATTAACGCAGTTGTAGGCCAGCTGGTTAATTCTTAGAGTAGAGGTTCTTACTTGCCTGATGAATTAGATTTCTCTGTTTATGCCATGGCGATTTTTGGTTGCTAGCTCATTTTAATGCATAGTTTAATCATATAGATTGAAATTCATATGTAAAGCACGTGATAGCAAAGGAAAGCTGAATCCTCTCGGATTTGTTTTGAGTGTATACTTCTATTTTTCATATACATGCTTTTGTTTGATACAGCAATTGAAAAAAATAGGGAAAAAGTGCTTGGTTTTATTTTTTATCTTCTGATTTTTTTCGTTATCCCATTTATAGCTATCAGATGCATGTGTTTACGTTTTAACTTTTGGGATTTTTTTTATGAGGAAGCATAATGATGTGTCAAATAATGACTTATTGAAACTTTTAAGCGAAAGGTTACTTATTTAAAGCTCTGATTGAATTTCCCTTGCAGGTTTCTTGCACAGACTGGTCTGGTTTCAGTTGAACATCAAATGCGAGAGATGGATATGGTGCCAAATGATCAGCAGGGAAGCAAAAAAAGCGAATAGTTTTGTCTTAATATTTCTATAACATTATTAGTGAAAAATTCATTACAAAGGAAATACCATTAGAGAACACTTCACGGAATGCAAAGATAGATACAGATTTGTGATGCATTCATCATGAAATGATTGAAAGAAGAACCAAGGAATTGACGGTGGGGATGAGGCATACTTGCATCTGTCAATCAGTCGCTCTTCACTTCCTTCTCCTTCTTGTGTTTGTTCTTTTTGCTTTTGATGAAGCAGAAACATGAGCAGCAAGGCAGCTGAAGAAGGAACTTCATATCGTTGTTCGTGTTCGTGTAAACTGGCAATTTCGATTGTTAGGAAACCCAGTAAAATATATAGAGAGCCCCCAGCCTCATTTTTTTGTTATAGTATTCTATATTTTATTCATTCCATGTTGTTGGATGCTATTCCCATCTCTTGCAGATAAGAAGATGCTTAACTTCTTTATTTTCATATTCAGTAACCATTGGTTGTCCCTATGCTTGACTGTGTGGTCATGTTGCTTTTGGCAATTTATAAAAAAAGAAAGAAAAAAAAGCTGCTTTTATGCTTCCTTTCTTCATATAAAGGCAAGTAGCTGCAAGGCTAATATATTCCAAAGGAAGCCATGAATATGAATTATACTATGTTGTTCTACATAGATTTAAGAGCGTGAATCTAACGAGAAGGAAAGAGAATTTAATTCTTAATTTTTTTTTTTTTTTGAAGTATATTATTTAATTCCTGATTTATGATTATGAATTTACGATGTTCGCTAAAAATCGTTGGAAATCAAGATTACTCTAAACATACTTGAATATTTGATTAATTGATTTTTGTTTATGGTTTTAATATTTGACTTATATTTTTTTGGGACTAATTGCACAAACCTCCCTTGATTTTAGGTTTAATTACAGTTAGATGGACCTTTTACTTGAAATTACACAAACTTCCCTTACCATAAGTTGACTTCCGTTAAACTTAACCATTGACCAAACTTTTAGGGTTAAATGACTTGAATGCCCTCATTTATATTATTTTATTACCTAAAATAAATAATTAAACAAATATTATCTAATATATAATAAAAATTAATTTTTTTTTTTAAAAAGATAAGGATAATGTTGTTATTTTTTTCGATATTTATCACCCATTTTTTAGAGGAGACAAAAAATTGTGAACTTTTCTTTTTTATCGACATCTATCACCACCCATTTTCAACTAAAGAGAAAATCATCATCATCTGAGGCTTTTTATTATTATTATTATTATTATTATTATTATTATTATTTATAGGTTCAACACCCGTTTTAAACAAAAGAAAAAAATAATTCACAGTTTAGAATTTTTTTTTTGAGACTCATCACCCATTAAAAAAAAAGTTCCATTAATGATTTTTATAAAAAATGGGTGATAAATATCGAAAAAAATAACAATATTTTTCTCATCATTTTTGTTAAATTTTTAATTTTTTATTATATATTGGATAATATTTGTTTAATTATTTATTTTAGGTAATAAAATAATACAAATGGGGGTATTCAAGTCATTTAACCCTAAAAGTTTGGTCAATGCTTAAGTTTAACGGAAGTCAACTTATGGTGGGGGAGGTTTTTGTAATTTGGAGTAAAAGACCCATCCCACTGTAATTAGATCTAAACTCAGGGGTAGTTTGTGAAATTAGTCTTTTTTTAAATCTTTTTTTTAAAAGTAATTGACTTATACAATAAGTTTTCTATGTGACATGAGCATTGATTGGAAACTTGTCTGATGGGTCAAACTATATCTGGAGCCATGGGATCTAAGCAGAATGAACATCTAACGGTCCACACCACACCACTTCTTCATGCATTGCTTTTCAGGAGCTGGCTTATATGTATATATATCTATACACAGATATACGTACTTGTCTCTCTTTGACTACTTCTTAATTCAAAACTTAATTTGGGTTTGTTAAGATTTTTTTTTTCTGTTTCATATCCATGTATATGATTGATTGCTTGAATGCAGGTAACATCAGTGACAGAGTTGCAAAAATGGAAGATGGATTGCTGCATCCATCTGTGATTATGAAAATACAAGGGCAATTACCTTACAACTTCTACAGGATTATTTTTCGTCGTAAATGGCAAGCCTTGATGACTACAGAGACATCTGGTTCAACTTCAACTTCAACTTCAAATTCAACTAGTAATCTGCATCAACCGAGCCAAGGCAATGCTTTTGTACGATCCCCATCGAAAGGACATGATCAAACTGTTGCGTTTACTAATCTACTTTTTCCGGTCACAATCATGGTGGTCCTGAAAACTGCGACTGCCCTATTAGCAGTAGAGACACACAAGGCAACAACTAAACTTAATCTCAAGTGTTGCCGTGTACTAATAGGACTGCACTTGTATAGCAATTGTATTTAAATTTATAGTTAATTGTATTTTACTTTGCCTCTGATTAAGACTTGATGTATCGGGTATAAATACCCTGTTTCATGAATGGAAAACTACAGCATTATTCACGAACACTTAACTAAATTCTATTATGGTATCAGAGTACAGCTAAAAAAATAGCTTGTGATCCTAAAACCCTAAACCTATTCTTCTTAAAATTTTCTTTTCATTTTGCTGCCTACAACCTCAATTCAGCCGCTCACCATGACTTCTCCCAATCATAATGTCACTGCATCTACCTTAGCTTCAGCCTCCTCTACATCCATTCCTCAAGTCACACTCATGGGATCGATTAACAACAATCAACC